>JAUPFV010000003.1:237351996-238019496 GCA_036936605.1 Limnanthes douglasii subsp. nivea
AAAATACCAAGCGCAAAAAGTGTAATCAATCGTATCCAACAATAAAACCGTAACTAAATTATTTTTAAAATGAAGTACATGTAAAATTTTATAAAACAATAACAATGTAAATTAGTTAATAACAATATAAGGGTAAAAATTACTTAAACTTGTCATATACTCCCTCCAGCTTTATATTGGATATTTTAACATAATTTAGATATTTCATTTCGAGTGTATCATGCAACTTTTATGTTTGTTCTTGTTACCAACGAGCCACATTCATTATGTTATCTTCCTTAATATATTTCTTGAATTTTTATTCATCGTGATAAGTTTTAAATTGAGCTATTTTGTGCCTTATTCCTCAGTCAGAAAAAGCTACAAACATACTTAATTGAGATTGAATAAATGTAAATATAAAACTATCACGAGTCCATTATCAAATCAACCTTATTAGCTTTATGTTTACTATAAATTGAATGTGTTTTAATAATACACTCTTATACGTTGCATGTACCATGACATTTCATTATGTAAAGCATGTTAATAAAATGTTTAATCTCAACCTCGTCAATCTTCATATAAGAATTGATCAATATAAGCAAATGCTTCGAAGTTTCTCACGAAAGTTGAGGAAATATTTGTCGAAAAAGGCAAGGCAACAATGTCTCATAAATGAGATTTATACCCAAAATTACAGTGGCAATTGTGTTAGTCGAGAGAACATTCTAGGGATGCTATGTTTGCAATCAAGGTAGACTTACATGAAGAATGTGTAGTAAGGTAAATTTTCCAATCTCCTCCGATAAAATTTAAGCATTTCCTACAACTGCATGCAAAAACAGTATACAATCAATAAATTGATTGCACACGTTGCACAAGAGGATGAAAAGCTTAAAAGGGAGCAATCTAAAGTTAATATGGTAGTCTTAAAGAAGAGGATGGGGAAAAGTGAATTTTATGTACGCATTCATATTTTCTTAACTAGTTTTTAAAAATACGATTTAGCAAATTTTTATATGAAGAACATGAAATTTAAATCGAAAGGGTATCTTTTGGTTATCTTATTTATTTTAGTTATACTAGGAGTATGTATTTATGATGGAATGAGAAAAAGATCTTTCAGATAAGTTATGGTTGAATATGTGAAATACCCCACACATCTTAACTTATCATTCTTTTATTTTACCATGACTGTAAATTCTAACCTCGTATGATACATAGCTTCCCTTATATGTCATACTTCTGGTAATCGTTCAACTTTTATTATTATTGATTCTTCTTCTTTTGGAATAATTTTATTTATTTGGCGATCGATGGTAATCCTTTACATATAATAAAAATGATATATAATTGACCTGTCTGCTTATGTTACATGTGAGATATTCAACGTAAAAATATACGCGTTATCTTTCATGAAATTGCATAAGTTTTATTTTAAATTTATAACATCGTTAGCTTTTATTTCAAAATCTTAAGTGTCATCTATGAGGTTGAGTAACTGTGATTATTCTATGAAGGAATCTATCTCTCATTTTAGTTTATGTTGGATCATTTTTTACGTTTCTTTTAGCACATAAAAGATCGTGATTGCTAAAATATGATATTATTCAAATAAAATATCACCGTGTAATATTTTGTTTCTTTTTTCTTACTAAGCCTAAAGACTATCGTTTGGTCTCCGTTAATGTATTTAATGCATCGATGGTATGAAAATCCAATCATACATGTTGTTGAACCATGATCTTTCCAAAATTTTGTTGTACGATCCCAAAACATATACTACTATAAAAGAGTACTTATGTTTTTCCTTGTGCGGACTTCATGTAACTACACACATCTTTATTTTACACAGGCAAGCAATGCTTTTACCCTAAATTCGATAAGATTATTGATTATTTTTTAAAATATGAAGATTTCCATAATTTCTTTTAACTACTTTTTCTCTATCACGTTAGCAAAATCTCAGGTACCGATTGAAACTCGGCTTATTTATACTATATATATGCTATAATTATTATGATATATTTATGGAGATTTATAATTCCTCACAGGTTATAATTTGTTAAAATAAACTATCAATGTTGGGCATTGGCTAATATGAGTAGACGTTTAAACAATAATATAAAATTTAAGGTCTTTTCGGTGATTTTTTTCGTCAACTCAGATATGTCTGCCATGATGTCATTTTTTATGATGATGTATATAACATGTTTATGTTTTTTAGTTGAGCCATGCTCTTTTTTAATTATTCAAAACTGTTTTTACGAATTTGACCAACTCATAATTGTTTATTCTCTTATATATTCCATCTTACAACTAATAAGAATCTCGAGCTTAATGAATGTGTTTATTGTAATATGTGCAATATAATATTTTTGAAATTTCGTTATTTGATGCTCATATCTCTATTGGTATTCAATAGTTTACATTGCTTTGTTCTTGCTATAAATTTTCGTGTTATTTTTTGTTAATATGGCACCAAAAATAGGCTAATATCCTGAATTATTATTTCTATAACTCGATCTCTTTGGTAATTCAGAACCTCTTTGATGATCGATGTTATTTCTTATTTCAGAATACTTGATCCTCACTTTAATTATTTTTTGTGGAACAAATTTCATGCGTATAATATCCTTTACTTTGATGGAAATCTCTCGACACCATTTTACTCCCATGTTAATGATATTGGAAATTTAATTAGATCATCCATCAATTAACTGTATATGGGCAAACTTTTTTAAATACCACAACTACCATATTCTCGTTGCAATGTTCTAAGTTGTATCTCTTTGATGATCATATATACATACTTCCTAAAAGTATTTCATTTCTTTTGATACATTGTCATAATTAAATATTTCTCATTATTCATTGTTTTATTTTCAATAAAATGACACTGCAAAAATAATTCCATAAGTCGTTGAAGCTACTTATAGTACTTTTAGGTAAAAAATATCTTAACAACTTAGAATATAAAAATAGTTGTGATGATAATTGCTCAGACATAAAAAGTTTGTATGTTCTCCACCACTTAAAATATCCCTTATCTTTAGCTTTTAAAATTATTTACCAAGGGCCATTCTCCGATGTTTTAATACAAAAAATGAGTCACCAATGTGGAAAATATTTTATGATATTATGATGATTTTGTTTGCCGTAAGTGGTAAATATTTGGCTTATAAAAGATATATTTGAATCCGTTTAATGAAAACTCTCGTCTTATTCATTTTTATGAGGGTATCTTGAATTTTTAGAGCGATGTGATAAGAAATAATAACACGTATGTGACCAATAATGACGACAATACTTCAAATAAAAATTCAGTAAAAGGTTATATAAAGCTTAGAAGATATGACGTCATGATTTGTATGACTCATACGATGTTGATTCAATGTTATATAATGAAAGGTAAATAAATTGGTGGTGATAATTTATATGTATTTTATTTATATGATCGTAATGCATTAGGTTTCTTGTTATGGTTTATTTTTGGAGGAGAACTATATTAATATTTTAAAAAGGCCATATTCAACTTTTTATTTTAATAGTGTTTTATACTTTAATTATATTTGAGTTTTTTCTACATATTGTTTAAATTTTCTAATAAAATATATAAGTTAGTTCGACTTTTATTTGGGTTGATTCGACAGGTAATGGTATAGTCCCTCTCTCTCGTTAGTATTTTTATTTTCTTCTCATTTATAAATTTGGGCTCACTCTGTTGATGATTTATATATTAAAAAAAACTCAAAGTCTCATAACTTAACCCTACTTTCTAAAACCCAAATTTTTTTAGAGCGATACTTATCTTTTTTTATCTCAACCTTATATTATCTATAGTTATTACATAAATAGTTATATTCTTACTTTGATTTACCTCTTCTTCCATACCAATGTCACTACTAACGTCGTATGTTCATCGATATCATTCACATTATCTTTGATGTTGTCTATTTATGTTTTTAGCTAACACTGGTCGTTAAATATAAGGTATTTCTGTTGTTTTCATATTCATCATGATTTTTCATAATTTGTTTTTTATTATTATTATTTTTTTTTCGGAGGGAACCCGCAGCCGCTACTCAAAGTGCAATGAGTGCGCACAGGGTAAACCCTCAGTCTGACGCGATAGCCTGCAAACCAACGTCAGAAGGTAAACCACACAAGGTGACAGGCTCAGCCGAGAAAGCGTATGTAGAGGGACTCGAACTCATGACCTTTTGGTCATAAGAATGCCATACTCAACCAACTCGGCTACCCCCCTTGGGGGCAATTTGTTTTTTATTATTCTTATGTGTTGTTGTTGTTTTCCTAATACGTTTTAGATTTAATATTAGAAATTGATTATTTATAATGATAATATTAAACAAGTTTAAGTTACTAATGCATATTAAGAAAGATATTGAAGTACAAAGAGATGTTTGACTAATATTTTAAATTATTTAAAGTTTATTTTGTTATTTTTTTATCGCAAACCTTTAAATTTTAATCTCAAATCTCATTTTATCTATTTTTAAAAAATATATTTATTTTATCGATATTTAAAATGTATTAAATTTATATTAAAATTATGGTAAATTTTGAACTATAGGATTTAGTTTTAAAATTTAAAAATGTCGATTTAAAAATTGTAGTTTATAGTTTAAATTCTAAATTCATATTTTTTAATTCATATATTTATTGCGTTTATTTTTTAAAAGTTTGTTTATATATAACAATAAATAGTTATTAACTCATAAAAATAATTAAGAAAACTTATACATAATGCATTTGCTAGTAGCTTTAATCCATTTATTTTATTTTATTTTGTAAATAAAAGTTTAAATTAAAAAAAAATGTTTATATAATCACATGGTAATATCCCGAAAGATACAATATATCTCAAACACAATGGTTTATAGTGCACAAAATACGTAGAATAATATATCGAATTGAACAAATTTAACTTAATCGGAAAATGAAACAAATTTAGAAGAGAGTTATCAAACTTTAGACGTATGTCACGATTGATTGTTACACTTAACAAAGATCGAGTCGTTCTTTGGATCTATCCACTAAGTCATTAGTGCACCACAAACATGATTTGCTTTGGTAGTTTGTGGTGAAAATATGTATGAGATTATCTTGCACTATACGATTCCCAGTATTTAAAACATCTATTGAACAAAAAAAGATTATTTCAACGAATAATAATTACTTAAATATTTTACCTTTACAACATTAAGCTTTTTAATATTAAACGTGAGTTACTGGATCGAGGGTGGAATCATCGTAAAAGGTTCAAGACATAAAAATAGCCCAAACCAACCTATGAACAAGAGGTTCAAGTCATAACAATAACCCAGACTAACCTAGGAAACGAAGTGATCCATTATCAACAAATTATCTATACTATAAAATAAATATTTACCACATTTGATAAATTTACAAAGCATTAATTGAGGCCCATATACCATTTAAAGTAATAATTGCTACCACATCTGAAAAAGAGCTTTCGTGCTATCTATTTTTTTTGGGACAAAACTCGCAAATAACTAGTTGAGTTAGTTTTAAGAATTGCGTTGGTAGAATGCTCAAACTTATTCTGTATGTCGTTTTCAGATCCTAATTACGAATCAAATCACATAAGTGATCATCGTTTGATTTTCTAGATCAATATTGCTAAAAAAGTTCGGAATTAACTACGAATGAAAAAATAATCACTAATAAATACCACATTACTTTTAACATTTATTCGATCTATTTAAATTTGATATTCCATCTGTAACAAGAAATACATTTTAGAAACCTATAAACTCTCAAAAATAAAAAAATTACATATTACAACTTTCGTATAATTTGAAAGCTCATGAAAATGAAAACAAGAATAATATCATAATTATAATTAACAAATAATTTTTCGATTTTTTTTAATATTTTTACGCGAGTTTCCATTTTTATTTATTTATTTTATATAGTCAATTCTAACACATAATTAACCCTTGAACAAACGTACATATACATTATTCTTAAAATAGTAATAGTAATATCCACCTTTAGGAAATTGACCAGCAAATCTTATTTATGGTTACAAGTATCAATATAACTCATTTTTATTAGGTCATTAATTACCTTTATCAATATAAAACATGTTTGAGTAATACTATTGTCGTTTTTATTTGCTTCGATATTGTCATTATATTAATAAATAAATTTGAACCTTTTGTTGTTGTCATTTTTACTTTCGTTCTCATCTCATTAATTGATTCTTTGTTTTTTACTACACTTGTCACATTTTATATGTAGAAAGTAAAAATAATAAATGCTTAAGTATAACCTTTATAATTAATATTTTCAAATAAATGTTAGATTCTCTATGAACCGTCCATTATTACTTGAATACTCCCATAAGAAATCATTACAAATTTTGAACTTAAAATATCGACCGGAACATTGTTGACATGTAAACTTTTATAATTGCATTTGATTTAAATCAAACGGGTATTAACATAATTTAAAAAATGTGACGCCTGCATTTATATTTCATACACCTACTTTTGAAATCATGCGTGTCAAAATCTTATACAGCCGTGAGCTTTTATTTGGCCGCACTGGATTACAACCCAATAATTTAATTTAATCGAACTTGATTGGGTCAAAAGGACCAATAGTCTGGAAGCCTGGAAAACAACATCAGAACCCAAAATATAAAATATTAATAAAAAATATAATAATCGAATATGATATCTAAATAATAATTTTTAAAAATTATATATTCTTTTTTCCTATTCTAGCGAATTTACGAATATATTATTTTTACAAATTATATTTTAAACATATTTAAATTTTAAATTATTTATAATACATGAATATGTATAATATGATAAATTGTTACACCTTCAATATTATTTTCTTCTATAGAATTATCGTAGTGTATAGTATTTATTATTTAAATTACGATTTTTTAATATATAGTTATTTAATACTATATATTAATTTTTTATATTTGGAAATTGCAGGTTTAAACTATGCCCGTCCCGCTCACGGTCACGCTCCTCTCTCTCTATATCAACAGGCACACTCACTCTCTCTCTCTCTGTCTCTCGCTCCGTTATAATCCCTTATATTTTGAGCTTCTAGAGACCGCCATTGAAGGTCGGAGCTCGTTATAAGCCCTTGTTCATTGGGGTTTTTCTTTATACTCTTGAAACCGCCTCACACTATTTCCGCTATATTGATGGCATAACTATCGCTAAATTCTTTTCTTTATCTTGATTCTTTTCATTAGATGCGTTTACGATACTCTTTCTGCTCTCGGATCGATTAGTCGAGTCAATCGAGTCACTGAATTTTTCTCCGGAACACCCAGAGCGTTGAGTATCGGTGCGTAGATCTATCTCGCTGGCTTTACCTTTCTGGTGCGTTATGTTGTTGTGGTTCTGTTGAGCTACATTGATGGGGTTTCATGTGATTTTCGTTATGATTTTTTTTCTTCTTGTATCTGGAGTGTTTTATGGAGAAATTTCGGCGATTAAAAATGGTGTACAGGGATGGTTGGTAGACTATTTTTCGTTCTCGCATTTATTAACAAGACTGTGATTTTGATGGTTACATCATGTAGAAGCTAGAAGCTAGGGTTTCGTATCGATTGGATTTACAGATTTTATTGAGATTTTGATTGAAAAATATAATCAAACAGTAAATGTAGGCTATATAAAATCCTGTGGTAGAATTTTAATTTAATGCTATGATTTTTTGGTTTCTGGGTCTAAATAATGGACTTAAATTACTCAAATCTTGAAATTTGGTCTTTGATGTATAATTCTGAACTTGTTTGTTTAGTTTTGGTAGCCTATCTGGTTGAAACTTGTTTTTTTTCATCTCCGACTGGGTGTTGAATAGGTATGTCTACTGCTATTAGCTGCATAGCAAGAAGCGTCACGTTTGAAAGATGAAAAAGTTTTGAGTCCATCCACATTTGCTTACCTGAAGCTAGTTATGATTGATTAGGATATTGTCATCGATGATTGATTAGGATATTGCCATTGATGATTGATTGCGCACGTAGCACGTAATGGATTTGTTTAGTTTTGATCTCCCCATTTCTTGTATAGTATAAATGAATGTGTTCTCATGTAGCACATTTACCCGTATCATGTCTAAGAATCTAGATTCTAGTAGGAAATTGCCTTTGATGATTGAGTACATATTTGCGCACTAATCGTGTAATGGGTTTGTCTAGTTTTGATCATTTGATTGTTTGTATACTCTAGTCTAAATGAATTGTTTTCGCGTTGCGTATTTACTCATATCATGTCTAAAAATAAAATAATTGTACAAATGCAGGTCCTTTGATAAATATTTAAACTTGACGACATGCCTCGTTCTTCTGCAAAGCATGCAAATATGAACAAAGAGATATCTGGTGCTGCAAAAATCTGGGAACCTGCAGTGCCAATGACACGAGCACGTGCCAAAGCTTCTCAGGCATTGGTAGGACTTCCACCTCGTAGACCATCCTTGAAACAGGAACAAAAGCCGGTTCTCAGAGCTAAATATATAAGACCAGCCTCAGATGAGAACCAAACCACTGAACGGAAGCCTGTTCCAAGAGCAAACAATAAAAGACCAGCCTCAGACGAGAACCAAACCACTGAACGGAAGCCTGTTCCCAGAGCAAACAATAAAAGACCAGCCTCAGACGAGAACCAAACCACTGGTGTTCAGCACAAGAGACGGGCAGTTCTTAAAGATGTTACGAACTCGAAAAATGTATTTAAAGCTCAGGTAACCTTTGTAATCTTGTTTGTTTGTCTTTATGTTCATGTAGGTTGTGGATTCTTAGTGCATTGCATCAAATCTTTCTAGTATGTTCCGGTCACAGAAGTAAAGGTTACTTACATAGGAAAATTTAAGAGTTGAACTGTTCTTGTGCTAGTTTTTTAATTTCATCAAATCTTAACTCCGTAAGAATTTGTTATGTGAGAATGTTTGCTTGAGCCACTAGGTGGATATCCTTATTTATAGCTTCGAGACTTATTGGCTCTTGAATTGTGTTGTTGATAGGGCGGGAATCAAAGTTCTAGAGAGCATATAAAGAACAGTAGGAAGGAGATCGATAAAGCAATTCCAACTACGTTGAACGTAGAAGATACAGGAGCAAAGTTAGCTACAGATTTGTCCGCTATCAGGATGGTGGTATCTCAAGGGGTTAATATATCGAGGAAGGAGATCAATAACACAATGTCAAATACGTTGAACGAAGAAGATTCAAATTCGGATACAAATAAGGATATCAACGTAATGGAAAATTTAAAGGAAAAGTTAGCTAAAGAGTTGACCAATATAAGGATGCTGGAATCTGAAGGGGTTAATATATTGAGAAGGTTGAATGAAGAAGATACAAGAGCAAGGTTAGATAAAAATTTGTCGCATGTCAGGATTGTGGAATCTGAAGGCGCTGAAATATTGATGAAGGATATCAACGCAGTGGCAAATGCAAAAGCAAAGATAGCTAAAGAGTTGTCCAATATAAGGATGCGGGAATCTCAAGTGGTTAATATATCGACAATGTCGAAAGAGAAGGAAGTTGGTGAGCAGAGTGGGTATGATACTAAAGAACGATGCTGGCCAGCAAATCAAACACTAGCTTCTCTGCAAGGTTTACCAAGTAAAGTTCTTTCTTAATCTCATATTCCAATATATGCAAGTACATTTTTTGCGAACTATTAACTGGTCAAGCTAGACTTAAGAGAACGGATGAAAGTAAGATATTGGGCTATGTTTGCATAATATTGTAATAATGTGTTTTTGTGGGAATGGTGATGTATTAAAGTATTTTCCTCTACTTGACATGAACAGCCTTGTTAAATATAGTTTTTACGAAGATTATAAACCTACGGTATGAAAAAGATGCTTCGTGGTTATCAATATATAGTATATGATAGAGTTGCAAGAGGTCTGCAATAGTCATAGGAGCTAGAAAATTAAAAAAAGCTGCAGGGACAATCTTCTGGATTGGATGAAGTTATGAATAAGTAAAGTTATCGTATATACAGTAACCAAACTTAATGCAGTTCAACTTGGTTTTTGCAGATGGAAGAGTTTGTACAAATTCAAAAATTTCAAATAATCCGGAACTGGTAAATATTGATGCAGACCTTAAGGATCCCCTACTATGCAGCTTGTATGCTGCTGATCTATATTATACAAGTCGTTTAACAGAGGTTTGTTTCATGCTTGACCTTCTTAATTTACATGATGATTATCTGCTGTCATTTATGTTCAATGTTGAGAGTTTGGTGCATTTTTATACTTCATAGGTAATATTGAGATTAAGGTCTTCCTTTTTAAAGCTTCAAATAGTTTTTGTTATCTTCCACTCATAGAGGGTTCCTCAAAGGGTCCATATCTCTCTAGACTTGCAAACTTCAGTATTATTTTAATATTTAAAGACTTACTCGTGTGACCTCTTACTATACTTTTTTGTTCGCACAAGACTTTCTCTTTCCAAACTCCAATGTCACATTATGTTTTAGTTGTACACAATCTTTTTTTCATAGTAGAGCTTCATTACCTTAAGAAGTTATTTAACTGATAATTTAAACTCTTCATTAACAGCTTGAACGAAGACCTCTAACTAATTATATGGAGAAGCTCCAGCCAGATATTACTTCCATCATGCGTGGAATTCTGATTGATTGGCTCGTGGAGGTTAGTAGTGTGTATGTAAAATTGTACATGTGACTGTAGCAAACTAAATATGACTTCAGCCAGGGTTCTTATTGTTTCTCTCTTTCTTAGAGATAAAACTTATATTTTATTTTGTTTTGAGCATAGGTGTACATATAGGGATTTATAATAATAATATTGTATAAATATTAATAATACATATATATATATATTGTTTGAGATAGTTATATTACCGCCTTCATTTGTATGCTCTATGTGGCAGCTCTGAAAGTATAGCTGAAGAACAAAACTTATCTTTCCAATTTGTCTCTTTGCTGATTCTTTTAAGTTTGTCGTTTCAGGTTTCTGAAGAGTATAAGCTGGTCCCAGACACACTTTACCTCACAGTGGATCTCATTGATCGATTTCTTTCTCTATCTTTCATTGAGAAACAAAGACTCCAGCTTGTTGGAGTTACTTGCATGATGATAGCCTCGTAAGTTAATTGTTCCAGTTACCTTTTAACTTTTGATTACATGGTTATGGTTACAATAAACTTCATTTACTGATCCAATCATATAAGGAATTTACCGTTTGCTCTTTTGTTATAATTTCAAGAAAATTCCAAGAGATCTGTTCTCCTCGAGCCGAAGAATTTTGCTTAATCACAGATAGTACTTACACCAAAGAAGAGGTACTTCCGGGCATCTTCATGTACATGACACTCAATTCCTACTTCAGTTTTTTTTTTAAAAAACTAGTAGACCCCATTATACACAATGCTTCAAATTTTCAATAAACTAATTCCAGATTTTAATTAGTAATTATGCATATATCATTGATGTGTCAGACTCTGATCAAAGCCCACTGCAGGTACTGCAAATGGAAGTTAGAATTCTTAAGGCTCTGAATTATCAGTTAGCCGTACCCACCACAAAAACATTTCTCAGGTGATTCTCTCACTCTTTTACTTGAACCAATCCATCTAACTGTTGAAATGACTTGTCATCCTGATGCCTAAATTCACTGTTGCAGGAGATTTATTCGGGCGGCTCAAGCGTCTTATAAGGTTCGGAAGTTTTGGAATAAAAAATACTAGCTTAGCTATTTCAGTTAATAATTATCAATTTAGAATTCCACAACTCGAGACATGACCCTTTTATATCTTTGTTATGCAGGTGGATTACTTAGAATTAGAGTTCGCAGCAAACTATTTAGCAGAGTTGACTCTCGTTGACTATAACTTCCTCAAGTTCATGCCTTCTCTTATTGCCGCATCAGCAGTGTTCCTTGCTCTATGGACACTTGATCAGTCTGACCGTCCATGGGTATATATGCCAGTCTCAATCACAATATACTTTTAATTTAAATTTTGTATTCTATTTTTTCACTTAAGTTTTTGATTCTATTCTGATGTGCTCCTTGCAGAATCCTACTCTAGTACACTACACAACTTACCAGGCATTAGATCTGAAAAGTACTGTACTTGCAATAGAGGAATTGCAGCTAAATACTACTAATTGCTTGCTTAATGCCATTCGTCAAAAGTACAAGCAAGATAAGGTATGTCCTTATGATATTGGATGTCTTTTCTGAAATTTGGTTAGACGTCTTACTGCCATAGTTGAATTTCTGGTGAAGGGTTAAGAAAATTAGCGGACAAATTTGAAGTAAAACACGGAGGAGAAATTTTATAAATAAGTGAAATTTATAGTTGTTTCGAAATATCTATATTCAATTTTTCTTAGCTAAAGGAAAAAGTTTGTTCTGTAAAGTTCTCATTTCCCTCTCAAAGTGACCAAGATTTCATTAGGCCCTAATACCTGAAATGTTCCTGTTATGATTACAGTTCAAGGAGGTGGCAAATTTGAAATCCCGAGAACGAGTTCAATCATTCTTCTCAAGTTGAGCGGCAATAATGATTAACTATTTAGAATTAGCCGTGGTATTTCATTACCTTCGAGTCCATAATTATATGGTAGGCACCGTAGCCTTCGTTTGTTTCTGTATCCTGGTGCTTCCAAGACCGAAATCTGCTGTAACGGTGTAGAGCTTTTTACAATACCTTTGTTTTTTGATAAATTTAGGCTGTGAGCGGGACAGGGTGGGTGTATTGGCTTCTTCATACGAACCTCTGAACTTGTTGCTATCCAAGGTAGCAATGGGAGTCTGATTATATATTTGGTATATCTAAACGCTGTGGCGACCCTTTTACATGTAAGGGGGAAGGGGGTGGGGTGATTATATACTTGCTGTATCTAAAAACTGGCCACCCTATGGCAAGATTGTCTTATGTAATACTTGTATTGAAACACTCGTGCAGATTGGAAAATGAAAAATGATAGATTCTTGATTCGGCACATTGTTTCCTAGTTTCTCTATTATTATAATTAGTGCTTTATTGAATAATAGTCTCTTGTAGGAAACTAATGTTGAGATCGATTTAGAGTTCTCTGATCCTAATTTAGTTGCATCCTCTACTGTTTTGTAGAACACAAAATTCACTTTAGCTATTAATTTAAATCGAAAATGAAAAACTATTTTGTGTTGTTGAAAAACTATAAATTATTAGAAGATTAAAAGCTATCTTTTTAATAGGACCACGACCTTGTTTTATAATTTGATAAGTTGAAATGTTATCGTAATATATATGCATGATTAAGTAAAAGGGTTTAGTTTATTAATTTTCTCCTCCTAAAATAAGGGGAAACTAAAATAGCTTTAAAAATAAAAAGTGTATGAATAAATAAGGTTTTTTGTCCGATCATGAACTTGTAATATTTAAGATAATAGTTATAGGGTTTGGAGGTTTAAGATTTGGAATCTACAACAGTTCTTGGGTTTTGAATAATAAGTTGTTTTTAGATTATCGAATTTAGTGATATATAAAAAATGAATTTTCAAAAATCCGTTGGTAGTCTTAGAATTATCGAATTTGGATAAACTTAATCTTCTTGCGTGGGTTGATTATCGATTTTTATGATATATATAGTCTTTGCTATTCATTTTCAATGAATTTAGTCTTTTGACTTTCTAATTTCAAAAAACTTAATCCTTTTAATAAACATGTGTGTGAGACTAATTTTATCCAAAATGGATAGTCTAGGACTACCAACGGACTTTTAAACCGCTAAAGTTATAACTCTTAAATAAAATACGAATATTTCATTCTAAAAGGTTTACTGGTTTTTTTACAATGTATTTCATATTTTTTATATTTTTTATCCACACACTAATTTTGCTTATTTTTTACTAATTAATTCCACCACTTCAACTATTTTATCGCCACTTTTTTTTGCCACTTTCCTTCGTCTAAATTTTACTTCTTCCACATATTTTAAAAGTTCTTGCCGACGATCTTAAAGCTACTAACCATTCGACAACTATTTTTTAATTCAGTGTCTGGTGATTTTCTTTTCTCCAATTACTTTTGATCACCGGAAAACCCCAATCTCATGAGAACACATCATCAAATTTTGCATCGTCTGTGGAAAACTAAAGTACTTTAAATAAACTCTTCATAACCTTTTCCAAACACCTTTTCACAATTCCTTCAAAAATTGACAAAAACAGACAAAAAAAGAATAACAATGTCACTCTTTTTTGTAAGTTCAGAGCCAACCTCTGTGCTTGAGGCCCCCGCTGTCCATAATGTGGACAACAACATTAAACGCGCCGTGCAAGAGAGTCACTAGGTTGAGATAAGAATGATTCACTGTTTGGTGGTAGATATCGTCCCAACATGTCGACACACTCTTGCGTTCTTTCGTTCATCACCTTGAACATAATAAAAATATTGAAAAAGGAGAGACAATAACTTCTTCTATGCTGAATAACCGCTGACATGATTTTTTTAGGTGCAAAGTTACTTATCGCCTCCAACATTCAAGGGAAAAGACCCTAAGTAGCACTCTCATCGCAGATGACCAAGCTGATATGAAAAACGTCGTTACCACTGTGATAATAATCTCTGAGACACGAGGAGCAGTACACTTTATTGCCATCATCACAAGAAGAAAATGAAGAGATCTCGTGCATCTAAGGCTCGTCCATCGTGACAAGACAAAAACTACCCGTTAGCTCCGCATGTGAATTAACCAAACCAGCAGAACCTTTTGGTGGTTCTTCTAACAAGTCAAGAAAGTTTCTATTGTGCAGGTCTAATACTACAAACTATTTTCTTAAAGTTATCAACCTTCAAACCAATAAAGTCTTGCTTTCATGTCTTTGCCCCAACATTAGCATATCCACCACCCACCAAATATGGTACATCGTTTTCCTAGATCAGTGAATTAGATCAATAAAGGCTCGATTGTTCTCCATTGAATCTTGAGATCTTGTATGAAAACTTGTCGCCAAAGTGTAAATAATAAAAAATAGACAAATATGATAGTATACGAGACCCATATATTATAGTTTCAAAGGAGATTATGGGCTCATGTACCGAGCGCTCTCCATGATTTTTAGAGGCAACGATATGACATAATTTAACTTACTATTTCCAAACAACATTTGTAACTTCAACATGTTGTAAATTGCATCCATGAACTAGTTCACAAATCTAAGGCCATCAAGGGAGATAGTGAATATATTATTAATTACAAACAACGACTTGAGGAGAGTTTTCAGGAGTACACTCAACAGTTTGTTCAATCCATAAATAGTCTATAAGGTTCCCATGAGTATTGACATAATATATAATAAAAAAAAGGCGTTATCATTATTGATGATCCAAGAGAGCCCCCTCACCTAGTCAAACCAGGGAAATAAGTGAAATTCATTAAAATAGAAAAAAAATTAAAGTCTTTAGTCTGTGTCGCAACATACCAACTAACTACATAATCAAATTTCTAAAAGAATTATTAATAAACTTAGACAGATTCGTATGGACTGCTCAAGACGTAACGAGAGTCCTTACCAAAATAATATACCACAAATCATATATAAACGGTTTTGTCATATCAAACTTAAGAGAATATCATTATTCAAGGAGAAGGCCGAAATGATAATAGTTGAAGTAAAATGCTCAAGAAAGTAGGTCATATCTGAGAATCATTTTACCTAGTGTGGACATCCAACCAATATTAATCAAGAAGAATAACGACAAATGGAGGATGTATGTTGACTTCATTGATTTGAATAAATAACGTGCTAATGATCCATTTCTCCTTCAGTATAGTGTTAAATTAGTTGATGCAACTTCCAAGGACATAATATTATTTTTCATGGATGCATATTCATGTTACAATCAAATTCTAGTGCATGTAGAAAATTAGAAACATACTACTTTCATCATAGAGCGAGGGTTACATTTTTACCAGGTCATGACCTTCGGGCTCAAGAATACTCTAACTACTTACCAAAGACTAGTTAACAAAACTTTATCAAGATGCAAATCATCTAGAATATCTTGCCAAGAATTTTCTCAATCTCTGAAGGGTAAAACTGAAGTGAATCGCGAGAAACGTATCTTACTGAGGCATTGAATTTGTAGTGACCTCACCGAATGCCTTACGAGGAAGACAATACATCAGGGTGGTTGTAGACTATTTTCAAAGTGGTTGGTGGCTAGAAATTTAGCCAAGATTAGGGCAAAGTATTTCTTCGACTCGAAAGTAATGGTGTGTGTCAGAGTATTCATTTGACCCAAGGCTTTTCCATTTGTAAACTAGATATTGAACATATTCATGTTGAGAAAAATTCAGAAAAAGAAACGAACCTAAAAGATGTTGTACTAGAAGTCTCTTATTAAAAATATTAATGTTAGGAACTCTCATGATAGAATGTTATCTGCCAAGTCTGTTGTTTTTAAGATAATATGATCGAAGGTGCTAGGACAAAAATAATAATAATTCTAGATAAAAAATACAAAAAAAGAACATAGCTAGGAGAGAACAATTGTGAAGCCTGTGAAACACCATCAAAATAAGAAGAAATTAAAGAGGATGAAATAATGTTAACGAATAAAAAATAATCATATATTTCTAAATTTTCTCATATTTGTACAATTTGCAAAGCATTTTTGAATCAATTGATATATCACGCATACAAAAAACGGGTTCTCATATTCATACAATTTACAAAGGATTCTCAGATCGTGCATACCATAGACGAGTAAGTATAATTATTCGTTTGTTAAAATTTATTCATGATGTGTTATTTCTAATATGTTAATATTTTTTAGGAAATAGTGGGACACACTTTTTTGTTTATTCGTTATTGGAACTGCGGTCACCGGTTCACAACTAACCAACCAGACTTTGGTACGCAACCATAACAATGACACCGTATTCAGTTTGTTGTTGGAGATGCTATATAATTGGCATACCAAGACTCATTTTGTAGCCTTATTTTTTGAAAGATGGCATGCTGAGATAAGTTCATTTTACTTATTGTTTGATGAGATAATGATAACACTCAATGATATAACGATAGTTAACGGATTACCAATAGAAATAAGACTGATGAAATCGAAGAGAAACAACAATCGTGATATCAAAGCTAAATGGTTACATGGTGTTTTTAGAGTTCTAAATATAGATGATAGAGTGGAGTTTGATTCGTACAAATTTATTGGTCTTATGGCCAATATACCGTTTCTCTTCTAACCATTTTCACGATGAACATCATCGATTAAAGTCCATCGATATTGATTGATGTGAAAAATGGTATCCACTATATCTTTTGGCCCTTGTATTTACTCAGATAAGAATGACACTTACACTAAAGTCGGTTGGTTATATATGATTGAAAAACGGGACTTATTGGGGGAGTATACTTTTAGGGTGCACCGATCTTTATAACGCGCTACGTGAGGATTCACAATATATCACAAAGACGATGAACGAATCCATTTATGTTTTAAAGTGTTGGATTTTTGATCACTTTACCCGCTTCCAACCAACTCACTAAGACGGAGTTCCATACACATTTACAACACATCCGTACGTGGGAAATAACAAGACATGTGAACACAGATCATGATTTTTAAAATGATATTTAGTTATTTAGAGTTTTTATTGATCGCTTACCCATCGATAGGGTATGCTTTAACTTTTAATCGTTTAAACTACATTTTATTTATAATACATTTTGTTTGGGAATACTTTAGTATATTGTGTTTATGATAGAACAAGTATTACAATACTGTGTGAAGCTATATTTTGTTACATGTTATCTTTAATCCATACAAGTAGTTATTAATGGTCAAACCATTTTAATAACTATCAAAGTTTAGTTTAACGTCAAATTCATAGACAAATTGAGCCATACCAACACCAAAAACCCTTACAGGAATTTAAGTTTATCTAACATATTCATAGTCTTCCTATAAAATTTAGGGCTCTGATAGGTAAATTGGAATATATAAAATTGATTAGATAGAACGGATATGGTAATATCAGTACAATAATCTATTATTTTTGAATTTCTAGAGGAATATCAATCATAAAAGATAACGAGATATCCAATACCTCGTGAGATTTCGATTAATGTGTTTAAAATTTTATTTGGTACGCTGTATCGAATACAAATTGAGATGATTATTTTCCTAGCGACAAGAAACCGTGTCATTCAACCCACCAAGAATATTACATGTGATATGCCAAAATCGTTGAAAAGTACAATGTATGAATAAACAATATGATAGGTGAAAAGTTTTGTGCCAATTTACATCACTCGTGTGCAATTAGTTGGTCGTACTTAGAAGAATACTTATGTGATGTATGGTTTTTGTATATTTTATGTTTCACGACACTCCAGTTTTGTTGAATGTAGTATATTTTATGATTAATGTATTTGGTATTATAATTTTATGTTGAAAGTGCTCTTATAATGTTAAATGTATTTGGGTTTGTAGAATGTTGAACGTATTTGGTGAAATTAACTTATTTTTAATATTGAAAACACTTTACTAATAATGTTTTAATATATTGGGTTTTTTTTGACAAATAACACTTATTTATGGGTCTTTTTAGGTGAATTTACAGTAAGAATGCACATAATTCTGAAGGATACAATCATAATTAAGTTTTATTTTTTTTATTACATTTTTACAAAAAACAACACATAATTCAGAGGATGTATTTCTGAATTAAGTATTATTTTATTTTTATAAAAGATCTTATTTGGAGACAAGAGATTAGAATTAAGTGTTATGTTTGGATGCCAGTTTACAATAGGTTTGTACTTAATTTTGAGGGTCTATCTCGGAATTAGATATTATTTACGTCTTGGAATTAAGTGTTTGTTTTCTTTCAGAATTAGACTTCGAAAATTTAAAGTTATTCTAGCTGTTTGAGATAAATTTACGCTTGTAACATTTTACTTTATTAGAATATACTCATCACATGCGAGGATACAAAAATACCCACATGGATTACAATATCCATATCTAACATATGTTGTTATTTCATTAGCCTTCATAGATTAAAATATCCATATCTAACACATGTCTCTATTTGATTGCTCTGGTCAGATTACGCTATCCTTATATATTTTATAAATAAAGACTTCATTCATTGTGAGAAATAATCGTAAACACTAAAAGCAATATGCTTGTGGAATGCTATCGAATATTTATATTCAAAGAAAGTCGGCAAAGAAGTAGAAGGGCAAAAACATCCTAACAAGTTTTACTACCTCATGAGCATGGGCCGTTTTTTTTCTACCAAAAACCTCGTGTGGTCAGCAAGATGTCAAAATAAGGTGGAAATATTTAAGGACCCTAAGAATATACAGGGTTTTCCACATTGACAATGAAGAATGTTAAGTTACGTTTGAGTTATATAATTTTTTTGTCATTGACAACTTAACTAGAAGACTAGATGAATAACGTGAATGACTACATCCTAGCCAAGAGAAACTAAGTTATGTATGAGAAATATTTTGTGGAAAAATATGACAAAGAAGAAAATATGACGTGTAAATGGAACTAGTCAGATATATAAGTAACGTTTATCGTCTCGTTGTTTTTCAAATTTAATGCTTAAATATTTAGTCATGCATATCAGTTAACCAATTTTGTGCTCTTGATTGAACCAAACAAGTCCTAAACATGTATTCTAAATGCTCTAAATCGTAACATGCTTAAAGGGTCTCAACGTCAAATTCAATTTGATATTTTCCCCAATCTGAATCAATTGATAAAATTTGGTCTAGAAGAAAGAATAAAGAGTCGATCTAGACTCCAAATCATTAAGGATTGAATGTGATACAAAATTTTGAAGTTATATGGTCAAAAACTCTAAAGCGCTAGGATCATATTCCTTATGATTTTAATATCTTCAAAAAAACAAAAAAAAACATTAGACTTACTTGGATTGATTCTTCTGTAATTATTTTATTTCTGGAGCGGAAGTCTTGGATGTTGGGACGGTTATGGATGATCTCACAGAATGCACATAATTTTTTTATTATTGTTTGAAGCAAAAAAATATTAGTTTATTGAGGGACAAAAAAAATGAAAGGTTGTATCTTTGGTTAAAGTTAGAAAAGAGAGAGAATGGTTGGAAAGAATAATACTATCATTTTATAAACTTTAAACTTTAAGTTCATGTTTATAATCGGGGCTTGGAATACCGTAAATTAAATAAAAACCTATGCATAATAGTGAATGTTCTATTACCGATGCTCTTGCTTCTTCTGCTTATGAAAATTCAGCACCAGGAGTGATCCTTCAAGAAAAACCTTGAGTCACTTTTCAAAGCAAACTCATACCAGGTTTGTGTGTACTCGGGGTAATGTTAATTAAGATAAAGATGACTGAAGATCACATATCAAAGCATACCTCACATAAAGAAAACTACCAGAAGATAAGTCCACAACCAATCACATCAATATTTGATCAACTATATGTGTACAAGTGACTGAAACTTGGAAGTACGAGGCCTTAACTGACCTTGGGTTTTATATCCCGGGCCCAAAAAAGTGGCCTTTGTCGGGAAAAAACTCCATGACGGGGAATAAAATACGTAATGAGGTTACATACATTGTATAAAATAATCTTCCTATGATGATGGTACTGGCCCACCATCACAACATATGCAAAAGATATTCAAACACTATAACACTTGCTAGTACTAATTAACCTTATTGGGACCCGACCAAAGGCCTTATGAGGAGAAAAAATACCTCATGATGGTTGCAGATTATTTAAAAATTGGATGGAATCCGAAACTTTAACAAATAATGGATGGAGAGATTTAATTTTTAAAAAATGTATAAGGTTTTCTAAGGAAGAAAATATAATTTTTTAGAAAAATAGAGTGAGAATAGAGACAAATGATTATACTCTTATTTTTTTGTTTAATTGTTTTGAGTTCATCCACTGGTCAAAACATTCCAAATCTATTTGTTTTTCCCTTTTTTTTAATTAAACCTAGCTTGTCGCAACCACATAGGTCTTGACCGCTGAAAAATAAAGACAAATACTCTATGTTTTTATCGACATGAGTTCCCCATAACCACCAAGGTCATGGTTACGGTAGAATATAAAAAATAAAATCATTATGATAATAAACCTCTTTACCACGACCACCAAGGTCGTCGTAGCGACAAAATTTTCATAACTAGTCTAAATTACTTTTTTGCCACGACCAACAGTTTCTTAATCGCAATAAAATAAAATAAAATAAGTTTTTATTTTTTTAAACAAATAAAAAATTAAAATATAACTTTCATTTGGTTGCCTCCCAATCAACACTTAATTTATAGTCGTTAGCTCAACTTGTCAGATTGCTAGTTTGGAGTTTTTTTAGGGACTTAAATTCGATCTTTGTCAATAATCCCCTTAAAATATGGTTTCAACCAATTTCCGTTCTTAGGAGATATCCACTTCTTTGTAATAATATTTTATAACATAATTTAATATTCTTTCCTCAAACAACATATCTCACAATTGAGACAACCATTAGTATTTAAAAATTGAACTTTCTTCCTAACTAAATTCACCAACCTCTAATAATTAGTTAGAAAATTATATACTTCCTTTATTAAAATCTTAATGTGGCGATTTGGAGGGTTGGTCTATCTTAAATTCATTATAGCAAATAACTTCTATGACTTGTCTTAACACCTTTAACAATTTATCTTTATTTACATCACTCAAAGAGAAATTAGTAAAAAGAGGACGATTTTTTAGGTTTTTTCAATTAAATATTTATTAAATGTGAGGTTGGAGGTTTTGACTTTAACTTCAATGATTCATATTTTGATGATTTATCTTCTAACTTTGAATTTTGTACATCCCTAGGTTGAATTGGTATATTTATCATATTTTTCGTTCAATTTATAACATCTTTAATTTTTTTTCATCTATTACATCATGTACAAATAATGTTTTTAAAATACCGATGAATAAATATTTCATGTATGCATTTATGAGTTGGTTTATCTACCACGTCAATAAAAAAAATATGAATTACCATATTTTGAAAACTTTAATGCTTCGAGTATATTAAATTATACATCACCTACTCGAATTTTCATTTTTCCAGCTTTAACATCTACGATTTTTCTAGCAGTAACTAAGACAGGTCTTCCTAAAATGAAGGGTACTAGTAGATATTCTTCCATATCCAAAATAATGAAATCGACAGCGAAAATAAACTTGACAACTTTGATCACATCTTTAGTTGTACACTTCAGATAAGTGAATAATCGACCAATTAATTTGAGAGGCACTGTACTATTTTTTATCCCTCATATTTCACGTTTACGATAGATAGATAATGGCACTAGATTTATAGTATCACCTAAATAACAGAGACATTTTTAATAAATTTAAATTACCAATTTTATAAGGGATAATAAAAATCCAAAGATCTCGTAGTCTTGTGGCAATTGTTTTTGAATTAGAGCACTCTACTCATTTGTAAGCATCATTGTATCAAATTATTTGAAATTTATTTTATTCAAAAAAATGTCCTTGAGGAAATTCGAATATTTGACATCTGTTCTAGCAAATCGTCAAAATGAATATTGATTTCCATACTTCGAAATATCTCGTGGAATTTGGAAACTTAATATCTGTGTTTTGCTTATTCTTTTATCATAGATAGGGAATTCAGGGTGCATATTTTGAAATTGAAGGGTTTTCGGTTGTCTTTGGAACTTTGATGCTATCATAATTAACTTAATTATAATGAAGTCCGTCCTGGTTGTGATCACCAGCTCTTTGATCGCAACAAAGTGAATCATTGTAATCTTTCACTTTTACTTGCTCGTCATGATCACGTTCACCCTTTTTTGTCGCGACAAAGACCGCGTTGGTCACAATCATCTAAATTTTAGTCATGGTGAAGTGATCTTCTCAGATGTTATGGTTTATTATGTTTCCATTTTGTCACGACCATCAATGTTTTTCCACGAAGAACACCAGCATGTTCGTGATAATCTGTATCTTGGCCGAGATGAACTTCTCCTATGTTATCTTATGTTTCTATTTCAGCTACTTTGTCGTGATCATCTATCTATTATTTGCTATATTTCTATACTTGATAAATAATTTATCTCCAAGTTCTCAGTGTGATTGTATAAACCTACTTTGGGATTTATGTACAGTATTGCTGAGCAAAGCTCCTTGATTTTTTAGAGCAACATTGAACGTATCTGACCATTTGAATCTCTAGATTTTTTCAAGCACACTCATTGATTGCGAACCAACACCTCTAGATTCTTCGTGTATATTTCTTCGTTTTGAATTTCTGTTTCTAGATGTTTTCTTAACGTCGTCTCTAAATTGGATGTCTTCTCAAGCTTGACTAGATCTTCTTGTTTCACAAATTTTCATTATTCTTCTACGAGAAATTGAGATTTTATTGTGCTACAAACTTGATGCTAATTATTAGTATAATATGGTCTAGGCCATTGGTTATAGTTACTAGCATGCATCACATCTTCTAATTATGTGAAATAATTTGTAATTGGTGGATAAAAAACATCAACTTCATGTATTACAGTTGTATACATCTTAAATTATTCCATTTGCTGCTCTAGCGAAATAAATTTTTATTAGAGAATTGTTTCGCTTCCTAATGCAAACATTCCCGATTTCTTCTTTTCATCAAACGCGTAGTTACTGAACATCATCTCCAATAATATGTATGCTTCCTATGACATCCTGCTCGTGAACCAACTTCTCGCAAGTTGTAATGCAGCTGGGAGGTAACAAATTTAGCCACGAATTCAACTTCCTCTTAAAATAAAATAAGAATAACTTAAACTGTATTACATCAGTTAGAACATTGCTGTATATGTATGTATCACAAAGTTCCATAAAATCATGCATGTAAGTATTAGGAGATTAGTATGCTTCTCCAGCAAACATATGGTTGTTCTGGAGCATTGAAATTAGTGATGGTTTTATCTCAAAGTGAAGAGAAATCACTTATGGTTTGAGTATGCTCAGATTAGACACATTTAGTGAAAGATTTGCGTTGTCTCCGATTCATGTCATATCAAGACCTTCTTCGTACGTACCCATTGTATCATGTTTTGATTTAGTTAATTCTTTTCTCCGTCTAAGAAAAGTTATTTCAAACTATGGGTCAAGAAAACATATATCTTTCTTCAAAATATTTACTATATAACATCGGAATCTAAAAAACAAAAAATAAATCAGTAAACAAAAATAGAGATATGGTTAACAAAATATAAAATAACATTCCTGATAATATCGTCCAAAACTTGATATAGAAAATCGCAAGTGTACGATTATCGTGGTGATTTGATGAGTACAAAGACTCAAGATTTATCGAACTCTAAAAAATTATTTTTAGTCAAATTTACAACTCGATATAAAAGAATATAGTTTTAATAATAAAAAAAATATTTAATATTTGATCCAAATGATCTAGATCTTATGAAACAATTAAATAAATAAATAAAATTTTGTTTAATTAGAAAACATCAATGATAAATAGATCACGAGTTATTAAACATGCACACACATTTTATTATGAATTCTAAGTAATTAATTTATTTAAAATAAATATAATTTTTATAAAGCCATGTCTACTTTTATAGGGGTGCATTTATCTCTTGATTACCAACAACTAACTTTTTCTTTTGGCTGGTTATATATCTAGTCCTCTCCCACATATAATTAGATCATAAAATCTAAGAACCTAGTTCAAACTTTATTTGGTCATGGTTTTAGTGGACTACTCATTCAACTCAGTAATATTATTAAGTTATCAAAATAGAGTTTACCTCTCGGTCTCAGTCATAAATTTATAAACAAACAGTTAAACTCGTAGGTAATTATAGGTATTAAGTTTAATAATAATACTACAAAATTTATATAAAAATAAAACTAAAAATTATTCATAATAAAAATTTCTATGTACAAAGGTCTTTTAACCCCAAAAAAGAGATTAACTATTGTTTCATGTTCATAATAAAATGAAAGTAATAAACTAGAAAAAAAAACGAAGATAAATTTGAAAGTGTTATTTGCTTGTGAACTTTGTTTATTTTTTCTCCCTATATGCGGAAATTACTTATTTTCATAGGAAAAAAGATGAGGTTTTTCCAAAGGATGAAATACCAACTAATGCCCGATTCCAAAATTATCTACCTCATGCTATCCAAAAATTAGGTGACACCATCCACCGTCCATCCAATTTTACCAATTACAACTTAATATCCAATATTTTTAAAATATCCCGAATACCCTTTACTTAATATATAAGTTTTTTTAGATTTTAAATTTTTGGTTTATGATTTTTTGTTCTTTCAATTTTTTTATCTTTGTCACAAAATTGTCTAATCCATAATTTTATATTCTTGGATATTCATAAAATATTGGGATTGTTTTTCCCACACTTTCACACTTATGTTTCCATTTTAAGTGAACGCAAGAAGAAAACTTGAATATTCTCACGAACCCAAAACACTGTACAAATCAAATGACAATAAATAGACATTTGTTTTATAAAAACAGATTAAGAGAAAAAAATCTAGTAGTGACAGCTGATAAGGTTACAACTAAAAACAAGAAAAATAAAATACCTAAACACAAACTAGCCATTAACAAAGATAAATGAACTGATGTAAGTTGACAAATCAGTCTAATGCGCAAAATATGGAAGCACCCATCAACTGATAGGTAAAAAATAAACTAGTATTACTTTAATTTGATTAAGAAAGCTAATATAGCATGTTCTTTTTTATTGCTTTACTTGATTATTCAATTTATTAGTCAAGAAAACAAGTGTTGGAGACACAAAAATAATACGAGTTGTCATTGATTTAGTAAAATATTATAGTCCGCTTTGCTATATATCATGTGTTAAATCGAAATTGAGAATCATGGGTTAAACACGAAATGCAAATAATTCAGACTAATAATCATATGTCAAATCCAAGGTGTGAATCATGGGTTAATCATGAATCTTGTGTTAAATCTGAACTGAAAATTAAGTGTTAAATCCTAGCTGAGAATTATGGGTTAAACGTGAATCGTTGATCATATGTCAAATCTTAACTGAAAAATCACGTGTTAAATTCAAACTGAGAATCATTTGCTAAATCTGAATTGAGAATCACGTGTTAAACGCAAATTGTGAATCATGAGTTGAATCCAAAATTAAGAATCATGTGTTAAATCCAAAATAAGAATCATGTGTTAAATCCAAAATGAAAATCATGGGTTAAACATTAATCTTGAATCATGTATTAAATCCGAACTAAGAATCATGTATTTAATTCAAACTGAGAATCATGGGTTAAACGCGAATCATGTATCATGTTTTTTAATTTGAACTAAGAATCATGTGTAAAATCTAAGCTAAGAATCATGGGTTAAACACGAATCATGTATCATGTGTTAAATCTAAACTAATAATCATGTATTAAATCAGAACTGAGAATCATGGGTAAACCCGAATCAAGAATCATGTGTTAAACCTGAAATGAGAATCACGTGTTAAACCCGAAATGAGAATTATGTGCTAAATCCAAAATGAGAATTATGTGTTACACCTGAATTAGGAATCATGTGTTAAATCTAACCCGATAATCATAGGTTAAACACAAATCATGAATCATGTGTTAATTCCTCTCAGATCGGGTGTAAAACCCGAAATGAGTTTTATAGGTTACATGCAAATCGTGAATCATGTGATAAATTCGAAGTGAGAATCATTTGTAACCAAAACTAAGAATCATGGGTTAAACACGAATCATGAATCATGGTTTATTGCGAATCACGAGTTAACTAATCTCATAATTTTTTAATAAAATTAAAAAATGTATAATTCATGGATCTAGTTTTGTTCGTCTTAAAAACAAAACCAATGATATTTTTCGGATTTGTTTTGTCCGGAACTTAGTTTTACAAATACATACTTTTAAAACTTTTAACTAAAAACTAAAATAAAAATACACATGTTATTTGTTTTTGTATATGAGACAATTATTGTAGGTATCTCATGCGGTTTAGGTACCTAATAGTAACTCGACTTTTTGAGGGGTAAATGATAATTGAGTTTTTAATTGGATGTTTGTTGGTTACTCGCTATTTTTTGAAATGGTACTTCATAAAAGCTAAAACGTAGTATATAATAAATAAATTCCTAATAAACCTATAAAACAAAACAAAATAAAATCATAATTTTTTCTTTTAAATTAAATTATAAACTATTGTGTTAAATCAAATAAAAAAGTTAGATTTTTTTAAGTTATTTTTTCCATATAAAAGCTTTTCATTAATGAATCAAATTATTACAAATAAGTGATTATAGTGAAATCCGTTAGCTATTACATGGTACATTGAGAAGCTTATTACACAATTAATTGTTCAACCATTAGGTAATCTGACTTGAACTTCATGAATTGGCCTTTACTTGTCCGATTTTGATAAACTTGAGTACAAACAGATTTTCTATGAACTTGTATTGAGGGTCAGCATGGTTCTGGCTCCTCCATCTTCAAAAATTTCCTTTTATCTTAGGGATGAGATTCGGTCGGTTCGGTCGGTTTTTTGACATATATTTAAACCAAACCGAAACAATTCGGTTTATAAATTATTAAACCGATTTATTAAAATAATATCAGGTTTTTTTGGTTTCGGTCGGTTTTTTGGTGCAGATTCGGTTTTTTTCGAATTACTTTTTTAGTTGAAGAATTTAAAAAAATCAAAATAATAATTATAATATAAACTAATTATTAATTTTTTATATTTATAATAATAAATTTATAGTTATAATTTAAATATAATGAATACTATACTAATATAATAATATTGCTACTTATAATATAAATAAATATATAAAGTAATTAAACACGAGGCTATGAGAATAAAAAATAAGCAATTAATAGGTTATTTAGTGTACTATAAGATAATATATAAAGCGATTAATACAGGTATGAATACGAGGAGTTTAAATATTCATCTAGGACCACTTGGCCAAACGATTAGTAAGTGAGAAGTGGTATACAACTATATATTATATTTCGGTCGGTTTCGGTTCTAAAAATGGTAAAACCGAAAACCTGCCGAATTTAATTCTGTTTAAAATTTAAAAACTGAAACAAAATATTATTATTTTAAAACCGATCAAACCGACAAATTTCGGTTTGGTTTGGTGGGTCGGTTCAGGTTTTTTTGGTTTTTGCTCACCCCTACTTTATCTCCTTTCCATTAGTAGCATATCCATTTTCCACGATTGATTCATATGAACAACATGCATATTATATCTGACAACAATAGATTGATCTTTCGATTGTCATTCCTATCAACAAATTGAATCATATATATGAAAATATTCATTTGATCCTAAATATCCAATACCTAAACTCTCTAACAATACTAACAATACTATGGCTCTAGGATATTGTATTTCAATGTCAACATTAATATAAACCTTAAGATTATAAATTATCAGACCATCTACTACAACCTTGATATCAGCAATTAAGGAAAGGATTTGCCATATAATCTTCCACAGGCACTGAGAATATCACCATTTTTATCTCTAAGAATACCAGCTCCACTCGACTCACCATTCAACAGACAAGAACCATCACAATTTAATTTAACTCTATTGTCTTGGGGGGCTAACCATTTAAAGATATTAACCTTATTACTTTTTTCAACATGAAATAAACATTCTAGCTTGCTTGCTAGATTAATATCTCATGGCAATATTTTCTTTTTGAGAAATGTTAGCTATGTCCAAATTAGATATAATATTATATATTATATCTATAATAAAATTAGTACTAAAATTGATATTATTATGCTTAACTTTTCTCCTAAAGTGTTATGTTCTCCAACATATTATAGCTGGAAGAATCACTCTAATATAAATGATCTCGTTCGTAGACCAGAACCAACATCTTATTAGATGTTGAGTTTTTATGAATCTACCAACATATATACCAAATAATGTAGAGAAATGGTTCCAAATTTCCAAAGATATAGGACAGGTGACAAATAAATGGTTCAATATCTCTATATCTTCTCAAAACATGCATTTGGATGCTAAACTAAAGTTTTTTTTGCAAGTTTGAATCTACAACAATCCATCATTTTATGATTTTCCATAATAGAAATGGATACTTTGTAGGAATGCTGTTATTCCAAATTAGCATATAGATTAGATCTTGAGCCTTTATATCTTATATGGTTTCATGTGGATTTTGTGTTGAAATCACCAGATGTTCCTAAAGACCAGATTATTATATCTTCTCTATCATCATGGATTTTTAATTTTGAATCTTATTGATTTCAGAGAGAGTAATGTTGGATTTCAATTTATTTATATCCCACTTATTTTTATACTATAATGTATTGAACTTATCAATAATGTACCAATTATTGTTTTCATCATTTGACAATTAGATGAGTGATTTATTTGCAAACCAATTATCTAACTAGAAATCAACATCTCGATTTTGCAAGTTCCAATTTACATGAGATTCAACAATTTCTATTATGTGAGTTAATCTTCTCACGGTCATTGAAATTTTTAGGTTAGTTCTGATTTATAGAGGATGCTTGTTTTTACAATACATATGATTCATATATTCATCCCATATTATTTTGTTTTCACAAAATTTAAACCAAAGCTTATAGGAATATGTTCCTATAAGTCATTAATTTTCCTAATATTTATTCCATATTCTTTGTAAGGTTTACAAAGTGAATTCCAGTGACTAATATTAGAAGATTCTTTAGATCCGCATATGAATTTATTATATAATTTTTCTATTTTATTAATTACACTTTAAGTAAGGTTCAACATTGGGTGTAGTATCTTGGAAGGGTCATTAGTACTGATTGTGTCAGTAATAGCCTTCCACCATAAGACATGGACTTAAAGTTTCATTCTTGGATCTTTTACCTTTTTTTATTGACTAAATCACCATATTTGTTAGCCTTATTATTGTTGTCGATATAAATACCTAAATTTTTTTAAGGCAATGGTCGGTTTTTGAATCAGTGGACTCTTCTAAAGTCTTGATTCTTTGAAAACTAAGATTAGAAAGGGATATGAGGCTAGACCTTTCCAGTGTTAATATTTTGACAAGATATATCTTGGTATATCTTTAAAAATTGTTTAACTTATCAATGTTGTTCTTGGAGCCATTTACAAAGATGACAAAGTCATCTGCAAATGCAAGACGGCTGATGTTCATTTAAATTCTAGTTTTAAATTAACTTTATGATTGTTATTGAAAAGTTTGTTAATACCTTTAATGATGTATTCTTAAGCCATGATAAAGAGGTTGGAGAGAAGGATCCAGGACCCCCCTGCCTAATTCCATTCAAACCTTTAAAGTATCATTGGAGATCTCTATTTATTAATATAGAAACAATATTGAGTTGATGATATTATTGATTAACTTTATAAAGTTGTTATGAAAGACAAGTGATTTTATAACATTTAATATAAACCGTGATAAATTTTATCAAAAGCTTTTGTAATATCAATCTTTAAAACAATGTTTCCTCTTCTAGTTTTTTTATTAATATCATGAATAATTTGTTGAGATAATAGGATATGTTCATGGATGTTTCTTCCATGAACAAAGCCTCATTTCTCTTGAGATATTATCTTAGGGAGGATGAAAGCTAGTCTATCATTTATAATTTTGGAAATGTTCCTATTAAAGACAGAGCAAAGACTTATGGGTCTAAAGTCTTTCCAATTCTTTGGATTATAAATCTTAGGTATTAAACATATAGTAGTAGATAATATACCTTTAGGACCAGGATTACCATTATAATACTTTATTATTGCAGAAGATAGGTCATTCATAATAATAGACCAGCAAAATTGATAAAATGTTTCATTGAATTCATCTAGACCAACAACACTATTTGTTTTAAGATTTTTAACAACTTTTTTAATTTAATTAAAGGTTGGGTTAGCTAAAAGATATTCAGTGTCAGTTACTGTAACTAACTTAAAGATAATTTCCATTGGATCTTCATAAGGCTTAACTGAATTATTATTTGTTAAAAGTTCTTTAAAATAGTTTACAGCTAATTCATTCATGTTAAATTGATCATCAATCCAGATTCCCTCAAGTTTAATTCTATTGATTCTATTTCTCTTTTGTCTATTCTCTACAAAGTTGTGAAATAATGAGGTATTTTTGTCACCTTGCTTTATCCAATTAATACAACTCTTTTTCTCCCAATATGGTTCTTCTATTTCCAAGAGAAAAAGGTAATTAGCCTTAAATTTTGATAATAAAATCTTGTTCTCAATATGATCGGTTTCTTAAAACTTATTTTCATGAAATATGACTTCCTCTACAGCTTTGGAAATATTATTAAAGATATTTCTAAAGACCTCATAATTCTAATACTTAAGTTTAACATTAAGTATTTTTATTTTTTTCCAAAAAACATGTAATGGAGTCCCTGTTATGGGATTGTTCCAAAATTGTTCAACTGTTTGATTAAATTCATGGTGATGATTCCACATATTTTGAAACCTAAATGATGCTTTTGGCCTAGAGTTGCTGTTAGATAATGATTTAATCATATGGGCATGGTCAGAAAAACGTTTTGGATAAATGTTTAAATTTAATGTATTGAAAAAGTTCTCTCATTTTAGCATTGATTAAGACTCTATCTAATCTTTCTTAATTCCTATTATTTGTCCAAGTGTAAGAGGATCCCATAAAGCCAACATCTTCTAAAGAACAGTCCAATATCGTGTTATTGAATTAATCTAGACTTGTTAAACATAATGTTGAACATGATAGTTCTTCAGTGGAGGTTGTAATGTAGTTGAAGTCACCCATTATAATCCACTCAAGTGGATTGTTGGATATGTCTCTCAAATTGTCCCATAAGGGAAACCTGTTTATTCTAGACCACTTGTCATAAATTACAATTACATTGAAATACTTTTTTATTTGAGAATGATTGAGTTTTAGATGGATGAGCTATTCCTCGTCACATATCACATCCATATTAAAAGGATTTTTTTGAATTATCATATTTGGTTACTTGTGTTTGAAGTTACATAATAACATCCAAGGTTAATGATTTGGTCAAGTCTGGATTGATGAATCATAGGTTCATGGATTTCCAGGAAGTCTATGTTTTCATATTTGACTATATATTTTAATCTCCTAATTGTACTTTTATTTCCAACCTCTCTAGCATTCCGATTCAAAAATTTAATGGTTATTTATATTAAATGAGGTTGGATCTTGTGACTCTTTTTGAGTAATTCTTTTATCTTTAAGAGATTTATTTTTTCATTTCATATGCTTCCTTTCTTTTTTACTTCCTCTAAAAATTATATCTATTTATGTAGTATTCCATTTTAGGAGAAGCTGATAAGCTACCAGATATAGTTGGTTTATGGGAGTTCAACACAGGTTCATCATCAGATGAATCATTGAGGCTATTAAATCTACTACCAAGCTCTATAGAATGCAGGGCTTCAATTATATCTGGATTCATATCTTCTGTGCGTTTTTTATTGCTTGTCTTGAAGATTTCTCTTGGATGTCTATATTAGTCTTATTAGTTTCTATATTAGTATTTCCACTAATATGCATTTTGTTTTCTGAGATTGATTTGGGAATATCTTTGATATTTTCCTTGATTACTATGGATTTTACTTTAGGAGTCCATATTTTAATTGCTTTATCTGTTAATTTGGTTTTTTTTCCTAAATTTGAGTTGGTAATCAATTCTTGATTATCACTAATGTTTTTGTTAGTTTTTACATTGACTAATGTTATGTCCAAGATGGAAACAATCTATATAGTATAATGGTATTTCACCATAAATAATGTTTATCCAGTATCCATCTGTTTCCCAAATTTAATCCATAATTTATTATTGAGAGGCTAGGATACATCCACTTCTATTCAAGCCTCACACTAGTTATTTTAGCTAGATTTTTGCTAAGAATCCACACATTGAAAGGGTTTCTTATGGTTTTTGCCATGTTTGTTTATAGTGTTCTTATTGTATAAGAACAGTGGAATTTGAGACAAATTAACCCACACAAGAAATACTGGAGAGTCCTTCTTTGGATTAAATCAAGGATCCCACTTAATTAATTGCATGTGGCCAATTTGCTACACGTTCCTCACCCAGAGGATTTTTAAGTCTTTTTGATTAGTTAGTTCTATGAATACATGCCATTTGTCTATAATTGTTTAGGTAAAATCTCATGATAATTTTAGGTTTTCCAGAAATGTTTGAATGTTTTGTAATTTTGGAATACTTTTACCTACTATTATACTTTTAAAAGAATAAGGAAGAAGAAACTTATCTTCAACAGTTAATTTTACTACTATGAAGTCTCCTCCTTTTGAAAATGGAACATCCTCGTGAATGATCTCCTCACTAGTTGTAGTAATCCTTACTGCGTCTTTGTGAGATTTCCTCTTACTATTGAGTTGTGAGCTGACATGGTAGCCTTATGAAGAGGTTGAAATTTGTCTTCATATTTCTGAGTAGTATCCTTCTTTCTTTCATCTTTTTTCCGTGGTATCATATTGTCTTTCGTATTTTCCATCTGGGTTACATATTCTTTTTGTATTTGTTCTTCATTTGAGTTATGTGCTCTCTTTCTTTGTTGTCGATCTGGTGGATTTTCTCTTTATGTAGAAGATTCCTCCATTTCTTGAGATGAAAACTTGTGAAGATTCATTCAGAGATGAAAACTTGAGCCCAAATTGTATCTTGATTTAAGTTTTCCCTAATTTTCTTGAAACCCTCGATAAAACTATTAACCCTTGTAGATACCACCACAAATTAACCTCTTCATTGAAATTGGTCTTTGAAACTTTCCAATTTCTCCACCTATTTCTATTGACCAAAAAATCATACCCTAATATTTTCTTCTCAAACCCTAAACTACATATATATTTTCTTTTAAGGGGACTTGTATATCTTCTATCGAACGAAAGATTCAATATCATTCTCAAATTTCCTATTAGATAACTTCAGTAGAATGATTTCGATTTGAGGAAGGATTTTCTTCAGTAGGATAATAAACCTTCTTTTGAAACGAAACACTCTTTCTCTCTCATCTCTTCTATAATGTTTCAAATCATCATCGATTTTTTTTAATTAACTAATTTCCGTTTTTTAAATTTATGACCTATCTTTTTTCAATTGCTAACTATTTAGGTTATTTTATCATTTTGTTTACCTTTTGACATAACAATAAATAATATACCTCATTATTAACTTAAACTAACCATTAAACTAATAAAAATATATCATAAAAATAATTTTAAGTCCGAACATTCCATTTATCATTTATAGATTTAAAATCATCCTTAACATCATCATCTTTTAGAAAAAAGCACAACTGGTTGAAAATTGTTAATATCGTCATGACTGATGAACCGTTGGTCGAAATCATTCCTCCAGTATCCTTTATTTCCTACAAGAGGATATGTTGTCGAAGAGAAAAATTAATTATCATAAAAAGAAGAAGAAGATAATTTTCCAAACTGTTGGTGCTTAAACTATTTTGCATAACGTCTAAAGCCATATTATATACGGCCAGGCTAGAGATTAGTCATATTTTGATAGATCTTAAACCACTGGATCTTACACCCGTTTGATATATCTCTAACCTAATTTTGGACAAATTTTCCCTTTTCAGAAACCCTAAGTATAAAATGCTTTGATAAATCTCTCATCATTTTTTTTCTCTCTCTCTCTCTCTCTCTCTAGAAACCTCTCAATCATTCAAGAATCAACCGAAAATAAAACTTGATTTTTTCAAGAATCTAAACTCAGCAAAACATAGAGGTAAGAAATACAAACCTCATGCTATAAAGTTTTTTAGATTTCGTTGGGTATAAAATGTTGAAAATTGGGTGTTTAGGTTTCGTTTGAAAAAGTTCAATTTTTGCATGATTTTAGGTGTTTTTTTGTTATATTAGTGTTGTATTCTTGTTAGTTTTGTTATGATCTATGTTTCTGTGTTTTATTATGTGTGAAATGAGTGTGTTTTGGTGGGTTTCCAATTTTGGATGACGAAAAAACATAAGCTGTTTTGTTGCATGCGACAGATATACTTACCATGTCGCATGCGATAGACAACTTAAGTTGTCTCATGCGACAGACAACATAAGCTGTCTCATGCGACATCTTATACTTACAAATTTTTTTGTTTTGTTTCACTAATACATAAGACTTTATGCTGTTTTTATAGGATGAGGCAGATCAAGAGCACCGTCAAAAATCTGTTTAAGAAGGGGCAACAGAGGGCACGCGATGCACGTTTGGCGTGTGAGGAAGCGGAAGCTAGAGTTTCCCCTGAGCATGTAGAGGCAAGTCCTACTGAGGGACAAACTCCTAGTACTCGGACGAAACGACGTCTCCGTCGTCATCCAAGTGACGATGACATTCTTATGCCTACCGGTAGCACAGGGGTAGGTTCGTCTTCGTAGGCACCTGACCTTTCGTACATTGACGACGATGCAGCTGTACCAGACTTACCGAAGGATATGGAGGGGCCGTAGTGACGGGAGGCACCTGAGGGATCACATGCACGTTATGAGGACGATGCACCCCACGCACCCGAGGCCGCACCCCACACACCCGAGGCTGAGGATCATGAGTTCTTGTCGATGATGCCACACGTCCCGGCTCTTGATCCCGATTACACCCAGCACGAGGCGTTTAGTGTCTATCACGGAGATGTAAGTATTAATTCTCTAGCTATAATATATGTTCATATTTATTATTTTATCACTTTCTTACGTGTTTGATACATATTGTAAGATAGGGTCTCCCTGCGATGCTTTGCCATGTACGACAGTCTCCGCAGATAGGACTTCAAAAAGCAGAGCAAGGTACGGGCAAAGGTGATGAAGACTATTTTTCGCCCTCTCGTCGAGGCACTCTCCCGCTGGCATACCAACCTCCATTTGGTTGAGGCTTCATTTCTCGTTCGGGGAGATGACATTGACTTTGGATGACGTCCACGTCATCACTGGATTATAGGTCAAAGGTATGCCTTTTGATATATTAGCATTCGACTCCGAGGTTGAGCGGAGCAACACTTATGCTAGCATTCTAGGTGTACGACCAGTAGATTTGAATAAAAATCTTAGGAATGCTAGTAGCGTGAATCTTGGTTGGCTGCGCAATACATTTACGGGTGACAGGTATAGTGATAGTAGAATCACAAATGAGAGAGTAGATCATGCCACCCGTGCCTACATACTGTTCTTATTAGGTACCACCATCTGTGCCAACAAAACCGGCAACAGCTTTCCTTTAGATTACCTCCAGTTCGTGAATTAATACCAGGGTATGAATAGGTTCAACTGGGGTCAGTTGGTCTTAGCATAGTTGTACCACTCCCTTAGTCAGGGATCTCTGCATGGTACTGTGGGGATTTGTGTGTTCATAGGAATGCTCGAGTCGTGGATATTTTCCCACTTCGTTCAGTTCCGGGCTCTACTGTTTAGCGATTTTCAGCTATCGATGCCCCATATGTGCCGATATGCGCCGCAGAAGATCGGCGTTTCGCAGGTTTTGCGCAGGGAGTTGAGACATGAACTCTCAACGTGCACAGAGTCAGATGTAATTAATATTTGTTCATTTTAATGTTACGTATTTTTACTAATATATATGGATAACTTGTTCATTTATTTATTTACAGATCATTTTCCTTCCCTACACGTACTTACGGGCTATAATCCGTTCGAGAGCGTTACTTGGGTTGAGTTGACACTTAGGGTGTTCGACATCATTATGCCATATTAACCCGATCGTGTTACTCGACAGATGGGCTTCGTGTAGTTGATTCCGAAAGATATGCACCCTCTTGCATCGAAAAAAACAGGAAAGAAGACGGCTAATAGATACGTTTATGACGCTCACTTCTGAAGGGATTGGGAGTACCATCGTTACGCTCCTGCTGGACCGTCGTACTTTGGTGGTGGAGAGAGTAACGACACGATGTACTACGTTTGGGTGAAGAAGACGCTATGGTATATCGTTAGTAGCTCTGGTCCAGCTGGAGGTCCTCAGTTGCAGCCACAAGGTGGTGCTGACTATGCAGGATACGACCAGATCGCAAAGTATGCTCTATCCATACCGACGGTAGGAGTACAACGATCTGGTACAAACCGCCTTTTACATGTGCAGGATTGCTGAGCGGTACAAACCTCTACATTACCATTATATTTTGTAATCGGATAAGTTTATGACGACTTTTATTTATTGTATTTATTTTTTTGTTTTTACACCTCATATCCAATTTTATTTGAACAGGCTAGCTAATAAAAGTATGTAAAAAACATAGTTAGTAGGTCATAGTATAAAATTGTTCGAAATTTATGTCTAAACTGAAACACAAACTCAAACACAAACCGAAACACACTCAAACACAAACTGAAAATCACACTCAAACTTAAACTGAAACTCACTCAAATATATATTAAAACTCACACTCAAACATAAACTCAAATCATAGTTTATTTATCATGCCAATTCCATTTCATTAACTTCCTCTCTTCGTTCGCATCATGGTATTCACGCATTTCCTCTACCTGGATGTCAATAATGTCAGAATGAACATGATCCAGCTGCTCTTCTGTTTGAGAATCCGTGACCTGGCAGTTGAACCGGTTACACACAACACGACGTTCCATTTCATTGAGGCCAAAAACTGGATGTAAACAGAATCTGACTAGGACTGACCACCTAGCTTTCACCTCATCTACACGTCTAGAAATTTTAGGCGGTTGGACACCATTCCGGCCATATAGGAAATACATCTGGCATAGAAATACCTCCCAGTATGTTTTACGCCCCTCTTGGAGGTTCGTGTTACCAACTTCGATTGATGCTCTCATCAAATACTGATCTTCCAACTCAGTCCATGGACACATTTTAAAATTAATTTATCAACTAGTTTACCCTTTATTGTGGATACAAAATCTATTTATAGATAATTTCGTTTTCGGATAACGTAATCCACTTAGACGAATGAAAACGTGACACATGTAAAGTGAATAGGACGAAATATAAAGATGGGCCAGACAATTATTAACTAAAAAACTCCCGCCAATTCTCAAAAACCAAAAAACTCCCGCCCTAAACTCCCTCCAAACTTGACTCCACTTTATTAATAACTCCCGCCCTAAAACCCACTATAAAAGGGACTAAAAACATCACCATATCTCTCACCATTAAACATTCCGAAACACTCATCAAACATAAACAGTTTAGCAAATGGAGTTTACGCCTCATTAAGACTACCATTTGCTTGAGGCGGTGAAGCTTGCCTGCCGAGAAATGTAGGAAGATACTAGCGATGAGTTTTTTGAGTGAGTCGTGTGTAAGATGTACTACAACTACGGCCGTTTAAGAGCTGGAGGTCTAGTTGTACGCAACCATGAACAAATCAAGTAGAGGTACCTTTTTTGCAAACCGATGGATCGTTTGTTGTTTTTGCCATATAAAATTAAGCAAGAAGCGGTCGCTGTCTGGAACATGACGGTTGTGTCTACACCAAACCTTCGGTTGAATCCAGGATCACATGCCGGGAATGAAGGGTTCACCCACCAGCCCTTTGGACCCTCCCAACCGGATCCAGGAAGGTCTAATTTTTGAAAACTTTATATTTGTTAATTAGTAGGTCCCTGGCGGTTGACATATTATCAACCATCGGTTGGACAATTGTCAACCGCCGATTGAGAACATCCCCAACGGTTGAAAAACCTTTACCCCTGCGGTTTTAGTTCCCCATATATTTTGAAAATGTTTTTATTTTGAGAAAGGCGGCCGATCACAATTCAAATACTTGTTGGGTGAACTAAAGAGGCTAAACTAAAACAATGGAAGATTGAGAAAGTCCGAAGACAAAAGGGATACATAGGTTAGCTTTTCTTTTCACACCCAGTTAATTTGGATTTATTACGGACCTTTTCAAATGTCATTGAAATGGATAACACGTACAAGGTAATTAAATACGGGATGCCGTTGTATGAGGTCGTTGGAGCCACTTGTACTGGGAAAAATTTATACATCGGATTTGCGTTTATGTCCGAAGAAAAATTCGAGAGCTACAAATGGGTGTTAGAATGCTTACATTTGTTGATGGTAACTCACTATATCGAACCACCCTCCATTGTTTTGACGATAGAGACTTAGCGCTTGTGAAAATGGTGGAGGAAGTGTTCCCCAATGCAACACACATGTTGTGTCATACCACATTAACATGAACGTCCTAGGGAAAATGAAAAAAAAATTATCAAGGAGAAGAAAGTGTCCAACCCCTTTTTGAAAGTGTGGAATCAAATGATGTTGACGGAAACGGAGGTATCCTTTAACGACTATCGGTCGGAATTGCACCGTGGCTTCAAAGAGTATCCGAAAGCAATTGAATATACCAAACATTGGTTAGGGCCGTACAATGATAAGTTCGTCACGTCAAGAACTACAAGTGGTTACATGTTGGTAAACCAAACCACAAATTGCGTGGGGAGCGCTCATTCTAACCTCAAGCGTTTCCTCAGTACGAGCAAAGGTAACTTCGATTATTTTTGGTTGAAGTTGCATACTTTGATCGAATTGAAACACGGGGACATCAAAGGGTCATTTGAAAAGATCCTCTTGTTATCCCTACATAAATTCGCTAACATTTTTTATGGTAAGCTTAAAACAACGTCTTGCACTATGCTTTAGAACTTTTTTCTGAAGAATTAGAATGTACCCGCAACATGACCAACGTGGATGGTATGCCTTGCACTTGTACGATACGAACTACACACAGTATGCATTGCACACATGATATTTATGAATTTGTTACCAACGCCTTAGAGGTGCCTCTAAATTTATTTCACGATCATTGGAAGAGGTTAGACATTCTTGTGCGTACCAATCTCACGACGATCAAAAAAATGAAAACAAAAATCGATAAACTAGTATGCGATATCATGGACTCCAATGACGAAGCACGCTTATAAAAAAATGGTTAATTGTCGTCCATCCATCCAAACATAATTTATCTATTATCGCATCTGAATCATCCCCTTAACACGACAAATATTTTCACGAGCATGTGCTAGATTCCGAAAAAGCTAGTTCTCCATCATTTACAAAAATGTTCAAACCTCCAATCGCAAACTCGCGTAAAAGAAAAGAAATATCAGATCCAAAACTTGGTAGGGAAAACGCCCTTGCTCGGAAAAATGTACTGGTATTCTAACGCAAACAAGTGGGACGAAGCTTTCTAGTGGAATAGTCAGTTGTAGGTCAAGCTCTACGATGACGGCTAAGGCAAGTCTGGTTGATCCCAAATGATACCTACACAAATTCCCAATCTATGTTAGGCCTTTTTGTAACGTCCATCACGGACATTAAATTTGATGGCCACTGCGGGTATAGCTCGATTGCGTTTGCCTTGAATGGGAAACAAGATAGGTGAAGGTTGATTAGGAATACCCTATACAATGAGCTTATAGATTACGCATCCGTGTACGTGAAGTTATTTACAAGCATGGATGATTTGATAGATATTATAGAGCGTGTGAAGTGCTCTAACAATGTGGCTACTATCGATCATTGGATGTATATGTTCGAGATGTGAGTCGCGACCGTATCTACGTTTAACTACATACTCCACTTCGTATGACAGTATCGAACTATGGATGTTGGCTTCAATATTCTTCCGTACACCCCCTTAGATGCTAAACCGGTTGGAAATCGGATTGGGTTGGATAAAATCAACCACTTTTTTAATGCAAGTATTTCTTCACATTGCCGGTTAGTTAAAACCTTTCAATATCCTTTTTATCGTGTTTTCATTTTGTAGCTTGGGATTTTGAGGGATGCCCCCGTGTGAGAGGATACATCCTTGTTGCTTAAAGTTGCGTTCACCAGAAGCAGAAGATTGGGCATTACCAATTCTATATCGTTGCAAGAGATACAAAAAATAGAAAATTGTAGCCTCAAAGTAAACAATTTAGCCGCTTTTGTTTAAACACTAGATCATCACTTAGTCATTGTAACATATGTACGATTTGTCACGTTTAAAAGTTGTATGTTTTGTAATTTATGATGACATTAATAAAAAAACGTGAAGACATTGACTTCTTAATTGGTGGTTCACATTAATTTAAGACATTACACAATTAGAAATACAAATGTAAACAACGAAAATAGATAGATAGTAGACAGAGTTGACATAGTAGACTCACTTTCATGGCGATGGATCTATGCTCGAAGTGTTTCTCGAAAGGATACTCCTCATCCTCGCTACTTCCTTCGAGAGTTAGGTTAGTTCTAACACCGGTGGCTACCGCGTCCGCTTTCTCCTGCAGTTCTTGTATCACATGTTCTAATATCTCTTTTGTAATAGTAATTTGAAACGTCATACTGAATACATCGAAGTTTTGGCATTGAACTTCGTAAGTTAGTGTCTCTAGCGGTATAGTCGGCACAGTGTTCAGATAATCTAACTCGTTGGCTACTTCTTTGCGTCCGCGTGGTCGAGACATCATATAACCCATACACGATGCTCCCTACCATGCATGCAGTATATTATGTATAAAACATCATCAACAAATCCATGAGTCTCCTCCAACATCATGCCTTTCACGAACTCAAAAGCTTTTAAGAGGTTTGCATCTTCGTGCACATTCCAATTTGAATCACCCATTCGTATTGTTTCAATGTATAATGCTATAGCATGGTTCTACTACTTATAGATGAGTATTCGATGGAGATTCCCTAAAACGTTAACGGGAATCAAATAACGTTTTGATGGGTTAACCAATTTTGGCAGAAATTTTGAAAACACTACCGAACAATTTTTACCAATTTTTACTAGCCGGTTGGGATATTCTCAACCGGCAGGTGGTCAATTATCAACCGTCGGGTGAGTAATTCCCCACTGTTTTTTTAATTTCACACCCGGCGGGGATGGATACCATATCTTATTAGGATATGAAATCCATCTTTAGAATATTCACCCGGTGGGGTGAATATTTTTAACGGGCGGATGTGATATTCCCCACCAGTTGAGAATTTTTCAATCGCAAGGGATGAAGGCCATATCCTAATATGATATGGATCTCATGTAGTGAATATTCACCCGTGGGTTGTAATATTTTCAACCGGCAAGTGGGAAACTCCCCACTGGTTAAAAACTTTTCAATCGTCGAGTCACCACCCCTGGGATCGCGAATTTAGCACCAACGGGTAACAATCTTACCTCACCCGACGGTTGAAAAATTCACAATCGACGGGCTAATAGTCAACCGCCGGTTGAGAAGTTTTCACCTGGCAGGGTGGAAGAACATATTTCTTATAAGATTTATAATCCTGTTGTGAATTGTCACCCGATGGTTCAGTGATTTTGAACCGGCAGGGTGGAAAGTTCACCACCGGTTGATAATTGTTAAACCGTCGGAGAGGGGAAATGTTTTAAACCCATAATATATCTAACAAGTCTTAACCCTCCTTAAGGAGTTCACAAAACCTGCAAATCCAACACACAAATAAATCTAACGTAGATCAACACACACAAACTAAAACAAACATATAATACAACATAAGTTGAAGCTTAAAACGTAGACTGATAAAACTTAATACGATCAAACATCCAATATAACATACATAACGTGATTCAAAATAGTAAACACATTGTTGGAAAAACTAAAACAACAAATAAACCATCAACAAGCCAAGCATGATAAGAAGGCACTTACTTTCGATTTAAAGCGCATCCCTAGCAAAGAACATGAGCTCATCCGGACTATCGTTGAGAGGAAGAACACGATTTATCGTGTTAATCGCACCAATCGCATATTGTTCGTCTAGGATACGAGGCGTGATATTAAACCAACCATATTTTGTAACATACGCTGCGTACTGAGGGGTTTGAATGTCCTACTGCTTATTCCCGACCGCTGTGTGGTGAGCTCAATTATCAAGAAAGTTGTCGTAGGAAGAAGTAATACTCGAGTTTTAGAAAGAAAGAGTTTTTAGAGGGAGAAAGTTAGAGGACAATTGAGTTAGATAAAAAAGTGTTCAACCCTTTATTAGTTTATCCTTTGAATTTATATAGGGGCACTATGACTCTAATTTAAACTGAAAACAGTTACATAAAGGGATTATTACCCTTAGTCCTCAATAGAAATACATAATCATAATTGTTCCATTAAACTTGTATTATTTACACTTTAGTCCTTAAATTTCTACTTTCATATTAGTACCCCCCCTAGTTCTCATGTCAGTAATGAATGAGAACTAAATGTCTGCGAATCCTGCCAGAGGCCATATCAGAAACTCGAATGTAAAAAAAATCAATAATATTTTTTCTTTCTCCTCGAATCTTTTCAGAAGCATATTTAAAATATAATCATCGGATTTTTTCCAAATGTGCCCACAAATCAGAACTCTTCAAGGAAATAAATTTACTTCGAAATTGCTTCAAGGTAACTATTTATAAAATCTAACCATTCAGATTCATCATGAATACCTAGCTACTAGACTTATAGCTAGCTAGCTAGGCTGAAAAATGTCGAACTTATAACCCTATCACCGTTTTGTATTCACCAATCATCACAAAGTCTTTTCCACTTCTACACACATTCTCATCCTCCTATAGATTCGTCAGTAACTTTATTCTCACAATCCAAATTTCTTGAGAGAGAAACAACACACCATTGGCTTCCTTCAACGCGTTCTTCAACTTTCCCAGTATCTTCATCGGAAAACTCATACTTTCTGATCAAAACCCATATTTTCTGGCCAATCTTCATCCAGTTTGTGAGAAAAAATCCAAAAACCAGAAGATCCAAGAAAAATATACCCAAATAACCCAAATCTCCGAAGCTTGCCGATAATCTAGTCTTCGGATCATACGATTATTTTTACATTACTGAAAGATCAAAAGAGTACAAGGCTGTCGGAGTAATAAAAAATTCTCCCGTTGGAACAACCACAAAAACCACTTACTAAGGTAATTTTAATCCATCTAAAGTTCATGTTCTTTCACCTTCTCCTACTACCGAAGTGCATCATTCTTCTAGAGTGTAAACACCCAGAATGCCTCGAACATCTTCTTCTCAAATCAGAACATCACCTCGGATTAGTGAAGAATCAAACAAATCCCATTCGAAACAAATTTCAATTACTCTCTCTTCAACTTGTCCTCCACCAACCCGTATAAGAAAAACTTTCCTAGCCATGGGAGATGATTCTGATGTTACTCCAACTTCCCCCTCCTCGAATCCATCTACTCAGTCTCCTCCTCGGAGAGAAATAATCGAATAAGCTCCATTACCTCAACCAAATCCCTCCAAAGATCCTCCCCAAATAAGGGATGAAATATCAGAAGCCGATAAAGCTGATTCAGAGGCAACCCGGTCCGATAATGAAGCTGAGTCCGATGAAGGAGACTCAGAAACTGCCACAAAAAAGAATGTTCGCAAGCCTCAAAAAAAGAAGGCACTGGGCACTGTTTCTGATGAGAAAAGAGCAGCTATAGGCAGAAATTTAAGAAATCTCGATGCTGACTATGTTATCGAGCTGAAGAAAGTTCCATATATATACTATCAAGAGAGTCAAGCATCAGACTTAAAGAAACAATGGGGAATGAGAGATAACATCACCGTTTGACTACCTAATAAAGGAGAAACTCCCTTAGATTGAAAAGATGAAGAGCTGCTGGTTTACCCAGAAATCATCATCTGGGATCTTCGGTTCCCACTGGATCCTATGATCGTGGACTACTTCGAACTTCTCAACCTATGCCCAACTCAAGTGACACCGAATCAGTGGTTCACTCTCATATCTGTGATTATGGCATATCGGTTGTCCAAGACTCCGATCAGCATCAAAGATTTCATTTCCTTGACAAAATTATCAAAAGGTCTGAAGCTCCCATTCTACTACCTCACTTTAGTAGATGATTTAAAAATCATCGATGATCTCCTGGAAGCGGACAAAATTTGGAAAAAAAAGTTTATCTTTATCTCTAGAGAATAGGAGAACGGAAAAGTAATATCTGATGTTAACCCATCGAAACTAATTCCAATCTGGAGAAGCAACCGTAAGTACTTCGAATATTATACATTTGAAGATAAATCTCATATGTTGTCTCTCTCATTTATTATTTATTTGTATGATTATTTCAGAAATTCCAAGGGGATATGCTATTCGTCGGTCAACAGCTAAGGGAATTTTCAAAAAGCTTGTCGCTTGGGCCGAAAAAGAGTGGAACAGCGCTTTCCACACCACCTTTCAACCGATCAACTTCCTCAACAGTCATCTCTTTCTGATTCACAGGCTGGAGCCTCGCCTACTCCAAATTTAATGGATGAGCACAACCCTTATCACGCTTGCAAAAGACTAGTCCAACCTGACTGTAAGGTATTCCTCCCGATCCGCAATAGGTCAGAAAGTCACCTACCTCAAAAGAAAAAAGAGAAGGAAAAAAAAGAAAAGAAAAATAAAAAGACGACATAGTCAAAGCCTAACCACCACAAAAGAAAAGCATGAGAACAAACTCTTTCACCCATCGAAGAAGAAGAATAGCAAGAACCTTCTTTGAAGAAAAAGAAAACTTCTACCAGTCCTCATGAGAAGAAAAAAAACAAAAATCATCGAATATACACTGGTCAATGAATACGAAGTCATGATTGTTGGGAATCAGCAAAATCCTCCTTTTGAAAAGAAGACAACCAATAATGATGCTCTGATCATCATCGAGGATATTACAGACGATGGCAATCAAAATTTCAACCACTTCGATCCCAACAACTTTATTAATTTCAATGAGTCACAGGAACTTGCTGGAGAAGATGATTCTATCATTCAAGATATTCAAACTTGTATACACAATTTTGGGAGAAAAGCGACCGTTGAAGCGTCTCTAGAAATCATATGTTCTTCTGTTCTAACTAAATCTCTGGACATTATTCCTCGTCCTAGCCCCACAATTTTTTCTTCTCCTCCACCCAACCCTGATGTCCTTGCCGCACTCCAACCATTTGCCAATCTTAATACTGCAGAAAAGGCGCTTTCTTCACAACTCGATGCTTCTCACAGTCATGTGAAACTATTGGCCAAAGTCATGGTCCGCTAAAAAGGAATTGCCGATGCTGAAAAACAACTAAGGGAATTTTTTTAGAGAAAAGTAATCGAGCAATTCCATATGTTTGAGGCATCAAGATCTGATCTTATCTGATGAGCGCTCTTCATCAAAAACCATTTACGAACACAACATTATGCTGACAAAGAAAAGCTAACCGCCTCACATCAAGAGGAGATGAACAAACTCAAAGCTAAATATGTTGATGACTTGGCTGCTGAAAAGCTTAAAACCGAAGGTCTCCAAACTTCTCTTGCTACCAGCAAAACGAAAAATAAAGAGTTGAGTGATGAGATAGCCAAGTTGAAGGGTGATTTTGAGAAGGAAAATGAAGTTGTTGTTGCTGCTGCAGAAGCTGAATATTCAAAAGACGTGTTGGCTGCCATTAACAATGTTAAAGAAGAGACAACCATCACTCTTCTTCGAGAGCTTCATGCAACTTATCCAAAAATTAGTCTTTATACTTTTTTGAACGAAATTCCCATCAAACGGAGTCCCAGTGAAGCCTTCAATCCTGTCACAAACTCATCATCATCAGAAGAAGAATCATCCGAGGAGGAGGAGTCCAAATAACTTTGTGGTTCTTTGATTCTTTTGTTATCCTTTTATGTACTTGTCAAATTAGTATCCTGCTTATTATACTTTATCGAATTAATCTAATTGACAAATGTTTTTTTATTTCTCATTTTATCATCAATATGAATTATTCGAAGTTAACAATCCTGAAATAATTATAATAATAATTTTTTAAACATAACTCCTTAAATATGATAATGCACTTCGAAATTCACAATATGTAATACTCCAAATGACTTAATACAAATTTTGAACATACTTCCTCGAATACCACAGTGCATTTATTGAACATTGTACTTTGTAAAATCACAGTGCATTTATTGAACGTTTTAATTCGTAAAATCACAGTGCATTTATTGAACGTAGCACTTCGTAAAATCAATGTGCATTTATTAAACGTAGCACTTCATAAAATTACAGTGAATTTATTGAACTTTGTACTTCGAATATGGTTGTTTCTTCGAAAAGTGTAATAAACACTTCAGAACATTCTACTCTTAACCAACCTCAAAGATGACCAGTCTTTGATAAGTTGTTAAGATAGTTTTCAATAGACACTTGTAAACAACCATTATCCAAAAATGCGTTTTATTGATAATATTGAATATGTACATAGCGCCTCGTGAAAACCTTCTTGGGCCAGCAGGGTAGGAACGAGTGTGCCATTCAAAGAGTAAAAAATCCAAAATACAAAAACAAAATCTATTCCCAATATGACTTCAAATGCTGTATATTCCATGGGTGTTGAAGCATCCTCCCCTGAATATCGCAAAGGAGATAAGACCCTGGTTTTATCCTCTTGACAACCATATAAGGCCCTTCCCAATTCGGGGCCATTTTTCCAAGGCTATTCTCCTTTGTAAGCAAGAATACTTTTCTCAACACTTTGTCACCTTCTTTAAACTCTCTTCTTTTCACCTTCGTAGCATATCTGTTTCTCATAAGAGTCTGATAATGGACTAAATTTAAATGAGCTCAGACTTTTTTCTCCTCAATCAAATCTAAATTTTTCCCTTTCAGCTTCATCATTGGATCTTTTATAATATTGAGTTATTCTAAAAGATGACATCGTAGATTCTATCGGGGTAACTGCATCCATTCCATATGCTAAGGCAAAATGAGTTTCTTTTGTAGCCTCCCTAGGAATTGTCTGATAAGCCTAAAGCACCTCTTGTAAATAATTTGGCCGTTTCCCTACTACCCCTGTCAAGTATTTCTTCAAACCATCTAAAATAGTTATATTCGTCACATCGACTCGTCCATTGGCTTGAAGATGAAAAGGCGTCGAAAAACATTGTTGAATTCATTTTGATGCACAAAATGAAGTCATTTCTTTATTATTAAACCGAGGGCCATTATCTGTTGTAATTCTCCAAGGAACTCCGAAACGACAACAAATACTATTCATAATAAATATGATCACATCATTTGCCTTTGTTCCAGATAGCAGTTCTGCCTCAGCCCATTTTGTAAAGTAATCCACTGCTACAATTATCATTTGACATCCCCCAGATGTCAGTAGAAAAGGCCCCACCAGATCAATTCCCCGTCTATCAAATGATATGGCCACGGTTATAGATATAAGTGGTAGTGCCAAAACTGTGTATAGCTTTAGCAAATCTTTGACAACTATCTCAGCTTCGAACCAAATTTTTAGCATCGTTCATGATTATAGGACAATAGAATCATGCAAGTAAATATCGTCGTGATAAAGCATTAAACACGCAATAAGCTGACCTTTCTCCATCATGCAACTCTGATAACACCTCATGTGATTCTTGCTTGTCTAGTACTCGTAATAATGGCATGCTTATTATCTTCTTATACAAAATTCCATCTAAAACTATGTATCTGAAGGCTTTACCTCTCAATTTTTTGGCCAACTTCGTATCATCTGGATATGTTCCTTGAGTAAAAAAATTAAGAATATCCTTTCGCCAATATCCTCGGACTGCATCGGATGTGACAAAGAGCTCCTCTATACATTCACACTGATTTGATTGAGTAAAAATCGGGGGATTTTCTTGTAGCAAAATCCAAGGATACTCCTTATTGTAAGCAATATTTGCTAAAGAATGAGCCACCATGTTACTTCCTCGACTAATATATTCAACAACAACAACATGATCGAATAGTAACATTAAATTCCGAAGTTCCCGAAGATATAAAATTAAACAATTCTTTCTCGCCTCGAAAAATCCAGATACCTGATTCGCTAACAATTGAGAATCCGTTTCCAAGCGCACTGAAGTTGCTCCAAATAGTTTTGCCAATCTTAAACCTGCCAAAGCAGCTTCGTATTCAGCTTCATTATTTGAAGCGTGGAAACCATATTTGATAGATTGAATCATAGTTTCTCCGGTAAGAGCTATTAACTGAATCCCGGCACTACACATAGTGTGAAATCTGATACCGCAATGTACAAAAAGAGATTTTCTCCACTACGAGGTTTTGACAAAATTTACGGTGATGACAACAAAATTTTATGCTTGTAAATGTTGCCTCATACTCCGAAGTCCATTCAAATATGTTTGGTCCTCGTAAAACTTGAAAGACATGAAAGTATTTTTCAGTAAATCTGGAAATAAATCGGTTAAGTGCTGCTAATCTTCCTGTCAAAATTTGCACTTCTTTAACAGATTGAGGCGAATTCATTGCTATCAGAGCTTTCAACTGATCTGAGTCAGCTTCTATTCCTCTTTCACTGATGACATAACCCAAAAAATTCCTTGATCAAACTCCGAAGGTGCACATTTCAGGATTTAGCTTTAGCCTGATTTCCCTTCAATTCAAATATGTTTCCTCTAAATCCTCAAGATGCACATCATCCTTCAAACGTTTTACCACCATATCGTCTATATACACCTCCATATTTTTTCCGATCTGAAGCGGCAAAAGCTTTATTCATCAATCTTTGATAAGTGGCTCCAACGTTTTTTAATTTAACGGGCATAATACAACCCTATATCAGCTATAAAGGTCGTACATTCTTGGTCCTTTGAATCTATCTGAATCTGATTGTATCCTGCAAAAGCCTCCATGAAAGTTAGTATTTTATTTCTCGAGGTGGAATCAATTAGTTGATTTATTCGAGGAACAAGAAATGGATCTTTAGGACATGCTCGATTAAAGTATATAAAATCCACACACATTCTCCACTTCCTATTCTTTTTTTTACCACTACTGATTTGTCGTCGATAAAGGATACTGCGACTCCCTTATGTGTTTGACCTTGGATAATCGATTCACCTCAGAAAGAATTGCTTCTGCCTTCTCCGAAGAGAATTCCCTTCTTTTCTAAATCACTGGTTTAACCTTTGGATCAATAGTCAAACTATGACGAATCACCTCGATTGGTACTCCTGTTACATCCTCTGTTCTAAGCAAAAACATCCAAGTTAAAAGACAAAAATTCTAGCAGTTGTTGACGTAAAAGTGGGGTCAGCCTCTATTTATTCACTTACTGTTAAAGACCCTGGGGTTTCCCTCAGATCGTTAACTCTTTCTTCAAAATATAGGTCAACCCTTCTGACTGCTATTCATGCATCAAATATCCACTGTTGGATCCTCGAATCTGAAGCGCAGTGGCATAACATTCTCTAGCTACTTTCTGGTCGCTTCGAACGACCCCAACTCGATCCCCTATGACATACTTGAAACATTGGTGAACTGTTGACACAACCCTATACATTCTAGAAAGCCATGAACTTCCAAAAATAGTGTTGTAGCTCGTGGGGCAGTCCACCACCACAAAAAGCACCTGGACTTTCTTCTTGAATGGTCATTTTCCTAAACTCACTCCCCCTCGAATTCCTCAATCACATGAGCTTTTACGCCCGTAAATCCTATGTTTGTACGTTCTAATTGAAAAAATCGAGGTGGATTTGACATATGGTCATAAGTTGATTTAAAAAGGACATTTTCAGAGCTGCCAGTGTCTATGAGCACACACCGAATTTAGATGCCAACCACTTCTACACCGATAACTACCACGTCTTCTTACGGCCTTGCCATTCCCCGCAGATCATCATCATCATCGAATAAGATGAAAGGAATAACATTTTTTCTATACAAGCGTGTAGACATTTTCCCTTCAATTTGAGTTGTCGAATTGACAACATGCCTCTTCCTCGAACTATCAGTGTTGCCGGTCATTGAATCCAAAAATGGCTAATGATTCAAAAATTCTGCGAAAATATCGCACACGTCCCTTCTCTATTTGCTCTTCAACAGCCATCAAGATTAACTTGTTCAGAATCTTATCAACATATTCCGAAAAGGCATCAAATTCTTCAGCCTTCGAATCTAAAATCATTAATTTCTCAGCTGGCGCAACTGGATTAGCCTTCGAGATTTGAACTTACTTTTTCAATGTAATGCAATGCAATCAAGAGCTTCCCATTTTCAATCAAGATTTGAACTTACTTTTTCAATGTAATGCAATCATTAGTAACATTTCCGATGTCCTCATGATACCTGCAATATTTTTTATTTCGCTCCTCTCTCGGCCTATTTATTGGAGCTCGCTTCCTAAAATTTACGAAACTTTCGTTCTTGTCAAAGATTGCAGCCATGCTTTCTGTCAAATCAGCATAATATTCTGGCCTAACCCATTTATTTGGCCTCGGTCTGTTATAGTTATAGAATGGAGCATGATTTGAATATCCACCAGTTCCAGGTGTCAAGTTGTTATTCTTCGAACGTGACTGCTGATTACCATTCGAGGGATTCCCTTGGTTATTGGCCACCTGACTCGAATTATTTGGATTATTAACTAGTCCTCCCGGGACCCTAATTGACTCTTCAACCTTAATTTGATCCTGTACCTGAGTCATCAATGCTCCAAAGGTTAGAGCTCTTCTTTTTTTCGTTTTATTAGCCAGATCCCCTGACAATAGAATCTAGCGAAAAGCTGTCATCGCCATATTTTCTTCGCAATTGTCCAAACTTGTTTTAGTCAAAACAAACCTCTTCGTGTAATCTTTTAATTTCTCTCTAGCCGACTGCTTGCACTAAAAAATTGTATCTCCATTCACTCTCATCTCATTACTCCCAACAAACCGCCTTCGAAAAGGAGTGTAAAAATCCCTGAAATTTGAGATGGATCCCCTCAGAATCCGGTTATACTACTTTAATGTCGTTCCTTTGAAAGTCTATGAAAATGCACGACACACCAGTCGGTCGTCATCTTCAAAGTTCATTATATAGTTCTTGAATTGTTCAATGTGGTCATCTGGATCTTACATCCCATCTAACTTCTCCACCTTAGTAATATCAAAACGCTTCAGAAGCGTTATAGATCGAATTTCACTTGTCCGCGGGGAGTTCCTACAATCGACACCTTACACAAACTGATCATCAGTCCCATGACTGCATACAAATTTCGATCAGTCTTAGCATATTGATTCTAGGTGTTCCCCTCACACCACGTAGACTCTCTCAAACAATGAGGAATGTTGGCCCTTTTAGATTTATGTTCATTGTTATGCTTTCTTGGTTGTTCTCTTTCCGTTTCTCTTTCGAAGAGCTCCAATATCTCTTAAATCCTGAAGCATAGCTTTCAACCTCTTCATCAATAGAGGCTCCATTATTTTGCTTGTATTTTTTCCCTTTGCGAGAAGAATAGCGCTCTTTAGGAGCTTCGAAGCGCGTTTTCTTATGTTCACTTCTAGTGTGCCGATCAGCACAAGATCGATCGGACTAATCTCCCATCTCAGATTTCTCGTTTTCTTGCCTCACCTCGGATTTGAGCTTCGCCGAGTGAATTTATTATTCTCTTTGTTCCTACTTTTTGTTAAACATATTTATTTTATCTAAAAGTTGATTCATGCACATCTCAACATCCGATTGAGTTTGGATCGGATTTAATCCATCCAGCCTGTTTTCATTTCTTTGCACATCATCTTTTAAGGTTTCCATCTTTGATCGAAGTGACAGATTGTTTTAGAGATTCATTATAAGAATTCAAACAAAAAAATAAGAAGATTGTATTGAAATTTGAACAGATAAGTCACTGATTCTTAATCATCCCCGGTGGAGTCGCTAATTTGGTGAGTTCAATTATCAAGAAAGTTTTCTTAGGAAAAATTAATACGCGAGTTTTAGTGAGAGAGAGAGAGAGAGTTTTTAAAGAGAGAAAGTCAGAGCACAATTGAGTTAGATCAAAAAGTGTTCAACTCCTTTATTAGTTTAACCTTGGCCTTTATATAGAGGCGCTATGACTCAACTTTAAACTAAAAACAGTTACATAAAAGGATAAATTACCCTTAGTCCTCAATAGAAATACATAATCATAATTGGTCCATTAAACTTACATTATTTACACTTTAGTCTTTAAATTTCTACTTCCATATAACCGTGAATACCTATCAATCATGAGCGAGTACTCCATCCAATTGGTCCACTTCCTACAGTCAACATTGATGAGGGGTTATTCCCCTATCGAGCAGAACCAGAAAGGCCAAGCTGACGCATGAGAAGATAAAACAAAGGACAAAGCCGAGCTAAAAAGATAAGCAGAGATTTAGTAAGAAATCAAATAAGTGAAGTAACAAATAAAGTTAATAGCAACGCAAAGGGACAGTAACAAACAAATATGATGAGCGAATTGGCAGACTGAGCTAGTTAAGGAGAAGCTAAAGGGCGAACGACGTAACAAAGCGTTGAGTAAGGTTAAGTGATCAAGAACTGATCGGACTACACCATTTCTCAAACCAAGAGATGAAGATAAGAAAAGAGGTCACTAAGTCTTGCTCGGACTATCACGCGCCCAAAACTGAGGCAACATGATTTAAAGAGGAAACGACTTCTAAATTATTACCTAATGATATTTTACGTTTTAGTCAAACCACTTAGTAACTCCAGCCATAATTATTGACAACGTGATGTAAGTGGAATAGTGGGTGTATTAAGTGGGAATAAATGTCCTTGTAACTGCCAATAGATGGGAAGAACTATAAGTAGGAGAATTATCTACTATGAATGTAACTTCTCTTTTTTGACAAATTTAGTTTTTTCTACTTTGGCAATTCTTTGCTATTTCCCTTAACAAACATTATAACGCAGATTATCACCTTATGTCAGACTAGATCTAGGGGATATAGGAGGCAATGCATTCTCTTGGACCCAACCAAATTTTCACATCACTCGATCCGGGTGGTATACCTCAGAAACAAACATAAGACGAATAGGGTTGCGATACAACCCTATATCCTGCTCTGGAAACGCTTGTCGAACATCAACGTAGGGCTAGAAAAGCACCTCTAAAGAAATAACCACACACATAAACATGTAATAAATAAACATATAAATTAATCGATGACGTAAATAAATACACTTACATTTGCTTCTTCATGAGCCGTGAGGAGGTCACGGTAGTACGACTTCCCACGAACGTTAGTACCACTAAGCTTTCTGGACAATCACGCTAGCATATTCTGATCGGTTGGGATGTAACCACCATTCGCCGCAACTCCGAAGGTAAGGAAGTAGTCATACACCCAGAACTCCAACAACGCCGAAAACCCAACTAAATTCTTAAAGGTGTACTTCGAAATGCCTCCCAATATCTTGTACATCCACGTCAATGCGCATGTACCCCATGCAAGCTCATAAAACTTCTTTAAGTGCTCGAGGTGAACGAGAAAATCGCACTAGATGTTTTTTTGGCTTATGTTTGTGAATATGGTACATCTGAGAAAGAAAAGGATGTACGCACGAGCGGCACACTTCTTCATCTCAACCGTAAGCGTTGCATTCATATCCAGATCTGTGTCTCCCAAAAACATTTCCATTAACCATCGAAGGCCAAACCCACTCCCATCGTGCGCCTACATCTCTCGTCGCACGTCTTTGGCTGAAACTCCCAGCAACTCGGCATATCGAGCGTACATGTGATCTATCGTTTGGGTCCTGAACGGGTCGATAATTCTCCCCTCAATCGGGAGGACAGTAATCGCAAACATGTCGTCCAACCTGATAGTCATCTCACCGAACGAGAACTGGAAGGTGTTAGTCTGCTTGTGCTATCATTCAATGAATTGTGAGTTTGAATGAAACCTCAATAAGTGGCGCATAAAGAGCCAACATGGAGTACCTTCTAATAGAGGCCTCTTCCCTTGTTGTTTGCTTAGGTCACATTGACCTAGTAGGTCGTATTTGGACTAGACCATAATGCCGGAACGATATTAAAACAAAGAAACGCACATTAATATACCATAAAACAAATTAGTTAAAGTAACAAACTAATTATTTTAGTCGTAAAATAAATAACTTACGTCGCCCAAAATAGAGCAGTAGGCCTCATGGTGTAAATAGTCGGGGAACAGAATAATATTGTTTTGCGACAAGAAAAGGTCCCTCCATCCCTCCGGATCGCTTAGACATATTTGGCTACGCATAGATAGCTCGGGGACATCCGCATCTTCCTCCTCCTTGGATTCCCTAAGTGTAGGGGTCTCTCGTGGAGGTGATGGCTGTAAATTATGCTCCCTCACGTTAAATTTATTTTTCGACATCCAAATCGGTCGGTATGGTCCGTACACTCTCCACAGTCGTCTCGATCTCCCCTCGGGGCACTACCATTTCCACTACCTTTTTTTGACGCACATAATTTTTCCCATTCACGCATTCCTCCTTTCTGACCTTTCTCTTTCTCCAGCCTCGATACTTGCTATGTACGATAAAAAAAGAGTGTCAAAACTTGTAAATAATTAGGTCCCCGTTGGGGCTACCAAGAATCACCCAACGGGGAACAAGAACAATATGAAAAGTTCTCACTCGATGGGGACCAAGAACACCTCCGCGAAACCCCATAATTCCAATACAAATCCAACCGTAAAAACTCTTTTCTAACATAAAGCCAAGCATTTAACATAAATATATGACTTCAAACACCTAAATACACATATATTTACCTAGTCTAACACCATAAATAGTCTAAATCTACAAAAATAATTAAAACCTAAATATAACAAAAAAAAATTAGGTTGTTGTTTTGTTGTTGTTTATTGGATTAGAGTACTCCTGAGTTGATGAAGAATCCTTTATAGTTAGTCGAAAAGTTTTGTTTTGTGATTTTGGTAGTTAGTCGAAAAGTTTTGTTTTGTGATTTTGGGTTTTGGAGGTTTGGTGAAGGAGATAGAAGAAGGTAGAGTTTAGGGTTAGAGTTTGGGGTTGTTTTGTTTCGAGGATGTTAAGAGTTTAGGGTTAGAACTTAGTAAATACGTCGGGGTATTTTGGAGAAAACGTTTGGAATGGTTATAATTTACAATAGGGCTAGTTAAAAAGGGGGCTAGTTATCATATTGGGACCAGATTGGGTCTTAATTGGTACTAAACCCTTAAAACAAATATAATTTATTTTTTACCATAGTTTTTTGTGAGTAGTTGGATAAATAAGAAATATAAAATATATCAAAAACATATAAATTTAAATAAGTATGTTAATGTTGTTTTATAGATGATAAGGAAAATGTATGTCGGTTTAAAGGCTAAGTTTTGGGCATGTGTTAGGTCTTATAAATGTTAGGATAAGCTTAAGCCCTCAATGGATTTTATGTGTTAATAAGTCAATAGAAATTAAAAGTTCACTTACCCTCCATAAAAAAACGAAATTCATTATTATTACTTGAAATTTTTTACTACTCTATCTCTAGTAGCTTTCTATATATATTTATTGTTACTTACCAATTCAAAGTGAGAAAATTTTGGGTCATCAATGGAGACCATAATAAGATCTAATTCAAATTTGTAGCCAAAAGCACTTTCAGAAGCATATTACTCTACTGTTATCGTAGAAATCTTCGATATGATGACTATTTAGGAAACATCTGGTAACTCCTCATCCTTTTTGTTGCAAGGGGTGGGGTCACAAAGTTCGACTGTTTTCCCTTATTTTAGCCCAACTAGAGAGATAAAGGCTGTTACTTGCATGCCAGATTCCTAAGCCGCAAGAGGAGAAGGATTTCTTAGTGATCATCACTTGAGTGGTTAAAGTAACCACACTATGGAAATAGAGGGGTCTCAGGCGGCCAGAGGCAATGCCTGAGGTCCGCGATAAGCCGCTTGACGAGGAGAGTATTAAGGATGATACTTATGAACCCTTCCGGCCTAGTGGATCATAACGAGCCCGAATATCTTCAGAAAGAGAGCTGTGGAGACGAGCTTGGAGCTTATTAGAGTCCGCGAGTGAGGGTGAAAACGTTTCTTCTTTAATGATCCATGACGATTTCGATAAGGCCAACAATTTCAGAGATATAGAAGGAATGCAAGGGCTAACAGAGATGCTTGGTTATGCAGGATCAATGATGAGCGAGATGCTTTACATGGAGCTCCCCCATTCCCCCCGACCAAGACCTCCACCTCGAGCAGCAGAGCTCACATAAAGAAAGTGGGGAGCCTATCCGACCTACTATGAATCTCAAAAAGTGAAATTTTTTATGGTCCAAAGTCTCATTCAGCACTGAAAGGAAACCCCCAATCAAGAGCCTGCGTACGATAACCCAACGTCTTTTTTTAGAACGAGGTAGGTTATCGCGTAAAACCCAGTTGAACTTCCAAAAGAGTTGAATAAGAGGAAGCTTCCCGCACCTGTTATAATAAAATGTTGATGTATTCTTTGGTCCAAACAATTATGGAGTTTGGATTAACAAAGAGTTTTGATGTTGCTAAGTTGACGGGTAAGAAGACATGAAGCGTCATATCGAACATTTTTATGGGGATAAGGACAAACATGTCCAATGACGATCGCATACGAGATGGCGCGTTCACCATGACCTTCAGGGCTGGAGCCTTGACCTAGTTCAACCAACTAGCCCTGATGTCTATCGTAAGATTTAAAATATTGCGGGGACTTTACAGACATTGGTTTGACGATTAAAATTTCATAAAGGGATCACAAACACCTTGTAATACTTTGTAACCAGTATAATGGGTAAAGTTTAAAGGATTACACATAACACTATATGCGCACCAAAACACCATTAAAGAACATCGTTGAGAGGTATTTATCGTATCTTTTAAGCAATGGATACTTATGGGATCTCCAATGAGCGAAAATGTGTTGGAAGAAGTCTTGAATTTTTAATGCACTGTAAACTAGGGTGGTGAACAACTTCGGCTCAAGAAGGCTATGCATCATTATCAGTTGTTAGATGGTTCACTCGGTTCACATAATTGATCCCCATTCCCGGTCTACACGATCTTATTGAAATAAAGTAAAGCTATTAAAGAACGTTTGTTGCAACAACTAATAACAAAACGCCACCTATCACCACCATATACCCCAAAGCAGTCAGGATCAGTCCGAGATTCGACCCCGAGGCAACTAAAGAATACAGTACGCCATGGTTATGTAGAACTAACTGAGAGAATTGCGCTAATTTACCAAGAAATGAGAGCCCAAATTCAATTTAGGCCTACATCCTCGATAACTAGACCTTGAGAGCATGAAAACAGTAAGTTCTGCAATTATCATAAATTTTTTGATAACTATACAAAAAGAATGCATGATATTAAGGTTGGAATTTCAAACTTTGATGGGTAATAGAAAGCTACTACAGCATGTGAAAAGAATCCGCGGGAAATTCCATAACATGAACATAATGATGGGGCGGTACAAATCACTTTGGCTGGAAATCACCTAGATTACGGCCCTAGCCATCGCAAATATCAAACCATCTTTGAGTTTGAATCCCTAGATTCTAAGCATGTAGTAGACTAGAAATCGTTACGAACTGGGTATAGTCGGGGTAGAAAGAGGACATGTGATGGAGACTCTTCTTCTCTCGATTCTTGACTATCACAGATTTGACATTTTAGTTTCTTCTAGTAATGTGGAGGGGTCATTTGTTTTTTTATTTTCCTATTATCGAGTAAACTTAAAAGTCCTTGGATTACTAAGGCAAACTAACTCTTCATTCTTCAAAAATGTTTGATGTATTATGCATTTAGTTAATTTAAGTAATGTTTTATGTTAGAAGTTTTTTCATTATTTTTTGCTAGTTGGTAATTATGTAGTGCAAAGCTATGAGTTTGATATTTTTTAAAAAAATTTAAAAAATTCTCACAACAAATGGGTATATTTTAAGCTTTGAGCTTGAGGGGTATAGGTAAAACTAACTTTCCCATATTTCGTCTAAAATATCTCATAACATATGGGTTTATTTTAAGCTTCAAGATCGAGGTATTTTGGTTAAACCAAATTTCCTACATTGCCCTAAATTTTCCTACAACATATAGTTATACTTCAAGCTTCGAGCTCAAGGAGTTGGGTAAAAGCAAAACTTCCAACATCGCGTAAAAATAAAAATGCTAATGAGTCTTGAAGTACATAGTAAAAGCTTGCTTGACCCAGTGCAAGCTTATGATCTGTTCATAACAAATCATTTATAAAAATATTACAATTGATTGATGCTACATGCTACAAAATGTGTCCCTAGACCAGGGACTCTCAGAGGTTAAAATGATACTTAAAATGTTACTAAAAGTATAAAAAGGCAAAGTTTGTCTTGAGTGCGAGGCGGAGGGACTGTAATTTAGTTAGCCTCGAGAAAATATTCGGTGCCAGACGCAATAATAGAGGCACCATTATCGGTGTTGGAGTTAAGACCCGTGTAAGTTGCAGGGTTGAGACTCAAATTTTTTCAAGGTTAGACAAAAATCATGGGTCAAAATCTACTAGCACCCCAAAGGGCATTTTTCTTCTGATACATGTTCCTACAATGGCGCTAGCTTGAGATAAGAGAAACATCGATGGAAAATCAAAATAATGCATTCCTTGATCTTGTCTCATTTGTTCGCCATCGAACCCAACATAGTCTTGCACATATTCGTTGTGCTTCTCGTTGATCATTTTGATAGTCTCTTCAAGTTTGAATATTTTGGTCCTAAGATCGGTAATAGTCTGGTCGGTCAGAATACGGTTGTGGAGTTTGACCCTTTTTTTTTAGCGTTGATTTCTTAATAGGTCACCTCACCTTCTCAGATTCTTCGCCGTAAATCACGCATCAGGGTAGATACATCATGAGGTTTTTCCTTATCTACTTCATGAATTTCTTGCAGTATAGCCCAAGTATTATTTAAAGCATGCAAATATAGAGAAATATTTCAGAAACGAGGAAGGGACAAGCCCAATATAAATTTTAGTGAGTGACTGTGGAAGTAAGAATCAAGATGTTTTCATACTGGACAAAAAATTTATGCAGGACTTGAAAGTTAGCTGCAAATCTAAGAGCCTTCTCGTTCGATTCAGAGCTATAAGAGGGTTCACATGAACCATGAGAAACTTTTGCATTAGCCGAGAAACTTTTCTCATCTATGTTTTCTACCTTTACACACTTGAGGGCACAGCTGAAAGATTTTTTGAGCAAGACAAATGAGCTCTTCCTTTCTTACGGATCAGAAGACTTCAAACGTTTATCCAACTTCATTCGTTTTCGCGAATAATTAGATCTCTCTATTTGGGAAGATTTCTTGCTTTGAGTTTTTCATGAAATGAGAGGGAAGCTTGAGGGTTTCTCGAGATGCACTTTAAGCTTCGAGAGGAATTGACATTCAACATCTTCCATGTGATTATTGAAGTTCCAAAAATTCAAACCAATTAGATTATCAACGATAAAGCATTGGTGAAATTCGTGACCTCGAGCATTTTTTGCCCAATCACTCTGTCTTGAAGGTTTCTCTTTGCCCGGTTCGGTGTCAGCATCAAAACAATTCATATATTCAACAAGTAGTTGGAAAAAATAAATGAAATCATCAAAAAATAATGTCAGGGTGTTGGTATAGGCTACTTACGTTTGATGCTCCATGATTTTCTAAAAAGGTTAGGTTTTTCGAACTTATAGGGATCTCAATTTCCCATAAACCTCGAAACAATACAAACAGCCTCCTTCATTCTTGGTAGGAATCCAACAAATTTATTACCACCTTAAGATCTTTTACGACGAAGATGTAGTATTCATGGTAATTCTAATTGGGGTAAATGATATAGTTAGAAATTAACTATTATGTCATTAGCGGAATATCTGACAACTTTGAGGCAATTACGGAAACATTAAGGCAATTTTGAAATACATCAGAGCACTCCAAGTGTTCAGACTGGTCTGGTTGAGACAAAGGTCGAGTACACTAAATGACTTTCTCAATTAGGGTAGAAAAAGAATCAGAAGCCCAAATAAAAAATATGGGTGAAGAAGATTGTTGGATAAACATTGAACTTAAACATGTGTTAATAGCAGTTATTATGTTAGTTATTTAGATAAGATCAAACCGTGTGTTTGTATCTTCTATATAAGAAACAGAACTGTGTACATTGATCTTTGAAATGACAGTTACATCATTTCCACACTTACTGTTTATCTAAGTTTTTATATATATGTTTGTTTGTATCTGTTTCTGTTGTTTTATCTTAGGGACCTTTTCTCTACATTTGGTATCAGAGCCCGTGTTTTCAAAGAAATGGCCGACATCGACGGATAACAATCAAAATCAGTTACAGTCATCAAATCGACGACAAAATGAGCCTCAATACCGATTCAATATCCAATGGTAAGTGAAACGAACTACGGCATTTGGACTGTCAAGATGAAGATAATTTTGTGTTCGCTAGGAGTATGGTCAGTGATCGAAGGTGAAGACACAGACGTCGACAAAGATCAAGGTGCCATAGTAGCTATGTCTCAAGCCGTGCCAGATGACGTGATGATGGCAATCGCAGAAAATCAGGCGACAAAGGAGGCTTGAGTCGCACTCAGGGAGATGCGAGTTGGTGAAGATTGTGTCAAGAAGGCATGCGTATAGGTACTGAAACGGTAATTTAATAAATTACAGATGGAAGACTCAGAGAAGATAAATGTCTTTGCAATGAATCTTACTACGCTAGTAGGCGAGATCCGCTCACTCGGCACGACACTCGACGAAAGCGAAGTTGTTGAAAAATTGTTCAGTGCTGTTCCACATAAATTTCTCAATATTATCGAAACGATTGAGCAGCTTGGCGATTGTAAGAACATGTCGGTCTCAGAAGCAATCGGTTGCCTCAAAACCTTTGAAGAATGGATTAAAAGACGATTGCACTCAAGAGGCAGTGGAGATCAGTTACTATATACTCATGTCGAGTCAGACGCCAGAATCCCAAAGGAAAAAAGAGATGAAGGTTCCAGCAGCAACCATAGAGGAGGACGTCATGGGAGAGGACGTGGTCGTGGGCGTGGTTATGGTGGAGGTCGGGGAAATGGTGAATGCCATAACAAAGACCGAAAGCCACGTAAATTCGACAAATCTAGGATCAAGTGTTTCAACTGCAATGATTATGGTCACTTTGCAAAAGAATGTCCCAAACCAAACCGAAGAGAAAGAGTCAACCTTGTTACAATGCAAACCGAAGATGAACCGACACTGTTGATGGCCGAAACTCGTGTTCTCAGCCACGCAATAAATAACAAGCAAGTGTTACTGCACGAATTAAGGTAGTGCCAAAGTTTAAAAGCACCCGAGAGAAGACTTGGTATTTAGATACGGGCGCAAGTAATCACATGACCGGTTCCATCAAATGTTTTGCTGAAATTGACAGTGCTATTAAAGGGTCAGTCAAATTTGGCGATGGTTCGGCAGTAGAAATACAAAGAAGAGGTTTGTTTTATTTGAAGACTTCACAGGTGAGCATCGAATACTTACTAATATCTACTACATTCCGATGTTGAAAATTAATATTATAAGCATTGGTCAGCTTGATGAAAATGGATGTAAGGTTATAGTTGAAGCAGGCATTATGAGTATTTTTGATAGATCACAAAGGCTATTAGCAAAAGTGAATAGGTCAAGCAACAGGTTGTATGTATTTAATATAGCACCAGTCCTACCTGAATGTTTTATGGTAAGGAACAAAAAAAAGGCATGGAGATGGCATGCAACGTACGGGCATGTGAACTTTCAAGCGTTGAAGCTTCTAAGTCAGAAATATATGGTCCACGGTTTGCCCATGATCGAGCATAAGAACCGCATCTGTGATGGTTGTTTGATTGGAAAACAACATCGAAACCCATTTCCAACAGTGGCAAAATTCCGAGCAAAAGCACCGATTGATCTGTGGCATGGAGATTTGTGCGGGCCAATAACTCCTGCCACACACGGAGGTAACCATTATTTCCTACCGTTGGTTGACGATTGTACAATATTTATGTGGCAGGTACTGATCCGAAACAAAGACAAAGCATTTATGGTATTTAAAAAGGTGAAAGCTGCAGCCGAAATAGAGAAAAACAGTAAGTTAAAAGCCTTGCGCACAGATCGTGACGGTGAATTCACCTCAAATGAGTTCAAGATATACTGTGAGGGGTTGGGAATTAAGCATTATCTATCGGCACCTTATTCTCCTCAACGGAATGGATTTGTTGAACGAATAAATCAGACGGTGGTTGGCATGGCAAGGAGCTTGTTGAAAAGCATGGGAGTTCTAGACGGATTTTGGGGAGAAGCGGTATCAACTGCCGTGTATCTCCTAAATCGAGCCCCAACAAAAAATGTTTTTGGCAAAACTCCCTATGAAGCATATTATAACCGCAAGTCAAGTGTTGATCACTTTCGTATCTTTGGATGTGTCGGACACGTAAAATATGTTACACCTCACCTTTCAAAACTTGCAGATTGAAGCAAACAGATGGTGTTTACTGGTTATGATTCGAATACAAAAGGCTATCGTATGTTTGATCTGAAGTCAAAACGAGTAGTCGTAACACGAGACGTCGTGTTCGAAGAGGAGAAGAAGTGGGAGTGGAGCAAATTTCCAGTAACAGAAACAGGGAACATTTTTTCGCACTTTACTTTACCATAGTAAGCACATCTGATACGAAAAATCTCCAAGATAAAGAAGGTGTCAACGATTTTGGAATGAATTTCCCACAACCGACTCAGGAACTAACCGGTAACCGAAATCAGCATGCTACACCAGTGATGAACACAAGATCCAGAACATCTGTTTTAAATTCACCATATACTCCAGCAGCAACGTTTGAAGATTCAGTATCAACTGAAAAACTACAACCCTCGACACTTGATGAGAGTTCATTCGAAGGACCACGGGGTAAGCGTGATATCAAAGAACTTTAGGATGAAATGTTCCCAATATAATTGGCATTTCGGGACTGTGTTTTCTTGTAGAAGAAGAGCCTTCAACTCTTGAAGAAGCCAAGGCTGATCCGATGTGGAGAAGAGCAATGGAGGAAGAAATTTCTTCTATTCGAGAAAATGAAACTTGGAAGCTCGTTCCATTACCTGACAGCCACAAACCTATTGGTTTAAAATCAATTTATAAGATAAATAAGGACACTCAAGGCAGAATAGTGAGGCACAAGGCTAGAATAGTGGAAAAAGGGTACGTTCAACGACAAGGTGTAGATTTTGATGAAGTTTTTGCCCCTGTTTCTCGGCTAGAGACGGTACGTTTTCTGATTTCTATTGCAACACACGAAGGATGGGAGGTGCATCATATGGATGTAAATTCAGCCTTCCTCAATGGGGAGTTGGAAGAAGAAGTGTACGTTACTCAACCGCCGGGTTTTGAAGAAAAAGGAGAAGAGCACAAGGTATTAAAACTGCATAAGGAATTGTATGGATTGCGACAAGCACCTAGAGCTTGGAATTCAAAACTGGATAAGTCATTGAAAACACTCTGTTTTGAGAGGTGTTAATTAGAGCATGCCATGTACAAAAGAAGCCAAGGAAAATAGAATTTGATAATTGGAGTTTATGTGGATGATCTAGTCATTACTAGAGAGAGCATACAAGATATAAACAAGTTCAAATCTCAGATGCAAAAGATGTTTAGTATGAGTGATCTTGGTTTACTAAGCTACTATTTGGGAATTGAAGTCTGTCAAAGTTCTAAGAAGATCACACTCAATCAGTCCGCATATGCAACAAAGGTGTTAGAAAAATGCGGCATGAAAGATTGTAACCCTTCACAAATTCTGATGGAACCTCGTCTACAACTGAGCAAGAAAAGCACAAGTACACCTATAGACACAACCCTATACCGAAGCATTGTTGGCAGCTTAAGGTATCTACTGCATACACGCCCAGATTTAGCATTCTCTGTCGGCATGGTGAGTAGATACATGGAGAAGCCCACAACGGAGCACATGGCTACAGTAAAGCATATATTGTGGTACGTGAAAGGAACTTTAAATCTCGGCTGCGTTTATGAGAAAAAGAAAGAAAGCTTGGAGCTGTTAGGTTACTCTGATAGTGATCTAGCCGGTGATGTTGATGATCAGAAGAGCACTACAGGGTAATATTCTTCCTTGGGTCAAATCCAGTTTTGAAATTCCAGTTTTAATGCTATGCAGTCTTGGCCTTAACTCTGCAAGCCACTCGTGTTGAACCCAAGGAACCCTTTTACCTCTTGACTGTTGGCTTTGAGCTTGATTATGGTTGGATTGAGTTTGTTTAGAACGGTTGTAACCTTGTCCGGTATCCTTGGCCTTGTAGCCAGACTGGTTAGTTGCTAGAGGAGCTGTTGTGGTGGACCTCACTTGACGGTGCACCCTGATTTTCTTTATTTCTTCCACATTAATATGCTTTCCCATTTGATTTAACAGACATCCCAAGTCAGATTTTTTTTCCTGGTTACAGAATCAGCCAGGTTCCCATGATTCAACCCCTGTCTTAGAGAAGCAATTTCCACCTGCTCGAAGCAATCTGCTAATCCGTTTTTGTATTCACTGATGAGTTCAGATTATCCAGTCACAGCTCATTATATTATCCGGACAAGGGCAATTCGGACATAGTCTTGTCACTGAACCATCCGGACAGGACAAAATTAAAGAAACACCTAAACACCTTTTGACTAAGCTATGTGTTAATCAGCTTAATAAGGAAATGGGTCCTTAAACTTGACCCGGTTTCAGAACTTGACTCGAAAGCCTATGGGTCCTTAATTAAGGGTATAAATACCTCAAATACTTTCATTAATGAGGGTAATGAACATTTAATACAACCAGGCTACTCAAATCTCTCAATACTTAATACCCAAATCATTTAATACTCAAAACACTTTACAAAATCACCCTCGGCCCAAAATAAACCACACCAAATTGGCAACCATAGTGGGAGGAGACGGTGCCTGAATCTTGCATTTAAAACTAACAAAAAGACATGTTCGGTTGGATCCGAACGAGCAAGTAATTCCACCACCTATGGTGGAGGTGGTTGGGGAAAACGATGAATACACCACCGAGGAACGAGACAAGTTGAGAGCATAAATAGAAGCATTGAGGGCCATTAAAAAAGAAGAAATGGGTTTTAAGGAGAAGTCAAAGGCGTCAGGCATCCATCATACTGACAATCCTAGGGAGAATGATTCATCAACAAATACTCATTTAAGTACAAAAAAGACCCATGTCAGTTCTAAGAAATCTCACCGGTCTAAGCCGGTGGAAAGCTCAAATTCTGAGTCCTCCAGCAGCTTTTCAAACGAGGCTGAGCTTGAAGAGTCTTTGTCATCAAGCAGTAATGAAGGGAGGTCCAGGAAGAAACAAAAGCTAGTTAAAAAATATTCAAGAAAGAGAGATAGGCATGGGAGACTTAAAAGGCATTTGGGCAAAGGGTCACCTCACAACCATAGTCACAGGCATGTGGATCAGTTGTTGATCGATCCTTTTACTTTCTATGATGAACCAGGTAATTTTGCAACACCTAATGAAGACATAGTCTTCAGTTGTAGACAATCACCATTATCTTCCAAGATATTGTCCGGAAACCTACCCAAAAGGTTTGACAGTACTAAAATGGAGAAATATGATGGGAGTAAAGATCCGGAAAATCATCTGGAGCATTTCAAGAACTTCATGATGAATTTTGATGATGATGACAAACTTCTATGTAGAGCCTTCTCCCAATCGTTTACAGGGAGTGCTCTTAAATGATACAACAGTTTACCCCATGGATGTATCAGAAACTTTGATACATTTTGGGTTGCCTTCCGAAGGCAGTTTGTGGGAAGTAAAGAGGTGAAAGACAATGGAGATAATATCATCCATTGTGCCCAAGAGCCAAATGAGTCCTTAAAAGACTATATAAGTCGGTTTGTAAATACCAAGAATGGGTTAGCAGATTGCTTCAAACAGGTGGCAATTGCTTCCTTAAGGCAAGGGTTGAACCCTGGGAATCTGACCGATTCAGTGACAAGAAAGATGGCCATGACTTAGGGTGGCTTGTTAAATCAGGTGGGGAAGCAGATTAACATGGATGAAACAAAGAAAACCAGGGTACACTGTCAGGTGAGGTCCGTCGTGGCAGATCAAAACCAAAATTAGTCCGGATACAAGACTAAAGAAACTGGACAAGGGTCCAACAGGGCCAAACAGACTCAATCCAACCCAAATCCGGCTCAGCGCTAGCAGTCAATGAGTAAAAGAGGTCCTTGGGTTCAACCTGAGTGGTTTGCAGAATTAAAAGAAAGTGTGGCTACCATTTATGACAAGACTAAAGATGAGGTTCATTTCTGGAAACCAGCATCATTGCAATCTCCTAAAGAAAATCGTAATACTTGTTTTTGCCAGTATCATCATGATATTAGCCACAATACCCAAGACTGTATCGCTTTGAAGCAGGAAGTGCAGAATCTCATTAAAAGAGGCAAGCTGGGTGCCTATGCCAAAAGAAGAAGTGGAAACATGCCTGATAATGCTCCTCGAACTGGCCCAACGAATAATGTAGGAACATATGCTCCGGAGGGAGAAATGGTGATCATTGAAAGATTTAATATTGATTCGGAGTATCTGGAGCCTGATCCAACTCGGAATAAAGTGAGGGTCATAACAGAACAGGTCAAATCGGTGTCCGGGCTCATTAGTTTCTTTGAGTCACTTACCATTTTCGGAGGGGACACCATGACATCACCCACTCCTTCATCAAAGAAGAAGCATGTTCACAATCTAGCTACTCAATTGGAAGGGGGAATCTCTTCTTATCAGTCTCAGCCCTCTTTTCTGTTTATAGTCTTTGATGAGGATGATTTAAGAAACATTGATGGGCCTCATGAGGATGTTGTAGTAATAGGAGCATCTAATGACACTGGCAGTTCAGCTAACATTCTCTTTTTGAGTTCTTACAAGTAGATGAAAAATCTGGTCGTTATTCAACGGTCAAACAGAACCATTGTGGGCTTCACAGGGAGCTCTGCAGATGTAATCGGGGAATTTGAAGAAGAGGTGTTGTTGGGTAAGGGGCCTTTTCAAAAGCTGGTCAGAATGTTATTCGTTGTGGTTGACTGCCCCACATGCTACAATATAATATTTGGAAGGTCATGGCGCTCTAGAATGCATGTTGGGGCCTCAACAGTCAACCAATGTTTAAAGTATGCAATTCAAGGGCAAATGGGACTTGTCAGGAATAGCCAAAAGATAGCAAGGGAGTGTTATGCAACTGCACTTGCTCCTAAAACTTTGGGAGCAGTTTGGGTTAATGAAGATTAGCAGTTGTTGGGTCCTTCTGGGGTGAGGGTGAAATTGATGACCCCGGAGAGACCCCTGGTGTTTTAATCCCGATTGAAGAAGTTGAAACACACTCTCTGGCAGAAGGTAGAAATGTTAAGAACGGCTCCAACATAGCGCCATAATTGAAAAAGATATTATTGTCCTTTTTGGCAGATAACCAGCATGTTTTTGCTTGGTGCAATGCTGATGTGACCGGAGTGCCTGCAAATGCTATAACACATAAGATGTCCATCCGAAGTGATGTTGCACCTGTTATGCAAAAAAAGAGAGATTTCTCGAAGGATAAAGCTGATGTAATAATTCAAGAAGTCGATCGACTTACCAAGATGGGGCACATAAAGGAGTCCCAGCATCCTTTATGGATTGCCAATCCAGTGTTAGTTAAGAAAAAAAATGGGAAATGACGTATGTGTATCGATTTTATTGACCTCAACAGAGCTTTCCGAAAAGATATTTATCCAGTCCATTGGATAGACCAGTTGGTGGACTCGACATCTGGAAACAATTTGTTGTCCTTCATGGATGCCTTCTCTGGGTACAACCAGATACAGGTGGATCTGAAGGACCAGGATCACACTAAGTTTGTTACAGATAGGGGTCTCCATTGTTACAGGGTGATGCCTTTTGGGTTGAAGAATGTTGGGGCTACTTATCAGAGGTTGGTGAACAAAACATTTGTTGATCAGATTGGCAGGAATATGGAAGTGTACATCGATGATATGATGGTTAGAAGCTTAGAATAAGATTTTCACATAACTGACCTTCAAGAAACTTTTGCCAATGGATCCCCCTCGAAATATTAAGAAGTCCAGAGGCTAACGGGAAGATTGGTTGCCTTGAATCGTTTTATTTCAAGTTCTTCGGATAAGTGTGCTCCGTTTTTTCAGACTTTGAAAAGTACTAAAGATTTCAACTGGTCTCCACAATGCAGCCAAGCTTTTTATGAAATAAAGAAACACTTGTCTTCACCAAAAACCCTTTTCAACCCCGTACAAGGTGAAACGCTTTATGTATACTTAGCTGTGTCAGAATATGCTATAAGTGTAGTGTTGGTAAGAGAAGTGGACAATTACCCGCATCCAGTATACTACAACAGCAAGAGCCTGATAGATACTGAGAAGAGGTACTTGAAGCTTGAAAAGCCTTAGTGATCACTGCAAGAAAAATGAGGCCGTATTTTCAGTATCATTCCATCATTGTCCGAACGTATTTTCCATTAAAGAATGTTCTTCAGAAATCAGACATATCAAGCACGATGACCAAGTGGTCAGTAGAGTTGGGTGATTATGATATTGATTTTTCCCCACGAACTGCTATCAAGGCTCAATCTGATGCTGATTTCTTAGTAGAATTCCATTCGGATAGGAGTTCTAAACAAGCTTCAGAAGGAAAAACTAAAAAAGAATGGGTAGTCCGTACTGATGGTGGATCAAGCACAATGGGATATGGGGCTGGAATTTGCCTGACCTCTCCGTATGGTGATAAACTATACCAGGCTATATGTTTTAGGTTCAGGGCCTCTAACAATGAGTCTGAATATGAAGCAGTTATAGCTGGTCTTAAGTTAACTTTCCTATGTAGGGCTAAAAGAGTTAGGTTGATGAGTGATTCTCAGCTTATTATCCACCATGTTCAAGGTTAATCTAAGGCCAAGAAGGAACAGTTGATCAAATACTTATTCATCCTTAAAGAGGTGGCAGCCAACTTCAAGAATATTTTCTATGAGCATATTCCTAAATCAGAAAATACACTGGCAGATTCCTTAGCAACCATAGCATACACTGAGTCCTACCCTTGGATTCATATACAAAAATACCCATCCATACAATCAAATCAGAACAAGGAAGAGGAGGAGAGTTTAAGTATATAAGTAGTTCAATCTAGAGATTGGAGATTTCCCATTCTTCAATATATCTCTGATGGAGTTTTGCCTCCGGAGAAAGCTATGGCAAGAAAAATTAAGCACAATGCCCGTGGCTTTTTTATCATAAGAGAGGTTTTATATAAAAAATCCTTCAGCAGACCTCTCCTATGTTTTTTGGGGGTTGAAGAATCCCAAACTGTTTTATCTGAAATACACGATGGAGAAGGATCAGCACATTATGGCTACAGGGCACTAACCCGGAGGGTTATGTTGGCTGGATACTATTGGCCATCCATAATGGCAGATGCTAAAGAATTGGTGAAAAAGTGTGATCTATGTCAAAGGTATGGTAACGGAATTCATGTCCCAGCAGTGCCTATGGAGTCTATTTCTGAGCCAATACATTTTGCTCGTTGGGGATTGGATTTAGTTGGGCCTCTACCAGTGGCGTCCGGAGGGTGCGGGACTATCATTGTAGCTATTGATTACTTCTCAAAGTGGATAGAGGCAGCTCCTCTAGCAGGAACCACTTCGAAAGCTATCATAAAGTTTATCTTATCCAATATATGTTGTAGAAATGGGATTCCTCAAAAGATTACCGCAAATAACGGGCCACAATTTGATAACAAGGATATGGAGATTTTATGTGCCTCCAGGGGCATTCAGCATTGCTTCTCTTCTCATTTCCACCACAAGAAAATGGCCAGGTTGAAGTGGCAAATAGGACTATTTTGTCCGGATTAAAAAATAATTTAAAAGCGGATTCAGGGAAGTGGCCAAGCTATCTGCAAGAAGTGTAGTAGGCTTACTGAACTACTCCTAGGGCTACTACACTAAAGTCTCCTTTTGCTTTGGTGTGTGGGATGGATGTTATTATTCCTATAGAAGCCACCCTACCATCATACAGGGTCCATAACTATTCCGAACAAGCCAATGACATGGCAATTAGGAATCAGTTAGACTTAATAGAAGAAAGAAGGGTTAAAGCTCATCTTAGAACAGCCCACTACCAAGGCTTAATCATGAGAATATTTGCTTCCAAGATCAAGAGAAGAGATTTTAAACTGGGAGATAAAGTTTTGAGAAAAGTTTTCTTGCACACTAAGGAAAAGCAGTTCGCTAAGCTGGCTCCAAACTGGGAAGGCCCTTATGAGGTTTCCGAAAAGTTTAAGCCTGGGACATATAGGCTTCAAGAAAAAAATGGAAGAGCTTTGAAGCACCCATGGAATATTGAACACCTCAGGTTATATCTAGAATAAAAGTTGTGTAAATATTTACTTGTTAAGAGTGAATGTAAATATTAGGGGGGCATACTTTTTCCTATCCTGGTGGCGCGGGAAGGTTTTAATGAGGTGTCCGGTTTTTTTTCATTCAATAATATATGATGCCTTCTTAAAACATCCGATGAGGTTTAATTACAATTTTGTTCAAGTGCAAGTCTTCGATTTAATACTTTGGATTTTTGACAGATCGGATTAATATGGTTGAATGATGACCATTAAATACATGTCATCGGATATATTAAACACTCTCACTTCAATACTTCTGAAATAGTTGGGGTTGTTTAAACATTAGCCATTAAAATTAAAAGGAAAGAAAGCACTTAAACAAAGCAAGATTTGATAAATAAACCAGTCCGGGCGGAAACCGGATAACGTTACCAAATTACAAAATATGCATTGGCCATCCAAGGACTTTAAGTGTTTTAAAAATATTTATCCGGACTCAAACCGGATAACATTACAAAAATTCTTTGGCCATCCAAGGACTTTAGTAGTTCAGAGAAGTAAGAAAATTAGAAAAAATGTTTAAAACCGTAGGGCTTGTTCCCTCCAGATTATCCTTTATCACCTCATTTCTTGGGACTTTTGAGTTTGGCACTCGAACTCTCACCGGTTCCTTCGTCTTCATCAGTGGTGGAATCTATTCCACTGCTATAATTATGCTTGTCACCATCTTCCATAGTATGAAATGGGAGGTCTTCGTACTCCAAATATTTCCATAAAGGACCGAGGGTCCTCTTCGGAAACGTTTAATGGAAGAGCAGCACCATGTCAGACTTGACCTCAGCATACATTGCTTCCAAGGAGTCTATCACTTCATTAATGTATTTATCAATGCTTGCCTGAATAGTTGTTTCCTGCTCAATAACCAAGTCTTCTTTCTCCTTGGTCACCTTAGACACAATGCATTCTAAGGAATTCTTCTCACCGGACAAGGTTTGAATGATGCCATCTTTGGCCTTCAAGTCTTCCCTTACTATTGTGAGATCTTTTTCCAAACCGGAGCACTTAACTTTGAGTTTGGTGTTGGCCGTTTCCGAAGTGGCAAGCTTGGTTGACAGATCTTCTTTGTCTTTTCTTAGTGCTTCAATCTTTTTTCAGTTCTTCGATGCTCCTATTATCATTAAGAAGATTGGATGACAGAGACTCTTTGTCGGTGGTGAGGGTATTGATGAGTGCATTTTGACTCTTCACTTGTCTCTCTAGATCAAGCACTGGCTAGATGTGACCAAGAAGGGAGTGGGCCACAATGTCTTGTTCTCCGGAGACAGAGAAGGACTTACCATTATAAGTCACCATGTTAGAAGAGCTTGAAGGACGGAAGGGACCAGCAAAGTCATCCTTCTCAGAGTCATTGAAGTAAAAATCGATATCTTGAAGGGCACTAATGTCCACTCCATCAATCCCTCTTCCGGCACCCTCTCCGGACTGGGGACCTATTGGATTCTTCTCTGGAAATGTGGGGTCAACAAAGGCTAGTGGAGGCAGAAGCTCCAAAGGGCGAAGAATTATTTCTTCCCCTAAGGTGACTTTATTCTTCTTGGCAGCCTTTTCATCATTGCTTGCTCTCCTTTTTCGGTCTTTTCTGGGAGGCCTTGGTGGGTTTTGTGATTCTTTTGCATCCATAACCGTCTCAGATTCTACTACCTTAAGCAAGGTAGCATCGATTCTCCCTTGGTTTCCCGAACCGGTCCCCTCTATGGCAGCTTGAACAGCTTCTGTTGCAGCTTTTTTATTCTTCCCTTTCATCTTGCTGGTAGCCTTAGCTCTAGAGGGCAAGACCAGTTTACCATCTTTCTCTTCTGTCTATTTTAGGAATACACCATGAGGAGGGGGTGTAGTTAGTTTTTCCCATGTAAGATCTCTCCGACCTGTGGTGTTCCACAGATGGGACCTCACCAGATTGCCTGAGGTGAAGCAATTGTGGAAGGCATTCCCCCAACGCTCCGCAGCCTATGCGTTCAATTTGTCACAAGTTGTTTTCCCTTCCTCCCGGTGTTCGAAAAACTCCTTCGGCAACACTAAAAAAAGGTGACAAATAAATCAGGAGAGAAATACTTGTAGGTTAAAAGAAGAAGAATATGAAAAACAAAGATAAAGAACTTACCCGTGTTTTTCCATCGGCTAGTTAACATACTTGGGTTGGTATTAGCTTTGATCTTCCTATCATTCTCCCATGACCCCCTAATGAACAAGAACTATGTCCTCCAGTTCTTCTCAGATTCCAGTAAGTCATCCACCACTTTGAAGTTATTCCCCATGTTGTGGTGGTAGAATGTAATGTGGTGGTTCTTGCATAGACTTGTAACAGCGGCAAATTGCTCCATAGGGAGAGGGATTTTAGATAACCTCGATGCCATTATGCAGGCGAGGAGAGAATATTAAGTGCTCGGGCTCAATTGGCTTGGGAAAAGCTTCACCAGGTGGAAATAACTGACAATTTCTTGGTCCAGTGGGAACCGGAGTCCCTAATTTAGCACCTCGGTGAAGATGACCACCTCATTGAGTTTACAGTCCATCGAAGTCTCCGGTGTGACTTGTATCCTCACTTTCACTGACTCTAGATCACCTACTTTGTTCGGATCCGGCCCAACTCGGCGGTATGGGTGCAAACATAATTTATATTTTGCAGGGTCAGCAAATATTTAACGTTAACATTCTTAAAGTCAGGCCCTACCTTGCCCTCTAAGCACTCCGGGAGATCCGGATGAGCCACACCAACTTTGAATTTTCCCTTTCCCTTCCTATCAAAGGTAGCATCCCCGGTTTGACCTGATGCTTTAGTTTCGAAGGGGGCCTCTTCGATACTGTCTTCCATCACTTCTTCCATCATTATGGAAGGTCTATCAGTTGTTGTGGATGGGAGGGGATCGGTTTCTGGCACCAAATGCTGTTCGGATGAATGAGCGTCTGTTGTTTCTAAAGGCCTGGTGTCTAGTTGAGGTTGGGATCCAGAGGACTTTGCCTTTACGGATATCTTAGATACCTCTGATCCGGAGGGCTTATCTTTGGATGTTGCCTTAGATGCCTCCGATCTGGAGGGTTTTGATAGTGAAGTCGTTGCTTGGGATTTAACCAGACGATTCGTCCGTCGTGGAGTTGATTTTTCTAGGGACTTTTCAATATCTGAACCCATGGCTAGGAACGGGGAGGGTTTTCAGACGCTCGAGACTGTTTTTTCCTTGGTTGTGAAGGGTTGGGACTCCTGAACGGAAGAACTTGAGGGGAGAGGAGATAGACTTGGTTTAAAAAATTGTTTGGGTTTTGGATTTCTGGTTGAGGATGACCCTTGATCAGCTTCCTGGGGTGGTTCACCAAACTTTTCTCTTGGGAGACTGAAAGACCAGCAACGATACGATTCTCCCTTTCGACTCTTCTTGCTTTTTCTAACTCTGACAAGTTCAACCAGCCACCTTTCGCAAAAGCGTTTCTGGCCGTAAACATAAAAATATTCAGACAAGTTTGAAAACCAAGGTGAAAATCTCTATAGGAAGTTTTGAGTGATAAAGACAATGGAATAGTGAAAAATGATTTATATATCAGTAGGAAAAAGTAATTGTTACCTAGGAGAAGTTGAAGAGGTTTGGCAATGATTAAAGATGGCACAAACATGTGAAAAATTAAATGCTTAGGTCACTTTCTAGACCTAGTGGGAGTGCTGATCTGGGTAGAAAAACGGCCGGTAGGTCGAATCAGATGGTGACACGTGTTCCACGATCCAAGAAGAAGACTCTTAGAATTCTAGGAAAAGAAGTCAGTTCGGACAAACTTTGAACTAGGTGTACAGGCAGGTCGGACAAAATCGTCACTGGCCAAGTAAATTTTTTAGTCCTGCCAAAGATATTTGACAAGGCCTAAAAAAAGGACTACTGATGAGTTCGGATTATCCAGTCACAGCTCACCGTGTTATCCGGACAAGGGCAATTCGGACATAGTCTTGCCACTGAACTATCCGGACATGACAAAAGTAAAGAAACACCTAAACACCTTTTGACTAAGCTATGTGCTAATCAGCTTAATAAGTAAATGGGTCCTTAAACTTGACCCGGTTTCATAACTTGACCCAAAATCCCATGGGTCCTTAATTAAGGGTATAAATACCCCCAACTACTTTCATTAATGAGGGTAATGAACATTTGATACAACCAGGCTGCTTAAATCTCTCACTACTTAATACCCAAAACATTTAATACTCAAAACACTTTACAAAATCACCTTAATCCCAAAATAATCTAAACTATTTAAGACTCAACTTATATAGTCCTTTAAAGACTCGTTTGGTTCTTGGGCACAATGGATAATGGTATCCCCATTACCTTGCACCTCTTTACTTCCAACGAATTGCCTTCGGAAGGTAACCCAGAATGTATCAAAATTTCTAATACACCCATGAGGTAAGTTATTATACCATTTAAGAGCACTTCCTGTAAAAGTTTGGGATAAAGCACTGCACAAGATTTTGTCATCATCATCAAAATTCATCATGAAGTTCTTGAATTGCTCCAGATGGTTGTCCGGATCTCGACTTCCATCATACTTTTCCATTTTGGAGGTGTCAAATCTTTTGGGTAGGTTTCCGGATAATATTTTTGCAGACAAAGGTGAGTGCCTCCAGTTCTTATTACGACTAAAGACTGTATCTTCATTAAGTGTTGCAAAAATATTTGGTTCGGTCTGAAAGGCAAAAGGATCTATCAGCAACTGATCAGCATACCTGTGGGATGACCCTCTGCCTAGATGCCTTTTAAGCCTACCATGCCTATCTCTCTTTCTTGAATACTTTTTTATTAACTTCATTTTTTTTCTAGATCTCACTTCATCACTACTTGATGACAAATATTCCTCAAGCTCAACCTCATTCGAAGAGATACTGGAGGAGTCAGACTCTGAACTTTCAACAGGCTTAGACCGATGTGTCTTCTTAGAGTTGAGATGATTTTTTTTTAACTAAAATGAGTCTTTAGTGATGAATCATTCTCCCCAGGATTGTCAGTATGGTGAATAGTTGACGCCCCTGATTTCTCCCTGATACATTTCTCTGCTTGTTTTATGGCCCTTAGTGCTTCTATATCTGCTCTCAGCTGATCTCGTTTATCAATGGTGTATTCCTTGTTCTCCCTAACCGTTTCCACCACTAGAGGTGGAGTACCTTCCTCGTTCGGATCCATCCGAACTGGTTTTCTTACTGGTTTTGAATGTAAAATTTAGTCACCTTCGTGCTCCCACTGTGATGTCCAATTTGGTTTGGTTTATTTTGGGATGTGGGTAGTTTTGTAAAGTGTTTTAGTAAGTTTGAGGTATTTTGTGTTTAGTGTGAGGAGTAGTGAGATAATTAAGCAGCATGCTTGTATTAAATGTTGATCACCCTCATTAATGAGAGTGGTTGGGGTATTTATACGTTTAATTAATGACTTATGGGTTTACCAGGTCAAGTTTAAAGACTCATTAGTTTTTAAGTAGATTAGCGAATAGCTTAGTCAAAAGGTGTTTACATTTGTCCAGTTCGAATTTATAGTGGAGTAATAAGGTCTGAAGTACCCATGTCCAGATTAATTGGTAGGTTGTGACTGTAATATCTAAAATCATCATACACAACACTCAACAACAAAGTACTAAGGCTAGAGTGAGGGGTATTTACTTCATAATAAGACAGTCGACAAACTACAAGGCAAGATCATCACCAGTAACTGCGTCGAGGCCCAATCGATGGATGTCGATGCCGCTACAGATTGCAACCAAGAATAGGTCATATTAAAATATCAACAGAGTATGATCGAGGCTCGCTCAAACAATAACAAAACCGACCCGAGGCCTTACCGAGCATATGCCACATACAAGGAATAATGGGTAGAGCGAGGCGCATCGAGGAACGATGTACCTCTATCGACACTTGTAAACCTTAGTCATCAGCAACGACTAATAAAGTTATCATAAAAAAGGTCAACACTTATTAAATTGATTGTCGACTAGATGATCCATGTAACGTATAACAACTAGAGTAATGACCTTGATTATAGGTCTATTATCACAAATATAGGTCCACGATTGAAATTAGTGGAATTATGTAATTAAGTATGATACTAAAGTTGATTTGTAAATAGGATCATAATTATGTAAAAATCGATCTTTTCTTCCCCGATTAATAAAATTACTACTCGACATATTATTTGTTATATTTTCCCTTAACGGTAACCACTCAATATCAAACTTGTTTACCAATAACTACTCAATGGTTTTTTAAGACAAACGAAAATATATATATATATATGCAATATATGTTTTTATTCTTTTTTATTTTTTGTAGTTGTATAATTACGTATAATTTGGTTGCGTAATAAGTCTAATCTGGTTTCCAAAAAGAATTTGTGTTCTGGTTGCATAATTACGTGTAAATAAGTTGCGTAAATATGGAAAACAAACTTGCATAAATATGAAGAAAAAATTTGTGCAAACAAGAAGTTTAACAAAAGAAGTTGTATTCTAGTTGGGTAATGAAATGAAATTTCACTTCTAAAAAACAATAGTGTTTCAATTACGAAATTAGGTGCAAATGAGTTGCGTAAATAAGAAGAAAAGAGTTGCGTAAAAAGTGTTCCAATTCAGGAATTACATCCAAATATGTTGCGTAAGTAAGAAGAAACTATGTGCGCAAATAGAATTTTGGTTGTGAAATAAATATGAAAAAAACAAATATATTTGATTTGTTGAAGTACATGTAATGTAGTTGCTAAAAAAATTTATTCCAATTGCATAATTAAGTGTAATTTGGTTACAAAAATAAGAAAAAAATCTCCAAAAATATTACTCATAGATTTCATTTTGTTCATCTTTAATAAATATAAATATACATGTTTTTAGAATATTATTTTGAGTTAAGTTTTGAAAGAGGTGAGTGATTTTAGTAATGATGAATGGTTAGAATATCGAAAGGAATAAATGTGTTGTTTTATTATGTTTAAGTTAAAAGATCTTTCATTCTCAATGGGTTTCGACCCTTTTATATATTACGAAATCTTATACATTATGGTACTATCTCCTAACCATTCTCGAGTCCTAGTTGTGTTCAATCATTGGTAAATTTATGCTCTCACGTTCTTCATATTTTCTCATTCATGCTTTTAGTGGCCTTGTCCGCTTAAGAATCATTTGTTAGTCAATACCTTCGGGAGGCGACATTTTGAATAATTTCGTGCTATAAATCGTTTTTTATATAGATGAAGTTATTAGTTACGTTTTACTAGCCTATGCCACTCCAGATCTGCTATATGATCGAACGTACCTTGTCCTGATCGATGGGTATAATCTGGTCGAAGGGTTATGCCTTATTAGTTGCCCTAGTCCTTTTGAATGTGAATTACCTATAGTAGTTTTACTTTTGAAAGGAGTAAAATATGACTATGACGAGTTCTTACTTTATTTATTTCTCATATGCTTTGCATGCGTGATATACAGAAGTTACATTTAATAAGCAGCGACAAGCATGTAATTGTTGATGTCAGTAGTTGCAAATCCTACACATATGTCTTACAGTAGCAGGCGCTACTTGCGTGTTCTATCAAACTAGCGCTTCATATATTTGTTTCCATTTGATTGGTAAGAATTTCTACCATTTGGAAGACCGTAATAACACTTTGGGCATATTTCTTTACATGATCCTTATTTCTTTTACATATATAGCACTATAAACTGTGTTGGAGTTAATTTGAATTTTTTGTGCGTTAAGTCAGTTTTGGAGAGAGAAAGTTAGGTTGTTCTTTTTTGCTTTTCATTCTAAGTCCTCACACTTTTCATAGAGAGTAAAAAGGTACAGATCAAAGTCTTTTGTTATCCTTTTTTATACATCTTTTCTACTTTTTTGTTATATGGTATTGGTTAGTGTTATCGCGGTGACCTTAAGATACATCGACTTCTTACGTGGAACCTCTAATTCTATTTTTATGAGTTTCCAATCTTCTGATGGTGAATTATCTATTTTCCCTCTAGAAATGTCTCGTGAAGGAGCTTCGACGATGAAGAAATCTGCTACTGAGACCATTCCTGGGCTTTGACGGTGGAGAAAGTGGAAGATGGAGAATTCTTGGATATTTATTTTGATTTTTTAGCCTCCTCCCCCCCCCCCCTCATTATAAACATTTGACTGGAGAGATGCCCCATAGATTTAGGATAGTATACGGTTTTCCAAATTCAATAGTAACTAGACTTCTTGAGTCGGGTGAATAACCTCATCATGGTCGAGAGGGTGAAACTTGATTTATACAACATTATTTTCCTAGGGACTGTGATTACCCCTAATGAGTTTTATTAATGAATTTTTTAAATATATTAGGATATGTCCCACGCAACTAACAACTAACGGTTGACGCTTGTTGCTAAGTATTCTGGTTAGCTTCAAAATTCTAGACATCCTAATTTTCCTAGTTGTTTTTTTAGCTAGCATCGATGTCTATAAGATGTTTTTTATCCTTTATTACTATATATCCACATGTACCGAGAGTAAAGTCATTAACTTTTCTAATTCTAACAAACACTGGAAGCATTTATTTGTTTTTATTTTTGTATCTGGGAGCATCCCGTTGGGGTGAACAATGTCCAATTAGAACGGAGATGGATAAAGACATGTAAACTTAGAGTTAGTTTGGTTTTATATTTTGTTGATGCTCTTTTTTTGTGATTTATAAATGATTTTATTTTGCTCCGTTGAAGGACATATTCAAGGAAGTATCAGGAGTTGTAGAGAAAGTTTTACAGAGAACGAGAATAAATCATTTGGAGAAATTATCGGCCGCTTTATTCTCTGAGTAGAATAGTGAATACTCACTCTTATTCAATCATATCAAATTTTTAATAGTTGGGTGGTATTCACTACCAAAGATTACTAAGTTGAAGAATATAAATATCATTATTACTTGTACAAGAGAGTTGGCCACTGCTGATCGAGTGGGATCAATACTACTTGAAAGAGTGTATGGGTCGTAGCTAGTGGGTGTCGGGTTTGAGCTTCCCATAAGGAGGGTTGGGAACGAGTGCGAAGAGGTACCTAGAGCTGAGGTTACGAAGAAAAGAGCTTGTCGGGATATATATTTTGTGTAGTCTAAACCCATAATGAAGAAGATGGTAGCTCAGGTGGTTGAAGATGAATACCCTTTTGACACCACAAGCATTATAATTGTGTCTAACCAAAGGGGTTTGAGTGGTTGTGTAACGGTATCTTCTTTGAAGAATGATGATAATAAAACGGGCCAGAGTAGCCCATCTACTAGTGGGTTTATTAGGAAGATAGGAGTATTGAAAATTCCAGAGTTCCCATTGGGGGGAAGCAAGAAAAGATCGATGGCCAGCCATGCACTGGTCTAGATAAACTAGACATTGCGGTAAGTGCGACCCTCTTGGATGTACATAAAGACCAATCGTTGACCAAAGGTTGCGTAGGTGGCGACTCGGGTAATACTGTTATTGTTGGAAAACAAACCCTATATCTTATTTCTACTAATTAAAGTCATGTTTTTCTCGAGACCCTCCCCCCTTCCCCCCCCCCCCCGGGGATAAAGCTAAGGATTCAAGTGATGACCTTTTGGTTCATACTCATGTCAATATTGTGAATGATGGTGGTAGAAAAGGGGAAGCTCCTGGAAAGGTGACCAACGCATGAAATATGAGCACAATCCCTCAATTGGGCCCATCATCCATAGAGCAACCACTCATGTCTGGATTGGGCGAACGCCCTATATTAATTAGTATGTCGAAGCCCTCCCTGCTCATATAACATCAGTTGAAGCAGTATCTTGAGCTGGCCTATTATAACAACAAGTCTATGGTAGACATTCTGCAACGTCAATTGGAGTTGGTAGTGGAGGTAAGCTTTCATATCAACACTTGAATTATTAGTCATTTTGGATTACATTGTTTTTACTCATTTCATTTTTTTGTATTTTGTAGATTTATCATAATTCGATGGTACTAGCCTATCGTAAGATGACCCTTGTTGATACCAAGGCTATGAAAGACTTCAAACCTGAGCCTTTGATGTTTAGGTCTGGTAAATCCTTCAATGTTGACTTGTTGCGATATAAACGGGATTACACCGCTTTCAAGCTGTATTGTGAGAAGATTATGAAGGAGAAGTCAGACATGGATGATCGGTTAGCTGCTCTTACTTCTGAAAGGGATGATTTGAAGGGGATACAAATTTGAATGAGATAAATGAGATTTTAGCCAAATTATCCACCAAACTGATTGCACAGAACTCCCTCTAGGTTTTACATCTTTTGTATATTAGGGTATTGCATGAAGCATTTATGTTGCAAGTGGTTTTATAAACTTCAAAATCCAAATTGTTAGGGTAGTGGTTTTCTACGAGTTCGTTTCTGGGTAGATACTGATAACTTATCCTTACTTTTATATATTTATTATCTAAAAAATCTCACAATCCTACCTTATTACATGAGTTGAGGATAATTATATACTTTTTGTATCTGAAAATTGACCACCCTATTGCAAGGGAGTATGATGTAAGACTTGTATTAAAAAAACTTTTGCAAACTTAAAAATAATAAATGATAGATTTTGTATTCAACATGTTGTTTTACCTTTTTTATTTAGTTGAACTTTCCATAGATGCACAACCAAGTATGTAATTACCATTTAATATTTGAAGTCAGTAAACTACCAATAGACACATGGACTATAAAATTAGATAAAAAATACTTCATTACTCAAATAAGGTCTTATAAGTGAATGAATCTTATTTTCCTTTTGAATAAGATCATCAGTAAATACTCGATAGAAGATTACACTTTCATCTTGGGATCCAAACATGTTAAACTCACCACCAAATATTTGAAGGTTATATTTGGTTTGAAGTACGAGGAGGGGATTCCTTTAAAATCCAAAAAAGGCTTCAAACTTATATATAACGATAGTTAAGAAGTAGAATCCTAGATCTTCAAGACATACTTTCTTGATGAAAATTTAAAAAAAAATAGGGAAAAATAAATCAAAACCAGTAAGAAATAATTTGATAAATGTATGACTTTATCATTAATCTCGCATAGTTATTGACATTGGTATCACATATTCCTAATGTATATAAGCTTGGTAAAGTATCACATGATGTAGTTGATAGTTCCAAAAATTTCTTAGTGATGTTATCTGTCATGATAATATTCGTATGTGTATATTTGTTACAACAATGTTCGTATGTGTGTATTTTTAAAAGAGAGAAATAAAATGATTAGAGAGAGAAAGAGACAAAATGAATAATATAGTAATGACTAATTAATGATTGGACCCTTTCCTCAAAAAGGGGTGGTCCTTTATATAGTACAAGTAGTAAATCCTTAATTTACACATTGATCATTTCTTATGTGAGTCTTTACACACCACCCTTTTACTAATCATAAACATATATATTAGTTATTACACAAGACACCTTTGACAATACATACTTATCAAACTTATACTCAATACTTTATTACATTAAATTAACTCCTTTATTTATCTAATTTTACTTATTCCACACAATATTTCCTCCCCATATCAATAGCCCCACAGTCCTTGTGAAAATTTCCGAACAATGACTAGTTCATAGAACCGGTTTTTCTTTCGTGTATGTCTCCTCGGACAGTCCTTCCACTAGCTTCCCATCGGATTATTCTTTGTTGTGCGCCTCGTCAAATTGATCTTCCACATGCAACTCATCAGACTCGTGACCTCACGATAAGTAATGATGACTTTATATTCACACGTCATCTGTTTTAGGCCACGTATCTAGGCGGTTCCTAACGGGCGGTGCGCATACTATGCTCTATCTGTGTGCCAAAAATATTTTAGATTGGTGATGTAATTTAATCTACGTGTCAGTTTCTTCTTGACATAAACACGCATGCTTTCCAAAATGTTCTGTATATGAAGAGGCTTGTCATAAACCCTTTGCACTTCTCGATACACGTGTGATTTGAATTATAGGTAGAGTAGTTGTCCAAAAAACTCTTTATCTTCCTAGGTACCTGTAATCTAAGAAATAAATTTCACATGTTTGGTCCTTCGTAACCCTTAGAAGCTCACGCAATATCTACAAATACTTGAATTCGTTCACAACTTCAAAGTTACTTGAATTTTCCATATCTAGAGAGATAAATAAAAAATTTGTTTCGGGAGAGAAACAGATTGCTCCAGTAGATGCTTCATTTGAGCTTTCATACCTAAGGAATCCAAAGGGCTCGAGAGATATAACCTTTCAGAGTAGTTCAACATTTAAAACAAAGTTGAAGAAAGGAAAGTCGTCGGCATATAAGAGGAGCCCTGACCCTTGGTAATTATTCAAACAATATATTTTGGTTAGTGGCCTCCTATAAAGAATCATTCTGAGGCGGCATGAACTTCAGGTACTAACATTTCATCCGATTTTCCTATTACTCAGCCCCCCGGTCAGACCTGTCCGAGGCACGATAAGGGTGACATTGGTATTTCTACAGACTCTCCAATATTTCTATATTTCTCTCGATGGAAGATAAACGTTAAGTAACTGAGAAAGCTAAAGGTGACCGTTGAAAGAGGAATAAATCTCATGAGCCAACAACCAAAAGATCCACCAAGATAAATTTCCTATCTTTTGTTCCTACTCCCAAAAATACACCACAAGGTACTCCTCAAACGAATCGTGAGGTCACTCATCAGAAACATTCATTAAAGGTTGTTGGAATAAAAAATGCCACAGTTTTATCCCTCAAATCCATTCTAGAAGTGCAAGAAAAACACCTGATTAACGAATCAAATGATAACCAAGAAAAATAAAGTATAATCCATGTTGAAGCTCAACCTATCTGAGTTGTCCCCGCATTAACTCCTCCCATCGGACCCTCTAAGCCATCTCAAGAATCTTATCCCCTAGAAGTTGGTACAAGCTCTCCTATCCAAAAAAAGAAAGTACCTGCGAATAAGAAAACAAAATGTCATGTTAAACTGCCCTCGAACCTGGAATCCATCTTGGGAAACAATCTTTGCCAAGCTGAAGCCGATCATTTGCTCGCACTGTATAAGGTAAAGTATAAGTAATTTCATTCATCTGAAAAAGTTAAAATTAGGTACCGATGGGGATTCCAGACTTTATAAAAATTCGGTTTCCTAAGGTTGGGAAAACACCTTTATTTGTTCAGGACCATGAACTGATCGTTTATATAGAGATTTTGGATAGGAGTCTTCGACTTCCTCTAGACTCTTATTTAGTAAAGTACTTTTTATCTTATAAAGTTATGTCCAACCCAAGCTAACCCCAACACGTGGTTCACTGATAGCTTGCATTATGGCGTCTCGGATTGCCCATGTCAGATTTTCTATGAAGCAGTTTGTTGGGCTAGAATGAGTAGCTAAAAACCATCATTTTCCCTTATGTTCACTAAATCTTGGGAGAAAATACAAGATTGTTAACAACCTATTAGAGGCTAACAAGAAGTGGAAACAACAATTCAACTTTGTCTCTGGATTAAGAGAGACACGCTTTGCGAACTCTATTAAGATGCTCAATCGGCTTACGTTGAAGTGAACCAGTCGAGATACTTATTTTCACTCTTAATTTGTCTTTAATTACACATTTTATATATTCCATTAAATATTTTCTTTGGGAACAACAATGAAAGGGATCGCCAAACCATTCGAGGGCTAAGTTAAATCAACTAGTTAGATTTTTGCACAACTGAGCTACTAGGTCGACAGTACTTGGTCCCATAAATTCCATAAATGTTTACTGCTTCGAATTTGGCCAAGAGTCATCTTTAGAGGTCTGATCCGACTAAAGAAAAAACCATGAAAGATCTTATGGTTCCTCCCACAGTGAATGCAGTACTTAGGCGACTGAAGTGCTTAGACAACTTTGTCTTTCACCCCACTAGGGCTAGGGCCCCTAGTCACCGGGATGCCGAAAATGATGTTGAGGAAGAAAAAGATGTTGAAGTTGATGTTGGATCGGAAATTAAAGCTAGGTAGAGACAATAAGTCGATGTTGAACCTGTAGTTGTGGTTGAAGTGAGGCATGCCGGGAAAGATAGTGTTGTAAGGCCATAAAAAGATACACTGCCAACGATAAAGGCAAGAAAGAAGATTATTGATGAAGAAGATGATAATAATACGACAGCTCTGAGCATGCCTCCTAGTAAAAAAAGTGATCGTTGTTGATTAGGATTATTCAGGAGAATCCATTTCTCATAGGAGGTGGGCCACCGGTCAAGGCAACAAAAAATAAATTTCGGGGAATATGGATAATGTTTCCCCTGCCTCAGCTTATTTTGACGTTTATGAGAATGATTTCATAGCAAAAGAGATCAATATATGGCTTCATGTTGCTGATGTTCTTGAGAGAAAAGCCAATCAGAAGGATCTTTATAAGAATGAAGTTATCCAAAAGATGGCCGACGTGAAGAGGATAGATGGAGAACTTTCCCTTGAGAATAAGACTTCTGCTAAAGTTTGGAAAAAATTGAGGAACTTGAAGTTCAATTGAAGAAAGAAAATGAAGAATTTGACAAAGAGCGATAATAGTTTGTCGCTGAGGACATCGAACGGAATACCCTTGTCTATGGCCTTGTTGATTTTTATTCTCAAACCAAAACATACTTTGAGAATGTTGTCCAAGAGATTGAAAAACTTACTGTTGAGAAGCAATCTCTTAGGGACGACACTAAGAGGTACAAAGATATTTGTCTTGAGGAGTATGCTGCTGAGTGTGTCTCCCGTTCAGAAGAGCGAGATGCAAAGATCAAATCTGCTTTAGTAGTGGAAATTCATGAATGCTTTTGCAACTTAAAGTTATGAAGTATTTGGAAGTGTATCATAGAAAAGTATCATCCGGAGGGAGTTTCCCTGGTAGATAAAGAATCATCTAGTGATTCAGAGGAATCAAATAGTTCTTCTTCCAGTAGCAGTTCATCAGAAAGCAATTAATAAGGTACCCTTCGGAGTAAGATTGGGGTGTGTTACTTTTTATTTTCAATGTTTTTGTGTAGACCTTATGAACCAATTACGCTATATGCATGTTTTTGTTAAGTCATTTTGTTTTCAAGATACACTTTGCACTATGAAAGTTCTTAATGGAAGTGTCTTTGGTTATATATTACCCATTAAGCTTTTTTCATACAAAAAAAAAGTTATCTTTATTTTTGTAAAAAAAATTATGCTCCAAACTTTTCATATGAAAACATTATAATGCCTTAATTTTTATAAAAGAACTTCAAGTTTCTCCTCCAAACGTTTTCATATGAATACATTATAATACGTTAGTTTTTATAAAAGAACTTCAATTTTATCCTCTAAACTTTTTCATATGAAAACATTCTAATACCTTAATTTTTATAAAAGAACTTCAAGTTTCTCTTTCAAACATTTTCATATGAGAACATTATAATACCTTAGTTTTTATAAAAGAGCTTCAAGTTTATCCTCCAAAAATTTTCATATAAAAAAAATATAATACCTTAGTTTTTATAAAAGAACTTCAAGTTTCAACAAATAAAAATTGTTGACCAACATTTGTTGGAAGACTATTCCGATCAAAAAAGATAAAAAATATTGACTAACATTCGCTGGAAGACCCTTCTGGTCCAAAAAGATAAAAATTATCGACCAACATTTGTTGGAAGACACTTCCACTCCAGAATGATAAAAATTATTGACCAGCATTCGTTGCAAGACCCTTCCGGTCCAAAAAGATAAAAAATTGTTGACCAACATATATTGGAAGACCCTTCCGGTCCATAATGGTAAAAATTGTTAGCCAACATTCGTTGGAAGACCCTTCCGGTCCAAAAAGATAAAAATTGTTGACCGATATATGTTGGAAGACCCTTCCGGTCCAAAATGATAAAAAATTTGACCAATATTTTTGGAAGACCCTTCCTATCCAAAAAGATACAATTGTTGACCAATATTTGTTGGCAGATACTTCCGGTCGAGAATGATAAAACTTATGCAAGTTGTTTTAAGATGGCAAAGTAATATTATATATAAGTCTATTATGAGGGACCTCATTAAAACATTCATGTGCCACCGGGGTAGGAAAGAATGTGTCACCGATACTTGCATCAATTTTCAAAAATATATACAAACTTATATATTCATTCCAAATATAATCCGCGGTGCTCAATATTTTATGGATGATGAAGATCGATTATTTCTTTGTCTTTGAGTCGATAAGTCTTCGACTTTACCTTTTTAGTAACCGCATATGGACCCTCCCAATTAGGCCCTAAATTACCAAGCTGCTTTTCTTTCGTATGAAGAAATATTTTGCTCAACACCATATCATATATTTTTAATTCCCGTTACCTAACTTTGGAAGCGTACCGACTTCACATTAAAGTTTGATAGTGTAAAGAATTCAATTGTGCTCTTCTTCTTTTTTCTTCTATCAAATCTAGCTTTGTTCACTTCACTTATCATTTAACTTTGGAAGCGTACCGAATTCTCATTAAAGTTTGATAATGTAGAGAATTCACTTGTGCTCTTATTCTCTTTTCTTCTATCAACTCTAGCTTTGTTCGCTTTCCCTTATCATTGGCTTCCTGCGGAATATTCACAGATTCAGTATGAAGGGAAGATTACTTTGGATTGAACAATATCATCCATCCCGTTAACCAATGCAAATGGTGATTCTTTGGTGGATGTTCGAGGAGTGGTTATGTATGCCTATAAGACGTTTTGTAAATAATTCGGCCACCTAGCCTTGTCTTCCAAATTCTTTCTCTATCCATCAAGAATTGTTCTATTAATGACCTCGACTTGGTCGTTTTCTTTGCATGGAAAGGTACCCAGAAGCACTGTTGTATTCCTTTAGTCGAACAAAAACTTTCATCTCCTTGTTGTCAAATTGTGGCCCATTATCCATCGTTATTTTCCTTGGAACCCCAAAACGACAACAAATATTGTAAACAATGAACCTAATCACATCCTTAGATTTTGTTCCTTCCAATGGTTCAGCTTCCACCCACTTAGAAAAATAATCTACCGCGACAATTGTTTTCTATTGTCCCCATGATGCCATCTGTGATGGTCTGACCAGATCAATGCCTTGTCTGTCGAAACGTAATGACTCAGATATTGATTCAAGAGGAACTCATGATAAATGAATTGCGTTAGAAAAGCTTTAACAAATATCATATTTTTGTACTAATTCTTTGGCATCCGAGGTGATTGTAGGCCAATAATACCCTGCCAAAAGAACTCTTCGTATCAAAGTTGTATACCCGTAATGTGTAGATCCTTCTCCATCATGCAATTTTGACAATGTCATTTGTGAATCATTTTTTATGAGTGATCGAAGTAATGCCCTGGAAAAGATTTTTTTTATAAGATATCTCCAAGGAAAATATAGTCATATTCTTTAAACCATATACTTATGGTCATTACTTTATTAACGAGTAAACCATCATTTACCAAGAATTCTTAAATTTCACTTTTCCAATCTTTTATTCAGCTTGTACAAATTTGAAAAACCCTCGATTGATCCTTATACAATCTCGGATCCATTAGCTATTGAACGATTCTCTTGTGTGATAATCCAAGGGTACTTCGCGGAATATGAAGCAGTAGCCAAAAAATCAGCCACAGAATTTTCGGCCCTATGAACATGTTCGTATCTGATGCTTTCCAATACTAATGTTAATGTCTTTAACTCCCTGAAATACTTTACTAAATTATCTTTTCTCGCCTCAGATTATCCAGACGCATGATTTATAAGAAGTTGAGGTTCACTTATCAGCCTAACTTTTTTAGACCCGCATATTTGAGCAAGTCTCAATCCTACTTAAGTGGCTTCATATTATGTTTCATTATTCAATGCTTTAAACCCAAAACGGATAGCTTGATAGATGAAAATTCCCTCTGGAGAAATCAACTGCACCCCTGCCTCGTATCCTGATGCACTTGAACCCCCATATGTTTGGACTATCCACTTTAACTCAAAATGTTCTTTATCAAACTCCATATCTGACCGTTATGAATGAAATTAACTAGGAAGTCAGCTAAGGTTTGTGCTTTGATTACAGTCCTAGGTTCAAATTCAATATCGAAATCTCCATATTCAACTGACCACTTAGTCATTCTTTCTGATATATCAAGCCTTTGTAACATATTTTTCAATGGAAAACATGTATATACGATGATAGAATGAGCCTAAAAATAAGGTCTCATTTTCCGAGAAGTAATTACTAGCACGAGAGCCGATTTCTCTAACTTTAAATACTTATTTCTCAGCATCTAAAAAACTTTTACTGATATAATACACTAGTCTTGAGAAATTTCCTTCTTCTCGAATCAAAACAGCACTCACGACATAATCCGACACTGTTATATAAATGTACAATTTTTCCTCCGGATTTGGCTTTGTCAAAAACTTTGGTGAAGAAATATATACTTTAATTCGATGAAACACCTCAGAATATTCTTGGGTCCAGTTAAAATAATTTGTTTGTCTCAACACTTGAAAAAAGGAGCACACTTGTGTGACAACTGAGATATGAATCTATTCAAGGATGACAGTCTCTCTTTCAGAATTTTTACTTCTTTAATCGTTCGAGGTGGTGTCATAGTGCTTAAAAGTATTTAATTATATAGCATCAGCCTTTATTCCCAGCTTACTGATTATGTACCCAAGAAATCTTCTGGACCACACTCCGAATGTACATTTTTCTAGATTCAGTTTCGAAATTATCTTTGTCAAATTAGCGAAAGTTTCTTCTAAATCTGGGAAGTGGTCGTCGTCCCTCATATATTTTACTAACATATCATCGATATATACTTCAACATTTCTCTTATTTCAATCTCAAAATCTTTGTTCCCTAAGCGTTGATAAGTTGCCCCAGCATTTTTTACCCCAAAGGCATAACTTTATAGAAATGTAAGCATCTTCTATTGATGAATGTGGTGCTTTTCTGATCCTTTGGATCCATTTGGATTTTATTGTAGCCAGAATATGGGTCCATAAATGAGAGTAATCGGTTTCCGGAAGTAGAATCCACTAGTTGATCTACATGTGGAACCGGGAAAGGGTCCATTGGACAAGCTTTATTTAAATCAGTGAAATCCACACAAAAGTTCCATTTACCATTCTTCTTTTTCACTGGAAACCGGGCTAGCAGTCCATAAAGTACATTGTGACTCTCGTATGTGTCCAAACTTGGTTAAGTGATCTAGCTCAGCCACAATAGCCTCAAACTTTTCTTGGGAAAAATATCTCATCTTCAAGATGATCGAACGCATGTTACTTCGAACTGTTAACTTATGATATATGTGGGAAACGCTGTCACATTTTCCGTACACCATGAAAACAAATGTAACTTCGTTGATAAGAAGTGAATTAACTTTTCTCTAACCTCCGGAGATAACTTTGTGCCAAATTTTAAACTTTTTCCCTAAGAGAAAATATGATCCTCAAAATTTTCATCTAGGATCATAAACCCGGGGGTCTCCCTCGGATTATCTACTGGATCAGACCTCAAGGAAAGCCCCACTGGTTTCATGCTTTCTTGGACTCGTCCCCTTGAATTTTATTTGGGGCCAGAGCTGTTCGATAACATTCTATTGTCGTATTCTAACTGCTTCTAACCGTTCCTACATTGTATCCTACAACATAGTTCAAACATTGGTGAACAGTTGATGTCGCGGCATACATTCGAGATAACTAAGACCTTCCAAAGATTGCATTATAAAACGTTTGAACATCTACCATAGTAAACAGAACTGTCACTACCTTTTTAAATGGTCCCCGACCTAACTTTACTCTCCCCTCAAATCCTCCTACCACTTTAGTCATTACCCCAGTAAACCCGATAATTGTTTGATCTGAACGAAGAATTGTTGGTGGATTTTTTATCTTATTATAGCTAGTCATGAATATAATGTTAGCTGAACTGCTAGTATTAGTTAAAACTCTTCGTATCTCATCGCTCACAATTATACTACAATAACTACCGCATCTTCATGTGGTCCAACTACATCTCTCATGTCATCATCTTCAAAGAAAAGTATTGGAGATGGATTTCTGTATAATTGAGGTGAAGCACCTGCATCTAATTGATTTACTAGGCTAATAATATGTCTCTTTCGAGACTAGTTCGATGGCCCTGCAATAATATCCCCTCTAAAAATTGTTAATGATTCAAAAAAAGTACATAATTCACTAACTTTTCCTTTTACAGACGATTCTTCCACCATATAAACGTTGTTCCTGTCTGGTTTCGGATCCAAATACTCCATGAATATCAAATGCATCACTAGATTCTTCGTTAGTAGGTTTTGAAATCACTAGAGCGTTTTCTTGCTTTGGAGCGACAAGGGAATTCTTCTTCACAAATGTTGTTAGCTTTCCATTTTCAATTAAATCATGTATCTATTTTTTCAACGGCATACAATCATTTGTGTCATGTCCAATGTCTTCATGATACTTACATTACAGTTTTATTTTACCCTCTCTCAGAGTCTGTATTAGAAATGGCTTGTAGAATTGCACATAAGACATGTAAAAAATTATTGCTACGCACTCTTTCAACTCGGCGAAATGCACTGGTCAGATCCATTTGTTGGACATCGGATGGGTATATTGTTGTGTGTTCACAGCCTGTGTATTCACCTTTGGATTTTGAGGTATTTGAGTTATTGTTTGAACTAGTGCTCAAGCTTGGACAATATTTGTTTGGTGTGAACTCTTATGTGTTGCCATCGAACTTTGTTGGAACTGATTTTGCTCAAATTGTGCCAAAGAATTCCTTTCCGACGCTTGTGTTTCTTCCATCAGAATTATTTTCTCTACCTGATCCAACAAAGCTCTAAATATCATCGCTTGACCATTTGAAGCATTATCCTTCATTATTATGGGGAGGAGTCTCATTCAGAAAGCAGTTAATGTCATTTTATCTTCACAACTTTCCATGACAGTCTCAGCCTTGATAAAACGATTTGTATAATCCTTAAGACTCTCTCCCACTTTTTTCCTGCAGTAAATAATTATATCAACATTCACACAGAATTTTAATGTTGGCGAAATATATTCCAGAACATATCAAAAAAATTATAATGCAGCTCTCCGACAGACAATTGTACCATTTCAAAGCTGTGTTCTTAAACGTTTGGGAAAAATCTCTGCATAACAACTTATTGTCGTCGTCATAATTGATCATAAAATTCTTGAATTGTTCTATGTGTTTATCCGGATCTTACGTTCCGTCAAACTTCTCAAACTTAGAAATATCAAACCACTTTGGTAGATGCCCTGAAAGGATTTCCGAAGAAAGGGTAGATGACTTCCAATTATGTACCATCTTATATGCATTACCCTCAGGGCCCTCATTTAACGTAGTGTATAAGCCTTCTTCGGATGGATATGTAAATTGATTGCTCACACAATACTCAAAATTTTGACTTCCTAAAGGAATATGTATATGCAGAGTTGCTTGTTCTCGTCTAGCTATATTACAACCCTCTCTTGCTCCTCAGAGCCAAGTTTTTTATTCCCTTGTTCCACTTTATCCCTCTTCAAACCTTGAACTCTATAAGATGTTCGAGGACCATCCTTCCTTCTCCTCGAATCTTTTCTCTTGTAACTTTTTGGATGTCGACTATCCTTTTTCCAAAGAAAAAGATTTATCCGAACTATGCGAATAATATTCACTAGACCATCTTGACTGATAATGATATCTAGATTTCACTCCTTGTTTTGAAGAATAACAGTTTTTTCTTTGATGTTTCTTATTGGTCTGGTGAAAATCTTCAATATGTTCTTTCTCAGTTATTTGTTCTCTTCCGACCTATGATTTAAGTCTCCGTGAACTCAATATCACTTTCTTTCCAGTATTCAATCATTCAATGTCTTCCAAAAGTTTTTTCCGGAAATCTACTAAGACAGATTCATCTAGCTCCTCAGCATGTCGGTAACTGTCGTCTCGTTCATTTAATATTTGTTCCTCAACCAAGAGATCTCTAGATGAGTTTCTGATCATACGGTTCTTCATACCAGACCCTAGCTTTACTTGCATCTCTGTATCTATCACTCATACTAAGCTCGAGAATTATACCATGGTTTGGAAAAACGACTCTAGGTACCAATCGTTTTTCCTACAGACGGCACCAATGATAGTTCCAAAGATTTCTTAGTAAAGTTATAAGTCATGATAATATTGGTATGCATATATCAGTCACATCAATGTTTGCATACAGGTATTTTATAGAGATAAATGAAATGATTAGAGGGAGAAAGAGACAAAATGAATAATTGAGTAATGATTTATTAATGATTGGACCCTTTTCCCAAAAAGATGTGGTCATTTATATAGTACAAGTAGTAAATCCTTAATTTGCACATTTATCTTTTCTTATGTGAGTCTTTACACTCCACCATTTTAATAATCATAAACATAAATATTAGTTATTACATAAGACACCATTGACATTACATACTATTCAAATTTATATCCAATACTTTATTACATCAAATTAACTCTTTATTTATTTAATTTTACTTATTTTGTACATTTTTTCATCCCCTTATTAGTAGCCACAAAGTCCCGCATATTTAATCAGATATATTTTCGTCTTATTCTGTGTTTCTTCAGTATCACATGTTCTATTTATAATAGTCTCGCATCAATCTTATTTATTTGTTACAGTTTCGCATGTATTAAATACTTATTTTCGATCATTGTGTTTTGTTTTACAAGATGGAATAGACAAAAACATCGTAGTCAGGGGTCAATGTGTAAATGATGTGGTTATTTTGTTGATCTTATCTATGTGCTCTATGATGTTCTATTTAGTATCAATGGATGTACTAGGTATAACAATGCTCTACTATGTCGAAGACCTTAAAAGAGTAAACAATTATGATTGATCCAGAGCAATCAATAAGATGTTATTTGGGTTAATTCGGACATGTGTCGAAAGAAAACTTGATATATTTATTAGATGTTTTTCTTTTTTAATGGTTAGTATATTGTTTCATAGTTAAATAAGAAAAAAAAAGGTCTAATGATGATGATATTTTTTTTATGCAGCTATTCATTATGGAGCACACAACTGTTATGCACAAAGAAGCAAAGTCAGACATGATTCCAAGATGCTACAAATGATGAAGGATTGGAATCAAAATCAACAAACTTGGATTTCATTGAAAAGATGGAACATATTAAAGATGAAGATGTATCACATGTTTTGGTTGCATAGTAGCGCATGTAGTATTTGTTCCAAGTATCGTATGTTTAGTTGTATTAGTCTCGTATGTTTAGTTGCATTAGTCTCACATGTTTAGTTGCAGTAGTATCGCATATAGTATTTGATCCAGACTAACATATAGTCTCACATATTTTATTTGAAGTAGTCTATCATGTAGTCTTTTGCTATAGTCTCGCATCATTCTCTAAATTTTTAATCATAATATAGGTTTTGGAAGGTGAATTAACCATAATAGCTGTAGAAACAAGTCCATTTGGTGGGGATGAAGATATTGGGCATGATTTGAGAGATGATCCAGTTTGGAACCCAGATCTTGTACCCTAGATCTTGTACCCCGAATCCTGTACCAGAGACAAGGCCTAAGAAGAGGACTAAATCCCTAGCAAAAAAATAAGAATTTTTTTTAAAACACTAGACAACCACCAACAAGAAAAACCACTACAACCCGATCCCAACCAGAAAAACCCCATCACCAACCAAGAAAACATGTACAACCCCAAATCTAACCCCAACAAGAACACATCAAACACACCAGACCACAATCAGGAACATACCAATCATAACACCCCTAACAGAAACCATAGTTTTAAGAGATGACTCTGATGCTGATTGCATCCTAGGTTAATTTTAAAACCAAAAAGTGAAAACTGCAAACCCCATTCAAGAACACTCCAACCACCTTCATGAAAAATTGAACCACCTTAAAAAATAACAGTACAATCACCTACAAGATGTTACAATACGTATATGTGTTCAATGGAGTTTAGATGTATTGAGGTTTTTCTTGAAAGAAAAAAGAGAATTGTAAGCATATATTCATCTTCTAGTCTCACATGTTTAATCAGATATAGTATCTACATATCTCACATATTTTCTTTTTTATATTTGTTGTTGTCTCGCACATCTCTTGTTTTGTTGTTGCAATAGCACATTGTTATGTACCTTGTTTCCCATGTATAAAATGTCTGCATTTGTTTTACAAATCAAAGAGAAATATAAAATGATAATCGAGCTACTTGAGAAAATAAAATTTCAAAACCTTGGCAAAACACCAACCAAACAACTTAGTTTTACCAAAACAGCAACCATACCACCCAGTCTCACTAGAATACCAACAAGAATACCAACACACAAAAAAACAACACGAACCAGAAAACCGACACCAACAACAACGACAATGCCAACAAAAGCACCAACACCAATAAGAACAATGAGAATAACAACAACAACAGGAACACCAACCAGAACAATAATTACAAGAATAACAAAACCAACTAGAACACCAACACACACACAAAATACCGAAACCAACAAGAATACCTAGAACACTAGTAAGAACAACAACACCAACCAGAACCGGAACCACTCACGCCAGAAAAATAGGGCAAAAAAGAAGCATCGTTATAATCATTAACTAATATACCATCCAAAAACTAATATACTTCATAAGATGTGTCCTTTTATAATTTTGCAACGCTACAATCTACACAGAAAGATGCATCATTTTATGATCATATTGATATGTGCCACCTTAAAAGCTAGTACTACTGCTGTCATGAATAATATTGAGGATGTTGTTCCCCGAGATATTACAATTGTTATCTTTGATACTTCTACTGTAGTTGTTGTAAAGGAGACATAGACAACATCAGTGGTACAAGTTCGTGAATGTAAATGGATCTTAAGTAGATTAATATTCAACTGTCAATATAATTTATTTTACATTGTCATATATTGTAGGGTTGTAAAACATTATGTTTTCATATATTGTATGTTGTTTTTCATTTACCTCGTATGTTTATTTTACTTGGTCTCGCCTATTTTTTTGTTTTTATTTGACTTGAATATTTTGTTTTCAATAATTAGGCTTGCATATATTCTTAATGCATAACGAGTCACATATCAATTTCAAATAAACGTATCGATCTCTCACATATATCCTTCATGTATATCGATATTTGCATGTTTATTTCATGGATATATGGTCTCGTATATTTTTTTAGATACATGTTTTGCATCATTATTGACGTATTAGCATCTTTCATATAGGAAAAATATAAGTGCAAGAGGACGATAAATAACCAGTTTTTGAAGAATCGTAGTACGATATACAATAGGTGGTTTGAACTTGTTGGGAAATATATACCACAACAAAAAAAATTGATTGACATCCCTAAATATCATAAACTTCTTAAGATACAAATGAGAGAAAAATAAAAGGATCCATTTGTATAGTATAACCCAACATCATATGCAATAATACCGATGAATGTCTGTGTAAGCGATCTGATGACGCTGCCTACCAACAATCACCTGGACTATAAGGTAAAATTTAGAATGACCATATATCTTTAATAACTCATGTTTAGCATTATAACATTTCCTCAGTCTCTCGTAACTTAGTTATAACATTTTTTATGATGATATAATAACCGGACATTAAGAAACGTTACTACATATTTATAAGAAACTGTTAGCACCATTTAGGCACAATAATGCATTTAAACATATAACTATTAGAGAATAGAGAGAGAAAGAGAGTCTTTTGTAAATTGGATAAGTAAGGACATAAATATGGGTGTAAAGGTGAACCATTTTGATACAGAAATATAATTATACTCTCCTCTCGATTATTCTTCGTGATTTTAATCTTATTTCCTCTGTAGAAAATGTTTTGGTGTTTGCTTACGATTTCTTTTACCTCATCAAGCTGGTACATTTTGTGAGAAGTCGATTAGGTTTCTCATTTTTTAAAACCAAAATTATTTTATTTTCTAAGAAGGAGAAGGTTTTATGAATAAAATTTGAGAGAAATTAGTGACAAGAGCGTGAATCAAAAGTAGTATGAGTTTCTCATCGTTTATCGATCCAATTTCTGGTATGATATTTTTCTAGTTTCTATCTAAAATTCAAAAAACAACAAGTCATAGTTGATAAGGCAAAATGTCTGATTTGAAGTCTATTTTCCAATTCATTAAAATTTGTTCACGAATTAACATATTGGTCTTCAAAATCCCTTCAGTTTCAAAATACCCACTTTTTCATGATAAATTTCTTATTCTATTAGAAAAATTAGGTTTCTTTATAAATCATAAGCAATTGATATGCAATTTTAAATTTTAGATTTATATTACATCAAGAATCAGGTATACAAATATGATCTGAATCACTTATGGTATGAATTATTTGATTTGGTATTCTCTTATTTCATATTCATTGATCATTTTTTGATGATAGGACCATTATTGATTGGATGATAATTTTGGTTTTAAAGTATTTATCGTTGTATTCATATTGCATCGGTGTGTTCATCATTGTGTTCCCATTGCATTATCATGTTCATATTGCATTGTCGTGTTCCTAAAGTATAATGCTTTTGTTTCACAATATCTACATGTTCTTCTGTTTGCTGAATATTGCTTGAGGTCTCGAGGTGTTTGTTAAAATGTAAAATTAGTGATTTGGTTAATAAACTAAGCCCGGTTGAAAAGTGTAAGAAGCCACATAAGAGGTCATACTGAGCCACTTAAAATATCAAATTAATGAATTGTTAATAAACCAAGCCTATAATGCCACACAAGAGGAACCTGACTCAAGAGTCAAATATATATACCGATTTTCACGACGAGAATGAAAGTATAAATATGTTGCCAAAATAATTATGTCGCCGAGATAAAAATGAAGTTACGAAAAAATAATTGGTCAAAATAGTGATTTCTTCTAGTAACACATTCATTTACTTTACCAAAAATTACAAAGAGAAGGAGATGTATTGATGAAAAATATCTTGAAGAATGACGACCATATACATAACGAATTTCTTGACCATGATGGGCCTAGATGGTTGTATCAGCCCAAAGATACATAAAGACAATTTTAGGTGCTATTTTCTTATAATATATTATAATAATTATAACTTGGTCCAACTCACTAACCAATCTACAAATTTATCAAATTACCCTTTATCAAAAAATATTTACCACATATATCAATACATTATTTTAGTCTAATGTCAAATTGATTTTCAACTTCAATTTTGGATATCTTAAAGATATCAAATGTTTTATTCTTATGTGTAAGAAAATAGATATAAATATATTTATAATAATAATTTATTAATGTAATATAGTATCTTCTTTCATCATGTATTGAAACATCATTAAACTCGTATAAATCTTTATTATTTAAATATAATAATTTAATTATTCTTTCAACATTTTTGTAAGAAATTTAATTATAATTTTCATAATCATAATTAATAATTCGTATTTTAACTATCATTTAATAATATAATATTTTTTGAACAAGTATATCATGTCAATATGTAGTCATTTTACACGTAATAATAAATAAAATATTTCCTTTTTCATATAACTTTTATTTGTACATAGTTTAACCATTCTCTAACACAATAAATATTTCAACAAAATAAATAATTTGTTACAAAATTAGTTCACTTAGATTTATACACAGACCAAAATTTAGCTTATACTAAAATATTATGAAATTTATGTTTTGTTCATGTCTCATACCTACACAACTTCATTGTACATTTTATTCATACCACTTGTATATACTAGTACGATATTTTATTAGATTTCAGCTTTTTATTTGTTGATGTTATCCATTTTTACCTCATGTGAATCGTTTTCTTATTCAAATATCTTGAATATGGATTTTTCATAAGCAAGATGCACCAAAGCATATAAATCGTACCATGATCGACGAGCATTATTTTATACGATATTGGTATATGTTATCATTGTCACAATCGTTTTTTCAATAAAACTTTCACTCATATTCTTCATTCAAATGTTAAAATATTTATAAAGTGTTTTTCCATCGATATAACGATTTTCTCGAACTTTTTTTGAACTTGTTTTATTTTATTTTTCTAATAAGAGCTTTTAAATGAATTTTTCTTTCCTTTTTTACGCTTAATTTTATTAATAATTTAAAAAACACTATGTTGACGAATACATACTATGCTAATTTTTGTTAAAAATAATATAAACGTGTTATTATTTTTCAAACTTGAAACACTTTCAGTTGTGTTACTTTGATGAATATAAATTGGTTTAATATGATTTGAAGTTCATAAATTTAAAGGAGGATGAGTTTTTCATAATCAAAATATTTTGATATTAATATTTATTTCATACATTCATCTTCGTTTTATATATTTTTAAGTATTTTCTAAATTTTATGACATATGACTCGTTTTTATATGATTTGTGGAAACAATAAGAGATTTTATAAGCAATTTGAAAATTGGTCTAGGTTGTGTCCTCGACATACGAGATTATTTTTTCTCATTTTGTTTATTTTTTTATTTTGTTCAACATTAGATATATGAATTAGCTTAGGATGTTAACCAAATTAGAGTTAATGATATAAAATATATTGAGAGTAGTGAGTCAGAAATCAACTTTTACTACTATACTTTAAAGTTTGTGCTGCCAAAGCAGGCTAGGTATACAAAATACTGATTTATTATTCTGTTTGTTTACATAACTCTTAGTCATGATACTATTTTTTTATGTTAGAAAAGACATACGATATATAGAAATTTTATGATTTTGACGAATGTACATCAAACATAAATTCGTTATAAATATCTCAAAATATATAAATTATTATTTTTTCCAAAAATAATTATTCATACCATGCGATTTTTTGGTTTTTTAAGAAATATCTTTTGGGATATAGCAAAATTTTCAATTTTAATACGAAAACCTAGAATCTCTTTTTTTTTATATACAAAGTGAACAAGATATATTTATCGGACTAAACATGTTATATATTAAAAGTTCTGGATGATTATTAACTATGAATATTCCTCTTGTTTTAATGGATTTAAACCGTCACCTTTTAAAAAATATATAATTAATTTAAAATATTAAACATCATACTTGTTTATAGTATTTATGATAAAAGAATAAAGCTCATCATGATAAATAGCCCATAATTTCCAACGGTTGTCCATATCGGTCTAAATTGTTATGTTGAGTGTCATTTCTCTACCATAAAAGGACATGTTATCGCAAATACCAAAATTGATTGTCATAAATAAATAAATAATGTTCAAGACTGTTTGTGTTTAAATTTTAACGACAAAGTATACTTTTTCTAATGACACGCGAACCATGTTGTACGTATTTACACATCATGCGAGGTAACCGAAACATACAACATTGTTTGTCGCAACATGGTTTGAACTATAATTAGTCACTTAACTATCCACTTTCGTAATAGATAGTTCATCGAATAAAAAATATTCGGTTTTAGTCCCTTGACTACCCATTTTCGTGACATATAGTCCATCGATTAAAAATCGTCCGGTTTTGGTCTTTTAACTATACATTTGGATAAAATTATTCCATTGTGCATGTTTATTTAAATGACTCGATTTATCGAAAATGGATAATCGATAAAGTATCTATCAACAAAATGGATAGTCAACACATTTAAGAGACTAATTTTATCTAAAATTGATAGTCAATATATTAAAATTGAACATTGTTTAATTAAAAAACTAGCAAATGACTAATTACCGTTAAAAACCTCGCACACATAAAATACTGATGATTTACCCACTATATTATTTGTCCAACACAATTTATTTTAACACAATTTATTTTAACACAATTTATGTTAACACAATTTTAAAGTTTCAAATTAGCTTAACTACAGATGGTAGAACTCGATCTAATGCCTAGGTTTTCTCTAAGATTCGCTTCAAGACTGGGTTTTCATCAATACTTAATCAGATGATCTCCATCTATTCTCTCATCCTGTTTTTGTTGTTATTGAAATATATAATAATGATCTTTTTTAGGTTGAAGAATTTCCAATTCTTCGGTTTGTCAGAAGAGATGGTACAGAGACTCTAATGAAGACGTTCTTTTGATGATCTTGTTAGGCCTAAGAAAGATTTGGGTGCTTCTAATTTCAAATCAGAAACGATTAAGGAAAAACTGGACCATATCTCGATACAATATGATCAATTAGCGAAAGAGCTTCTAATGCAATCTTAAAAAACAACTCTCATTGGAAAATTTTCAAAAACTGTATACCAAAAAGATCGTTGATAAACCAGCTCATAAATTCTTTCATGTTTAATGAAAGCTACAATATAAAAGTATGGGATTCACGACATTTGCTTTTTGAGTTTGATCTCAAAGATGACGTCTGCAAATTTTGGGCCAAAAGTGTTAGCACCATTGTAGATTCCATTATGAGAATCTTACGTTGGACTCCAGATTTTAATAGAAAAAAGGAAAGTCCCACATCTTTAGTTTGGGTTCGAATCGAAAGATTACCGGAATATATTTACAATTCTTCAGTTATGAATGAGTTTATCTCTGCTATAGGAACGCCTTACCAAGTTATAATACCAGAGAAAAATAGAGCATATAGAAATGTCTGCTTCGCCCTTATAGAACTTAATGTGACTAAGAAACTGCATCATAGCATTTGGTTAGGATTCAGCATTAATGACGATTGTTGGATATCGGTTAGTTGCATAAATCTTCCACATATTTGCAATTATTGTCATCATCTTGGTCATAATCTTTCAGGGTGAAAAAAACCTCAGGTGACTACAAATAAAAAGAAACAGAGGGCAACATCAATAACCTAAAAACTCGATCAACTAATAATACTAATGGGAAAGATCAATATAAAAACATATCTTATCCAACTAAAGAAGTGTACAAACCAAAGATTAATTTGTTGGTAATCAGCAATTCTCAAAATGATTTTGAAGACAGCAAGTAGTAAATTTTTACGGGGAAGTTCTTCTAGTTACAAAGATTATCACCGTGAATACAATTGTATGCAAACTAAAAGTCAAGATTCCAAAACTCCAGAAAATCTGGAGATTATTGAAGCAACCCAAAGACTTGATCAAGAATATAAACAAAATGATTATTTAGGCTATGAGAATTTGTGCTCTGGAAGAAATACTCTGATTCAAGAGAATATTAGAAGTACTCCAATTAGTCACATCTACAAAGCTCCGGAAATAAAACCTGGATTTTATGAGATACTAAACAGAAAGTTAAGAACAGCCAGAAAAATGAAGCAGCAAAACAAACGGATCATTAAATCCCTAAAGTACTCACGGAACAACAAATTTTACAAATCCCTCTCTGATAATGATAAAGATTATTAGTTGGAATGTTATAGGGATAAAAAATAACTCAACAATCAAAATATTTAAGTATATGATTTTTAAAGAAAAAGTTAATATTTTATCCATTCAAGAACCAATGGTCAAGGTGGAGAAAATTGAAGAGATTGTTACTAGTCTGAGTTTCTCTAACTTCACTAGTAATACCTCCAATAAAATCTGGATGTTTTGGAGTGATGATATCAGTATTAATAATCTCAATGATAGTATTCAATGCTTACATTTTGATGTTACTTTCCCTAGATTAGAGAATAATATTTTCTTGGCAGTTATCTATGCGAAATGCCAAAGATTACAAAGGAGAGAGTTATGAGATCATCTTAGAAAATTTGCTTCAACTAATCATGGGTGGCTTGTTGAAGGGGATTTTAATATTGTGGTTTCTACTGATGAGCAGTTGGGATGTACTACTATTTGTCATAATAGCATTCAACAACCAATGTTCTACTATCTTCAAATATACCCAAGCTCTTCACATGGTCTAAACAAGTTATGACTATGCTCCCCTTCTTATCTCTACTCATGTTAATAAATTAGTTAACAAAAAGAAAGCTTTAAAGTTTATGAACATGTGGACTTACGATTATAGTTTTATTAAGATTGTTGAACATAACTGGAATCTCAATATGAATGGCAATCTTATTCATGTCTACTGGCATAAGTTAAGAAGGCTGAAGAGTTATTTAAAAGATTGGAAAATAAACCATTTTGGGAACATCTTTAACAAGGTTAAAGACACTGAAGAGAATGTTAGAAAGAATGAAACAATATTTATTAATACTAACAATTCTATGTCCAAGGATGAATTAGACAAAGCTAATAGCTCGCACATTCAAGCTTTGAGGATAAAGGAGGACTTTTGGAAGCAGAAATGTTACAGCAAGTGGATCAATGATAGAGATCACAACACTAAGCTCTATCATTCATATGTCTCCAGAAAGAGAAGAAAGAATACTATTAAAAGCATCAAGGATAACCACAAATACATTTATGATTCTTATGAAATTGGAAGATCTGCTGAAAACTATTTAAAAACATCCTTACTGATTCCCATCATAGCAACACAACTGAGGAGGATGATATAATGAATAACAAAAATTTGGATAAAATTCCTAATATGGTCTCAATCAATGACAACATTTCCCTTCTCAAGCTCACTAATGAAAAGAAAATTTGGGCCACCATCAACACTATGAATCCTTCAAGCGTTGTTGGAATTGACGGCTATAACATCTATTTCTATACAGTGTGCTGGAAGATCATTAAATTTGACTTGTGTAATGCTCTTAATCAATTACTTCAAGACAATAGTATACCAAAGGGTATTTTTGCTACAGGTATTTGTTTAATTCTGAAGACTACTAATCATACATGTTGGAGTAAGTATAGACCTATAGGTTTGTGTACTATGACTAACATAATTATATCTAAACTATTCAACCCTAGGTTGGCTAAGATATTACCTAATATAATCTCTCTTTATCAAGGAGCTTATGTTAAGGATAGATCCATTCATGAAAATATCCTAATTGTTAAGGAGTTGGTGCATGATTTAAATAGAAAACCAAAGTCAGAAAATGATATAATTCAATTAGATATGACCAAGAATTTGATAGGATGTCTTATGCCTTTATTGCTAAGATTCTCCTGACTTTTGACTTCTCTAAGGAATTTGTAAACCTAATCAATAATCTTATTAGAGATGTAAACATCTCCATGCTGATTAATGGTAGTATCATAGTCTACTTTAACCCCAAAAGAGGGTTGAGAACAGGGTGATCTCTTGTCTTCTAGCCTTTTTATATTAGGGGAAGATGTGCTTACTAGAGGACTTGTCAATTTGTTCAAGTTAAACAATAAAATGAAATGTGCATCTATAACAACTTACTTGGTCCCGTGCTTAGCATTTGCTGATGATATACTCATTTTTACTAACAATTTATAGACATCTATTAATAAATTAAACATCTTTGTTGATAACTACCAACATGTTTCAGAGAAATTTATTAATAAGGAGAAGACTAAGATCACTGTATCTAAGAAGCTTCAGCAAAACAGAATATCTACTATGATTGATCAGACATGATTCAAAGTTGACAACCTTCCTACTGACTATCTTGGCATAACTATATGCAACACAACAAGACTATTAACTACAGAACAATTCTGGACAAGCTCAATGCTAGAATTTCTGATTGGAAAAGCAAGAAATTGTCTTACGGGGGAAGGCTTACATTAATATCCTTTGTTCTCTCTTTTCTCGCAATCTACTAGATACAGAATAGTCTGATTCTATATTGCATTATTAACAAATTGGAAATGGTTTTCAATAATGTTTATGGAGAACTAAATATGCTGAGAGGAGTATTTATTAGTCTAAATGGATGATTCTTTGTAAGCCTTTTGGGGAGGGTTGTTTGAATACCATAATACTCTGTGATATTAAAAAAACTTTCTCCCAAAATCTTTGGTTCAACTTTAGAAAGAATGATAGTTTGTGGGCCAACATCATGCATAACATATACGGTAACAACATTCATCCTATCAAAACTGATTATAAGAAATCTGATTCTCTTACTTGGAAAAGATTGCCAGGTATCAAGCAAACTGCTGAAGGTAACATTAGATGGGGAAAGGAGATATTGGCTTTTGGGTTGATGACTGGCATAATTATCCTCCTATTATTGACCATAATACCACGTGGTTCCCCGATGCCAAAGTTAATACCTTCTGGAAAAACAACTTCTGGGACATAGCTGCTATGGAAGACTTTTTAGCTCCTGAAAGAATCAACATTATTAAAACATTTAGCATCAACACTAGTGAAAAATACAGAATTATTTAGAAGCTATCACCTAATCTTAACTTCAACATAAAGCAGACTTGGAACAACATTAAGAATTATTATAACCAATTAAGCTTATACAAAAAAACATGGAATGCTTTAACACCAAAGAAGTTTTCATTTCTTCTATGGAAAATCATCAAAAGTTATATTCCCATTGACTCGATTTTGCAAAAAAAGACATTTAAAACTTGTTTCAAAATGTCAATTTTGCAACAATGTTGAAGATACTAATCATTTTTTTGTTAATTGCAGCTTTGCCTGGGAAATTTAGATTCATTCTTCAGACTTATTCAAGATCAGAATGGAAAGATACATGTTATCAGAAATTAGTACCAGTTTTCAACAAAAAAAGAGTCCATATTACTCATATCATTCCTGCGATTATCTGTTGAATCATTTGGAGAAATCGAAAAGGCAAAATTTAACGGAGACTATGACTCTGTGGTTACTTTTATTAACAATATTAATCGTATTTTAGTTGCTTTAGACAGAGCTAGTGCTCATCTCTAGCAAACACTGGTCTTATGTCAAAAACGCAGGTTTCAAAACTCGATGCTTATCGATTTGTAAAAGATGAAAGATTTCCCTAAATGATCTTTTTGTATTCTTTGTATCGTTCTTAGTCGTTGAAAAATTTTAAAACATTTTTTACATCAATTTATTGTACTTTCCAAATTTTCAATAATGCAATATCTTTTTAATTAAAAATAGCTTAATAACAACTTATCTAATATTTTCTCTTTATCACATATAGTATGTTTTAAATATTATTAGAAAATTCATCAATTTAATCGAAATTCAGATTTTTTAGCGATCTATAATTTTTACTTTCTTATTAATCAAATTGATAGGTAGGAGACAAAAAGTAGGAAGAGATATGGAATAGAAAATGAGTTTTCTCCAAGAAACGTAATCTCTGTTCTTGATCTCCAAGAACTTTTCCCGTGAAGATTTTATAGGTTTCTCTTCTCACTTTGCTGCTGGTTTGAAATTGCTATTGATCATCCCTCCTGATCGTTGTGTCAGCTTGAGTCTCCTCCTATGTTATTCTCTTGTTTTCGTTCCTCGATCCTACCTCCCTTGCTTTTCTCTTTGGTGTGCTATTATGTTCTGATTCCCTCTCACGAATCGACAAATTCCTTCCCAACATGATAATAATCTGCAAGGTGAAATTGGTTCATCAGATTAGAAGAAATATGTTGACATTTTCAAGAAGAATGTTACAACAATGAATGTCTTTGAGCCTGAATCCATAAGCTACAAGAACGATCACGTTTCTTTGTAATTCTCTAAGGATGCCAAAGATAATTTGATGAAATCTACTAAATTCACCTTGATTGGGAATTTTTCTGAAGGAATACCAAAGAGGCAGTTTTTGGACAAATTCGTGACTGAAAGAAAGTTTAAAGGTAACCTAAGCCTCTCTGCTAGAGACCCTCATTATATTCTATTTGAATTTGATCTGCACGGAGACTTAGGAATTTTATGGAGTAGAACAGCTTGGACTATTGGAAGCACCGTCATGAGAGTGTTAAAGTGGACCCCAAATTTCAGTCCTAAAATACAATTCCCTATAACTCTTATATGGACAAGAATCTCCAAGATTCCAGAATACCTTTATAACCAGTTTATGATAGAAACTATATTCGAAACTATTGGTAATCCTATAAAGACTTGGATTCGTAATTAGAATAGAGCACTGTTTAATGCTGCTTATGGTTGGGTTTAACTGGATATTACTAGCAGGCTGCAGAACCAGATGTGGATAGAGTTTGGATCTAACGATGGTTGCTGGGTGGAGATAGCATACAAGAGTATACCACATTATTGCAGTATTTGCAATCATATTGGTCATAATGCTGACAATTGTAAAAAGAAATTCAGCAAACAACAACTTAATGAATCACCTGCTTTTGATACTCAAGCTAATGAAAGAATTGTTGGAAAATGCATTGTGGAAATCCCTTCTCAACCTGAAATGCAAACCGGTCAGAACAAAATCAGAGTCTTGTCTCACCCTTAAGAACAAGTTTTTACACAATAGAAGCAGAAGATAAAATCCATAATAAGATCTCAACAGAAGGATCTGGAAATCATTGACCCTGAAACTCAAAATTATGTTAGAACAGAAATACAAACAGAGAGCAATAATGAGGACATGATTGATGCTGTAAGGATCTTGAGGGTGATAGTAATCAAATTTCCTCATATTATACTGTTTCTAAATCAGGATATAACACACTTGATTAAAACAATATAGGCAGTTTTCCAGAAACTCCTACATTAAAGACAAGAGACACTAGCAAGAGCTTTTAGAGAATCCTGAATCAGAAACTGAAAGAGGCTATAATATAAAAAAAAAGGACTTACAAGGCTACCAAGTCTTTAATAATTGTGAAGACCAAAAGTTCATCAAACAAAAAATCCAACGATTAATGTCTTGTCGTGGAATATTCGGGGAATAGGCAATAAGTATTCTCAAAGAAGACTCAAGTCTATTGTCAGGAGAAACAACATTAAGCTCCTCTTCATTCAGGAGCCTTTTATTCTTCCTAATAAACAAGATCTTATTGCTTCTTTCTTAAAATTCAGTAATTTTTATGCTAACACTTCTAATAAATTGTGGATTTTCTGGCAGGATGATATTCAAATCAATATAAAGATTGATCATGTTAAATTAGTGCACACTAAAGTCCATCTTACTAATTACAGCAAGCTAATCCACATTACCTTTGTGTATGCCAAGTCCCAGAGGGGTAATAGACTTGATCTTTGGAATGCTTCAAAGAGTAAATCTGCTTCTGTGAAGGACTGGATGGTCCTTGGAGACTTCAACACTTCTAGATCCATCAGAGATCAAGTCAACTGTAATAGCTACTGCCATCAAAGTGTAGAAGAATTTAATGACATGATTAAAGATTGTAAGCTTGAGAAAAGTAACTTTACTGGCACTAAATTTACCTGGATGAAAAACCTCAAAGGAAAAAGATTGGACTGGGTCCTAATCAATCACGCCTGGGCTAACAGTTTCAACTCTACTGATGTGATGGAGGAGTGCTTCTGGCAGCAAAAAACGTATTCATCATTGATAAAGATGGGACATAAATACCAGCATTTATCACAACTTTGTGAAAAAGAAAAGAAGGAAAAACAGAATTGCTAGTATCAAAATCAATAATGAATAGACTAATGATGATGATCTTATGGATGCATCTATGGAAAACTACTTCAAAGATATGTTTTCTCCTACCTCTTCTACTAAATCTAATGATAATCAATATATTTATATCCTTAAGCATATTACTAATATTGTAACTGATTCTGATAATGATTTTTTGCTTTCTGAGCCCTCTGAGGATGAAATCTTACTTGCTATTAAGAGTTTAAAGCCATCTAGTGCAGTTGGCATTGATGGCTTCAAAACTTGTTTCCTAACTTGTTGGAATATAATCAAATTTGATCTCTGTAAAGCTATGAGTGATTTTATTAAATGAGAGGCTATCCCTAAAGGGATTAAAGTCACTGGCATTTTCCTGATCCCGAAAATTGATAACCCTAACTTTTGGAATCATTTTAGGCCTATTTCCTTCTGTACTATTCTTAATAGACTTATGTCTAAACTAATCAACAATAGAATATCTAATCTATTACCTAATCTGATTTCAGAAGTTCAATGAGCTTACGTGAAGGGAAAATTCATCCATGAAAACATCTTGATAGCTAAGGAGTTGCTCAATAACCTCAAAAGAAGAACCAAAAGTAGCAACGTTATTATTAAAGTTGATATGTCGAAAGCTTTCGATAACTTATCTCATGATTTCATTTTTAAATTCTTGCTAGTTTTGGTTTTAACCAAAAATATATTAAGCTTATTAGTAATATTATCACTTCTGTTTATGCTACTATCCTGATTAATGATAGATCTGTTGGTTTCTTTAAAACCAGCAAGGGGATCAGGCAAGGAGATCCATTATCTCCTAGTCTGTTCATCCTTGTTGAGTAAGCTTTGATAAGGGGATTGGCTAATATTTATGTAACTGATAAAATTATCAAGTATAAGAGAAAAAACAAAATTGATATTCTTTGCTTGGCATATGCTGATGACTTATTAGTTTTTACTAATGGTCTTACTTATTCTATGGATTCAATAGGTCTTTTATTGCAGATTTATCAAGATTCTTCGGGTCAAGTTATTAACAGGGATAAGACTCATTTAATTTCCGCTAGCAAAATCAATCAAAACAAGCTTAAAAACCTTTAGATTCATACTAATTTTAGTATTGGTAACCTTACTACTACATATCTGGTCGTTACCCTTAGCTCCAACAGCAGAATCATTAACTTCTTCCCATTGATTGATAAAATCAATAGCAAGATTCTTGTTTGGGAATGAAAGATCCTTTCCTATGCTGGGAGGGTGACCCTCATAAAGAGCGTCTTGCTTCCTATCCCAATATATTGGATTCATAGTTGTAAGCTCCCATCATCCATCATCAATTGAGAAAACTTTTAATAAATTTTTATGGGGCTCAACTAGTGAGAAGCACAACATTCACTGGTGTTCCTGGAGTTCTATTTGTAAAAGTTACAAAGAGGGAGACCTGAATATGCACAGTCTTGTTGATTACCAGAAAGCCTACTCTATGAAGCTTTGGTACATCTTCAGGAGTAAGAACACTCTCTGGTCTAGGATGATTCACAATATTTACTATGAGGGTTTTCATCCTTCTCAAATTAAGTGTAGTAGAAAGGGTTCCTTAAGTTTGAACAAAATATCTGAGGTCAGAAAAGAAGCTGAATACCTTATTACTTGGGTTCTTGGAAAATGAGATTTGGATATTTGGATGGATAGGTGGTTTGGTGATCCCCCCATCATCAAGTTTGAGGATGAGTCTGATAACAGATGGTTTAAAGAAGAGAAAGTTAGCTCTCTGTGGAGCAACAACTCTTGGGACCTCAAGTCGATAAGTTCTCTAATTCCTAGCTCTAGTATTAATCTTATAAAAAAAACTGAAAAATTGATGTCAATAGTGGTGATAAAATTCATTGGAGACTTTCTAATAATGGTTCTTTCAACATTAAAGACACTCTAAACAAAATTATTCAAAATTATCCTACTTCTTCAATTTTTGAAAGAACTTGGAACCAAATCACACCAACTAAATGCTTTGTTTTACACTGTAGACTTTTTAAAAACTTTGTTCCTACTGAAGTCATGATGCAAAAGAGACATTTAGAATTAGCTTCTAAATGTCAGTTTTGTAATAATATTGAAAATATTGAACATTTCTTTGTTTTTTGTGAGCATGTTTAGCGGATTTGGATCTATTTTGCTAACCTTTTCAATATCGAGATTAGCAGGTTTATGACTCATATCCATATGGCAAGAAGTTGGTCCTGGTCCTTCCCTTCAATTGTTCATATGAAGACCATCTTGCCACCCATTATTAACTGGGTCATATGGCAAGCCAGGAACAGGGTCAAATTTAAGGAAACTCCTATTACAGCTAAGTCTTCAATTCAGCATATAAAGCACGTCATTTCTAGTCTAGACTTTTCTAATTTACTAAAGTTAAAGCACTGGAAAATAGTGAATCTGCTGCTTATGAATTAGGATGTTATATTCAGAGGGGGGATTATAAAAGAATCAAGTACCTGTGTTGGACACCTCATGCTCAAGGCAGATTGAAGCTTAACTCTGATGCTTGTTGTGTCCAATCCGGCAAATCCAGTGGCGCCATAATAATAAGAGACCATCTTGGCAACATTTTTCTGGGTTATGGGAACACCTATGACAAGCAATCCCCAATCCAAGTAGAGGTTCGGGCCATGTTGGATGAGCTGACCATTTTCGAAATCAAAAGGGCTTACCAACATCGACATCGAAAGCGATTCTGAAATCTTTATTTCCTTGTTGTCTTCGGGAAACTCTATCGTTTCCATCACGAACATGATCGCTAGAATCAGGGTCCTTCTCTCCTCTTCTATGGTTCTTCACCATGCATTCAGAGAACAGAACCTTGCAGCCGATTGGCTTGCAAAGTGGACTCTGAAGTGCAAGATGAAGATCCATTATGAGGGCTTCATCCATCCCAATCACTTGCTTGCTATCTTGGTTCTCGATAGCATGGGGGTTGGCCAATTGAGGATTGACTAACCTGTTTATTAGAAAACTAATCCCAATTCTTCTAATTTTGCAGAATCTCTACTAATCTTAGACTGTGCAGTATCTGAAGTTATCTTTGCAAGGCAAAGTCTTTTCCCAGCAAGATTGAATGCTTCCTCTCCCAGTCTTCGAGACTATCAGCTTCATTCTCTAATTTTTCTCGATTTTCGTCGCTAAGATATTGTCTGGAATTAATAGTCCAATCTTCTTTTGGATGCTCGTCGCTATCTCCTCGTCTGTTCTTCATGGAAAACACCTCTCAATTGAAGCTTCAAATTCCCTGATTGAAGCTTCCTCTCCCCAATTGATTCTTTCAGGAATCGTCAGTCTTTTAGAAGAGATCTCTTAGTCTTTGGTTTCGATCTTCTCAATAAAGCTTCAATCTCTGCTGTTCTTCGCTATAGTCTGCTCCAATCTTAGCTATAATCGATTCAATTCGCTCTGAAATGGATTTAGCTATAGTTAGTCGAACCTTTGTTTTAATGTTCCTTCTGTAGTACTTTCTCAATTGCATTAATAAAAACAGTAACCGAATTATAAATAAAAAAAATCAAATCCAATAAAACCATAGCCAATTTGTTTTTTTTTTTAAATCCATTAGCATTTAACAAGGATCCAAAATCGATTAAAGGACTCGCTAGTATGCGTATCAAAACTTCAAGGCGCTAACCGCAATTCCTCCATTTACATATAGCACCAGAAGGTTTCACAATGAATCATAATTTCTCTTCCTGTAGATCCCAAATTCCTCATTGCATAATTATCAGATTCATTCTCTAAACAAATTTCACTGTTAGGGTTTTCGATCTCCATAGATCCAAACTTTTGATATCGTGCATCGTTTTTGTTTTAAACCCTAGATTCTCACAATACGCAATTTGCATCATAGTTGCTCCATCATTAGCTCAGGAATTTCGATCCAGATCTGAATTATTCGGTTTTGTTTCTTGCGTTTAATCTAATTTGAGTTTCTACTGCAAAGGGAAGCTTCCGGCTGGTGGATCTAGGATTCCATATCCTCTAATTCGAAATTTCGGAGGTAATATCTACTCGGTGTTAATTTACGGTTGATACAAGTAGGAACAATAATTCGAGTGTTGTTTATTAGATCGAAATTGGCTCAGTTTGGTAGACAAGATTCTGTTTGGGGTCTCTTGTTTCTTTCCAGTTTTGCGATTGTAACAATTGGCTCAGTTTGCGAATGTTCAGCGATAATATAATCGTATAGGATACTGAATCGACAAAGTAACTGAAAAACGAAATAACATGGGATGTTTGATGAGCTAGTGATGGGTATATGTTTATATAATTTGTGTGTAGTGTTTTCTTTTGTTGGTGGATTTCTTCAGAAATCAAACGGAGTATAAAATGAGGGGTTTTGAGGAAGTTCTTGTGATTTTTCCAGGCTATGTTATCATTGAACTTTCAAATTTGAGGCTTAAGGATTAGAAAAATGCATATGAAACCAGCACAGTCCTCGTTGAGGGATCGGACTCAGGAGTTTCAGAGCATAGCAGAGAGGCTAAAGAAGTCTTTCTCGTCAGGACCGGGGGCAAATGGGAGAAGTGGCCCTTCAAGACAAGAGGAACAGCGCGCTGCTGTTGCTCTACAGTCTGAATTCAACAAGAGAGCTGCTAAAGTTGGGTCGGGAATACATCAGACGTCACAGAAGCTTGCTAAATTAGCTAAATGTAAGTGGTTGTTTATTAATATGATAAATTTGGGTATATTCTTGGTTATATGATAAGTATACCCATAGAATGAATTATATATAAAATAGAAACTGCAGGACACTTAAAAAATATGTTCTATCTTTCTACAGAAGTTAGTGTTTGAAATTATATATGGAATGATCCATATGGTGGTCTTATCATCCGGACCAATCTTAATGCATTTAGCAACTTGTGTTTTATTCGATTGATTATCTGGTGCAAAGTGTCATATGGTTGCTCAACGACCATTGTCTCGATATTTTCTTTTATATATCAGTGTTTGGTCAAAATGTCTGAGCTGGTTTCTTCTGGGTTGTCTATTTATGATCATCATTTGTAATCATTATAGTCTTTGGAATCCATGTTTGAGTTAAGTGATTATATATATGTCATTTATTGCAGTGGCAAAGAGGACTTCTGTTTTCGATGATCCCACTAAAGAAATACAAGAAATAACTTCTGTGATCAAGCAGGATATTACAGCACTCAACTCTGCAGTAGTAGATCTTCAGCTCCTTTGTAACTCCAGAAATGAAAGTAGTATATCGAGTGATACCACCAGTCATTCGACCACAGTTGTTGATGACCTGAAGAATCGGTTGATGAGCACCACAAAAGAGTTTAAAGAAGTCCTCACCATGAGAACTGAAGTAAGTAATTAATGCTAAGGATTTTTTTCTTGATTTGTATACTGAACCATCGTAAATGTATTTCTACTTTAGGCTTTATTTTCCTTATTAGTAAAGCAAGGTGGCACAGGGTGTTTGCGGAATCCGTGCCTTCCTGGTCGTTCTTGGGCGGATCCCGCCCACCCGTAATCATATCATAAGGGATAGGAAAAAGGTCGTTGGGTCTGTTGTTGAATTACTCCTGTAGGGACTAACTGATCTTGTAATGGTTTTGTGAAGAATTTGAAAGTTCACGAGAACCGAAGACAATTATTCTCATCCTCTACTACAAAGGATGCTGCAAATCCGTTTGTTCGTCAGCGTCCTCTGGCTGCCAGATCTGCTGCTGGTTCTTCAAGCAGTCCTCCTCCTTGGGCTAATGAAGCATCATCATCTGAGATGGTTTCGAGGTAAAAAGTGTACTTATACCAGTCTTTTATTTGACCGTAATTGAGTCACAATTATCCCTTTTTCTATTTTTCATAAATAACCACTATCAACCATTCTAGTATATGTTAATGCAAGTATTTTGAGTGTAGTACTCCTTCGGGATTTAGCGTATGACCTGGTTTTGAAACCAATTTTCACCGTGATCATGTCTCTACCACTATTCTCGATATTTTAGAATTGTGTTCTTCTGTCTTGTATGGTGAAAAATTCTTAAGCTAGCTTACATCTTAATATTCATAATAAAGTATGACTTATCTCTGAAACCTCTTAACAGATTAATTTTTGCTTATTTACTTATCATAACTCTACAAGTTCATGCGTTTCAAGTTGATGAGAAATCAGAAACGCTTCTTTCATAACAGGCAACCTTTTCTCCTGTTTTTGAATTTTATAGAAAGCAAGTGGATGGGGAAAATCAGCCCTTGCTGCAGCAACAGAGTCACCAGCAACAACAGCAGCTGGTTCCACTGCAAGACAGTTACATGCAAAGCAGGGCTGAAGCTCTTCAAAATGTCGAGTCGACCATTCATGAGCTTGGCAGCATCTTCAACCAGCTTGCTACCTTAGTATCTCAGCAAGGAGAGGTTGCTATCAGGTTTGGCTTTTTTATTATCTTTATTTCACCCATCCATACTTACGGGACTTTATCTTGTTACTTCTGATATGAAAAACAAGACTCGGCCATTACAGCTTTTTAATCAAGGGGCGGGTAGTAATTTCATTGAGAATCAATGCTTATCCGTTAAAGTAATAGTCCAGTGTGGGTGATTTATTAATCAAAGCAATTAATAGTTCAGGGCGTTGGTTTGTAGGGGTGGTAAAAATCTGGTTGGGATTGGATTCGGGTCGGACAAAGCTTTTTATTATATAATAGTCCGAATGACCCAGAATTCAGACATGTGTTTCACAATCTGAACCTAGCTTTGATTCATACGACACAACCTTCCTGATTTTAACCTTCTTTTCTTAATAGTATTTTTTATCTAGTTTGCATGTGACCCAAATTGTTCGAACTGGAATGATCACTTTTCGGTACCCGAAAATGACTGATTTGTCTGAATGTCCAACCAAACACGAATTTCAAATTATGCAGTTTCGTTTCGTTTGTACCCGGATTTTGGAAAAGAAAGTCCTGTCCATATCCAGCTTTTTGTACGGATCAAACAAATGTGGTCGACTATAAGATTTTACCACCCCTATTTGTTTAAACAAAAAATGTTGGTATGATTTCAGAAAAGGCCAGAACTTAAAAATGGCACTGATAGACTAATCTGCACCTAAATTATTCAACAAGTAGATAGTAATATATTACCGGGTGGCCTGCGTGATCGAAAGAAGTTTTTGTTTTGACTGCAGAATCGACGAGAATATGGATGATACTTTGGCAAACGTAGAGGGTGCACAAGGGGCTTTACTCAAATACCTTAACAGTATATCATCTAATAGGTGGTTAATGATCAAGATATTCTTTGTACTGGTAATGTTCCTCATGTTTTTCCTATTTTTTGTGGCTTGATAAATATAAAAGTGCAGAGAAACTTCCATTCGAGACTTGGGAAACAAACAAAAAGTTCATACCATCTTTTTCAGAGTTTTTTGTTTTTGTTTCGGGTCAGTAACTTTCATATGCAGAGAATTTGTACAAGGTGTTGTAACCAATTTGAAACTTTGGAAAATATAGAGATGCTGTTATTCTATATGATGCAATTTTAATTAAAATGCTGTGGCGCTTTTTTAAGTAACTACACCTATAGTTGGAATTGATATTGAGCTTATTTTTATACAATTCACCAAACAGGTTTGATGATTCGTTTGGTTTTCTGTTTTTAATGAATTTCGTGTTTTCTGTTTAGAGATGTTTCTTCATCTCTACTATTAACAAGTATTTTACGGAGTTTCTTTCTTTGTAAAAGAAAAGAAAAGATAAAAAAATTAAAAAGAAAAGAAGAAAAACTGGTTTGTTTATTACAGCAATATATAAATTTAACTGTTAGCAATAATCAAGTCATAGATCATACGCAGCAGCGCATTTTTCGCAGCAGCTGTGTGCATTTTTATATACTACTGGCATAAAAAGATGAATAGTGGTTCATCTTTGCGCTGCATCCCCAGCCGTGCATAAAACATAAAAGGATGAATCGGGCTGCTGGCATAAGAAGATGAATCGGGGTTCATCTTTGCGCTGCATCACCAGCAGTGCATAAAACATAAAAAGATGAATCAGGCTGCTGGCATAAAAAAGATGAACCCCGATTCATCTTTCATTAGTCCACGATTCATCTTCCAACATGACGGTCAGCAGGTGTACTTTTTTTAAAATGTTTTTTAAAAGAAATGGTTGGTCAAAAAATTAAAAAAAAATATACCATTATTTTTTATTTTTCGATATCTACGAGTAGAGACTTGGTTTGTTTGATTCTGACACCGAATTTTTTTGAGTTCTTTATTTATTTAGTATTTTCAAAATGATTTTTGGAATATATTTGTAAGTTAAAATAAAATAAAATTATACCATGATTTATAATTGCTTGAGATCTATAAATAGAGACTTGGTTTGTTTGATTCGGACAACAAAAAATTTTAAGTTTTTTTTATTAAGTATTTCCGAAACAATTTTCGGAACATTTTTGTAAGTTAAAAAAAATGATATCATAATTTATAATTTGTTGAGATCTATAAATAGAGACTTGGTTTGTTTGATTCGGACACCGAAAGTTTTTTAGTTTTTTTTATCAAATATTTTCGAAACAATTTTCGAAATATTTTAGTAAGTAACAAAAACAAAAAGAATTATACCATGAATTATAATTTTGTGAGATCTATTTATACCATGAATTATAATTCATCATGTTAATTTATGAAAATTGGAAGAGAGAGAAATATGGTGGGGTATGCTAAAAGATGAAATATGCACTGCTGCATGGAGTGAGAATTTTTGCAAAATTATTTGGGGATTATGCTGATGTGGCGCGCTTTTGAGAGATGAAATATCTGCACTGCTGCGTATAGTCTAAGAAGAAAATTGAATTTTATTGTCATTGTCTGCTAGCAATACGTACTCTCTATTTTATATTAAAAATATGCCTTTAGCTAAATTTGGTAGCATTTAATGTTAGGGTTTTATTTATTTTTATTTTTAAAAAAATTATTAATCATTTACCAATTTATTTTTTTTACTAAATATTTTTTTGTCATTTAGTGGTTTTTCAATATATATTTAACCAAAACTGAAAAAATACAAAATTATTTCTTACAATCTCCCCTTAGAGCATCCCAACAACATACATTACTTTTTTAGGTACGTATAGATACAGATAGTTTTTTACCGTATCCGCCAGAAAAAAAAATCGTATATAATAAATTTACTATCAAGTGTCGAGTAACGTATTTGTTGGTGATGCTCATATACACAGGTTAACAAAATTTCAAAAAATTCAAAAAATCTTTAAAAATCTTTAAAAATCTCTCAAAAACTCAAAAAACTTTAAAACCTCCCAAAAACTCAAAATAAAAAATCGATCGATTCTCCGATGGATTTAAGCGAGAAGAAGCTTAGCGAGGACCATGAAACGCCAAAAAAGATAGTCTATTTAACCAATTTGTTAAAAAAGTTTCATTTTTGTAGTTCTTTCCGATTTGGAAAGAACTAAACCTGTGCACCCTCACTAATTGAGTCCATGTTCCCCGACGGCGAGGGTTGGAATCCTTTTAGCTATAGCTATAGGAATCCTTCTCGTCGGATCAGTTCATAACTGATCGTCGGGAAAAGCCATGTCCACCCGTCGGGGAAGTAGCGCCCACCCGCCGGGGTAAATGACTCAACCCGTCGGTTTTAGATATACTTAATTGTTGAAAATGTCAGAAAATTTAAGTATTAGGTCCGCGACGGGTGTAATATTATCAATTGACAGGGGGTCAGTTTTCACCCGACGGTTGATAATTGTTTCCCCGGTGGGTGTGATTCCACGTACTTTTTCACCATTTTATTAAGTTTTAGGATATTTCCCCCGCGGGGGACCTGTTCCCAATCGCCGGGTAGAAACCTCTCGGGGCTAAGAATTGGCCAACCGCCGAGTCGCGACGTGCGAATTCGCATTTTCGATTGAAAACCAACTTGTGACATCATTTATGCTTGATGAATGTAGGAGGAGGAGGATGATGAGTAAAATGATCTGTGCATGGTAAAAGAATAAATAATGTCGCACCTTTGCTATGTTGATTATAGTCACTTGTTCGAAACGAAATCTCACTACACCCAACAAGAATTTATTGATTGGGTTGAGCAAACCGTGATAGACAACGAGTTTTTGGTTATATTACTTCGTTGCAATAGACTTGCTCGAAAAACTTTGATAATCACTTTTGTGTGCGAAAGATTCAAAAATTACACAAAATTGGTAGATCCGAAGGATCTTAAGAGGAAGTCCACCATCACGAAAAAATATGAATGCCCCTTCACCCTTAAATAAAATAAGGTAGATAATAATTTATGAGGCTTAGAGATCGCATGCGGCGTTCACAATCACGATGCTACATCATACAAAGAAGGACATTCGTACTTGGGACGATTAAACAAAGAAGAGATAGATATTGTAGTTAGTTCTACGAAAATGGGATCCCGTCCTCGTGACATTCTCGAGGGAGTGAAAAATTGAACCCTAAGAATTTGTCGTCCATGTGCACTATGTACAACGCTCAACTAAAACACCGGAAGATCAAGAAAGGCGGTCGGTTGGTCATTACCGATTCTCTCTCGTTGCAAGAGATACCAAGAGCTTAAAAATAATAGCCCCAAAGTAACCGATTTAGTCGTTTTGTTTGAGCACTAGGTCATCACTCGGTCATTGTAACATATGTACGATTTGGCACGTTTAAAAATTGTATGTTTTTTAGTTTATGATGACATTTATCTTAAATACATTTAGACTTTCACTTCTTAATTTATGGTCCGTATCAATTTAAGAGATTACACATTAATTTAAGACATTACATAATTATAAATATAAACGCAAACAACGGGAATGGAAACATAGACAGTAGACAAAGTTGACATATGAAATTCAGTTTCATGGAGACAAATAGTTCCATCCATGCTCATGGCGTTTCTCGAAAATAAATTCCTCATCCTCGCTACTTCCATTTATCGTCGGTGGCTATCACGCCCGCTCTCTCTTGCATCTCCTGCATCACATGTTTCAGCATCTCTTCATAATAGAATTTTGAATGCCATACTAAATATATCACGAGTTTCGCTTTGGACTTCGTAAGGAAAAAAACAGGTTCCCTGTCGGGGCTACCCAGGCTCACCTAGCGGGGATCAAGAACTCACTAGAAAAAAATATGGTTCTCCGCCGGTTGAAAAGTTCTCACCCGGTAGGGACCGGGAACACCTGTGCGAAAAATCTCATTTTTAACCCAAATCCAATCCTAAAAACTATATTCTAACACAAATCCAGTCATCTAACAACAACATATGACTTCTAACACCTAAATAAACATACATTTACTTATTCAACCACCCTAAATAGCTTAAATCTATAAAAAAAACATAGAAAACTAATTATAAAAAAAATTAAGGAAAATTGATTCTTACTATCTCCCTTCTTGTTGTTTGTTGTATTAGAGTACTCCTAGTTGTGGAATAAGCCTTTTAGTGAGGTAAAAATTGTTGTTACTTTATTTTGGGTTTTGGAGATTTGGTGAAGGAAAGAGAAGTAATTTGAGGTTGTCTTTGTTTTGGGGATAGTTAGAGATAAGAGTTATGGCTTAGTAAACTTGCCGAGGTATTTTGGAAAAAAATTTAGAGATGGTTAAAATTACAATTGGACTACTTAGAATTGGAGATGGTTATCATATTGGGACAAAATTTAGCCAAAGCCTAAAAATATATGCTACATTCATCCTTAAATATGCACTAAACATATACATTATTGTATCCCGAACAAAGATACTAATAGGGTATTTGTTCATATTCTTTAATCTGATCTAACATAATTTTAATTTTCAGATCGAATGTGTTCATATATTTTAACTCGATCTAAATATTTTTTAAATTTTCACATTATTTAAAGTAAAATATTAACTGTATCATTTTTTTCAAATTATACCGGTTTTTATATTTCCTTCACCATTTCTAACTAATAATACTTTTATTATTAAAAATCACATTTGCAGATTAAGAAAAATCCAAAACATTAAATTCTTTTTTATAATATCCGTAAGAAAACTTGCTACAAAGTTAAAAATGATAGTTTTGGTCTTCTTGCTTTTTATATAATATCAATTGAAAACTTGATTAAAAATCGTAGTTAAAAAATTGTGAAGTTTTCATTAGACTCAAAGTTTATAAATTTTGCAACCTTTTCTATAGTCCCAAAGATAATAACCAAATTGAGAGTTTCTAAGTTTTTACTTATTATGGAATGTTATAACAAGAACTTGAATTCTTCAATTGTTCAATGGAATTTGTAATTTTACAATGTGTCACATTTTTAATAAGTTAAAACTTACTTGAAATTATTCACCAAAAAAAACTAACTTGAAAATTTTACAAGATCTCACATAAGATGGATAGTTATAACCCAATTAACTACTTGCGGAGTTGTTGACTGGTCCGAAAAATTATAACCCAATTAGAAATTTGTGGAGTTTTCATCTGATACGTAATTGTTTTAACAAAGTTGAGAGAACTTTACAAGTTCTCCCAACGCAAAAAATAATCCAATTAAAAAGTTGTAAAGTTCTTAAACTTAATGACTTAAGTTGAGAACTTCACTACTTCTCATGTGGTCTGAAAAATAATAAAGTTTCAAATTTTTACAAATTCACAACTCATTTGGAATGATATCATAAAAATAATTTCAGTTGGAAAATTCACAATATCACATGAGCTGGAAAATATATAACTAATTTAAATAATTTAAAATTTCCCATGTAGTCTAAAAAGTTATATTCCAATAAACACGTGTGGAGTTCTCACACGATCAATAAACGTTATAACCAAGTTGAGAAATTCATAAGAACTCAATTAGTCTTTGAAATTATGACCAAGTTCATAATTTAAAAACTAGTTATATAAAAATCTAAAAAAGAAAAGTTAAAAAATTAGTGTAACTCTCACTTAGTTTATAAAGTTAACACTAAGTTGAGAATCATGAAAGTTTTCATATTGTCTAAAATGTCTTAACTGAAAATTGTTAACAAAGTTAAGAGCTTTTAAAAATCTTCTCCACTGTTTTTAAATTGATAACTAAGTTGACGAGATAAAATATCATAATTAATCATCGAATTTTTTTGATACTCTAAACTACTTTTAAATTTTATAAACTAGTCAGTGTAATACAAAATTAACAAGTAATAAAATTATAATTTCAAATGAGTTTAGAATATACTTTTAAATAGAAAATATAAATTATTTTAAACGACGCATAAATCACAAAAAAATATATGAATAAATAATATATAATACATACAAAAAATTCTTAGTCAATGGGTTTTGATAAAAATGAATAAAAAACTAAAAAATATCAATCAACAAAACAAACCGAAGAGAAAAGACATATAAAAATAATATCTTAAAGAAAATGTTAGGATATGAAAATAATAATAAAAAATATGTTGGCTACCTCTTTTAAAATTATCCGAGTTAGAATTTCTATATATACAAATACTACAGGCCTTAATCGAAATAGAAAATTATTTATCAAAAAGAGTTATTAGATATTTTCTTTTACCAATTTGTATTAGTTTTTTATTTGTTTTAATATTTGTTTTTTTAACTCGACTATATGAGGTTGATTTTGTTATGCTAGAGGTTAAACCTGTACACCAATACATCACGGTAAGAACCGATATACGATTAAATGAACCTATGAAAGAATGATCTATTGTCATGTATAAGGCAATCTAATAAAATCAAGCATACAAGACAATATTTAACATGGTTTTTATTGTGAATAAATTTTATATTCACAGATAACGAACACTCTTTTATATATAAATAGGTTACATAAATACTATCCAAGAACAAATGACTCAATTACTCTTTGTAACAAAAAATAATGAGGTTAACAGAATCCTCTCTTCAATATTTATATCTTACCTCACTTATTCGCAAAAGACTTCGAGTTATTTCACTCTCTCTGAAAGTATATTCTCACGTAGTTATCTCTATACAATTACAACCTTATGACATCATACATTGCTTAGGAATATCTTATTTTATTTATAGGTTTATGAAAACTTTATTTTTTTCATCAGACACTCCAGATTAAATCTCATTAATCAACAACTGAAATAACTCATACTTCATTAATATAAAATAACTCAATTAATATATGAGCCATAGTAAATAGAATACTTTACTTTGCCACATATGCTACACTGTAGTGCTTCTTATGAGCGTGGTGCTTCTGATCAATTTACTTCTACAACATTTGCTTCTACCAGCCGTCTTTGACTCAATACATATTTCATTCGACCCAATGATCCCCAATCTTTTACAGCTTGTCTCAACCCTTAGGATCAGCAGGCGTCTCTGCAACTAAGTCGCGTTTAAGCTTCAGAGAGTTTCAATAGTTCTTTCCTATACATATAATAGTAGATCCAACACCCATATAGTCATATGACAATACCTCTCTTGACGAGTTACTTCTACCTTACACCTAAAACATTCTCCAGTCTTCTGGTAACTCTAGAATCTATTACATCGAATGTTTCCACTTTTTAACTAATAGCTCACATGCATCCTAGACTTGATTCAATTCATGCAGTTCATCAGATTTGAAATCGGAAATACATTGGTCATCGTATCCGAAAGGTTTTCCTCGCTAGCAATCTTAGCTACCTTCACTTACCTTTTCTCTACCACGCATCTGATAAAGTACAAGTTCATATCTACATATTTAGTTTTCTCATAGAACTTTAGATTTCTCATCAAATGATATCACTCATGTTATCATAGAATATAACCACATTTTGCTCCACACCAGTGAGTTTACTTAATAATAACTTCAACCAAATAGTTTCCTTCATGGCTTCCATAACAAATATATACTCTGATTCGATAGATGAAAACATAACGAACTTCTGGATATAAGACTTCCAGCTAACCACTCCTCCAAGCACTGTAAACAGATAACCCAAGACTTCCTTGTGTTGAGCCAACATGAGTAATCAGAATTCACATACCCCTTCATTAATAGACTACATGTATCTTTCTGATTATAATATAACCCCTAGAAAAACCAATCCTTCAAGTATCTCATGAGAAAAAGTGCATGCTAATACAGCTTTCCCAAATTTGACATGAATCTGCTCAAAACATTTACAACATATGAAAAATCAGGTCTCGTGCAAATCATAACATACATAATGCTACCAACAATATTGGCATTCGATATCCCTTGCATATACTTCTTATCTGATGCTTTGGTTGGTGCTTGGGTAACACTAAGTTTGAATTGGAAACCAATAGGAGCTCCAACCAATTTTACTTTGCACATCAAGAACTTCATTAATATATTTAGTATATATTCATGTTGAGATAAGAATAAATATTCCTTTGGTATGCTCTTCTTCTCTCAATACTAAGTATTATCTTAGTATATTCCATATCATTCATCTCAAAATCTCAATTCAGTTGAGTCTTTATCGCTTTAATTTTCTTCATAATTCTACTATTTGTTAGTATGTCATCCACATACAACAATAATATAACTTATATCTCCATGTGGATTTCTATAATTTAATAGACATAGTTATCATAACAATTACGAACATATATAATGGATCTCATAAGAGAATTAAATATCCAATTATATTATCTTGACGACTATTTCAATCGATAGAGGGGTCTCTTCAACAAACACATATAAATATCATTTCATTATTCAAACCTTTTTGATCGATAATGTAAATTATATATTCAAATTCAGCATATAGAAAGGCAATAATAACATATATTTGATCTAACTCAATACCAAATCTAGCAACAATTGACAACATAACCCTGATTGAGGTTTATTTTAAAACCATCGAGAATATTTCATTTAAATTCACACCCTTATTTTGCGTAAAGCCCTTAGCCACGAGCCTAGATTTGTATCTGGATAACTCATTATTGGGAATACATGGCTTCTTTTTGAATATCCATTTACTCCCAACCAGCTTCTGACCCTTCAGCTACTTCACAAGAATATAAGTGTTTATCTTCATCATTGGTATAAGCCATTTCTATTTATCACTGCTTTTGATATCACTGTGATACGTTTCGGGTTCAAGAACATCTCCTTATATTTCAGTGGATAAAGCATAACCAATTACATCAACAAAACTATACCTTTATTGTTCATTTGGTCTGCGTGCTCTATCACTCGCTAGTTGATACTTGTCACGTTCATGTTGTTCTCTCATTTGATCATTCTAATGCCATGGAGAAACAAACTCTTGGTCTACTTTGGACTCATATAGTTTTTTAACTTTCTATGTATGACCTGAGATGAAACCAGTCCTAAAATCTTCCTTGGGAGAGACATCACCAGTTTCACTTTGTAGATCATATCCATCATCAACTTTATATTTTTTCTCGAAGGGTACTAGGTTGAGTCTCCACTGTCTTCTTCAATAGCATATATTCTTCATTGAAAACCACATACTTGTTTTTCAAAGCCTTCTCATATTTATATTCAAGGAACCACAACATATACGCTGATGAACAAACATTTAAGTGCACTTGTCCTACGCTTATCATGTTTTATATATCCGTAGACAATGGTGTGGATAAAAGTAGCCTGGGGGTAGGCTGGTAATTTTAAGTAGAGTTTTAAGGCAGCGTAAGGGTGTTTCACGGTGGTGTGGTGGTGTTTAAAGGTGTTTTAAGATATTTCAGGGTGTTACAAAGTGTTTCAAGGGTGGAGAGAGAATTAAGCAGCCTGGCAGCAGTTAATTTTTCTTACCCATAGTTAATGCTGGTGGTTGGGTATTTATAGTGTGAAATTTGGGCCCTTATGGGCTTTCGGGTCAAGTTTAGTGGACCCGGGTCATGTTTAAAGGCCCACAAGTTTTAAGTAAGTGAATAGACAGCTTAGTCAGATACTGTTTAGGTTTTTTAGTACTTTAGTCATAGTTCGAACTGCCTTATGCTTGCAGTGTTCAAAATCACCTGTCCGGTTCAATCAGTCCTGTTCGGATTATAGTCTTGGAGTCTGTCCGATTTTCGGGGAGTTTTACTTTGGACTACCCTTCCGGGGAGCTCTTCGAATTCGGACTCATCAGGAGCCCCTTTTTTAGGTATTTGAACAAGTGTCCTTGTTAAAGAACTGAAAAACAGTCCGATTTCGGAAGTGGTTTTCCGATTCGAAGAGAGTTGAGACAGGCCCGGACAGCCCAACCGTTACGAATTCCAAACGGTTCTTTGTCAGGAGTAGTGGGACACGTGTCACCCTCTGGTTGGCCACTCCAGCCGTTTTTCTACCTCGAAAATTACACCACTTTATTGAATAGGTAACTTCTTTAAATGGTTTTGATGACGTCAGCGCCGTCTTTTAATCATTGCCCAACTTTTCGGATTCTCCTAGGAATCAAACCCCTTTTTTACATTTACTATAAATACTATTCGTCTTTCACAGTCTCATTTTCACTTTGCCATTTTACTCAAAACTTCATCTCTCTAAAACCTTAAGATTTCCTTAATCGTTTTATGTTCACAGCAAGAACAGCTTTAATCAAGGGTGTCTGGCTCAATCTTTCAGAACTAGAGAGAGCTCAAAGAGTTGAAAAAGAGAAAAGGATTGCAGCAGGGCTTCCAGCATCGCCAGTTGAGAGACCAGCCACTTCAATCGAAGAATCTGATAGAGGTTCATCTTCTTCGAAAGGTACAAAACCTAGAAAACTCTTTCGAACGACACTTTCCCCCATCGTTTCAGACTCTTCAGTTCAAGAGTCAATTCCTGTCGTCGAACCAGGGGTTACTGTTACGAGTGTTAAGAAGAAATCTACTTTTATTGCCATGGGGTCCGACTCCGATCATTCCCCAGATAAGCTGATCATGAAAAGACCAAGCAGGTTGGTCAAAGGACTCTCCTCAAAGAATACTAGTGAGTCAGGGTCCGGGACAACTGTTAGGACCCTCCGGGAGAGGCCGGTCGGTCCGGAGGCTAGTAGTCCACTGCCTCCAAAGGAAACTTCGACCTCAGAGACTCAAGCTGAGGTGAAAACCCAAAAACATTCAACGAGCCGTCAGTCCGGAGGATCAGCTGTACCAAGCTTCATCCCTCCTCGGGCTGTTTCTGCAGAAGCTCCCCCAACAGTAATGGAGGAGAGGATGGAAGACTCCATAGAGGAGGCTAGGTTTGAGTCCGAGTCTTCCGGACAAGCTGACACTGCCATAGTTGTTGCCAAGAAAGGCAAAGAGGACTTATACCTAAGCCGTCCGGATCTGCCGGAGAGCCTTGAAGGGAAAGTTGGTCCCTGCTTTCACAAGGTAGAATTTAAGTACCTTTTGTCTTTGTTAAAAACCAAGTACATGTTTATTCACACTAGGGATTTGGGACGGCTTCGCACTAAGTGGGGGATCCCTGAAAATGTAAAGATTCGAATTCCCATCGACCCGGAGACCCCGATGGATTGCAAGAGAAACGAGATTGTCTTTTTTACAGAGCTGTTTAATTGGGGACTCAGGTTCCCATTGGATCCGGAGATAGTGCGCTATTTCCATTTGGTCAAGCTATGTCTATCGCAGCTGAGCCCCAACGGATGGTACACCTTGATGTCATGCATAATGGCGTCCAGGCTGTCCGGAATCCCTCTTCCTATGGAAGAGTTTGCTGCTGTGGCAAGTCTATGCAAACATCACCAGTTCCCCTTTTATCACTTTAATATGGGGAACAATCTGAAAGCCGTTGACGATCTCCTGGAATCGGAGAATAAATGGAGGAGCCAGTTCTTGTTTATAAGTGGCTCATGGGAGAATGGGAAGAAGATTAAGATTGGGGAGAATCCTAGCCTTCTTCGAAGTAGATGGAGAAGTGATCGTAAGTTCTTTCTTTAAGTTTCTATTCGAATATTCCCTTCTTTAAGCTTTCACTAACTTAATTATTCTTTTGTTTTGCTAGAACTGCCAAAAGAGTTCGGAGACTATGCGAAAGCCGGACAGGTTACCTGTGGCAAAATAAACACATGGGCCGCAGAGAACTGGGAGAACCGGTTTCACAAGGCTTTCACTCCGGGAAACTTAGCCAGATCTCACCTGTGGAACACCACAGGTCGAAGGGATTTAACCTGGGAGGAGTTTTCCACCCCTCCTGATGATGACGTTGTGCTGAGAAGGTCTCATGAGCTAGATGGAACCCTTTTCCTCCCTCTCCGGGCCAAAGCCCCGAGTAAAATGAAGGGCCAAAAGAAGAAAGGGAGGAAAACAGCAGCGGATACAGAGAAAAAGACTCCAACTGACACAGAGGTGCCAGTCCCAGATCAAGTTGATGCAAACCTTCTACAGGTGGTAGAAGTGGAAAGTAAGAAACACGGAGAGACTCCCTCAAAACCTCTAAGGGCCTCCAAACGAACTCGCAAGCAAGCAAGCGATAGTGCTGACAGAGAAGTAAAAAAGAAGAAGACTTCTCAAGAAGAAGAGTTCGCTGTCCGGGATCCGGAGCCCACTTTCCCAATTGACCCAACGTTGGCTGAAGCGATCCCAGAGAATCTTAACGAAGGAATTCCAGGGGAGCTCCATACTGATGAGATTGAAAGGGGAGAGATCAATATGGACGAAGTGGATGTCACCGGCCTGGGTCCTCTAGGTGATTACTTTCTTGGTCTGTCAAGAGACGAGTTTGCTGGACCATACGTTCCTCCAAGTAGTTCCAACACAGTGAACTTTAATGGCAAGACTTTCTTGGTTTCCAGCGAAAGGGACATTATAGCTCACTCCCTCCTTAGCAACGTGCAACCTGTGCTCACCCTGGAAAGGCAAGTCCGGAGTCAGGCAGAAACCATTAAGGAGCTTAAGTCTGAGAAAGAGAAACTGTCCGATGACCTCCGGGGTGCCACTACCCAGGTTGACTTGCTTAAGGAGTCGAACGAACAGCTGAAGAAGAGTAAAAATGAAAGCAACACAAAAGTTGCCTCTTTAGAGAAAACCCTAGAAGATCTCCAGGCTAAGCTGTCCGAGTTGGAGAAGGACTTGAAAACCTCAAAAAATGAGACTGCAGCAAAAGAGAAGATTGTCACCAATCTGACTACTGACAAACTTGCTTTGGAGAATGCAGTGACTCAGGCTGTTGGTGAGAAAGCTGCCCTGGTGAAGGATCAAGAGGCCATGATCAAGGCCAAAATCAATGCTTACGCCAAGGAGATGATACGGAGTGAGGAATGATTGATTGAGAAGGTGAAGTCCGACATGGTCCTCCTATTTCACGAGAAGTTCCCGAAGAGGAGACTTGGGGACTTATGGCGTTATGTGAATGATGACGATCTTCCATATTGGACCATGGTTGATGAAGGGTATACTGATATATCCTCATCTGGTGACGAGGAGGAGACCGGAGAGAGTCCGGGTGAAGAAGAAACTGACCCCAAAGGCAAGAAGGTCATTGAGGACAAAAGTAATGTTAAGACCAAGGGAACAGATGAGGGTGAGCCATCTTCAAAGGCTCCACCTTAGTTGGTAATTTGTTTTGTTTAATGTTTGTTTGAACCAAAGTCCTTGGAAGGCCAAGGCACCTTTTTTGTGATGCTGTCCGTTTTGACCGGACAGATTTTTGTATCGTGTTTAAACTTGTTCACAAAGTCCTTGGAAGGCCAAGGCAACTTTAAGTTTATTGAATGAATGTTTTATCTTGCACAACCTTTCTCTTATTCCATAGTTTGTTTAAGTATTTCGTATTGTGAGAGTGTTTAATTTCTCTGGCTAGAATTTAAATAGCCCTTAGATCTTTCAGTCCGAATAGTATGACAATCACCAGAATTTTGTAAAAACTTAGAAAATTGTTTAAGAAGGCTTCAAGTTTTATTGAAAGCTCTTCGTGGCGCCGAAGAGAGGGAGTGGTATGCCCCCAAATATTTACATGGATGTTTAAACAAGTAAATATTTACATAAGTTTTATTCCAAATACATTCGAAGGTGTTCAATATTCCAAGGGTGAGTTAAAACCCTGCCATCTTTGTCTTCCAGCCAGTATGTGCCAGGCTTGATTCTTTCAACCACAGTATACGGACCCTCCCAAGTTGGGGCCAGCTTTCCGAAGAGTTTTTCCTTGGTATGCAAGAAAACTTTCCTCAATACTTTATCTCCTGGTTGAAAGTCCCTTCTTTTAACCTTGGAAGCAAACCTGCTTCTCATCAAGCCCTGATAGTGTGCTATTCTAAGATGAGCTTTTACTCGCCTTTCTTCAATCAAATCAAGCTGATTTCTGATTGCTACTTCATTAGCCTGTCCGGAGAAGTTATGAACACAAAAAGAGGGGAGTGTCTTCTCTATGGGAGCTACTGCGTCCATCCCATAGACCAAAGCAAAAGGTGATTCTTGTGTAGCAGCCCCAGGCGTTGTCTGGTAGGCCCACAAGACCTCTTGTAAATAACTAGGCCACTTCCCAGCAGCCCCTTCCAAATTTTTCTTTAAGCCGGACAGTATTGTTCTATTAGCCACCTCAACTTGCCCATTGACTTGTGGGTGGAATGGTGAAGAAAATCAGTGCTGAATACCCCTTGAGGCACAGAAGCTCTTCATTTCTCGGTTGTCAAACTGTGGCCCATTATCCGTTGTTATTCTTTGAGGGACACCAAATCTGCAACATATGTTGGATAGAATGAATTTTATAACAGCTTTTGATGTTGTCCCTGCCAAGGGGGCTGCTTCTATCCATTTCGAGAAGTAGTCAATGGCTACGATTATGGTTTTACGCCCTCCGGACGCCATAGGAAGAGGTCCAATTAAGTCTAATCCCCATCGAGCAAAGGGGATAGGCTCAGAAATTGACTCCAAAGGAATGGCTGGCACATGAATTTCATTACTGTACCTCTGACATGGATCACACCTTCTTACCAGTTCCTTGGCATCTTTCATTATTGATGGCCAATAATATCCGGAGAGAAGCACTCTTCTTGTTAACGCTCTAAATCCACAATGGGCTGATCCCTCACCATCATGCAATTCGGAGAGAACCATTTGTGACTCATGATCTCCTAAACAGCGTAGGAGAGGTTTGCTATAGGATTTCTTGTACAGGACCTCTCTAATCATGATGAAACCACGGGCCTTGTGCTTTAGAGTTCTGGCTTGTGATTTTTCCAAAGGTACAATACTATCGGACAGATATTGTATAAGTGGAGACCTCCAATCTTGAGGTTGATTTACTTGTATTTCAAAGACTTCCTCTTTCTCCCCTTCATCAAGTTGAATAGAAGGACTTTCAAGCACATGGATCCATGGATAGGACTCCGTATATGCTATTGTTGCCAATGAGTCTGCCAGTTCATTCTCTGCCCGGGGAATATGCTCATAGACAACAGCTTTAAACTTCATTGCCTCATTTTTCAAGAGAAGCAAATACTTAATTAACTGTTCTTTTCTAGCTTCTGATAGGCCCAAGGCGTGGTGGACAAGCAATTGGGAGTCGCTTAGCAGCTTGACCCTTTTTGCTCCACAAATGTAAGCCAATTTTAATCCAACTATAGCTGCTTCGTATTCGGACTCGTTATTAGATGCTCTGAAAGCAAAACAAATAGCTTGGAACATGTTGTCCCCATAGGGGGAAGTAAGACATATTCCTGCCCCAGATCCTATGGCACTGGATCCTCCATCTGTTCGGACAATCCACACTTTTTTGTCTTTTGAATCAGCAGGTTGTTCTGAGTCCCTATCAGAATGGAATTCGACGAGAAAATCTGCCACAGCTTGAGCCTTTACTGCTGTTCGAGGAGCAAAGTCTATATCGAAGTCCCCCAACTCTACTGACCACTTTGTCATTCTGCTCGAAATATCTGCTTTCTGAAGGACATTTTTTAAAGGGAAAGATGTCCGGACTATGATAGGATGAGCCTGAAAATAAGGCCTCATCTTTCTTGCAGCTATCACCAAGGCCAATGCTAATTTTTCAAGTTTCAAGTAGCGCCGTTCAGCATCAATCAGGCTTTTGCTGATGTAGTATACTGGGTGAGGATACCCACCAACCTCTCTAACTAACACAGCACTGATGGCACAACTTGAAACAGCCAGATACACAAATAGAGTCTCCCCATCGATTGGTTTGAATAAAGTCTTCGGAGAGGACAGATGCTGCTTGATTTCATTGAATGCCTCATTACACTGTGGTGTCCACTCAAACCCCTTTGCACCCTTCAAAGTTTGAAAGAAAGGAGCACATCTGTCCGAAGACCTTGAGATGAATCTGTTCAAAGCTGCTAACCTCCCCGTTAACCGCTGCACTTCTTTAATATTTCGTGGAGGCTCCATTTGGAACAAGGCATTGAGTTGGTCTGGGTCGGGCTGTATTCCATGCTCACTTATAATATACCCTAAGAACTTCCCGGACTGCACTCCGAACACACATTTTTCAGGATTTAATTTTAAATTTACCTTGGCCAGGTTGGCAAAAGTCTCCTGGAGGTCGGACAAGTGCAGCTGCTCATCCACACTTTTTACCATCATATCGTCAATGTAAACCTCCATATTTCTTCCAATTTGATCAGCAAAGGCTTTATTGACTAACCTTTGATAAGTAGCCCCAGCATTCTTCAAACCAAAAGGCATCACCTTGTAGCAGTGTAATCCTCTATCAGTAACAAAAGTGGTATGCTCTTGATCTCTTGGATCCACCTGGATCTGATTATATCCGGAGAAAGCATCCATGAAGGAGAGTAGCTTGTTCCCAGAAGTAGAATCTACCAGCTGATCTATCCGGGGAACCGGATACAAGTCTTTTGGGCAAGCTCGATTGAGATCCGTGAAGTCTATGCACATTCGCCATTTACCGTTTTTCTTTTTTACCAAGACTGGATTGGCAGTCCACAAAGGATACTGAGCTTCTTTAATGGGCCCCATCTTTGTGAGTCTGTCAACCTCTTGTACAATGACATCAGCCTTTTCTTTTGAGAAAGCTCTCCTTTTTTGCACCACTGGTGCTACGTCTCTCCGGACAGATAAGTGATGGGAAATCACTTCTGACGGCACTCCAGTAACATCAGCATTGCACCAGGCAAAAACATGCTGATGGTCTTTTAAGAATTTTAACATTTCTTCTTTCAATACTTGTGGCATTTTGGACCCTATCTTGACAGATTTCCCTTCTTCTAAGCAGTGTGTCTCAACCTCCTCAACCGGGATCAACACTCCGGGGGTCTCCCTGGGGTCATCAATTTCACCCTCACCCCCAGAAAGGCCCTCAAACTGCTATTGGTCATTCATACGGACTGCCCCCAGCGTTCGTGGAGCCAAGGCAGTGGCATAGCATTCTCTTGCAACTTTTTGACTGCTCCGGACAACCCCAACCTGCCCCTGAACAGCATATTTTAGACACTGATGAACTGTCGAGGCCACTGCATGCATCTTAGAAAGCCAAGATCTCCCTAGAATAGCATTGTAACAAGTGGGACAGTCCACCACAATGAAAAGTATCCTGACCGTTTTCTTGAAAGGGCCTCTGCCCAACAATACTTCTTCTTCGAACTCACCAATTACATCAGCTGAACTGCCCGTGAAGCCTACAATCGATCGGTCCGACTTTTGAATCACAGCTGGATTTTTCATTTTCTTGTAAGTATCTAAGAAAAGGATATTGGCAGAGCTCCCAGTATCTACCAGGATTCGCCTTATCTCATTGCCCCCTATTGATGCTCCTATGACAACAGCATCTTCATGAGGGCCAGCAATGTCCCTCAAATCATCCCCATCAAAGACAATGAATGGGAATAAGCTTGATGATTGATAAGAGGTCATGCCCCCCTCTAGCTGGGTAGTCAAATTATGGACATGCCTTTTTCTTGATGAAGTGGTAGGAGCCGTTACGGTGTCCCCTCCGAAAATTGTCAAGGACTCAAAGAATTTAATAAGCCCGGAGACCGACCTGGAACGCTCCTCTATTGCACCCACTCTGTTCCTTGTTGGATCAGGATCCAAGTATTCAGACTCCACATCGAACCTTTCAACAATTACCATAGCCCCTTCTGGGGCAGCATTAACCGGACCAGCCCGGTGAGTGTTGTCAGGCCTATTGCCTCCTCTTCTTTTGACGTATGCACCCAATTTCCCTCTTTCAATCAGGTTCTGAACCTCTTGTTTCAAGGCTATGCAATCATCAGTAGTATGGCCAATATCATTGTGATATTGACAAAAAGAACTGTTTCGATGTTCTCTGGGAGACTGCAAGGTTGCCGGTCTCCGGTAGTGTATTTCATCTTTAGTTTTCTCGAAAATGGTTGCCACACTTTCTTTGAGCTCCGCAAACCACTCCGGTTGGACCCACGGCCCTCTTTTGTTTCTAGATTGTTGGCTTTGCGCTGGGGCAGCTGGTTGAGACTGAGCTTTCCCTCTTCCATGCCCCTGTCCGGTCTCTCTAGCTTTGTTTCCGGACTGGTTTTGATTGGGTGTTGGTGTTACCGGGGTGGATCTCACCTGCCTGTGCACCCTGGTCTTTTTTGTTTCATCAACGTTTATTTGCTTGCCGACTTGATTCAGCAATCCACCCCAGGTCATGGCTTTCTTCCTTGTTACCGAATCGGCCAGGTTGCCCGGGTTCAAACCTTGTCTCAGGGATGCTATTGCCACTTGTTCAAAGCAATCAGCCAGCCCGTTCTTTGTGTTCACAAAACGACTTATGTATTCTTTCAATGATTCATTTGGCTCTTGGGCACAATGGATTATGGTATCTCCATTGCCCTTGAGCTCCTTACTCCCCACAAATTGCCTTCGAAAGGCCACCCAGAAGGTATCAAAGTCTCTGATACAGCCCTGTGGAAGGCTGTTATACCACTTCAGAGCACTCCCCGTAAAGGACTGGGAGAAGGCCCTGCAGAGTAGTTTATCATCATCATCAAAGTTCATCACGAAGTTCTTGAATTGCTCCAGATGATTGTCCGGATCAGTACTGCCGTCGTACTTCTCCATCTTTGTGCTATCGAACCTCTTGGGGAGGTTTCCGGATAGGATTTTAGAAGACAGTGGAGACTGCCTCCAATTTCTTCCACGACTGAACACGGTATCCTCATTAGGTGTTGCAAAGATATCTGGCTCATCATGGAAGGCAAATGGATCCACCAGCAACCGGTCTATATGCCTCCGGCTGTGAGATGATCCTTTCCCAATGTGTCTTTTCATTCTTCCATGGTGGTCTCTTTTTCTGGAATACTTTTTAACTTGCTTTTGTTTTTTCCTGGTTCGCCCTTCGTCACTGCTAGAGGACAAGGACTTTTCATTCCCCTCACTGTCCGAAGAGCTGTCCGAAGATTCTGAACTTGAGTCAGAACTCTCCACAGGCTTGGACCGGTGAGACTTTTTAGAACTAGCATGTGTCTTTTTAGTGCTCACATGAGTCTTCGAAGCCTCATGCTCTCGAGGGTTATCAGAGCGATGAGCAACTGATGCTTTAGACTTTTCTTTCATGCCCATCTTGGCCTTCTCAGCCCTCAGAGCTTCTATTTCAACCCTCAACCTGTCACGCTCCTGGACAGTATATTCATCGTTCTCTTCCACCACTTCGAGCAAAGCTGGTGGAAGCTCTGGATTATCCGGATTCATTCGGACATAATTCTTTTACTTGGTTTTGAATGTTTGATTCAGGCACCGTCGCCTCCCACTGTGGTCGCCAATTTGGTGTGGATAAAAGTAGCCTGGGGGTAGGCTGGTAATTTTAAGTAGAGTTTTAAGGCAGCGTAAGGGTGTTTCACGGTGGTGTGGTGGTGTTTAAAGGTGTTTTAAGATATTTCAGGGTGTTACAAAGTGTTTCAAGGGTGGAGAGAGAATTAAGCAGCCTGGCAGCAGTTAATTTTTCTTACCCATAGTTAATGCTGGTGGTTGGGTATTTATAGTGTGAAATTTGGGCCCTTATGGGCTTTCGGGTCAAGTTTAGTGGACCCAGGTCATGTTTAAAGGCCCACAAGTTTTAAGTAAGTGAATAGACAGCTTAGTCAGATAGTGTTTAGGTTTTTTAGTACTTTAGTCATAGTTCGAACTGCCTTATGCTTGCAGTGTTCAAAATCACCTGTCCGGTTCAATCAGTCCTGTTCGGATTATAGTCTTGGAGTCTGTCCGATTTTCGGGGAGTTTTACTTTGGACTACCCTTCCGGGGAGCTCTTCGAATTCGGACTCATCAGACAACACATCCAAATACTCTCAAATGTTATAATTTAGATTTATTTATGTTTCAGGTTTTTTGACGATAAAGAAAATTAAGCTTCATATACAGGATCTTGTTGATGATATTTGCATTTGTTGTGACGACTTCTCCTCATAACCTTCGACCCATACCACATGTATGAAGCATACATCTAACCCGTTCCATTAGAGTTTGATTTATTATCTCATTGATCTCGTTATGTTGAGCAGTCTCAGGTACAGTTCAGTTCTATCAATACCAAACTTTGCACAATATCTAGTAAACTCATTGTTTAATAGTATAAGCTATTATCAGTATGAAGCTTCTTTAACACTTTTCTAATTTGATTCCCTATCAAAGTCTTCCAATTCACAAAGGTATCAAATGTTTAATCTTTGGTATTTAAAAGTAGAACCCATACTTTCCTGGCATCAATCAACAATATAAAGTACCTTGCACCATCTACGGTAGGTTCTTGTGATGAAACCTAAACACCTGAATGAATATAATCAAGTACTCTATTGGATGTCTGGTTGTTGGGAGAAACTTAATCCACTTTCTCTTACCCAAAACGCAGCTTTCATAAAATCTCAATTTCTAAATTGTTATACCATCTAACAACCCTTGTTTACTTAGTTCACTAAGCATTTTCTCACTTGAATTCCCAAGTTGATGATGCCACAAATTGATAAAATATTTTACCAAACTAGACACACCCATAATACAATAATACCCTTAAGATCTAATACATCATTAGTCCAATAAGATTTTATAATTACAAGGGAGCCTTGCCAAAGTATTAAGTCTTCCATCTCCATCCCTATAGAAAAACCCTTTCTCATCTAACGTCCTGATAGAAAGAATGATACATTTAGCTTAATTTAGGCCAACTTGTGGGTCATGGGCCAAAGAGAATAGGAAATGACATGTTATTGCGATAAAGAGAGAAATGTGAATCGTCATTTTATACAGACACACAACTGGATATGGTGCTTGGCAGACATGGGTAAACAATTTATGATACATGGTGAAAAAAGACTGACAACAGTTATCGCACGTGTGACGACATACAATAGCAATTAAAAATGCCACATGGAAATAGCGCACATAGTGGATAAAATGATACCTCATCCGGGCATAGGATTGTAATCATTATAAAAGGTGAACTTTTAATTATAGCTCCCCTTTACAAGGATTAGGGGGAGTCTTGATAAGGCATAACCCTGTCACCGACTTATACCCATTGGACAAGAGGAGGTACCTTTGACTACGAAGTGATAATCGAAGGCTACTAACTAAAGCGGAACCATACAACAGGTCAGTTAAGGAAAATAGGATGAGGTGCCATCGACATTATAGCGTAAGAGAAATGGAATCGGTAAAAGGACCCGACGTCATCCGTGTAAAAGCAAAACTGTCACCTATATGAATACAAAACCATACATCAGCCAACGCTGAATGGTTGTTACGAGAAATAAGGCCACTAAGAGCAGTAATAAAGCAATATTAAGGAAGTGGGAGCATAGCATGAATCCATGACCAAGCATAACAGAAAACATGGAATTACTAAGAAGTAGCAAAGTAATGTATTGTGAATGTATTATACAAAGGATATAAGATCCTAAAATAATGTAAGATTTTCCTATCTAAACAATAAAATAATTACACTTTGTTCTTCTGTTTTCCATACTCTATAGCTATCACAAAATTATCTCACCAGATTTTCTCGTGGCTTGATTTATAAGCAACTACGAATCACTTATTAACCGAACATTTTTACAACATAAATATGGACAAGCCTTAACCCTGCCAATGCTGCCTCATATTTTTATTTATTGTTGGATGCATTAAAACCAAAGCGTATTTTCTAGTACATTAAATCTCTGAATATGGGTAGTAAGTAAACTCCTGCCCCACACCCTGAAACACCAGACCCCCCCCCCCCCCATCTGTTCGAATCGTCCACTCCTTTATAGGCTTCTAAATATATAATTCAATTTGTGGTTGCTCTGAATGGAATTCAACCAGAAAATCTGCCACAAGTTGTGCTTTGATCACAATTCGAGGAGCAAAATCGATAGCATAGTATTTTTCAATTCTACTGACAACTTAGTCATTTGAACTGACACACCTGGCCTTTGTAGAACATTTTTTTAGTGGAAAATAAGTTTGAACGATAATAGAGTGTGCTTGAAAATAATGTCTCATATTTTGGGCTGTTTCTATTAGAGCTAAAGCCAACTATTCCAACTTTAAATATCTATTATCTACTCCTGAACTAAAACTACACTTATTGCGTAATCGGATACCGCTTAATAGATATGTAAATTTTCACCCACAATTTGCTTGGTTCTCATGAGAAGATCAATATTCTTTATTTTTGGTAAATGTATCATCACACTCTAAAGTCTAATTAAACTCCTTCGCATTTTTTAAAACCTAGAAAAATGGTGCACATTTATCCAAAAATTTGAATATAAATCTGTTTAGTGCATCCAGTTTTTTTGTGAATATTTGAACTTCTTTGGTAGATCTGAGAGGAGTCATAAAAAGAAATTCATTCTACTGCACTGTATCAGCTTGAGTGTATTTTTTAATGATCACATAACCTAAAAAAATTGAACCGTACTCCAAACGTACATTTTTCTAGATTTAATTTTAGATTGATGGTTTTCAGATTGGAGAAGATTTCATTTAGATCTGAGAGATGATCTTCATCTCTCACATATTTTACCAACATATCATCGATGTAAGCCTCTGTGTTTCTTCCAATTTGACTATTGAAGGCTTTATTTATAAAATGGTGATTAATAGTTCCAGCATTTTATAAATCGAATGACATAACTTTATAACAATAGAGGCCCCTTCTTGTTATGAATGTAGTACTATCTTTGTATTTTATATCCATATTTATCTGATTATACCCTATAGAGATTCCCATGAATGATAGCAACTTATTGGAAGTAGTAGAATCTACATACTGATCAGTTTTAGGGACATGAAACAGATTCTTTTGACAAGCCTATTTTGATGTGTGAAATCAACGCACATACGCCACTTTTCGTTCTTCTTTTTCACAAGTATCGGGTTTGATATCCATAAAAGGTATTGTGATTCCTAAATATGATATACATCTGTCAACCGATCTACCTCTTTGAAAATAACTTCAAATTATTTGAAAGAAAAATCCCTTCATTTATGGATAAGAATACATATATCATGTCGTATTTCTATCTTATGGTAAATGATGTTCGCATGAAGACTCATTACAGCCTTAGTACATCAAGAGAACATATATAAATTTTCAAATAAAAATATAACAATTGTTCCCTTACAATTGGTAGAAACTCAGCTCCAATCCTTACACATTTCCCATTTGGAAAATTATACAACTCAACATCTTCGTCAAGAAAAACCGAATCAAAAGTATCCATCGAATAATCAACCTTGCCAGATTCTAAAGAGTACTCTATTAATTGCTATTTTTTCAATTTCCACACTCTGTAACATTCTATGAGCTAAAGCAGTTACATAACATTATCTGACAATTTTTTGGCTACTTTTGACAACTTCAACTTGACCCCAAACAATATATTTCAAACATTAACGAACGGTCGAGGAAACAACATGCATTATTGATAACTAAGAGCTACAGAAGATAGAATGATATGGGATCGTGACATCAACTACTACAAATAATACTTTGAATACCTTTTTAAAAGGTTATTTTCTGAGGAAATTTTCAACTTTAAACTCTCCAACCATATTTGTTGTGCTTCTTATAAACCCTACTATGGTTCTGTTTGATTGAAATATAGTTGGGATATTTTTTATTTGTTTATAGGTGGATAAAAACAAAATGTTGGTTGAACTACTTGTGTCAGTTAGAATTATTTTGATTTGTATTCCCTCAACTACAACTCCAATTACTATAGCATCCTCATGTAGCCCAGCAATGTCTCTCAAGTCATCACCATTGAATACAATAAATGACATCAAATTCAAATATAGATGAGTAGACATTTTCGCTTCTAAGTTGTATAAAATTCTTTGCTTATCATAGATGGTGCAACACTCTCAATTAATTTTGTAAAGTTTTCAGGCTGAACCCACTGATTTTTTTAGGTCCTAAAGTATTGTCCATGTGAGTGTTTCCTTGCTTTTATTCAAGGGGCATTCTGTCTACAATCCTTCGGACAAGAACTGGTGGTTGTTCGTTGTTGAGAAACATAATAACTATTCTTTTGTTGACTAAGAAATTTTAATCTCTTTGTTTCCTTTAATGTGATTTGTTTCTCGACTTGTGATAACAGATTTCCTTAAGAAATCATTTTTCCCTGGTAATAATATCAGTTGATTCTCCAACTAGGAGCCTTTGCCTAAAAGTGCTTATAACTACTTGCTCAAAGAAATCTACAAACCATTTTTAGTCTCTATAAAATGTTTGGTGTAATCTTTCACGTTCTCTAAAATAAATTGACAATATTTTATTATTGTGTTTCCATTCCGTTATTTTCGTGTTCACTACAAATTGTCTTCAAAAAGCGCCACCTAGAACATGTCAAAACACTTGATCGACCCCTGCGGAAACCGATTATACCACTTCAAATTACTATCCATAAATGTTTGGGAAACATCCCGGCACAACAATTGATCGTCACCATCAAAATTCATCATGAAATTCTTAAATTGTTCAAAGTGGTTATCCAGATCTTTTCTCCCATTGAACTTCTCCATTTTTAAGAATGACTCATTTTGCACTTTTTCGGACTGTACATAGTATTAGGGTTTATTTTTGGTTCATTAACACCCTCTTATCCGTCGGATTTTTGAACTTTTGGTTAGATTTTACCCATAAAGGTCACCTCAGGATCTGTTTGAGACCTCGTTATCCTAGCTTGGCTCTATCACAAGTTCAATAAGGTATTTGAGTATATCGGAGTGAAACGACGGCCTTAATCTTCAATCGAAGAAATGTGTACAATACAAGCTCATCGGCCTGGGACGAATCATGAATATCACCATGGATCAGTAGTCAAACCTTGACATTATGTGAAATACCCTATTATAACCAAAACGAGCCCAAAGTTTCAAAGTTGGAATAAATGTACATAATCTTTTGCAGGGAAATCAAATGATGCTTATGCATATCAAAAAGTAATAAAAAGTCTCAACGTTGAAACTCTCTCATTTTTCTTATCCTTTTCGACCTCAATCTGACCTAAACCTCAAAGCTTATTGATGCATGTTTATCTCGACCCATGTGTGATTTAAGGGAAAAAGATGAAATAATATATTAAAATGAGTGATATGAATGGCCAAATTGGGCAGAGATTAATTTAAGGATCATATATCTGAATCATGTGAGCTATTTGGTAAGAAATCGCTTGAACATTTAGTAAATTAGCGAGCTTCATACTGGACGACTAAGAGCTCGGGAAAGAATCCTTATAACTTTTGAATCTCCAACGAAGTTTTATGGTGGATCAGATAACCCGAAAGGATTTTATGGTTGCTTTATTTTAGTAAACTGTTATCTCCCTCTCAATTGATGAAGTGAGGAGAACTGAGAACTCCTGAACTATTTATGAAGCGACCACTCCTTCTCTTGGCATTTTATACTCTCTTATTTAATGATTACAAGAACTTCCAAAATTCCATTATATGCAACCTTTGACGTACGTATGAAAGAAAATAAATTTTTAATAGTGAGGCTTATTAATAGAAATGACCAAAAATGACATGTGACATATGAAGAATGAGACTCAAGAACAAATAAATTAAAATAACTAAAAACTTTACAAATTTCATAAGCAATTTGATATCCAAAACACGTCATGCACCCAATATCAAGCTTCAGTCATAAACCCTTCCCTAATCCCAAGCTCAAGATCCGGACCAGCATGTCTTTTGAGCCCAAGCTTAGGTTTCAATCCTAAATGTCTCTCGAATATGAAACTTAAGATTCAATCTGAAACACTTTCGGACCAAACATAAAGTTTTGTTTGAAATATTTAACGTAGAAAGATTCTCTACACTAATCAATCATTATGGTTATATCTATATTCCTTCATTATCAAACTCACAATGACTATAGGGTTACTAATAAGAGAATTATTAGTCACGTCACGGTTCAACTTTGGAAAAAACATTTAACTTATTAATTAACTATGTATGATAAGATCGGATAATTTTGACACTACTACTTACACATATTTGAAGGGCAGTTCGGACTTAACCAGTACCATGAGCAACTGAACAGGATAAAATTAGTGGAACATGACCCAACTAGGTGTTGATCAAATCATATCTTGGGCTAATGGGTTCTTAAACTTAACCCAAGCCCACAATCCAACCCGAATGGCCCATGGATCATTAATTAAGTATAAATATCCCAACTACTTTCATTAATGAGGGTGAGTGATCAAAATTTAATACTAGCACACACCTTTATTATCTTTTTACATTTCACATTAAACATTAAATTCCCAAAACACTTTAAAAAATTGCCCTCAATCAGAAATAACCCACACCAAATTGGCGACCACAGTGGGAGCACGACGGTGCCTGAATTTCATATTCGAAACCAACAAATAAGGTAGTTCGGATGGATTCAAATGCACAGAATGCTCCACCTCCTGAGGTGAAAGTAGCAAAAGAAAATAATGACTATATTATTGAGGAGCGCAATCAGATGAGGGTTGAGATAGAGGCATTGAGAGCGCTAAAACAAGCACAAAAATGGGTTAAAGAAAAATTTGGTGTGTCGATGCTTCACCATACTAACAATCCTGGAGAGAACGAACATTCCCTATAGACTCATCTCAGCTCCAAGAAAACGCATCGATCTAAACATGTGGAGATCTCCACATCAAAATCCTCCAATAGCTCCCTGAATGATGCGGAGCTTGAAGAGTCAGTTTCCTCCGGCAGTGATAACACGGTCAAAAAAGAAAATGAGGCTTATTAAAAATCATTCAACAAAAAGGGATATGCATGGCAGGCTCAAGAGACACCATGGGAACATAAAGGGTTCAGTTGGTCAGCATATTGACTGCTTGTTGATTGATCCTTTTGTTTTCCAGTCCAAACCAGGTATTTTTGCTACTCCAAATGAGAATACTGTGTTTAGCCGTAACAAGAATTGGAGGCAATTGGCTTTATCTGTAAAAAAAATACTCTCCGGACATCTTCCTAAGAGATTTGACAGCTCTAAGATGGAGAAATACGATAGGAGCAAATATCTGAACAACTATCTTAAGTAGTTTAAGAATTTATGATGAACTTTGATGATGACGACAGACTGTTGTGTAGGGCCTTATCCCAAACCTTTATAGGAAGTTCAATTAAGTGTTATAATAGGAAGTATGGAGTTCGTTGGAAGTAGGCAGTTCGATGGAAGTAGGGAGCTTAAGGGTAATGGAGATACCATCATCCATTGCGCTTAAGAACTAAATGAGTCTCTAAAAGAGTACAACATCTGGTTTTTTAATACTAAAAATGGGTTAGCAAACTGTTTTGAGCAAGTTGTGATTGCTTCATTTAGACAAGGTTTGAATCCAAGAAACTTAGCTGATTCGTTGTCTCGGAAGAAGGCCATGACCTGGGAGGGGGGGGGGTTGTTGAATCAGGTTGGAAAACAGATTAATGCTGAGGAACAAAGAAATTCAGAATGCCTCGCCAGATTAGATCCACTACTACAGCATCAACACCTTAAGTTGCTAATCAGTCAGGTGACAGATCAAAGGAGACTGGACATGGATCTAACCGATCAAGGCGGAATCAGTCCAACCAGAACCAAAACCAACAGATTAGAATTAAAATGGGGCCTTAGGTTCAACCTGAGTGGTTTTCTGAATTGGGAGAACACATGGCTACAATATACAATAAAACTAAAAACAAAGTACATTTTAGAAAACCAGCAGCGTTGCAGTCTCCCACGTAACACCGAAGTACCCGATTCTGCAAGTACCATAATGACATAGGGCATGATACCAATGACTGCATAGCTTTGAAGTAATAGGTCTAGAACCTCATTGAAAGGGGTAAGTTGTGGGGCTTACGTCAAAAGACAAGGGGGAAGCAGACCGGATAATACACAATCAAATGCCAACACTCCTTGAACTACTCTTTCAAGCAATCATAAAACGTCTAGATAAGAAGATACTATAGTGATTACTGAAAGATTTAATATAGACTTGGTGTACCTTGATCCGGATCCGAGTCAGAATTTGGTGGGGATAATAACAGACAAGACTATTATTGTCTCAAGTTTGATTAAATATTTTGATTTTTTAACCATATATGGAGGGGACATTGTGACTACACCTTCTAGTTCTTCAAGGAAGAGGCATGTGACAATTTGACCACCCAGTTGGATGGAAGAATGTCCACACACCTATACCAAACTTCAGCTCATTTCATAGTTTTCGATGAGGATGGCCTAAGATACATTACAAGGCTTCATGAAGACGCCGTGGTGATAGGGGCATCGATAGGGGGAAATGATATACGTCGAATCCTGATTGACGCATGCAGTTCGACAAACATCTTATTTTTAAGTTCCTACAAACAGATGAGAAACCCTTCGGTTTATACAACGTTCGAACAGAACCATTGTAGGCTTCACATGAAGTTTTACGGATGTGATTGGAGAATTCAAAGAGAAAGTATTGCTGGGAAAATGACCTTTTAAGAAAATGGTTAGGGTATAGTTTGTTGTGGTGGATTGCTCAACATATTATAATGCAATATTTGAGAGGTCTTGGCTCTCTAGAATGCATGTTATGGCCTATACGGTCCATCAATGTTTAAAATACGTTGTCTAGGGACAAGTAGGTGTTGTCTGGAGCAGTCAGAAGGTAGCCAGGTAATGTTATGCAACGGCTCTTGCCTCTAAGTCTGTAGAGGCAGTCAAAATTAATAAAACAAATTGAAGCTATTGGAGCCTTTTACCGATGAGAATGAAATTGATGATCCCAGGGAGGCTCCCAATGTCATAATACATGTAGAGGAGGTTGAAATTCATTCCATAGCTTAGGGAAAAAGTATTAAAATTGGTACCAAGTTGGCACCACGTGTGAAACACAGACTGCTGTCTTTTTAACGAATAATCTACATGTATTTTCATGGTGCAATGATGATATTGGCGAAGTGTCAGCTGATATAATTTGTCATAAGTTGTCCGTATGAACTGATGTTGGACCGATTGTACAAAGAAAAATATATTTCTCTAAAGAAAAAGCAGATGTGATTGTTCAAAAAGTTGATCGTCTGACCAAAATGGGACACATAAAAGAGTCTCAGTACCCTTTATGGACTGCCAACCCTGTTCTGGTCAAGAAAAAGAATGAAAAATGGCGCATGTGTATCGACTTCACTGATCTTAATAGGACATATCCCAAGGATTCTTATCTTGTTCCTCAGATAGATCAGTTAGTGGATTCTACTTCTGGGAACAAATTATTTTCTTTCATGGATGCATTTTTAGGGTACAACCAAAGACAAGTATATCTGAAGGATCAAGATCACACCATTTTTATTACAGATAGAGGTCTTGATTGTTATAAAGTGATGTCGTTCGGATTGAAAAATGCTGGGGGAACCAATCAATGGTTAGTAAATAAAGCCTTTGCTAGTCAGATTGGTGGGGATATAGAAGTTTGTATAGATTATATGATGGTAAAGAGCTTTGAAGAATATGTGCACATATCTGACCTTCAAGAAACGTTTTCCAACTTAAAGGTTGTGAACTTGAAGTTAAACCCTGAAAAGTATGTTTTTGGGGTCCGGTCTGGAAAATTCTTGGGTTATATAATAAGTCAAAAAGGAATTCAACCTTATCCGGATCAGCTCGATGCTTTATTAGTTATGGATCCTCCTCGAAAGAGAAAATAAGTTCAAAGATTGACAGGACATTGGCTGCATTGAACAGGTTTATTTTAAGATCATCAGACAAATGTGCTTCATTTTTGCAGGTATTAAAGAATGCCAAAGACTTTAATTGGTCTTCATAGTGTGAGCAGGAATTTCTTGAAATCAAGAAACATTTGTCTTCACCCAAGACTCTTTTTAAACCTGTTGAGGGGGGAAATCTCTACATATACTTAGTTGTATCAAAATATGCTATAAGTATTGTGCTAGTAAGAGAAATGAATAATTACCCTCGTCCGGTTTATTATATAAGCAAAAGTCTATTGGATGCTGAATGAATATATTTGAAGTTATAAAAGTTAGCTTTGGATTTGGTAATTGTGGCAAAAAAAATAAGATCATACTTCCAAGCTCATTCCATTGTCGTTCGAACATCTTTTCCCTTGAAGAATATTCTTCAGAAAGCTGATGTATCAAGCAGAATGACCAAGTAGTCAGTTGAGCTGGGTGATTATGATATTGATTTTGCGCCCCGTACGACGATTAAAGCCCATTCAGTGGCCGATTTCTTAGTAGAATTCCATGTTGATAGGTCCCTCGGACATATGCAAGAAAACCAGTTTAAGAAAGAATGGGTAGTGTGAACGGATGGCGGATCTAGTACTATAGGATGTAGGGCTGGAATTTGTTTAACTTCTCCCTATGGTGATACTATGTACTAGGCTATATGTTTTGGTTTCAGAGCTTCTAACAATGAATCTGAATATGAAGCGGCTATAGCTGGTCTTAAGCTAGCCCTTATATGTGGGGCAAAAAAAGTTTGATTAATGAGTGACTCCCAACTAATTATTCACCATGCTCAAGGGATATCTGAAGCAAATAAAGAACAATTGATAAAATATTTGTTTATGTTGAGAGAAGTTGCTGCAAGCTTCAAGACTATCCACTATGATCACATCCCTAGATAGGATAATACTATGGCAGACTCTTTAGCAACCATAACTTATTCTGAATCTTACCCTTAGATTCTGATGTTATAGTGTCCATCAATATAAGTGGGCCAAGAAAAGGGTAAAGAGAATGAAAAAAATATGAGCATATTCGTCATTCAACCCATGGACTGGAGCTATGATATTTTTCAGTTTATTTCTGATGGGATTTTGGCTGCGGATAAGAAAATCAAATATAAGGCTCGTGGTTTCCTGGTATTAAGAGAAATTCTTTACAAGAAATCTTTGAGCAGACCCCTCTTGCGTTATTTAGGTTTTGAAGAATCCTAAATTGTGCTATCTGAACTGCATGACAGGGAAGGTTCTGCACACTGTGGTTACAAAGCCCTAACAAGAAAAGTCTTATTAGCAGGGTATTATTGGCCAACCATAATGGCAGATGCCAGAGATATGGTAAAGAAGTGTGATCCTTGCCAGATATATGGAAATGAAATTCATGTGCCAATAGTTCCTATAGAGTCCATATCTGAACCGATACCTTTTGATAGATGGGGGTGGATCTGGTTCGACCTCTTCCCATGGCATACGGTGGATATCGAACGATCATAGTTATTATTGACTATTTCTCTAATTGAATAGAGGCATCTCTCCTTGTTGGAACCACTTCTAAGGTAATTATTAAATTCATCTTATCTAATATATGTTTCAGATTTTGGGTTCCCCAGAAGATCACCACAGATAATGAGCCATAATTTGATAATAAAGACATGGAAATGTTTTGTACCTCTAGAGGAATTCAACATTTTTTCTCTTCTCCTTTCCACCCTCAAGCCAATGGGCAAGTTGGAGTTGCTAATCGGACAATCTTGTATGAGCTGAAGAAAAATCTGGAATGAACTGTAAGAAAGTGGCCAAGTTATCTGCAAGAAGTGTTGTGGGCTAACCGAACTAATCCTTGGGTTACTACGCAAGAATATACTTTTGCCCTTGTTTATAGGATGGATGCAATCACACCCATAGAAGATATTTTACCATCTTACAGAATCCAAAATAATTCCGAACATGCAAATGATATGGCCGTTAGAAATCAGTTGGATTTGATTGAAGAAAGAAGAGTTAAAGCGCATTTAATAACAGCACACTACCAGGGTTTGATGAGGAGCAGATTTGCCTCCAAAGTTAAAAGAAGAGATTTTCAATTGGGGAACAAATTCTTAGAAAAAGTCTTTTTGCACACCAAGGAGAAACAGTTCGGCAAGCTGGCTCGAAACTGGGAAGGTACTTATATGGTATGTGATAAAGTAAAACCAGGAACATACAAACTTCAAGACAAAGAGGGTAGAACACTAAAGCACCCATGGAATGTTGAACATCTCAGGTTATACTTAGAATGAAACATTCTTGTAAATATTTACTTTTTGAATATCAATGTAAATATTAGGGGGGGCATATACCCTGGTGTCGCGGGGAGGTTTTAACGAGGTGTCTGAGTTTTTCAATAATATCTTATGCCTTCTTCAAAAGTCTGGTGCAAAATTCTTCTTGACTTAACCATAAGTGTAAGGTGCTCGGATATTAAACACTCATTAAACACCGCGGCTCTTAAATGAAGTATTTGAGTTGATCAGATTTGTTAAATATTTGATCACATTCATTTAACATTTTTTATTGGAAGTGTTTAATGGTTATTAAATGCTTATTTAACAAATTAGAAATATTGAAAGCTATATAAACATTAGCTATGAAGAGACAAACAAGATTCGTACAAATAAAAATATGATATTAAAGCTTGATCAGAAAAGAACCGATCCATAGCTCACAAATGCCTTGACCCTTCAAGGACTTTGTTTCATAAGATAGAAATTCAAAAAATGCAACAAATGCCTTGGCCGTCCAAGGACTTTAGTTTTAAAACACAAAATAACAACAAAACCTTAGGGATTTTTCCCTTCGAGATCTTCATTACCTTTATCTGTCTTAGGACTTTAAGTTCAGCACTTGAACTCTCACCAATTCCTTCATTATCTTTGGAGTCTTCTCCACTTGTGTAGTTATACTTGTCATCATCAGTCATTATATGAAAAGGAAGTTCGTCGTACTCCACAAATTTCCACAAATGACCAAGGGTCCTTTTAGGAAAAGTCTCGTGAAATAGCAAGACCATATCGGATTTAATCCCGTCATCTCTTTTCTCCAAAGAGTCTACCACTTCATAAGCATACTTCTCTAGTCCTGCACCTATCGTTTCGGCTTGTTTGTTTACTAAAGATGTATTTTCTTCTATCTTCTTATTAAGAGGATTCTCCAAGTTGACTTTGTCTTCGGATAAAGTCTTGACAATACTATCTCTAGCTTTTAGTTGCTCCTTCAAAGTTTTAATCTCGTTGGAGGAAGAAGTTTCCAGTCTGGAATAATTGGTCTGGAGATCTTTCTAAGCATCTTCTGACTTGCACAGTTTGGCAGCTAAATCCTTTTTTCCCTTCTTCAAGGATTCTATGCTTTGCTGAGCGGTAGAGAGACTATTCGTCAAGCCCTGATATTCTGTAGTCAGAGAAGTTATTGTAGTTGTTTGTTCCTTCACTTGAATTTCCAGGTCAACTAAGACGGATGTAACCTAAGAGGGCATGACTCAGAGTGTCTTGTTCGCTCACATATGTCTCACCATTATGAGTTACAGCATTGGCCAAATTGGCAGGACGATAAGGCCCTGCAAAATCATCATTCTCCAGATCACTAAAATACATATTAATATTCTGAAACACATCTAGATTAACATCACCTTTAGTAGTTGCATGTTCAGAATGAAGGTTAGGTGGAATTTCTGATTGCAAAGTAGGATCTGCAAGAATAGGATGAGGGAGTTTAGAAGGACGCAGAATTATCTTTGATCTCATGGTAACTTTCTTTTTCTTTGAAGATTTTTCATCAATGCTTGCCTTGCGTCTCTTATCCTTCCTTGTGATCTGAGACGTATCATCCAATCCACCAGTCTCTTTGATTGTAACTTCAACTGCCTCCAACAAAACAATATTGATTCCTCCTTGATTTTCTGAACTGACCCCTTCAGTGACTTGATGGGTGGGTCCTTTGTGTTTTTCTTCTTTTTATGGATCTTCATCTTGTCCAGGTGGCTAGGGGCTTTGTCCCTGTAAGGAAGATAAAGTTTGGCATCCTTAGCCTTATTTCTCTTCAGGATGACATCCGCAGAAGGATGAGTGGTCAGTTGTTCCCATGTGAGGTCTTTATTTCTTTAAGTGTTCCACAGGTGAGACCATACGAAGTTCTTTAAAGTGAAGCAATTGTGGAAACTGTTCTCCCATTTCTCCAATGCCCATGAATTTAGCTTAACATAAGTGTTTTGGCATGCCTCTAAATGCTATGAAAACTTCTTCGAAACTAAAAGGAAACACAAAATCAGTTTGGAATGACAACACAATATTTAAAAACTAAGGGAAACATAAATAAAGGTTACCTATACTCTTCCAGCGATTCGTCAGTTGACTTGGATTAGAGTCAACTTTTATCTTTTTCGCGTTCTCCCATGTTCCACTGATAAACATGAATTGGGTCCTTCATGGTTTTTCGGACTCCAGCAAGTCATTTACCACCTTATAATCGTTCCCCATATTATAGTGGTAAAAGAGGATGTGGTGGTTCTTGCATAGACTTTCCACAGCAGCGAATTACTCCATGGGTAGTGGGATTTTTGACAACCTTGATGCCATTATACCAGCCAGCAAAGTGTACCATGCATTCAGACTCAGCTGGCTCGGACATAATTTTATCAGGTGAAAGTACCTGACTATCTCTGGATCCAAAGGGAACTGGAGTCCCCAATTCAGCATTTCGGTGTATACTACTAGCTCACGGGACTCGCAGTCCATATGAGTCTCTGGAGTGACTGGGATTCTCACCTTAACAGAATCGGGGAAGCCCCAATTTGTTCGGATACGACCCAACTCAACACTATGGGTGTACACATAAGCAATGTTTTGGAGGGCTATCAAGTACTTCACGCTGATTTTGTGAAAGTTTAGCCCCACTTTCCCTTCCAAACACTCTAGAAGTGACTTAGTGTTGGGCAGGCCTACTTTAACTTTGCCATTCTGATCTGCTGCAGTGTCCTCTGTTTTTCTGCACGTCTCAAAAGGAGAATATTCTATACTATCCTTCATGGTCTCTTCCATTACGCTTGATTGTTGTTCGGATAGCTTAGTTTGTGCCAGGGGATTTATCCTCTCCGAACTAAAAGGTTTCAAAGAACTAGGATTATTTTTAGCTTTGGATTGACGAGTTATTTGGCGAGGGGTTTTTTTATCAATGGACTTCTCAGCATCTGAACCCATTGCTAGGAAAGGCGAAGGTTTCCTAACACTGGAAACTGCATTTTCTTTAGGTAAGGGGTTTTGGGACTCTTGAACAGAAGACCCTGACTGAAGAGGAGATAGGGTTGGGACAAAGGATGTTTTTCTGACCTTTAATGACTTTAATGATGATAAACCTTGGTCTGTGTTTGTTTTTGGTCGATCGATCTCTTCGGCGGGAGAGGCAGGGAGACCAGCTGCAATTCTTGCGTCTTTTGCAACTTTTCTTGCTTTCTCCAAATCAGATAAATTCAGCCAGCCTCCTCTTACCAATGCGTTTCTGACTGTGAACATAAATATACCCAGACACAGTTTAAGAAGATTACTAAGCTTTATCCCTCTAAAAATGTTTGTGTTCTTAGAACAATAGAACAGTAAAATTGATTTATATAACAATGAAAATGTGGGAGTTTACCTAGGAGAAGACAAACCGATCAAAGTGATGATTATGGGCTATGAAGTATGCGGGTTACAACCTAAGTAACGTTTTAGCCAAGTAGGTACATAAATCTAAGAGAAAAATGGTTGAGAGGTTGAACCAAAAATTGACACGTGTCCCACGTCGAAAAATGGATTTTGGAATTCTTAACGGTAAAGTTAGTCTCTTCAAGATCCGATCAGAATAACTCTTGGACTTCTTAACAGTAAGGTTAATTTCTTCAGTTCGGATACAAAAGACAGATTGGAGGATCACTTCAAATATACATTGGGTTTTATTTTTTCGAGTTAGCTCTTCTAAAGATTTTTTACAAGACCTAAAGGGGCTACTGATAAGGTCGGATAATTTTGACGCTACTACTTACACATATCTGAAGGGCAATTCAGACTTAACCAGTACCATGAGCAACCGAACATGATAAAATTAGTGGAACATGACTCAGCTAGGTGCTGGTCAAATCATATCTTAGGCTAATGAGTTCTTAAACTTAACTCAAGCCCACAATCCAACCCGAAAGGCCCATGAATCATTAATTAAATATAAATACTCCAACTACTTTTATTAATGGGGGTGGGTGATAAGAATTTAATACTAACACACACCTTAATTATTTCTCTACATTTCACCTTAAATATTAAATTCTAAAACACTTTACAAAATTTCCCTCAATCAGAAATAACTCACATCATTGTAAAATAAACCTAATATATAGACTTGAAGGACTTATGAGCCTTATAAGTCACAAAGCTCACATAAGTAACTATAATTACAGTTTGTTTGACTCGTAGAAATAGATGAACAATCATTATTATTTTCTTAGAACTTGACCTTGTTTTCTTTTACTAATATTTTTTCTCTCTAATTTGTTTAGTCTTCGACCTCGTCAATAAGTTCAATAATTATAATTCCAACTGTATTTTTCTTGTTAATTATTTTTAATCGAGATAATGGAATATAAATAGGCCATAATATTAATAGAGATAATAAAACATCTTGAACTAAAAATTATACACAATATATGAAACAAATTGATTTTTAAATTATTTTAGTTTGAAAATTTTGATTATAATTTTACATATTTTCCGTTTAGCTGGATTGTTTTTATATACTTTGGTTTTAAATTATAAAAGTAAATTATATATATAGTAGTAATCTCGGTAGATTTATATCGATATGCATAAACGAAGTGGTAATCAAACAAAGAGTAAATTGAATTAAAGTTTATTGCAGTTACGGAGGTGAGTAATTAGATAGTATAGAGCAAAATTAATAGTTAAAATACATTCATTTTATTTATTAATATTAGATATTTATATACAAATATTATGTTACGATAAATATCTCTCAAACATTTGAGGATAATGGATGATATATCTCTAACTACTAAGATATACGGTTGAGTGTATCTTTAACTAAGTCTGTGTGGATATTTACATATTTGGATAAGTTGATTGACCAATAGGTTTATGCTAGACTAATTACACATGTATCAATAGTCCTCTAGTCTTGGTGAGAGTAAGGCTTTGAACAGTTTATCGTCCCTCGACTATCACGTTTGGTGGCAAATAGTCCCTTGACTTTCAAATGTCCGTTGACAGTCCCTAGACTATCGCGTTTGGATAAAGTTAGTCCACCAGATCCTCTGATTCATGAGAGGTTGTCCCGTGTCACCATAGTCCCCAGATTTTTGTATCACCACTAGTCCTTTGAGTTTAATTTTCTGTAATTTTCTACATTTTGGGTTTGACCTAAACTCAAGGGACTAGTGGTGATACAAAAATCTGGGGACTATGGTGACAGGTGGCAGCCTCTCATGGATTAGAGGATCTGGTGGACTAACTTTATCCAAACGCGATAGTCCAGGGACTGTCAACGGACATTTGAAAGTCAATGGACTATCTGCCACCAAACGCGATAGTCGAGGGATGATTTACTGTTCAATGCCGTGAGAGTAACAAAGGAAGACTAGACCAACACTTTCCGAAACGTTCTTATTATTTGTTGAAGTATTTTTTTATCTTTGTCGAGGAACTTATCGTTTATCCACAACATCTTTTGTTTTTGTTGAAACATCATTTATCTTTTTAATTGATTTGCTTGCTTGAACAACGTCTAGTCTTTGTATTTTTAATTTCTTTAAAAACTTTGAATTGTTGTTGCCGATGCTTTAATGACTCTTTTATTCTTTGTTGAAGGTTCTTTTGTCTTGTGAAGTTTTTATTTTTGCTGCAGATTTGTTTGTTTTCTTTGACTTCATCTGTTTTTGATTCAGCTTCATTTGTTTATTTGTCTGTGATTTTTTCCTAGCGTATTTGGGTATGTATTCTTATAGCCCTCCTAGTTTTTAATGAAAGATGAGGGGAGTATGAGAACTTTCGAAGGAACTTATTCCTTTATTTTTTTGTTTTGATTTGCAAGTAGCCCATTTAGTCATTTTTAAAGACCGAAGCTAAAGGCTAATTTTTTTTAGCTTTATTAAGCCGAATAAAATTGTTTCTTTTTTGCAAATTATAATTTGAGAAAAATGTAATGTGCACTGTTAGTACTTGTTTTTCCAAGTAATCATATCCTCAAAATAATTTTTGTTTGAAAGAATTAATTCCTTCATGTTTTTAATTCGTAAGTAATTATACAATTGAAATTTATTTTTTGATTTTTGATTAACCTCTTTAATCTTTATTGAAGGATAAAGCTAAAAACTAGTAATTTTATTCTTTATACATCGAGTCGAACTAATTTTTGCTTATCTTAGCCTAGGAAAATTATGAATAATATGTTTTTCTACTTAGTACATTATAAAAAGACACTTTTATTCCCATGTAATTTTACGCTTGAAATTGGATAGCATATTTTAATAAATTTTCACATGCAATATTAGTGGCAGAAATTGACGTTTGTATTAAAATTATCTACTTTACAATTACACATGCACTCATTTGATATGATTTTATTATGACCTTCTATTTTGTTTGATTAATTTTAGCCTTTGGATGTTTTGGTTGTACTATTATACAATTTTTCGTATACGACTTTATCCATTATTTTTTCCCATTTTTTCCCTTTTTCCATCTCTTTCGCTTCTCGATCATTTTTAGGATTATGGTGCTACTGATAATCTGGATAAGCAAGTCAGTTGTTCTAACTTTGACCCAATTTATGTTATTGGAGGGGCTAATGAAACCTTCTTGTCCAGTTCGTGTTTGCTCTTCAAATAAAAATGTTATTAAAACTAAGAAATAAAAATCATTACTTCACATTTTCCTATATCTATTGATGAGTCTAATGATGTTAAGGGGAATAACTCTTCCCTATTTAGGATTGATTTCCAAACGTCTTTTCTTCATCAGAGAATACTTTTGTCTCGAGCTCTGGTGATCAGACTGATAGGCAGCTAACAAAAGCTTCTAACTATTGTTACTTTTATTTTGTACAAGAAGGGTAGATCCAAAAATTTATCAATTGATATATTTTGGAGAGTATGTTCATTAGGTTTCCCATGAATTGGGATACTTTTTTATGCCGAAGAATATAAGGTCATTTTTTGGAATTTTATGTTTGATCAATATCTTCGCTTTCCACACCCTCGAGAGCTTGTTGATTTATTTCAATATAGTTGTATTTGTCATTCTCAACTTACTTAAAATCATTGGAGCTTGTTAATGTATTGTATCATTTTGCTCAAGAAGATTGGTCACCACTTCTCGACAAAAGAATTTGTTCTTTGGTTTCATTGGTTCCCTATTGACACTCAGTGTCACTCAAAAACCAACCAAAGCATCGGATAAGAAATGTATGCTTGGAATAACTTATGCCAATGTCATTAGTAGCATTATAATGACTTTCGCAAGACCTGATCTTGCATATATTGTAAGTTTTTTGAGTATATTCAAATCAAATCTGATAAAGCCATATTGGCATGCACTCAAGAGGCTCATGAGATACTTGAAGGGTTCAGATGATGTAGGGTTGAGTTAGATAAGAATGATATATATGATATAATATTTAAATGGTTGTGGACTCTAATTATGCTGGTTTCCTCGACATAAGAAAGTCTACTTCGAGTTATATCTTTATTATGCTTGGAATAAGGGTTAGTTGGAAGTCTTGTATACAAAAGGTTGTTGCATTGTCTTCTACTAAAACCGAGTATATGGTTGCTATAAAAGCAATGAATGAAGTTATTTTGCTAGATGGATAATTGAGTGAATTCACTGGTGTGGAACTAGATATGATTTTAATATATGATAATATTAGTGCCTCTTATTTGATGAAAAATCTGAAGTTCTATGAACGAACTAAACATGTAGATATTACGTTTCACATCGTTCGACATGTGGTGGGTAAGGAACAAGTGAAGATGGATACGATTGCCAACGAAGAAAATTCTTTGAATGTTATGACCAAGGAAATATTGATTTCAAATCTCACGAACTGTATGAGACTGGTGCAAGTCTGGGATGCAAGTGAGCTGGTCTATAAAGAGTAGAACATTGGATGCACGGATACTCGAGTTACTATAAGCTTAGGTAGAGAATTACTAAGTGTAGGTTAGAAGTACATTTAAATCGACTATTATATTTGAATTAATCTCTTCTATTAATTAGATCTTCATATTAATTAGATATTATATATTTATTAGATTTTACATTGATTTGGTCTTCTATATTAATTAGGTCTTTTATATTAATTAGATTCCTTAGTTAATGGATTAGGAGTTGTCATATTCGTCCTATAAATATAATAATATATTACTATGCAAAGTGTGAGCAAATTCGTTAGCAATATATTTCTAAAAAAAGAGAAATAATTATAGTTATTATGAGATAAGTGTGATGAGAGATAAACTGAGAAGAGAGGGTTTTATGAATCACTTTATCTTTTGTTACAAAGAGTGATTGTGAGTCATTATGCAACCTACTTATTAATAAAAAGAGTGTCTATTGTCATTGTATGTATAATTATTTCCACAATCTGAACCAAGTTAAATATGTTGTGTGTGCTTGGTTCTATTTAGTATTTCTTTTATTCGTTGCTCGTCATAAATAGGGTTACTTTTTTCTCCAAAGGTTCGTTAACGATACATGAATTCTTGCATAATCCAAACGGTATATTTACCCCCAATAAATGGTATGGTGAGCATGAAGCAACAATATAAGAAGTAGATGGATAACAGATCTGAAGGTTGGAAAAGTAGATCTCGATTGGAAACCTGAAATCCACAAAAGATAAGGTGTATGGAACTTAGCATAGAAACATTCGATGGATCTAACGATTTCAATATCTGGAGAAATAAAGTTAAATATTACGTCGTAGATATGGGATTGGTTGCTCTTATTGATGCTATATATATGTGTGTGCAGGTTAATGTTACAATACTTTATAAAACTCATACCAATCTCATATTGAGCTGTAAGATGCACTGTTATGAGAAGTATCTCACGAGCCTACGAAGATGTTGATGTGAAATCGGCTAAAGGCGATTTACACGAAAATGTCCTTTAAAAACATATTGTATTTGAAGAAATAAATTTACGTTGTTTATTGATAGTAGCATAAAGATCTGAAGGCATCTCGATGATTACTACGAAATCATACTCGACTTGAATGCAATTGGTGTATAAAATGGGTCCTAAAATTGGGTGCATAATTTCATATGACTTCCAATAAGTATTGATTTGAAGATCTATGAATGCTTGATGGTGGAAAGGTCGTCATCGGGAATGATAAATCCTACGATGTTAAAGGGATTATATTAGTTCGCTCAAGTTGTCTACAAGATTTAAGAGAGTAATTAATAACGTAAAGTATGTACCTCAAGGTAAACATAAACTTCTTTCTATTATGATGTTAGATTATGAATGGTTTACCTATAAGGATGGAGATGACAGACTTAGGGTCTTACAAGGCTACATCGTTATTATGAAGCCAGTATGACTAATGGTATACAATTTCTCCAGAGCTCTGTAGTAAGAGGTGTGTCTAGTATAGTGAAGGATTCTATCAGGTTGTGGCATCATCGGCTGGAGAATTTACGTGAGAAGTGACTCAGTGAATTTACTTTTAAATAGAGTGAACTATTCTTTCTCTTAATAAATTCACTCTATTTAAAAGTAAATTCAATTTTTTTATTGTTCTTCTTTTTTCACCTCTAAATTTCATATATAAAATCAATTTCATACAAGAAAAACCGGAAATATAAATATTAGCAATTCTTACAGCCAAATCCTACACGGATTAAATCCTCGGGCAATGCCTCTTCGTCGGATCCTCTTTGACTAAAAATATAATATTAATACAAGTTAGTTATTACTTCATCAAGGCTCTGCCAATTACATTTTAAAAATATGAAACGTGTGTATATTCGTAAACTCACATGTTAAAGTATTATATAATTAAGTAAGAAATCAATACAATGTAATAAATCTAATATATCTTAATCATATATAAAGGAGAACAATTCACTAAATAAACCAATATGCAAATTGACGAATCACTACTACTACTACTACTTGTCTAATATATATTTTTCATTTTGTTTTCATTTCTACATTCAATACACAATTTTGCTATATTTTTATTAAAAAAATTGACGACTTCCCTCGGGACAAGTGGTTCCCAAGATCTTTTTTCAAAAAGTCTAAAACCCAAACGCATAGAGTATAACAGATAAACACAAAACACTTGCGCAATTGTGGAACTCAATCTGAATGGAGAATTCAATCCGTCTGCCGAGGAAAGGGAAATCCTGGAGGTATAATTTAACACATCGACATAAGAAATCCAATAGAGTAATTTAGATATGATGAAAATATATCTCGAGACACTATCGAAACTATCTAGTTAAAGGATCAGATCTTAGATCCATAAACCTGCTGAATATGACGAAGAAAAAAAAGATGTCATGGACATCCTCACAGACATGTACCAACATATAACCAACAAATTTAATATTCATTTTAATAAATATGGAGAAGACGTAACTGGATCAGATCAAGCATCATCGGATAAAACTGGTAAGTACCAACGTCATAGGAAGAAGATGAGGAGCTGAACCCCAAAATCTCAGTTGGATAATGAAAATGAGAAAGTAGGACCATCCCAGAGAGAAATATGGCCAAAAAATGGAAGAAACGATCAAACATCTCCAAAAACACATAGTATGCCCCTCAAACAACTGTTCTAAACCGTTTACAATACCAACAAATACCCTATTTTTTAACTTAGTTCCTATATGATTTCAACAATAAATTTTTTACAACCATCAAGCCTCGGTTTCTCAAGCATGAGCTATCAACTTCCCATGTCCACATGTCTATGTACAACTGTTGCAACAAACATATCATCTTGGTGCTATCTCGACCTATCATCACATCATATCAGGCATCCATTTGTCTTGACTAAAGTGAATATCAACAATCCATATACGACTATGCCTATATGGGATAACAACCACAACAGGTGTTGAATTATCACATGTCTTTAGTGTCCGACCATGTTCCCCTAGAGTAGTTTGTGACACATTATTACAACAACCAAAATTCAGCGGTCAAAGGAGCATGGTTTTGTAGGAAGCCGCCAGGTAGGGAAGAGGTATAGATTGATAAAAATAACATATTTACGATGATTATGATGAGTTTATGCAGGAAGAATCATCATTCAGACCAAAATCACCATGTAGAAAGGGTAGCTCTCACATGGTTTTTATGGTTTGCCCACATGCAACATCTGAACCTTTAGTCAAATATGGACTGTTTTCAGTAACCACTATATAGGGTCTAATTACATCATGAGAGATTCAAATTACATAATAGACTGCATACAAAAGCCAAATTAAGGTTGAGACAATATAAAATCAGTTTGTGGAAACAAGAGACCAACTATTAGAGAGCTCAGATAACATTCCTAACATGTATGCATAGAATTTTAAGAAGGTCTTTGTCCAAATATATAATTAAGAAAACATACATATTTGGATATATACTAGAGTTGAGCTCTATATCAAATGTGATGAGACTAAAATGGCCAGAGTAGCGGCGGAGACAAATGCACAATTTATCCATCCGCAATGCCAGCCCTTACTACATGGTATAGAACCGTTCACCGTCGCCCAAGTCTGTTCCAAAAAATAACATGAATCTACCGACCAAAGCAACGTAGTAGGATATTTGAAGAGAAATTATTCTAATCAAGACCAAGGGTATTGAGACAGTAACTCCAACAACATATACAACAACCGGGACATTAGATGAAGGTCCCAACGCCTTTCACGAGGAACATTTACCAAATTAATAATATAATTTGCATCTATTTCAAAATTAAGGACACATTATAATACCATATGCCTCAAAAGATTAATGACCCAAGTGAAAAGAATGATACATTCAAGTATTACAAGTTTGATATGATTTGTACCATTATACCAAAAGATCAAATCCAACAGTTTGTATACAAGCGCAAACTTTCAAAATTAATATAAAAAAAGTCACGCGCGAGAACAGATGTGTTGAAAAAGAACGAAATAGAGAAAAATAGATTTCTCTGCAAGACCGCAAAGAAGAGCACCAAATCAAGCTTAAGAAAAAACCGAAGGGTAAGGCGAAGAACCAAAGACTCCTAATAATCATGCTATTTTTTTTATCTTCCACAAGAAGAATACTTAGATTACATCCATTGGTGAGATAAAAAATCATCTAACATATATAACTAGAAATTAAAACGCAAACAAAATGAAAGAGATAAACGAGATAAGAACATCATAAATTTTTTAGAAGAACACTTGTATTAATTTGATACTTTGGATTTCAATAACTGTTATTCTTTGTTTATACCATTTTCTCTAACTTTCACTATATCTACAAAATCAATTCTCATTCCTCTCATGAAATCATCATTTTATTTTTACTTCTACACGAGTTCTATTTTTTCATATTTTCCTTTTGCTTCTACATAAGTTCTAATTTTTCATATTCAAAAACTTCGATCATTTTTTCACTTCTGGAAATGCATTTTGACATTCTTATCATGTTCTAAAACTTCACCGTTTGTCTTTTCTTCACCTTCAAAGAGATGATCCTTAGCAGAGACCATTCATCAAAAACCATATTTAGAAACTTAAATTTAAATACACTAAGGTGCACTTTGAACATTTTGTTTTACCAATTTCTTATTATATTTTCAAAAGTAAGGTTTCTCAACACCCTCTATATATAAATAATTCGCTTCCATACTGAAACCCATCTCAATATATTTTAATGTCTTTGCTTATAATTTTTTTATTCTTTATCAATTTTATGGTTACATTGTTTTATTTCTAATTCCTTATTTTTTTATGTTGGTTTCACATATGTATTCACTCTTTGATTTTGATTATTTATGTTATCGAGATATTTATATACTAATAGATAAATTAATTACATGGAAGGACAAATTTTTGTGTCGAAGTTTTAATCGATGGTTGCAACGCAAACCTCTAAGAGAATTGGATTGAGTATTTTTTCTATATGTCATTTTTATGCTCAATTATAGTTAATCATGGTCTAATAATAGTGATAGGATGAGTCACAATTCAATAGTCTGTCAAACCACTAATTTTTGTTAATGTTAAATTGACACACCAAACAGTTTGATAAACGATTGTATTGACCAGTTACTGAAGGAGTTTAAATTGGCTACCAATCGTCGGTTCAAGGAGAATTTTTCTTATCGAGATGATATCTCAGGCTATGAAAAGGTTTTCGAAACCAATTTTTTCATCAACTGGACATTGGGTGTTGTTTTCAGGCTATGAAAATGCTTTCGAATTTTTAAATTCGAGCACAATAATTAAGATAGAAAACAATATTGAGTAAAAAATGGTAAAATTAAAATAACAATAAAAATTAATAAAAGTATAGCACAATATTTAAATTCTACCATTTAGTATTTTATTTTATTTTATTTTGTTATATTTTAAGGATTTATTTAAGATAGAAAACCAATATGCTTACATTCATATTTAATAGGATATTATTGTATTATGTTTATTTTTGTTTCCATATTTTGTATTAGAGATTTGGGTGATTCCTATTTAAGGCGTCCCAAACCTTACTTTTGTTTTCAGACTTTGATTAATTAATTGTTGGGAATTATTTCTCCAAATATCCTTATTTCTCTAACCTAGGGTTATGGTTTTATCGTGGTTTCTTTCTTCTAATCTTCCGTCACGCTATCAGTTTGGTATCAGAGCCTCAGTTTCTGCTACAGGGCAATCATGTTTATGAATCCTGATTTATCTGATTCAAGGTCTATAGGAGAGAACACAATCTATGATCATGAAGACCTCGAAGATCACTTGGTATACGGGGACACACCAAACAGTTTGATAAACGATTGTATTGACCAGTTACTGAAGGAGTTTAAATTGGCTACCAATCGTCGGTTCAAGGAGAAATTTTCTTATCGAGATGATATCTCAGGCTATGAAAAGGTTTTCGAAACCAATTTTTTCATCAACTGGACATTGGGTGTTGTTTTCAGGCTATGAAAATGCTTTCGAAACAATTTTTTGTCATCAACTGGATGACTTCAATGTGAATTCAAACAAGGAACACTCGAGAATAATTTATCTTATTCCGATAAGGTCAAAAATTATAATTCTCAATGTAACAATTGAAAAAATAAAATAAAATAATTTTAGTTGTTGATGGTGATGATGATGGTGTTGTGAATTCGAGGACGAATTCTTGTCAACTAAGAAAAGATGACGTAGCCCAAAAAGTCCAAACAAAAACCTTTTTATTTTATTCAAATATCTTATATTATTTAAATCAAATCTAATTCTATTAAGATTCAAGTTTATTTTATTTTAAAATATATATTTTATTTTCTTGTACTATAATTTAGGGTTTTGAGCAACTATTATATAAAACCTCATATACCTTAACTTTTAAAAAAGTTTTGGAATAATATACTTTTTATCTCTGGAAATTTTAGTATTTGTTACCTTTGGATTATGGTTTTATCATGTTACTCTTGAATTATGGTTTCATCTATCGTTGCTTCTTCTTCTACTTCCGCCGCGTCAATAGTTATGATCGCTGCTTAGATTTTGTTTATCTATTTTTTTATTTGTGGTATAAAGTGGGCACAGAAAGAAGTATATTTTTATAATTGCTTAATTTGACTGAAACTTGTTAACGATGGTTTTCACCTTGGATAAATAATGCATAATATTAGTAAATTTCTTGATTTATACCAATATAGTAATATTAGAACTTTATTTATATGTTTCTAATTGAATTAAGTAAGTATAAGTGATGAATACAGTACAACAAATCCATAACTTGTATCTGAAATTCTATTAATGCTAGCACCTTCAGCAACTGATGCCCATATCCTATTATCCGAATTCTATTTTGGTAAGTACTATTCAGATGCTACTTTATACTTTATATGTATCCTTTAGATTATGGGTTTTAAAAAATCATGACCTAGTACATGTCCAAGGCTTTTGTTAATCAAATGTTATACATACTTGGTTTGTTTGGTTCGAGTGAAAGATCACACACTCATACATAATCCCCTAGTAAAATGGACTTAGTCAAATGGCTAAGTGAAGGGTCGCCTACGAGCGCAACCTCTTGTTAAAAAGTCATAATCACTGTGGCCACTCTTGTAAAAGAGTCTTAGTTGTTGTGGCCAAATGAGTGGTCGTGCATGAACGAGACTTCTTGGTAAACAGACTTGACCATATGACCAAGTGATGGGTCACGTGCAGGTGCCACACCTTGTTCAATATTTTTCCCTTGTGGCCAAGTGGAAGTTTGTGCACGGACACAACCTCTTCTTAAATGGACTTGACTATTTTAGCTAAGTGAAGTGACGAGTCGTGTATGGACGCGACCTCTTATTAAACAGACTTGACCATTTTGGCCAAGTGCATGATCACGCACGAGCGTGATCTTTTGTTAAATGGACTTGGACCTTTTGGCCAATGGAGGGGTCGTGCATCCGAGCGGTGCGCTTGCTAAATAGACTTGGTGAGAGTCGAGCACATGTACGCGACTTCTTGCTAGACAATCTTGGTCGCCGTGGCCAATTGAAGGGTCGTGCACATGTCATACCTATTGTTAAATAAACTTGGTCATTTTGGCCAAGTAATAGGTCACAGATTTGAGTACGACGTCTCATTAAATAGACTTTGTATTATTTCCACGTCCATCTTCCCATGTACAACTGTCGCCACAAATATATGATTTTGGTGTTGTCTTGACCGATTCTTACATGCCACCATGTTACCTGTTTGTTTTGACTAAAGTAAAAATCAACAATCCGTATGGGCTGTTTCATATGGGGAAGCAACCACAAAAAACATTGAATCTCAACATATCTCTTGAGCTTGGCCATGTTTCTCCTATACAGTTTGCGACCTATTTTTATAATAATAAGGCTTCAGCGATCAAAAGAGTATGGCTCCACAGGCAGTCGCCGGGTAAGGGAGAGGTAAATATTGACTTTTCCACTTATTCTGTACAAATTATGCACCGATTCATTCTCCAATGACCGATGACACGAAAACAAACCAAACGACGCACTTGTACTTGGTTTCCAACTGTCAGAATCATCCCCGTCATGGTTGATCTAGGGATCCAAGCTTCTTTTTCTAGCCATTTTTGTTCAGAACAAAACTCAACCGAGACCGATCAAAGTGATAATCGATAAACGATTTGATCAATGAAAGAAAGCCTCCAAATACTGGTTATTAGCAATATGAAAGACAAAGTGAGATTATAGCTTTAAAGTATGATAATGTCGAATAAAATAAAAATATAAACTGACAAAGGAGAACAATGTGTATAGTTTCATGTTCTCGAATCATAACCTTTCATATTATAAAAAAGCTAATGGCCAACATCTAATCATATGAAATACTTCAAAGTGAGAAGGCGAACAACCCGAACGTGTGAAGTTCAACCTAAAATTTATGTTTATGTTATGTGTCACTATATCAACATATCTCTAACAAAAATTTAAATTATAATATTTCACTTCTCATATAAACGAAAGCTTGAGTTATAGCCATGCAACGTCATGGTAAAAATAGGTTCAGATATCATGTTTATGTAAATGTAACTACATTTAAACAGACAACAACATATACAATGATACATTCGACTTTGTTCATTTTGAAAGATACAACACCTCAATTACCCGAACCTCCATCATCTCCAAAATTACTCATATACTGCTTCAACCATGGTGATTAGTAATTTCTTTTTATCCTTTACAAATACTAAGGGGGTTACTCTCTTTCGATTTGACCAAATATTCTACCGACCTAGTCACATGTTAGTTGTTAGTTGTACTTTTTTTTTACTTTAGTCAAAATAGAATTTCTTTTCTTCAGAAGTGGAGTTCTGATACAAAAGGTTATTAACGATATTAGAATAAGCTCAACATGAAACAATCCAAAAACGCCTCTGAGATTTGTTCAGCTATGGTAAGTTGAGCGCAAATATAACACTAACGTATCTCAAAACTCTTGAAAGTTTGGTAAATAATAGATAATGGTACAGTTCGACATCCAATAAAAAATTAAGAACATCCGACTTCAAACAATATGTACATAATCGACATTCTATAGTCTTAATAAAACAAAAATAACAAACGTTCGGATAATTATACAAATTACGGTAATTGATTAACTTCTCACAAAAACCCGATAAACTACTAATAATAATCAAATTTGTTCAATCCAATTACCCATAACTAAAAAAATTATATTCATTGGATTGTTATTTGAAAACTAAAAACGTAAATAAAAATAAAATGTAATAATATGATAACACCTCTTGTAGTGGATTTGCTTTTAATAATTTACAATACGTAATCTTTCAATAAAAAACTATTTCACATATTCATCTTTAATAACAAATCTATTAGGGGTGTATTTTTATAATACTTTCGTAACATTTTATAATATTTTAGATCTCCAAAACTGATTTTTTCTTTTGAAAACATTACTATTTTATTTGGTTTCAAAAGGACTAAATGTTAAATAAACAAAATTTGAGGTACTATCCCTTAAAAGACCATTTCATATAAATACCACTTCAATGTCGTTTCTCATTCGCTTATCTTCACATCAGAGTCCCAATCCAACCCGTTTTCGCTTTCTATCGCAAGAGAGTGTCTCAATATCGGCAACCCTAATTTTCTCTCTCTATAAAGATAAACAGCTCTATTCAATTCTTCTCCCTCCCCTCGGTTTATCATCCCAAACTCTCTTTAGGTATCTCATAACTTCAAACCGAGCTCATTAATAACTAATCTTTCCGCAATAAATTTTGCTCTTCATTTCTCACAGATACTATCTTTCTTTTTTCCTTTTTCATTTATCCTTTGATTCGATAACAACAACTGTTTCTTCTTTTTATTTCGATCTTAATAATAAACTCCGAAATAATTAGTCGATTTAACATTTTTTAGGGTTTCGAGAGAAGAAAAAAAAACCCTAATTCGACCGATAGCAATTTCAGTTTTTTTTTTCTTTTCTTGTGTTTGGTGTGTAATATTAGTCTGTGTTTATCATATATATATACATATATATAGTAAAAAAGAAGTTTTTCTTCTGCCCCCTTGGAAAAGTCGAGAGTGATGGCTGGTAGAAGCAGGAGAGACGAAGGATCGGTGGTGATGAGCACCAACAACGTGTTTGCTGCACTCGATACCCTTAGGAAGAAGAAGAAGTCCGACAAGGAATCAAAGAGCAAGAGATCGTCCAAATCTCAGAAGGAGCCGGAGCCACAGGTCTTTTGGCAACCGACACCACTCAATGCTAAATCATGGGCTGATGTTGATGACGACGATGATGACTTCTATCTCACCACCGCTCCGCCCAAACCCCTTTGGGCTTCATCTGATGCTGCTGCTCATAGCGATGAAAAGAATGGTAATCTTGAGGTAAGAAGCTGATTTCAATTTTTACTTTTTACATGTATACGGTGATGATAACGCCTTGCTATGTAGATCAATCAAGTATATGTTATTTGGGTATACACAATGCATCAGCTGAATGATTTAGTGTTTGTGAATAATCGCTTATCCGTGATAGGATTGTTTTGTGAATAGTTAAGAAGAATTCGAAAGGCTAAACCACATAGGATCTGATCTTAAACATGTGTAATTCTAAAGGTATGGGTTAGATAATGCAGGCATCAACTGTTAATGGTACCCTTTAGTCAAAAGTCCTGCCCTTTGAATCTTACTTTTGTGCAAAATTCGCAATATTTCGATGTGTATGACTGTCATTTTGAGTTTCTCATTTGTATTTTGGTAGCCTGATATTATCATTCTTGTCGATTTCTAGAGTTATTGTTTGGTAGATATCATTCTGGTTTCTTATTAACTTTGTCTCTCATATCCGATCTTGTACATGATTGCGACGTGTTTTTCAACGCTACATATGTACATGGGTTGATATTCTCGTCGTTGCCGATTCCTAGAGTTATTGTTTGGTAGTTCTTGTTTTCGATTCTTATTTACTGTCTCTCACGTGGATCTTTCACATGATATGCGATGTGTTTTTAAACTGTACATATGTGCGTGGGTTGATATTCTCATCCTTGTTGATTTCTAGAGTTATTGTTTGGTAGTAGTTATTGATTCTTATCAACTTTGTCTCTCACTCGAATCTTTTACATGATATGCGATGTGGCTTTGAACGGTACATATGAGCATGAGTTGATATTCAAATCATTGTCGATATCTATATTTATTGTTTGGTAGCTCTTATTCTGGATTCTTATTGACTTTGTCTCTCACTCGGATCTTTCACATGATATGCGATGTGTTTTTAAACGGTACATATGTGCATGTGTTGATATTCTCATCCCGGTCCATATGTGCATGTGTTGATATTCTTATCCCGGTACATACGTGCATGGGTTGATATTCTCATCCCGGAACGTGCATTGGTTGATTATCTCATCCCGGTACGTACGTGCATGGGTTGATATTCTCATCCCGGTGCATACGTGCATGGATTGATATTCTCATTCTGGTACATATGGGCATGGGTTGATATTCTCATCCGTGCCGATTTTTTTTGAGTTTTTGTTTGATAGTTCTTATTCTGGATTCTTATTGACTTCATGTCTCACTCAGGATCTTTCACATTATATGCAATGTGATTTTAAACTGTACATATGTGCATCGGTGGATATTCTTACCCTTGTCTATTACTAGATTTATTGTTTGGTAGTTCTTATTCTCGTTTCTTATTGACTTTGTCTCTCATTCTTATCTTTTACATGATATGCGATGTGTTTTTAAATGGCTTCATATGTGCATGGGTTGATATTCTCATCTTTGTCGATTTCTAAGAGTTATTGTTTGCTACTTCTTATTCTGGTTTCTCTTTGACTTTGTCTCTTACTCTGATCTTTTACATGATATGCCATGTGTTTTTAAGTTGTGCATATGTGCATGTGTTTTTCTTGTAGATATAATATGCTGGTTAATTTTGGATCTGTGTTTTGTTCTGCCGTATGGTCTTTTGGTATAGTTTTAGTGTTTCCTTTAAATTGTCCGCCAACGATATGAATTCATTATTAGACAGATTTGTAGTTTTTATGAACTTGAAAGGTTAAATTACGAATAATAACACTATTAGTACAAGTAGGGAGATATAATTGATGTCAATGCATAATTTATTAAAGATATTGCATAGTTAGAAGTGTATCTTTCGAGTATTGTCTTTGTATATTCGGTGCATTGCTGTGCTCACTCCTTAAAAAACCAAAAGAAGATGATATCAGAGGACATGGACTACGTAGTGTCCTCAATACTAATATCTCTGCATTTATCAATTTAAATCTTCTTATTGTTGCACTCACTCCTTAAAAGAACAAAGAAGATGATACCGGAGAACATGGACTACATAGTGTCTTTAATTTTAATATCACTGCATTTATTAATTTAAATCTTCTTGTCCCGTTCCACTTCTGTTAATCCTTTCTAAAATCAAAAGCGTTTAGTACAATGTAAGTTTTATAGAGAACCTATTATTTGAAACTGGAAACTATCAATTACATTAGTCCATGCATCTAAAAAGAACACACTGCATTGTATCAATCAGAGCCCTAGTTTTATCCTTTTGCATTTTACTCTATACTCGAGTTAGTGCGATATTATAACCTTGATTTCCCTGTGATTCTTTGCTTCCCAGGTTAATTCAAGTACTAATTTCAATAAGAGTTTTCTGAAACCTATTTTGATGTTATCAATGTCTTTTGCTGTTTGCTTTGTTATACCTTATAAGTTTTAGAAACTTCTCATTGAATTTTGTATTAATCACAATCGTTTGCATCAGATATAAATATCATTGTAATTTGGTAGTGATTAAGAACAAGATTTCTTTTGTAAATTTTGTTTTAGTTGCTGATTATCTTTTGGAATTTCAGGATAGTGAGAGTGAGGAAGATATTTTAGATGAAGGTGACGACGATGCTGAAGAAGAGCATGAACAAGAGGCTCCAGTACACCCAGAGCCAGAGCCTGTGGTGGAGAAAGCACCCGAAGTTCCTGCTCCTCCTAAAGAGCCAGAGAGACAGCTGACTAAGAAGGAGAGGAAGAAGAAGGACCTTGCTGATTTTGACGACCTTTTGGCTTCCCTTGGAATTAATCAGGAGAACAATGGCCATGATGAGTCAAAAGGTAACTGTGATCACTTTTTAATATTGTTACTTCCTTTGATAATCGAATGGCTATGGTATATGCATCTAGCTAACAGATTTTAGCTAAACTTGCCTCCTGGGGATATTTTTAGTTATATATATATTACATTTACATCCTACTATCGAGAGGGATTAGTCGGAGTTAGTAAAGTTCTATGTATATTTGGAATCCACCCACACTAATATGATTCTTAATATTTTGAACCAAAGCCAAATCATGTTAGATTGGAGAACCAAATCAAAACGATAACATTAAAAAAATGGTTGGTTTGGTTTGGTTCAGTTTTGATATATATATATATATATATATATAATTGGATATGTAAATATAGTACAATGTATATGTTACAGTCTTATATATTTTAAAATGATATATAAAATCTACGGTTCCAACGTATGGCTTAGAACTGCGGGTCAACTTCTGTTTGGTTTTGATTCTAAGATCACATAAAGTGCAAAATGTTTTTTGGTTTCTTATAATTGAAAACCATAACAAACTCATTTCTTAATAAAACCGATCCAAATTTGCTACTCTACTATTGAGTATGCATGTAATCTATATATTCAGTTCGGTTTAACGCAGCCAAAGTTTGCAGCTATATTCAGTTCGGTTTGATGCAGCCAAAATATGCATCCCTACTATTGAGTACGTATGTAAGTTATAATCGTGGCTGCGTAAAAGATACGCAGTTGTGGATGATTCTTGGATGAAACATAGTTGGTTGCTGGCCTCACCGGATCTTGGTCATACCTATCATTGACTGTAAAAACTCAAATAAAAAGATTCGTTTTAGTTGGTAGGTGTATATTTAAACAGATTAGTGTAAATCTATATTGTTGGTTTTTTAAATCAATGATAGATACAGCATGGGGTCCTTCATCTCATATGGCTAGGACCTTCATCATATCCAAGATTCATTCGCATTAAATAGTAGTACCATCCAAGAATCATTCATAAAATATTAGTTCTGTCATGCACCCTAAAAGCATCCTCTAGCCCAATAGTATCAACTATTTTATACCTATACTGCTTTTCAACAACACAAATCTGGGTGTATTTGAATCCTTCACACAAAAGTATATAGACCCCCTTATTATTTTTCTTTTGCATCGGTTGTGTAGACTTCATATACTATTAAGCATGTAAGGTTCCACCTTAGCAATTTAAGTAACAAAGAAAAAAATCGCATGGACAAGGTATATATTTAATACTCCCTGTACTTCAATTAGGAAATTCTACATTCTTCAGCATCCCCAGAAGTATGTGTGGCACAATAGTATTAGCTCCACTAAATACTTCCCATGTTTATATCGCTGCCCAAACTAAGAATCTCTTTGACATTAATTGTCAGATGTGAAGCAAGAAAAGAAAGAAGCTGATCTTAATGGAGATGGAGACAAGAAGGAAACTGTTGGAGAGTCGAAAAACGCCAAGAAGAAGAAAAAGAAGGAGAAATCTAAGGAGGCAAAAGAGACTCAGGATCAAGCTGACAAGTCAGAGGAAGGCGCGGGGGGTGAACAGGCAGAGGAAGGATCTGCTATTGATATGAAGGAGCGACTGAAGAAGATGGCATCCATGAAAAAGAAGAAATCCAGTAATCAGATGGATGGTGCAGCTAAAGCTGCGGCAAATGAAGCAGCTGCAAGAACTGCAAGGTTGGCTGCTGCAAAGAAAAAGGAGAAAAACCACTACAACCAGCATCCAGTACGGTAAATACCCCGTCTTTAGTTTGAGATATAGTATGAGCATATGTAGTTCCTGTCTGTTCATATGCTAAAGTGGAATAATCGGTGTTGGTGGATTTTGGGGTCTGTTTTGGTGTAGTTGTATTACCATGCACAATAGAAAGATCATGCATCTGACTTTTGATGCAAAACTTTTTTAGTATTTGTCTTAGATATATGTCTTGATAGTTTGGGAATCGAACGTTTGGACCCGTGATTTAAGTTTGCTCTATATAGAATTGGATTCTTGTTTTGATGATATTAAATACTTTTTTAATTATAGTTCGTCTGAGTTTTATTGTAGAGCATAATATTACTATCAGCTGATAGAGCAGAGTGATATTGGTTTTTCAAATCAATGCTCTTTTTTATTTCCATTAAAATGGATCTTGATTTGATATTGAGTTTACTGATTGAGATATGCTAGCTAATCAAACCTTTTTTGTGTGATTTAGAAGATCGGATTAGTTTTAGAGAAGTCTTTAATTTTAATTTTAAGGTGACTGATTATCCAACAAGAAGTTGAAAAGACATATCTATCTACTCTAACTATTATCATAACTTCTGTTAAGTTTGTCCTCCTAAATTTGGTTTTTGCTATAATTTTTTTTATTCAAATGTCATGACACGACCGTCGTTTTAAAATCTCTCTGTTCATAAACATCAGACCAATATAAAATTTTATTTTTTATTGTCAGACGCCAGGTCAAGAAAATCTTCCCGAGTCTTATGTGTTTTGATCCTTTCTTCAAAGCTTTCTTTTTGGTCTAATTATATGACTGATGATTTCAGTCATTTTAAAAGTCTATTTCATTAATCATTTTAAATATTTATTAGTTTTATTCAAATTCATGTCCAACTTGAGAAAACATAAGATAACACGTTTGTGGAAATGTCCATATTTTTAGCCGTTACCATACATTTAGACATCAAAGCAGTATGGAGTTAATTCCAAGGTAAATATTACTTGATGATAGTACTTGACGATAATTTGGATGGGAAAAACGGTTACAATAATCTCCAATATTCAATCAAGAATTTGGCGAAAAATGAATACTCTTGCTTTTCTTTTGAATCATCTTCTTCTATAGCCTCATGGATGAAGGTGATTGTTCTTCACGGATCAATAGATCAACTGATCTTGATAACCAGTTCCCAGCTTTGAAATCAACTGTCCAGTTTTGGATTAGGTAGTTAAAGATGCTGCCACTAAATCCTTCGCTGACCTGTTCAAGCAAAGTAAAGATGGGTTAGTTCACAAAAATGTGCAACGATCATGGCATCATGATCATGTGGAAGTCAATTTTGATGTTTCTGATTTGAGTTATCTCCAAGCAAAATCTAAACATACTATAGTTGGTAAATTCTCGGTTGGGAAGCCTAAATATGGTTTGGTCAAGGATTTTCTTGATACATTTAGATTTAAAGGAGAAGTCACTGTCTCTGCATGGGATTTTCGTCATATATTTATTGAGTTTACTCTATTGGAGGATAAAATCATGAGGCTATTCGTTTGGTCTCCTAATTTTAATCCTAATGAGGAGAACCCTTCTATTCATGTCTACGTAGATCTGCATAATCTACCCGAATTCTTATATAATGAATCAACAATTCTTGAGGTAGCTAAGTTCATTGGTACTCCATTGAATGTTTGGAAACCTGACAGAAATAGGGCTTGACAAAATCATTGTAGAATGTGGGTTATACTAGATGTTTCTAAGTCTCTACCTAAGGAGATATAGATAAATTTTGGGCCCCATACTTTTTGGCAGAAACTGGTTTATAATAGAGTTCCTAGCTACTGCAATGTATGTTCTCACCCGGGGCATGCCGATATGGATTGTAAAAAATCCTCTCAAAGGAAACCTGTTGAGCAAGAAACAACCACCACAAAGCCAGTTGATCTGGTCCCTGAGTTTCAGATAGTAAAAGATGGTCAAAAGATGAAATCAGTAATTGTTAACAGTTTATATGAAGGAAAAGATTGCACTGATAAGATGGATGAAGTGTTACAAAATGATGTACCTTTGAAGGGTAATGAGATGATTGAAGCAATCCATATGCGTCAATTGGGATCTTCTATCAAAGATGTTCAGGACTCCTCGATGCTTGATCACTCCTCTCCTACAAAACAGACCACGGGCAATCTCCCTTCGTCTCCGATAAACAAAGAAGTCAGCTCCATTGGGGATAAGAGAAATGATATAAAAAAAATCAAAAAGTCTAAAGTGGTAAACTAAAAAAGGATTATCTTCCCTAAGTGTGTGCAACATAAAAGTGTTGCAAAAAATTCTAAACATTTCAAATGATTAGTATTCTTAATTGGAATGTCCGTGGGATTGGAAATAAACAAACTCAAGCGAGGGTCAAATCTCTTAAAGATCTAAAAAGTTTGATTTTATAGCCATTCAGGAGCCTATGGTGTCTGAGTCTAAGCTGGAAACAATTTCTAAGAAATTAGGTTTTCAAGGATTTGCTAATAATGTCTCTAATAAAATTTGGGTCATGTGGACTAGTTTGTATGAGGTGGAGATTCTTGCTATTGAAGATCAGTTTCTTCATGTCAGAGTTAATCACAGTCTTATTCCTAAAGACTTCTATGTTACGGTGGTGTATGCCAAATGTTCTAGATCTTTGAGAAGGCTTCTGTGGGGTAGCTTAAGGGCTATTGATGTTGAGGAAAGGGATTTGATGATTTTGGGAGACTTTAATACTATTGCTTTCCCTAATGAGCAACTCAATTGCTCTTCTAACTGTTCTGCTAGCATGGATGAGTTTAATGATTTCATGCAGGATTGTTCTCTTATTCACGCTGGTTTTACAGGTAATAGGTTTACTTGGACTAATGGTAGGAAGTGGAGGAGATTGGATAGGGTTATCTATAATGGGAAGTGGTTGAACTATTTTGACAACACATACATTCACCATCTTCCTAAAACTTGCTCTGACCACTCTCAATTACTCCTAACTATCTCAAACTGTCTCCTCTTTCAAATTTCTGAATATGTGGTGTCTTCACAAATATTTTTACAGCTTTGTGGAAGACTGTTGGGCTAAAGATCTGCATGGTCCTCCTATTAATAGGTTACGGTTTAAGCTAAAGCTTCTTAAATCTAAGTTGAAAATGTGGAACAAAACAATTTTCGGGAATGTATTTGACTCTTTAAAGCTGGTTGAGGAGGATATTGCTAATCTTGAAGCTAACCTAATCACTTCTAACTCTGAGGAGGATAAGACTATGCTTGAGAATGCTAAAAAAAATCATTTGTTACTGCTGGAAAGGGAGGAATCTTACTGGACTCAGAAAGCTGATAATAAGTGAACATTGGATGGGGAAATGAATACCTCTTTTTTTCATAATTATGTGAAAAGGAAGAGGAAAAAGCCTCAAATCATTAGAATCTAGGATGGTTCTAAGTGGGAGGAGGATGCCACGGCTATAAGTGAGTCAGTTGTGAATCATTTCAAAAACCTAATATATGATTACCATAACCCTTGGTGCTCTAATATTCTGGGGGACTACATTCCTAAGATTGTGACAGAGGCTGATAATGACAGGCTAATGGGGATGCCTACTAAGAATGAAGTCTATGATATTATCAAAGATTTGTGTCCTACAGCAGCTGTGGGGTCTGATGGTTTTAATGGTCGATTTTTTAAATTATGTTGGCCTATTATCAAGGGGGATCTCTGTGAAGCTTTAAAGGATTTTTTCAGGGAAGGGCAGTTCCCTCTGGGTATCTACGCTACTGTCTTATGCTTAATTCCTAAGGGTGATTCTCCTAAGGAATGGAAGGATTACAGACCTATTAGCTTAACTACTTATTTTAGTAGGATTCTTTCTAAGCTAATTAACAAAAGGGTCTCTTCTATTCTTCCTATTTTAATTTCATATGTTCAAGGGGCCTTTACTAAAGGGAGGATTATTCACGAAAACATAATACTGGCTCAGGAATTTGCTGGGGATCTTTCGACTAAGACTATGGGAGGTAATGTTATGCTTAAGATCGATATGGAAAAAGCGTTTGACAGGCTTGATCACATTTTCCTTTTAAGTGTGATGCAAGCCTTTGGTTTCAGGAATGATTTCTTAAGGATAATTGAGAGGAATATAAAGATTTGTCATTTCTGTCTTAATTAATGGGTCATTGAAGGGCTATTTTAAGTCTAATAAAGGGTTGAGACAGGGTGACCCATTGTCCCCAACCCTTTTCATTCTTGCCCAAGAGTATCTGATTAGAGGTCTCTGTCATCTATCATATACTGATCCTACTACAAGATTTAAAGCTAGGGGTGGAGTTAACCTACCTTGCTTAAGCTTTGCTGATGATCTGTTGATCCTTTGTAATGGTTCCACTGTTTTTCTCAACAAAGTTTTTAAAGTGATTAGTCATTATGAAGAGATCTCTGGGCAGATCATAAATAAGAGTAAGTCTAGAGTAATTGTGGCAAAAAGTTTGTTACCTCTTCATGCTAGAAGACTTGAAAGGCTCCTGGTTCTGTGATTAACAATAAGAATCTGGTTAGTAACTTTGAGAACATTATATCTAAAACAAGAAGCAAGATTAGAGAGTGGGGACCATACTACACTCTCGTTTGGTGGAAGACTAATCTTGATTCAGTCTGTCCTAAATTTCTATCCTATGTATACCATCCAACATTCGTCTATCCCTAGTACTGTTATCAGAAGGCTTGAAGTTCTCTACAATAAATTCCTATAGGGTTCTAAGCAAGATAAATCTACTATCAGTTGGTGTAAGTGGGGTAAAATGTGTAAGCCATACGAAAATTATGGTCTTAACGTTAGAAGTATTGAAGTAATGTTGTTTGTTTTTTCTTGTAAGTTGTGGTTTCAGCTACGAAGTCAGAACTCTATGTGGTCTAAATTTTTGAAATCTATCTATTTCAGTAATAGTCATCCTCTCACGGTGTCTTTGCAAGCTAATAATTCTCAGGTTTGGAGAAGAGTTTGGTCTGTTAGGGATTTGGCTGATAAATATATTTTTTGGCATGCTAAGGAATGATGTTTGGACTTAAGGATTGACAGATGGTGTTCAAGTGAAGCGTTTAATTTTTTTTGAAAGTAATGAGGACAGGCAGCTATTTGTGCCTTATCTAGTTAAGGATTTTTGGTCTAATAGTAGTTGGATGATCAACAACCTTGAGAGTGTTCTGGACTCAAATCAAGTCCAGAATATTCTTAAGGTTTCTCTGGATGATTCTATAAATGATTCTATTTCGGGTCTTTAAGTGATAATGGTCTGTTTTGCTCTAAGTCTATGTGGAGCGAGATTTGTAAGAAAGGGAATTGCTCGTACTTTTATATCAAAGTGTGGAATAATGTGATGCCCCGAAAATACTTCTTTCTGCTCTGGAGAATCTTCAAGAATTGGCTTTCTGTTGATACTATCCTGCAAAACGGAAAGTTTTATTTAGCATACGTCGAAAGTGTGAAACATGTGTTTGTGGATTGTAAGAAAGCTTGGTAGGTTTGGTCTTATTTTGCAGGGCACTTTAGGATTTTTATCACTCAAAACATGACTATCTCTCACTTAGTGAGAACATGGTTCTGGTCCTCTAAAAGGGAGGTTCATGTAAGAAATATTCTTCCTCCTATAATAGTTTGGGTTATCTGGATGGCCAGAAATAAGCTTAAGATGGAAGGAGTGAACTAGAGGGCTGAGGAGATGATTAAAAGAGTAATTTTAATTCTTTCTAGTTTGGACAGTTCTTTGCTTCTTAAGAAAAAGCACTGGGGCAGTGACAGTGGTACTGGGCTCTCTCTAAGTTGTGTGAATCATATTCAAAGGAAACATATTCTTGTGGCTCTTAGGTGGGTATGTCCTAAACACCGATGGAGCTTGCTCTGTCAATGGTGAATGGACTGGTAGAGGTATTATAAGGGACAGTGAGGGTCAGATTATTTTTGGTTTCACGAATTACTATGATAAAGGGAGTCCGATTATTGCTGAAACAAGGACTTTTATGGATGGTATTCAGTTTTGTCGATCTAAGGGGTTTTACAGGATCGATATTGAGGTGGATTCTAAAGTGCTATGTGATCTGATCCTATAGAACAAGTCTCACTGGTATCTGAAAGCTTCGATAGACTATTGTTTCAAGATTATAGCTCCTACCATGAAAATTAAACATATTTTTAGAGAGCAGAATGAGGCAGCAAACTGGCTTGCTCATTCTGCTTCTGTTGCTATCGGCGAGTCATTTTTGGGAAAGATGAAGCCCAGCAAGACTAAGGGCTATAGTCTTTCTTGAAGGGCTAGGGGTTGGTCATGTAAGGCCTCGTTCTAGTGCCTATAATGAGTAATTTCGTAAAATTCAGAGAGGGATTCTTACATGAGTTCTCTTGTTTGTCACTGTCTTCTGTCGATTTTGGTTTCACTTCTTGCTGATGATTGTTGTCTAGTTCGAGGGATGCATGTTCGTTCTGATGCTGGTGTTGAAGGCGATCTCTCTATGCATGTCGATTAGATGGTGAGATGTGGACGGGGGCTTGCCGGTTGCTTCGAGTGGAGTTTAATCAATTGAAGTTTCAGGCTTCAAGTTAATATGGGTTTTGATTTTGCAGTTGATTGCTGGTGTTTTCAAGGCAATGTGAAAGCTGTTTGATGTGAAAGCTTCTTGGGGCTTTGGTTTGGAAAAGATCGCGGGGGGGGGGGGGGGGGGGGGCTGGGGCTGGTGATTTTTGGCTAGATGGTTGTAGATGAGATGTAAGAGAGAAAGAAAGAGGGTTCTATCTAGAGTTTCAAATGGGGTTTTGATTTTTAACCATATTTCCACAAATTTTAAAATTTTATACATTAAATTATTCAAAATAGATTATTTTTATTGTTTTTTTATTCTCTAGTCATTGTAATTGACTACATGTATAAACAAAAACAAACAAAAACCCGTTGTTTCTTTTGAGTTATATTTGTTTGTCTTAATTCGTATATGTGGTCGTGAGCGAGTGATAGATTTTCAAGGCACCAAAATTCGTTTCTCAATTTATTAAAAATTATTGTTAGTATAGTTTGATACATTTATTTAAAGATATATAAAATAAATATTAAACAAATAAAAACAAGCCCAACTACATTTTCAAATAAAAAGTGTATTGTTTTGAATCGAAATGGCGAAGTAAATATGACACAACAAACTTACAATTTATCTAAAGTAAATAGATATCTGATGCGAGTAGTATGATGTCATGTATTTATAAAAGCAGATTAGTCAGATTCGAATTAATTTAATCAAAGATGAATATTTTACATGTGAAGTAGTGTAAAGAAAACAATAAAATTGAAACATTATATTTTTTCAAAAATTATAAAATTAAATTAAAAATCAGGTACAAATCAATTTCATTTTTTTCGTGAATCAAATGATTTTTTCAATAGTTATTTTATTTATAAATTACTAAAAAGAGTTTAAAAGACGATATCTTCTCTTTTCCAATAAAAAACTGATTTTAACAGATGGGAGAGTTACTCATCAAAATCCATTATACAAACCAATTACTGGTTAAGGTCCAACAAATTTAACAAATTATGTACCTAAAATATCTTCCTATATAAAAGCATTAAACACGTGTACACATTTTTTTTCTAATTTAAAGGTCTGTATCTCGTAAACCGTAACTCAGAAAAAAAAAATCCAAAAATACCATTAGTTTTATTTTTGTAAGACAAACAAAACTAGATCCATTCATGATTTTTTAAAAAGTATACTTTACACTAATTTCTCATTATGTGGTTTAACATATGAGAATTGCTAAAAAAACAGCCAAAACTACTCCGTGAAGTCGCTTGTTTCTATTTTTCAATATTTACAAATTTGCCACTAGGCAAAAAACCCAAAAAACCTTTGAAAGTCTAATTAATTACAACCCACGCCATTGAGCACTTCTAACTACTCCATGAAGTTGCAAACACAACTTCAAACATCCAATATAATCATCTTCTCCAAACTACCTAAAACCTCAAAAGTGAACAACCCATTCACCCATTTTTTTTAAAACCTCCAAACCTTCAAAACATGGCCAGAGGAGAGTCAGAACCACTTCCCATCCAGAGCACTATGGACGCTAAGGAGTTACATTTCTTACTCCCCTCTTATTTTTGCGAAAATTAGATGTTTTGAAAAAACCAGTTTTTTGTGTTCATCGCCACACGTTGGCGTGGTTGGTGGGTCGTACGCCATGAGTGTGGAGCGCGTTATCATCCCCACGCCAAAGGATGGCGTAGTCACCATTTCTTTCGCCACACATGTGGCGTAATAAAGATGTTCGGCGCCATACTCATGGCAAAATCCCGTTAACTAATCCGGATTGCCGGTTCAATTGGCTTAACTACTTCTTATGTATTGTCGGATGTTACAAAATGTGAAATTTTGCTAGTTTCGGACTACGCTCATCATTTCACCACTCACGACGAGTATAACTTAGACTCGATGACCGAGTGGGTAAAAACCACGGGAAAGTCGTTAGGTTTTTCGATTAACATAGCGTCTAAGGAGATGTGGAGAAGAGGGAGAACACCGAGAATAGATTAACTAGACGATTGTAATGAATGAATGTAAACTTTGGATGTTTTTTGTTTGGATGTTTATCTTAAAAACAATAACACTTAAACTTCTTAATATGTCGATTGCATTAAAACATTACACTTTAATTAAAAGCATTGCATAATTAGAGATACATAAGCAAATAACTTAAAACAAATGATAGATAAGCTAACCTGAGTTAGCATTGCACACTTAGTTTTATGGAGACAGATAGTTCCATCCATACTCAAAGCGTTTCTCGAATGAATATTCATCTTCCTCACTACTTCCTTTGGGAGTTGAGTTAGTATCAACGACGCTGGCTATTGCGTCGGCTATTTCTTGCTCCATTTGCTGTATCGCATGTGACCACCATCTCTTGCGTAATTGTACTTTGGAATCCCATGTTGAATACATTTTGGACTTTGCTTCGGACTTCTTAAGCCAGTGACTCAATCTGTATAGTCACTGTTTTCAGATAAGCTAACCTATCAAACACTTCTTCGCGTCCGCATGGTCGGGGCATTAAATATCCTGGACACGATGCCTCCCTACCGTGGTTGAAGAACATTCTGCACAAAACCGCATCGATGAAACCATGAATCTCCTCTTGCATCGCACCTCTGACGAAGTCAAATGCGCTTAGGAGGTTTGCATCTTCGTGCACATTCCAGCCTAAATCACCCATTGTTATAACTTAAATATTTGGTTTCATAGCCAGATTCTAGTATTTATAGACTCGAAGTCGGTGGTTCAATTCTAAAATAATTAGCGGGAAATGGTGTTTTTGTTCCCGCGTAAAACTTTTTGAGGCGAGAAACCTTCACTCCATTTGTTTTTTCCCGCCGGGGTACCTACTATAATTTGTTATAGCAAGATACAAAAATACAATATTATAATATCAAACAAAAAGGAAAAAGTATCATACATGAACCGAAACATCAAAATACAGAAAATAGTATCGTACATCAACCATCAACGAGAGCATCAAAATATAGAAAACAGTATCATAAAATCCGAAACCCAAAATGATACGTTTAATACATAATATATATAAAACGATCTCACAGCAAAGTGAGATTAACAACATTACATAGTGGAAATATAATTTCTTAGTCGAAATCGAATATTCTGTTCTCTGGAATAGGTCCGAAGTTCGCAATGTCATCTTCTATCTCAGCAACCCTACTTTCGAGATATTCTAACATATATCCAGTAACAAAATCTGCCCTAAACAGGTTCCACTCAACAAGTGCTACTTGTTGAACTTTGTAAAGCAAGTTGGACAAAAGCTGAAGTGGTTCAGCTTTTGCATGATTGTACCTGCTTTTGACTTCTTCATGACTGCGTGGCGGCGGATTTGGAAACTCCAATTGTCCATAATCATAAAACATCCTACAAAGCACTCGATCGAAAAAATAATCGGTCGTATCATCAGACATTGTTAGGTTAACAAACTTCACGGCCTGAAGCAACCGAGGGTCTTCGTTTATACAAAATTCCATACCTAACTCCATAACCTGAAAATAGAAATGCAAATGTGAAGGTGTACTTGAAAATACTAAAACTCACTTGGAAATCTATTTTTCTAACAAAACTAGCATAAACACATATAATAGACACAACCAAACAATATTAAACCGGTCCCGGGCCATTCCGGTGACCGGAGCAGCTAGCGTCATCACTGTGGCGTGGGTATAAAGGTGTACGCCACAACTGAGGCGTACATCCCTTATACCTACGCCACAGTGATGACGTGGGACAGGGTCACTATGCCGTCGCTCTAGCGTAGGATTGGTTTCATACGCCAGCGCGGCGACGTGGGATCCTAAGCTTACGCCTACAACTGGTGTACGCCTAGGATCCTACGCAATCGCTATGGCGTGAGAAACCAATCCTACGCCATCGTGTGTCGTACGGACCCTGTTCTTCGCCCGCGTGTGACGAAGAACACTTTCGCCATGGCAGAAGCTTGAAGCTTCTGCCAGATTCTTCCAACAGCCCTAAAACCCTTAAAACTATACTACTAGCCTAACTAAACCTAACTAAACCGTCTAACAACAACGAAATCAACTTACAGTAGATTGTTTCGATTCCGATTCGGCGGATTTCCTCGCCGGTGGGTGGTGGTGCATTCCGGTGACTAAGTCGGCTTCGGTGGATGGTGGATTTGTTCGGTTATTGTGGGTTTGGGCTGGGTTTTGAGGTGAAGGGAGAGAAGAGAGGTGAAGAGAGAGAAGAGAGTTGAAGAGAGAGAAGAGAGGTGAAGAGATGAGTTTGGGTTTTGTTACTGAGGGTTTGGCGTTTAGGTTAGATTGAAGGGATAAAGTTAGATTTCTTTTAAGTTAGATTTAAGTTCGGGTTAGTTTAGGTTAGATTTATGATTAACTTTTGTTTTAATTTTAGTTATAATTTTAGTTATAATTTTTTTAAGTTTTTAGAGAGAAGGTAGAGCAAAGTTAGAGAATTGGGGTCTTTTTTTTGAAATTATGATAACTTCGCGGAGTAAATTTGACTATTTATAAGATTTTGTAAGGGTAAAATCGTCAAACAAAATAACTTCACGGAGTAGTTTAAAAAAAAAAAAATAAGCGACTTCGTGGAGTAGTTTTGGCCGTTTTTAGCAATTCCCTTAACATATATCATAGTTGGTCTGGTTTCGCACCTAGCATCTAGCATCTATCATAGTTGGTCTAGTTTATCATCTAGCATCTAACATCTATCATAGTTGGCATGGCTTAATATCTATCATAGTTTGCCTGGTTTAACATCTATCATAATTGGCCTGAAACCATCTAGCACCTAGCATCTATCACTGTTGGTCTGGTTTAGCATATAACATCTAGCATCTATCATATTTAGCATGATTTAGCATCTATCATAGTTGGTCTCGTTTCACATCTAGCCTTTAACACCTATCATAGTTAGTATGGTTTCACATCTAGCGTCTAGCATCTATCATAGTTGGCATGGTTTCGCATCTAGCACTACATAAATTAAAAAGGTTTCGCATCTAGCAAAACTTAATCTTCTTTACACTGTAAAACCTTTCTCATACCAAATTTTCCAGAAACATAAAAAAACATTAAAAACGAGTAAACCCTTACTGTAATACAATATTTCAACTACAAAATCAAAGTAAAACATGTGAAATACCAAAAAGCATGAATAACATTGAAACAGAAACTCAAGAACAAATCTGCAGAAAAATCGAGTTACATAAACAGAATTTAAAAACCAAACGTCAACATCAAATAAAAACAAAATCAAAATCGCAAACTACAAAGAAAATCGTATGAAAAAAAAACAAGAATCGAGAAGAATTTGACTTGTTACCTGATATGGATGGTAAAATCTGGAAAGAGAAAAAAACGGACAAAAAGCTACTGAAAAATATAAAAGGTTTTATATTGTTAATTAAGGGTATTATAGCAAATAATTGGATCTTAGATAGTAAACAGATGAGTTAAATGTGTAATTCTTATAAATATATTAAAACATGAGTATTTAGGGGACAATAGTTTGACTTCTCGGTATTAATTAATTTAGATTATTTTTATAAATATTTTAATAATAAAAAAGTAATATATTAAAAAAGGAATAAATTGTAGATTTTTTGTTTAAAAACCAATTTCAAACTATTTTTTTAATAAAAAAACTAATTTGGATGATTTAAAAAAAATCAATACTAAAAAGATTAAAAAAATTAATTTTATCTTTTTTCCAAAGAACCCTTAGCCGTTGATACTATGTAGATATTTAAAAAATAACAATTTTCAAGAGTAAAACTTTGACAACATAAAGGTAGCTTATGATTAGCTGCGTGAATTATTTCATTCACAAGATAACCTTTATTATATAAAGAGAATAACTTGAGTTAAAAGCCTATAATCTAATCATAAATACAATGGAAGAGCATTGTCAATTTTATAAGAGTATAACACAATATAATAATATTACCAAACCTAACTATAACTACATTATACTATATATATTCTCTAATATATTATTACGATTGATAAGACATATAATGAGAAGTTTTAAATTCATATTGTATGAATATAATAAAAAATTAAAAATTGTGGGTCAGTTAGGATACGTTAGAAGCATACTAAGTGAGTCTCGATTAATACTACAACTCGTTTGAATACTTCCAAACAAGTTTGACACGATGTCCATATTAATAAATCAAAGCTCGCTGACGTGGGACATTGCTAAAAACGTGATCCAATTGGAGCAACACCGCCAACAAGCCCGTCAATACCATAGCCAAACAACTCTTCTTAACTCGCAAATACATACACATCTAGTATTTTCAAACATACAACTTAATTTTTTAGGATCTATGATGGTACATGGACTTGGGAGCATCGATACACGTAACATCTGATCCAAACAAAATCACATTTCTCATTTTAACTTTATGCTAAAAAAATATGATCACGTCTTCTACCCCTTGCCAAATAAATCTTATACCTTAAGCAACATACTCTACGAGAGCCACACTTTGCATTTATGAAACAAAGTCTCATATGTTTAGGGTACTATTGACTATGGTCTATAACTTATTATGAGACCATTGTTATCTCTTACTTCCTATTTTGACGCTGACTATGGATAATGTCTTCATTCCAGAAGATAACCATTAGGTTATTGTGTGTTTTTAGTGATAATTTGGTTCGTGGTCTTCAAACGACAACCTAATATTTCATATCCAGTACCGAGGTTGAAATATAAATAAATGGCTAATGTTATGGCCAAATATAGATGGCTTTAAAATGTATTTCTTGAACTACATATTCTTATAAAAAAAAATACACCATCATTTATTGTGACAAAGTGTCTGTCGTGTAATTGTCGTAATACTCGCTTCAACATCAACGGTCGAAACACGTTGAGATGGATAGTTACTTTGTGCGTGAAAGGTGCATATTGATCAGATCTATAGATGAATATTGCTAAAAAGTGATAGTCTTTGCAAATCAATTGGGAGACATTGTTAGCACGGTAGTGAGTCTTAATTAGTTGTACAACTCGTTTAAGGGATTCCAAGTGATTTTGACACAATTTTAATATTAATAAATCAAAGCTCGCCGAAGTTGGATGTCTTTAGAAGCATGATCTAATTGGAGCAACACCGTTAACAAGCTCGTCAAAACCCTAAGCATACGATTTTTATTAACTCATAAGTGCGGACTCCTCCATTTTTTTCAAACATGCAACTCAATTTCAAGATCCTCAATGGTACATGGATTCAAAAACATCGGTCAACATAACATCCAATCAGGATAAATCATGTCTCTCATTTCATTAACTTCGAGCACTATTTTTGTGAGTAATGATAATTGTATGCCAATAAATAATTATATGGTCGTGACTTTCTCTACTTGCCAAATAAATCCTATATTTAAACAACATTCTCTACTTATCAACTAATATAAAAATTGTTGTTTGTTCAAAAAATTATCAGCCATAAATATATTTTTATTGATTTTGATCTCTTTGTTTTTTTAAAATTATTTTAAAGAGTGAAAATATATTTTCCACAATAGTGTGGGAGATTTATATCTCTTCATTTCACCGACTAGCTTATTACTTCACATTACTGATGTGTCATAAGATAACCATTTCAATCACTCAATCTAACCATCAATACATTATCCTAAATATATTTTATTTATAATAAAAAATCAAACAAAATCTACATGTATTATATGTAAATTGATTCATCCAGTTATTAGTAATGTTAAGATATGACATTTAAAAGGACGCAAATAATCAATCAAATTTGATTGCAAGTTTTTTTTTATCATAACAACCATACTCATGTGACAAGTAAGAGAACTTGTATCATTGATTGTATAAAGCTTATAACAAGAAAACAATGATACAACAAAAAATACACAATGAATTTAAGAAAATCTAAATATATTATGACTCTGGAATTGGAAAGCCATGTTAGTTTGGTGATCAATTCGTATCATTTTGTAGTCTAAAGGTCATTGAAATACTAAATATGGGCAAGTAAAAAATGAATTATTAATTCAAAGGTCGATATATTGTCTTTTTTTATTAGCCTTCATATGAGATTATGATTCACTAAAATACGCTGGAAGAATAAGTATAATATATCAAAAGTTTAATGGATCACTTAAAACTCCATTGGCCGATACTTTTGGATGTCAACATCTAGTGGCAAAACTAGAAATTCAAATAAAAGAGGCTAAACAAAATATAAATAAAAACAAATAAAAACATGTTTCTCGCTAACAGTTTCGAATAGTTTTTTTGGCAAAATTATACTTACTACACTTTTCGTACCCACTATCATGGTGTTACAAGAAACCAAATATTTTTCACGCATGCATTGAACATCTTACGTTTCATTCAATATTTTCCATCTTAACAATCCAATAATCATAAAACTTCATGAAATTATATATCCTGTTTATTTTATCAAAAATCTGCCTTGCAAACTCGATTTTTCCTATGATGATGTGTTTTAAAAAAGTATATTCACATATATTGGTATAGTTAGTTAAAAAATAAATAATAATAAATTTATTTTTATTTCAGATAATCTAGTGATAAACTTTTTTTAATTTATACAAATTATTTTTAAATAAATAAAAGATAAAACATTATATTTTAATTTACAAAATTCAATTTAAAACTATGAGTTTTATCCCACTATAATGTTTTTATAACAAATTAAAATCTTTCTATGCATATAAAATAAATGAATTCTTAAAAATAAATGTAAGAAAATATTATTTTAGTTTAAATAAAAAATTTACCAATCAAACCGAAATATCTAATTATAATTATGATATATTAAATATATCAAATAATCTTTTAGAAAAATCTTTATTTGACTAAAATCTCATTATAATCTATTAGTCTTTTTTCTCTCTCTTTAATATCAAATAGGTTTAGAGTATACAAATATTATATATAGTTTTAAATTAAAATAATTGATAAAAAATATTTTTATTAATAATATTTTTATTAAGAAAATGAAGATAATTAAAAAAAAAGATTTAAATAGGGCGAAATAAATGATACATTTAAAACAATCTTAAAAGCTGAGACATCAAAATACTTAGATAAAGTGAAATTGTCAACAAATCGTTTTGTTTGAGAATGCGGTAAATTCCGTCCAAGACTAAATACAGGTGAGAAACCGATAGCGAACAAATACCGCGAGAGGATAAGATGAAAAAGACTTTGAAAAGAGAATCAAAGAGTACTTGAAATTATCGGAGGAAAACGAATAGAGACCGACGATGCGCTAGATGTGAAACGATGATGAACCGGTCCGCCAATCAAATGTTGCAAGTCCAAACTTTTTTTCCACAAATGCTACCAAATACATATTGACCAACCGAAAGTGAAATAAATTTTATTTCTATCACTTGTATGTTTTATTTGTCCATAAATCTTTGACAAACAAATACAATTAGATATGTTAGAAAAAAAAAAGAGAATAAAAAATAAGGTAAAAAAATAACGCTTAATTATATAATGGTTAAAGAAAATTTGATAAAAAAACTTACATGATTAATTAACCAGAGACTAATACATAGTTCCTCCCACAAGAGGTTGAAGTAGGCATAAGGGGTGACCGCCCCATTTGCCCATGCATAGGTTTTCTGCATGGTTTTCTGCCGCTTATATATTTAGAGCTATCAAAATGTTCTATTTGATATTTTTAAGAGCAGGGAGGACCCGTCAGAATCATTTAAAATTTTCTCTCGGATTCTTGTTTATGGAGGTTTGTCGGATTGTTGTTTACGGAGGTTTGTCGGATTGTAGGTCTGTTGGGTCAGGTTCGCAGGTTATCCAGCAGAAGATCCATTTAAGGCACCGTTTATCAAGTATTTTATAATATTATTTAAAATTGTAGGTCTGTTGGGTCAGGTTCGCAGGTTATCCAGCAGAAGATCCATTTAAGGCACCGTTTATCAAGTATTTTATAATATTATTTAAAATTAATTTGTAAATGTTAATTAAGTCGAATTTCAATAATTCAGTAGAATATAAACTAGCTAATTATTAGGGGTGGCAATGTTGGTCCGAGCCGGTCCAAACCGGCCAGACCCGGCCTAATCTGGTTAGGCTTTGTACCGCCCGAACATATAACGGGTTGGGCACGGATATACAAATTATGACCCGTAGGTGGGTCGGACCGGGTATGGAATTTTAATTTGTCCAACCCGACCCACCCCGCAAATATAAACTATATATAAAAAATAAAAAATATATTAAAAGATAATTATAAATTTTTAAAATATAAGTAAAAAATATATTTAGTAATTACTAGAATATGTTTTTACCATTTTTGAGTAATTTTTAAATTTCTTAGAGTCAATAATATATTTATTAATTATATGATTTTCTATAAACCTAACCTAATTCCATAAATTATAAATATCTTTCTTTGGATCTTTATATATATATATATATACTAGGATCCTATTTTCTAACTTTTAAATTCCTAATATTAAATTGTTTATTTAGTTATATTTGATTTGGTTTAAAAAATTATGTCTTAAACTTTTATTTTAAATTAAAAATGAAGTTAAATTTGAGCTGAGTCTAGATCGATCCGGACCGGTTTGGACAACCTGAATAGTAAAAATAATATTTGCGGGTCGGGCCGGGCTGACCTGCAGACATAAACGGGGCGGGCTCGGGTTCGAAAATATTAAACCCGCTGCGGGTCGGGCCGGGTTCGGGTTCGGGTAAAAAACAACGGGCCCAAGCGGATCGGTCCGAACCCGGCCCATTGCCATCCCTACTAATTATACTATTTATTGTATTTTAATTTAAATACTATATTATTTTAATCGAAATTCTATAATCAAGACAATTATATCCTAAAAAATATAATTGTAATATAATTTTGATATGTTTGATTATATTTATATATTTAAGATATTTTATTTAATATTAGGTAGACATTAAATAAAATATATACATCTAATTGTATTTTGATTATAAATTTCAATATCATTGAATATATTTTTACGATTATAAAATAATTTGATTGTCTTAAACAAGATATCGTAAACAATATAATTGTAATATGATTTAGATATTGTTTGATTATATTTAGATATTTAAGATATTTTATTTAATATTAGGTGCATATTAAAAAATATATAGACATATAATTGTATTTTGATTTTAAATTATTAGGTAGTTTTGTAGATCTTTCAAGCTTGAAGTGTATATGTTTAGATGATTTAAATAGTTTATTGTATTTTCGAACTATTCAATATTTGAAGTATAAATTTAAATTTTTTAGAATTGTATAAGTATATGCACAAACATAAATTACTTGTAAATAACAAAATAAAAATTGAAGGAGATTTAAATAACATTTGATAAAAAAAATAGAAGCAAAACAAACAATTCATTAATAATAAAAACCAAACAAGTAACATAGTTGTTCAATCAAATAAAAAAGAAAAAACATTACAACGAAAATGCTTAATACAATCAAATGTAAAAAACTAAGGAGCTTCATTGTTGTTGTTGTTAGGTGGTGGACCTTGCAAATGCATGTTCTCTATCATCTATCGCATATTTTCGATTGTTCGGCTTGAGAGTTTGCAAATCGCTCATTCCAATGATCTTGTCTATCATGCCACTGCATTGACCATGCCCCTGGTTGTATTCACCATGCCACTGCTGTAGGTGACCAAGCTGATCATTCACTCCTCCCTATCACTGCTGCATCTGGCTAAGCTGGTCGTTTACCCCTCCATGCCACTGCTGAAATTGACACTGGCACTCAGTATATTAAGAATTCCACTCTGTATGCTGAGTATGCGCCTAGTGGATATACTCGATCTGCTGCTCATGCGAATGCTCAGTAAATTCGTGGTCAGAACGTATTTCTTGTCGCGGTAGTCCAGAAGAACCACCATGAGTAGCTGGATCGAGAGGCGGTTGAATTTGTTGCTCAGAAGGTGGATTTGGCGGTTTTGTAAGATTGTTCGCAGCCCATATATCATTCAACGCGTGCCTATGGTGACGTCATGCTTGCCATTTTGATATCAACTCTCCATCCCAAGTGTATATCTCCTGCAATTTCAAGGAGTATAGCACTAGTTGGCATAACATTCATCGGAGTGTACATACTCACATCAACCCCTTTCGTAACAAGCAAATGACTCAATATCATCCCATAAGGTAGTTTATCCCCCCAGACCTCATAGCCATATTTCGAATCATCAAACTAGGTAAATTAATTATTCCCTCATTTCACACCATAAAAGCAGTTTAAAATGTATGAATATATAAAAGCTGCGAATCATTGTTACTAGGGGGAAGAAATAAACCATTTACCAATTTTAAAGCTAATTTCCCATTAGCATCCAAATTATTTCTTATGGCTCGGAATTTACCGTCAATTTTTGGAGCCTCCAAAGCACAACTGAGAAGCTCTACTGCTTCTTCGTAGGACATAGGCCAATCAGCAGCCCAGCCCGAACGAGGATAAGTAATGGAAAGTAATTTTTTACTAGTATATGTATCATGGGTTGGAACAAAAAACAGATCTTTAAAATCAGTTTCGAAGAAACTATATGCATCACCATCAATTAAAAAACTCATTCCTAAACCTCTACCATCTGAATCATTCTCAATTAAACGTGCGGTGGCATAAAGCTTTCGTAATAATTCGATATACCATTCACAATTGAATCTAGCAATTGACATCCAACCTACACCATTATTAGGTTCAATAAGTCTGATTTTTTTTACATACCTTCAACTTGGATCAGTTCATCGTAATCAAAATACATACCTGCCCAAAATTTGGTTACACCTCGTGGTGCCAACGAATTACGAACGTGAACCTCCCCTTCGCCGTGATGTTCGATTGTCGCGCTATCCGATTCCTCCACCTCTTCATACCCCAAATCTCTTTCGGCATTTGCTCTTCGTCTCGAGGATGATGAATCATCTCCTCCACTCTTCCGAGCTTTCTTTGATTTTCTCGAAAACATTCCGAGAAACATGTAGATTTTTTTTGTGTTTGAAAATTATAAACAAAATTTAGAGAGAGAATTGTAGGTAACTAGAGAGAGATTGATGGTGGTGTGAGTGAATGAAGGGGGGTGTATTTATATGGGTTTTTTTTAGAATTATCCGTTAGGATGACGTCATTGCTGACGTCATCCATCCGGACAATAGTCCGGATGGCCCGGATGGATTAACAGCTAATTTGAACAACTAGCCGTAGAATAGTTCGGGGCATCCGAACAATTATCCGGATGGCCTAAACTTTTTTTTTTCGAATTTTTTATTTTTAATGGGTCTCCCCTATAAATAGAGGAGACCCCAACTCTAAACTCACAAACTCTCTAAACCCACCGTACATCTCTCTAAAGATCTCTACTTGTTCTAGATATTCTAAAAAACTCAAATTTCTTATTTTATATATTGTAGTTCTACTTTCGTAATAGTTTGATTTTTTTTTCCGCAAGTTGTTTTTATTTGATAAAAACACTTAAATAACGTTGGGATAACATTATAATAGCTAAATTAAGAGCTTCGTATAACTTGTTGTAGTTATTTAAATTAGTTCTTTTAATAGTAATTTTATTAGTTGTTATTAGTTGGTTTTAGTCTAAATTTAGTTTTTATTATTTGCGATATTAGTTTTGATTAGTATTTTATTGTATATTTTAAACAAACGTTGTTTTAAGTTTTAAAATATCTTCAAAACGTAAAAATACTAATGTTCACCCACCCGCTAATGTGGATCTCAATACCGATGATGATTTTCCTAGAGACTCCTCTCACATTGACACACTCTCCTCCCACGAAAGTGGTGGTGGAAGTACTAGTGGTGGATCGAGATCTCGTAAGAAAATATCTTTGATTTGGAAACACTTTAGTGTATGAGATGATGGTTTATCCACTATTTGTAAAATGTACAATAAAGTTATCTTAACGTAGGAGGAAATAGAAATATGGGCACTAGAACTATGGTAAAACATTTAAAAAAACATGAAATATATGATCCTACAAAACCTAACGCAAATAATATTTGCATAAACCCTCAAATAGGTCTTCCTTTTGAGTTTAACCATGATACATATAGGGAAGAAACAATGATTTATGCAATTGACAGTTTACAACCATTCGGTTATGCGGATACTTGGAGATACGGAAATTGGATGCAAGCTGGGGTAAACCCACAAGCCAAATGCATTCCACGTAGCGCTTTGCGATCACTAGCCTTTTAATATTTTTTAAAAAGAAATAAAAAACATTATTCAAACTATGCTAACTTTGTCATGGAATGTTTCGATTACTAGTGACATAGCTTCTTTTACTGATTTTGATATGTTATTTGTTACCCTTCATTCGATGGATCCTGAATGGGTACTCTAAAGGAGAATTGTGTGGTTTGAATCTACTAGTCAGCATAACACACAATTAATTAGGGAGAGTATGGTTGAATGCATGAATATTTATGACATTAAAAATAATATTACGTCTATTTCTTTCGATAATGCATCTGCTAATTTGAGTGCTATAAAATTGCTTAAACAAGATTGCACTCCCATATTTCCTAAATTGTTTCACACCAAATGTTTATGCCATGTACTTCAATTAGTTGCGAAAGATGGAATAAGAACGGTTTTGGAAGATTATATTGCTCCTATTAAAAATGGGATCCTATTTTGCACGACCTCCGCTGCTAAAAAAGAGCTTTTAAAACACTTGTTATTTAAAATGAGAAACAATATAAGAAACTTATATTAGATGTCGAAACTAGATGGAATTTTACTTATACAATGCTTGCACGTGCTTATGTTTTTAAAGAAGAGATTATGTCGCTTTATAATGCATCTTATCCTCAAACAGTTATTGAAAATCAACATTGGACATATTGTACACACATGTTAAGATTTTTAATTTTTTTTAAAGAAATCACTCTAACATTTTCTTCACAAAATCAACCTAATGCTCATTTGGCCCTTTTCATGATTACTAATCTTGCCATGTATATGAATGAATTTAGATCAAATTTTGTATGTGTAGACATGGTTCCCCATATGGAATTAAAGTTCACAAAGTATTTTCATCAAATCCCTGCGACTTATTCAATTGCTTGCATTTTAGATCCGTTTTCACGAAAAGATCAATTTGAATGACTAGTTAGATGCTTTTATCAATCCGTACAGTTTTCTGAAACTAGTCCACCAGATGATCCACTTGACCCTGAAGGGTATATTGTCAGCGTATATGATTGTATGCATAATATGTATGATAAGTATGCTGAAATATATAGATTAAATACAACTACAAATGTAATGAGTAGTAACAATAGGGTAGAGAGAGATTTTCTACTAACTATGTTCAAATGGAAATGTTACGAAGCAATGAATTTACAGAAACCCCTCAATCTGATGATGAGCTGTCTAGATATTTGAGTACTAGGTTTGATTTTACGAATTTTCTCGACCGTGGTATTGAAGATATCATAAGATGGTGGGGTACCAAAACTGAAGAGTATCCTATTCTTTGCAGGTTTGTTAAAGAGATTTATGCAATACCTATGTCTACAGTTTCAAGTGAGTGTGCTTTCAGCCAAGTGAGGTTGCAATACATGACTAAGAGAACAAGATTGACGGGCAAAGCACTTGGAGTTCTTGTGGTAGTAAAGGATTGGACCACGGCGGATAAAAGGATGCAAGACAAAGAGTTTAGAGACGAAGTGAATGTAGACGACATCTTCGAAGATTATCCGGATGATTATGAAGATACACTTGAACAAGAAATTATGGAAGAAAACGAAGCTGAAGGTGAATCAAGTGAGGAGGAAGATTTTACTTATAAAGAAGAATTTGAAGAAGATGAATGATGTTTGTGATAGTTTTTTACTATTTTGTATTTTAATTAGAAAACATTTGTACAACTCCTGGTCCGCAAGAGTATAAACTATGAACGGCTAAATAAACCAAAAAACTATTTAACTTTTATTATAATAACAACAATTGTATTATGAAATAATTATAAGATCTGATTTTGGTTTAAAAAATAATAACAAACACTTGTAATATTTATGACCAAATCACAATAGTAATCAAAATGTAATATTAAAATTATAACCATAAATATTTTAACATGATAAGATATGGTTTTGGTTTATAACATAATATCAACACTACTAATATTTAAAACCAAAACATAATAATAATATTCAAAATGTAATAATAACACTATATCCTTAAAAGAAATATTTAAAATTTTGGTTTATATAATAATTACAACACTTAAAATATTAATAACCAAAACAAATTAATACTAACCAAAATGTAATAATAAATTTATAATCATATACATTATCTCAATATTTTTTAAATATAACTTAAGATATGATTTTTGTTATAAAATAATTACAACACTTATAATATTTAAACAGGTGTGCCGGGTTGCAGGTCTGCTGGGTTGCAGGTCTGGCGGGTTACTGCTTATGCAGGTTTGCCGGATATCAATTCTGCCGGGTTGCAGGTCAAACGGGCCAGGTTCGCACTACTCGCCGGGTTACTGACAGGTCTCCAGTTCTTTCTCGCGGTTCCAGAACCATTTGCCACCCATACTTAAAAGTCGTAAAAAAGAAATTGACACCGAAAACACCAGAGACCTTGAGAAAAAACAATATTTATAAAATTAATTTTACCTACTATAAAAAAACATTAACACGAACTTCAAAACATCGTTTTTATTTTCTTAAGATTTTTTTATTTAAAAGATGGATGTTAGAATTGAACTAAGATTATTTTAAATTCATACATAAAGAATTTTTAAAAGTTTTTTAAGCTTTTTAATTATGATTTAAAGCTTTTTAATTATGATTTTAAAAAACTTATAGGAAGTATATATGGTATTTTTTGTTTTTTTTGTTATCTTATTTTTTTTGGATTTGGATTGCTTTTCTAATACCATAATGCACTATCCACAACATTTTTTTTGTGTATACGAATTTCAATATATGATCTTCTAATCAACAATAACTCGACCGTTTTTAGTCGTGTCGTGAAGAAATGAACATTATCATCCTTTTATATAAAAATAAATTAAAATTCTAATTTCAATCATATCTCTTAGTTAAGTTGATGTGACCACCATAACCTTAATTATTTAATTTAATAAATTAGTCCTACAACTTTATAGTTAGTCTCACAACTTTATAATTTAGTCTTAAGTGTCAATGTTCAATTTCAATAAAATACGATTTTGACATGACATCTACATAATTACCTCTATAAAATGGTTTCAAACTGATACTTTTTATGAGATTACTTGTTAATCACACCTTTATCGACAATAACCAATGCATCAGTAAGCATATGGTAATCCATCATAATAAGAGATAAATTTGAACAATCTCAAACTTGGATCATCATATGCTACTAAATGATGCATATACTTATTGATGCTTCTCTAATTTTATTTTTCATAGGCAAACTGAACAATCTCATACATAACGATTAACTAAAAAGGGATAAAGACATCTTCATTTCATTAACATGCACAAATAGACGCAAAAGTAATCACATTATCACCAATAATCAATTACATAGATCTATTATGTTGTGTAGCATAAAAAAAGAAATTTAAGCTTACATATCTATTCTAAACTCATCCTAAATCAAGTAGAGATCTACTTAATGAATAAGAGGAGTCAATATAATTTAAATGAGCATACTTTTTATATATGTGCACAACCAAATGGTAAACATATCTTGGAGACTAATAGAAATTCATACAGAAATTAATGATCCTCTAAATAAACAACAAACAGTTTTAATGATGTGTTCCTAAAACAACACTATTTTCATTATTTTAGTAAGAGCATCTACCACCATAAATTTTGTACCGATGTGTTACATATTGTTTTGAAAACTATATACTCTTTTTTTAACATACAGTTTTAAGGATGTGTTCCTAAAACAACATTATTTTCATTATTTTAGTACGAGCATCTACCAACATAACGTTTGTACCGATGTGTTATATATTATTTTGAATAAACAACAAACAATTTTAATGATGTGTTCCTAAAACAACATTATTTTCATTATTTTAGTAAGAGCATCTACCACCTAAAACAACCATATACTCTTTTTTAAATAAACAACAAACAGTTTTAATGATGTGTTCCTAAAACAACACTATTTTCATTATTTTAGTAAGAGCATCTACCACCATAAAATTTGTACCGATGTGTTATATATTGTTTTGAAAACTATATACTCTTTTTTTAACATACATATACTTGATATCTATATGTTTAGACGTAACCGAGCTCATGCACTGTTTGAATACTAGACTGTAGAATTTTTGTTATAATATAACATTGGTGGATTTCATATCCCTTTAAAAATGCGTAGTCATGTGATATAATTCCACAACTACCCACCAAAATCTGAGTCAGAATACCCAATGAGCTCCACATTATCCAACTTCTGAGTCAGAATACCCAACCACTTTCAGTAATGAGAGTAATGAACATTTAATACAACCAGGCAGCTCAAATCTCTCACTACAATCTATCCAAACAATAAACACCTTTGAAACACCACAAAACTCTGGACAAAATTACCCTCAACCGAAAATAAACCTCACCAAATTGGCGAACACAGTGGGAGAAGAAGGTGCCTGAATCTAGCAATCAAAACCATCAAGAAAAATCAATTCGGATGAATCCGGACGTGCAGGAAGTACCACCAGCTTTGGCAGAAGTGGTGGGAGAAAATGATGAATACACTATCGAGGAGCGAGATAGGTTAAAAGCAGAAATAGAAGCTCTAAGGGCTGTCAAGAGGACAGAAATAGAAGCAAAAGAAAAGTCTAAGGCGTCAGTAGCTCATCATACTGACAACCCAGAGAGCATGAGCCATCAAAAACTCATGTGAGTGCAAAAAAGACGTATGCTAGCTCAAAAAAGTCTCACCGGTCTAAACCGGTGGAGAGCTCTGATTCAGACTCAGAGTCTTCCAGTAGCTCCTCAAATGAAGATGGAGTTGAAGAATCCTTGTCATCCAGCAGTGATGAAGGCCGTTCTAAAAAGAAACAAAAGTTGGTCAAAAAGTACTCAAGGAAAAGGGATAGGCATGGAAGGTTGAAAAGGCATCTGAGCAAATGATCGTCTTACAGTCATAGCCAGAGACACGTAGTTCGATTGTTAATGGATCCTTTTGCCTTCCATGATGAGCCATGTATCTTCGCAACTCTTAATGAAGATACCGTTTTCAGTCATGGCCGGAATTGGAGACAATCTCCATTGTCCTCCAAGATACTGTCCGGAAAACTTCATAAGAGGTTTGACAGTACAAAAATGGAAAAATACGATGGCAGTAAAGAACCGGATAACCACTTGGAACAATTCATAAATTTCATGATGAATTTTGATGATGACGGCAAGTTACTTTGTAGAGCATTCTCCTAATCATTTACGGGGAGTGCTCTGAAGTGGTACAACAGTTTGCCACAAGGTTGCATCAAAATTTTTGACACTTTTTGGATGGCCTTTCGAAGACAGTTTGTTGGAAGTAAGGAGGTAAAGGGCAATGGAGACACAATTATCCATTGTACCAAAAAACCAAACGAATATTTAAAAGAATACATAAGTCATTTTGTAAATACCAAGAATGGATTGGCTGATTCCTTTGAACAAGTAGCAATAGCCTCTCTGAGACAGGGTTTGAACCCCGAAAACTTGGCTGATTCAGTAACCAGGAAGAAGGCCATGACATGGGGAGGTTTGCTGAATCAGGTCGGTAAACAGATTAATATAGATAAAACAAAGAAAACTATGGTGCACAGGCAAGTGAGATCTGCCCCAGCTGTGCCAAATCAAAACCAAAATCAGTTCGGGAACAAAGCCAAGGAAACCAGACAGGGTCATAACAGAGCCAAAGCCCAGTCTCATCCAGCTGCGCCAGCTCAGAGCCAGCAATCTAGGAATAAACGAGGGCCTTGGGTTCAACCGGAGTGGTTTTCTGAGTTGAAAGAAAGCGTAGCCACTATTTATGACAAAAAAGGACGAAGTACACTACAGAAGGCCGGCTGCTTTACAGTCTCCTAAGGAGAGCCGCAATAATTGTTTCTGCCAGTATCATAATGATACTGGCCATACCACTGAGGATTGTATTGCCTTGAAGCAAGAAGTCTAGAATTTGATTGAAAGAGGAAAGTTGGGGGCGTATGTTAAAAGAAGAGGTGGAAATAGGCCTGATAATGCTCATCAGGCTGGTCAAACAATGCAGGCACATCGGCTCCGGATGGGGCTATGGTCATAATCGAAAGGTTCAATGTAGAGTCAGAGTATTTGGATCCTGATCCAACTTGAAACAAGGTGGGCGTTATCACAAAACATTGCAAGATGGTGTCCGGACTTATCAACTTTTATGAGTCACTAACAATATTCGGAGGAGACACCATGACAACACCAACTGCTTCTTCGAGAAAGAGACATGTTCATACTTTAGCTACCCAACTGGAAGGAGGCATGACTTCCTATCAATCACAGATTCCATTTCCCTTTATTGTTTTTGATGAGGATGACTTGAGGGATGTTGCTGGTCCTCATGAAGATGCTGTTGTCATAGGAGCATCCATCGGGGGCAATGACATAAGACGAATTTTGGTGGACACCAGAAGTTCTGCCAATATTCTCTTTTTAACTTCCTATAAAAAGATGAAAAATTCGTTAGTAATTCAACGTTCAAACATGTCAATTGTGGGTTTCACAGGAAGCTCAGCAGATGTGATCGGGGAATTCGAGGAGGAGGTTTTATTGGGCAAAGACCCTTTTAAAAAGATGGTTAGAATACTATTCGTTGTGGTGGATTGTCCCACTTGTTATAATGCTATTCTGGGGAGATCTTGGCTCTCTAGGATGCATGTCGTGGCTTCAACAGTCCACCAATTCTTGAAGTATGTTGTGCAAAGACAAGTGGGAGTTGTTCGGAGCAACCAAAAGGTAGCAAGAGAGTGTTATGCAACAGCACTGGCTCCTCAGACGTTGGGGGAAGTTTAGATCAATGAGGAATAATAGTTTGAGGGGCCCTCTGGGGGAGAGGGTGAAATTGATGACCCCATAGAAACCCCTGGTGTTTTAATACCAATTAAAGAAGTTGAAACTCACTCTCTGGCTGAAGGAAAAAGTGTCAAGATAGGATCCAAGATGACATTGGAATTAAAGGGTAAAATGTTAAAATTCTTGAAAGACCATCAACATGTTTTTGCTTGGTGCAATGCTGATGTTAGCGGAGTACCAGCAGATGTTATATCACACCAACTGTCAATCCGAAGGGACATAGCACATGTGGTACAAAAGAGAAGAACCTTTTCTAAGGAAAAGGCTGATGTCATAGTTCAAGAGGTCGAACGACTTACTAAAATGGGGCACATAAAGGAATCTCAATACCCTTTATGGACAGCCAACCCGGTTTTGGTAAAAAATAAAAATGGCAAATGGTGTATGTGCATCGATTTCACAAATTTCAACAGAGCTTGCCCAAAGGATTTATACCCGGTCCCCCGAATTGATCAGTTGGTGGACTCCACATCTAGAAACAAGCTGCTATCCTTTGTGGATGCCTTCTCCGGGTATAATCAGATTCAAGTGGATCCGAAGGATCAAGAACATACTACATTTGTTACTGATAGGGACCTTTATTGTTACAAGGTGATGCCATTTGGGTTAAAAATGCTGGGGCAACTTATCAAAGGTTGGTAAACAAGGCTTTTACTGATCAAATTGGAAGAGACATGGAAGTTTACATCGACGACATGATGGTGAAAAATGTGGACGAAGAGTTACACTTGGCAGATCTCCAAGAAAGTTTTGCTAACTTAGTAAAAGTAAATTTTAAATTAAACCCAGAAAAGTGTGTCTTTGGAGTGCAATCCGGGAAATTCTTGGGGTATGTGATAAGTGAGCAAGGGATACAGCCTGATCCGGACCAACTTAATGCTTTAGTACAAATAGAGTCTCCTCGGAATATTAAAGAAGTACAACAATTGACCGGGAGGCTGCCTACACTAAACCGTTTTATTTCAAGATCTTCAGACAGGTGCGCCCCATTTTTTCAAACTCTGAAAGGTGCAAAATATTTCAATTGGTCCCCGCAGTGTGATGAGGCCTTCGATGAGATTAAAAAGTATTTGTCTTCCCCCAAGACTTTGTTTAAACCCGTTGATGGAGAGACTCTCTTCATATACTTGGCAGTCTCTAATTGTGCCATAAGTGCAGTGTTGGTAAGGGAAGTAGATAATTATCCTCGTTCGGTGTATTACATCAGCAAGAGCTTGATAGATGCAGAAAAATGCTATTTAAAACTTGAAAAATAGCACTAGCCCTGGTGATTGCAGCGAGAAATATGAGACCTTATTTTCAGGCTCACCCTATCATTGTCCGGACGTCTTTTTCTTTGAAAAACGTTCTCCAAAAAAGCCGACATTTCAAGTAGAATGAACAAGTGGTCAGTGGAATTGGGAGACTACGATATTGATTTTTCCCCTCGAACAGCAGTCAAAGCCCAAGCGGTGGCTGATTTTTTAGTTGGATTTCACTCAGATAGAGATATTAAACAAGCAACCGGAGTAAAATATAAAAAAGTATGGATCATCCGGACTGATGGTGGATCAAGCACCATGGGTTGTGGTGCTGGGATATGTTTAACCTCTCCGTACGGTGACAAAATGTACTAGGCTATATGCTTTGCCTTCAGGGCTTCCAATAATGAGTCCGAGTATGAGGCTAATATAGCTTTTTTAAAGTTGGCTCTCATTTGTGGAGCCAAAAGAGTCAGGTTAATGAGAAACTCCCAGCTTCTTATCCATCATGCACAAGGTCAGTCTGAAGCTAAGAAAGAACAGCTGATTAAATATTTGTTCATCCTCAAAGATGTGGCACTCAATTTCAAAAGTGTCACTTATGAGCACATACCTCGAACAGAAAATACCCTAGCAGACTCCTTGGCAACCATAGCCTACTCTGAGTCCTACCCTTGGATACATGTGCAAGAATTCCCATCCATTCAAATCAATCCGGATAAGGAACAAGAATGTTTGAATATACAGATTGAACAGCCTCAAGATTGGAGATTTCCTCTCCTTCAATATCTCTTAGATGGCATATTGCCTCTGGAAAAAGCAATAGCAAGGAAAGTAAAGTACAAGGCTCGTGGTTTTGTCATCCTAAGAGATATTCTTTATAAGAAATCTTATAGTAAACCCCTCTTACGATGTTTGGGGGTCGATGAGTCTCAAATAGTGCTCTCCGAATTACATGATGGTGAGGGATCAGCACACTGTGGATTCAGGGCTCTAACTAGAAGAGTTTTATTAGGTGGGTACTATTGGCCCTCCATAATGCAAGGTGCCAAGGATTTGGTAAAAAAGTGTGATCCATGCCAACGATATGGTAATGAAATTCATACCCCAGCTGTCCCTTTGGAGTCAATTTCAGAGCCAATACCTTTTGCTCGGTGGGGGTTGGATTTGGTGGGACCTTTACCCATGGCATCCAGGGGGTGCAGAACTATAATTGTTGCCATTGATTACTTTTCAAAGTGGATCGAAGCAGCCCCATTGGCAAGAACTACCTCGAAATCTGTTATCAAATTCATTTTGTCTAACATTTGTTGCAGATTTGGAATTCCAGAGAAGATAACAACAGACAATGGGCCACAATTCGATAACAAGGAAATGAAGGATTTCTGTGCCTGTAGAGGCATTCAACACTGCTTTTCTTCTCCTTTCCACCCACAGGCAAACGGTCAAGTTGAAGTGGCTAACAGGACAATACTGTCCGGTCTGAAGAAGAATTTAGAAAGGGCCGCTGGAAAATGGCCAAGTTACTTACAAAAAGTCTTGTGGGCTTACCGGACCACTCCCGGGGCTGCAACACAAGAGTCTCCCTTTGCTTTAGTATATGGGATGGATGGGGAAGGTCTTCGTACTCCACGAATCGCCATAAATCTCCCAATGTCCTCTTTGGAAATTTTTCATGGAAGAGCAGGACCATATCTGACTTAACTTCGGCATACCTTGCCTCATGAGAATCTATCACCTCATTGGTATAAGCATCAATCCTAGCCTGGATTGTTTTCTCATGCTCCCTTAACAAGTCAGCCTTTTCTTGCTCAGCCTTAGACACACTGTTCTCAAGAGAGATCTTGTCATTAGTTAAGGCCTGAATGGTTCTATCTTTGGCTTTCACCTCCTCTTTTGAAGAAAAGAGGTCTTTTTCCAGGTCAGATTGCTTTAATTGGAGTTCTTTGACAAATCCTTCCGAAGTGGTAAACCTGTTGACCAAGTCCTCATAACATTTCTTCAACTCCTCATTCTCTTTCCTCAATGCCTCAGTATTTTGGTTGGCACTAAGAAGGTCGCTAGATAGTTTCTCCTTGTCAGAATTGAGGGTATTGATGATGGCTGACTGATTGCGCACTTGCTTCTCCAAGGTAAGCACTGGCTGTACATTTCTCACTAAAGAGTGAACGATGACGTCTCTCTCACTTGGGACACAAAAAGACCTACCATTGAATGTGACGATGTTCAAGAACTTGGGGGGAGATAGGGCCCAATAAAATCGTCTTTGGGGAGGTTTTCGAAGTAAAGACCAATCCCCTCAAGCCCGCTGATATCGACATCATCAATGCTGATATCCCCTCCTGCACCCCATTCGGTTTGAAAGTCACCAGGGATCTCTTTTTCTTGAATGGGGTCAGTAGGGTCAACATGAGGTAGTGGCTCCGGAGCCCGGAGAGAAACCTCGTCTCCCTTGGAGGTTTTCTTTTTCTTGGCATCCCAGTCTCCACTTTCTGCTCCCCATTTTCTGTCCTTTTTGAGGACCTTTTGAGGTTTTGGAGACCCAGCTACTTCCTTGGTGCTCTCGTGCTCCACCACTTGTAGTAAGGCATCATCGATCTGCCCTTGATCTTGTCCCTCTAGGTTTGTTGGGACAACTTCCTCCACCTCGGTAGGATTGGCCTCTACCACACCTGGTTTGGCCTTAACGTTTTTTCCCTTCATCTTGCTTGGGGCTTTAGCTCTGCCCGGCCAGATCAATTTCCCATCTTTTACCTCTGTCTTCCGGAGAATCGCTCCCGAAGGGGGTGAAGTGGTTAATTCCTCCCAAGACAGATCCCTCTAGTCAGTTGTATTCCAAAGGTAGGATCTGGTTAAATTTCCTCTGGTAAAGCAGTTGTGGAAGCGGTTTCCCCATTTTTCAGCAGCCCAAGCATTTAGCTTGGCACAAGGGGTCTGTCCAGCCTCTAAGTAATCGTTGAAATCCTTGGGCAGCACTACCAAAAAGCAAAAGAAGAAAAATCAGATAATTTTTTTGTTATAAGTAAAAGTAGAGTATGTAATGAGATTGTTACCATCACTTCACCATCTGCTGGTAAGCATGCTTGGGTTGACACCAGCTTTAATTTTCTTCCCATTCTCCCAGGCACTACTGATGAACAGAAATTGAGTCTTCCAGCTTTTCTCTGACTCGAGTAAGTCATCCACCACCTTGTAGTTGTCACTCATGTTGAAGTGATAGAAAGGGATGACATGATTTCTGCAAAGGCTTGCTACGACAGCAAATTGCTCCATCGGAAGAGGAATTCCGGAGAGCCTTGAAGCCATGATACATGCCATAAGGGTGAACCATGCATTAGGGCTTAGCTGACTTGGGCAAAACTTTATCAGATGGAAATATCTGACTATTTCTGGGTCCAAGGGAAACCTAAGTCCCCATTTGAATAACTCAGTGTAGAAGACAGTCTCGTTGAGCTTACAGTCCATGGGCGTCTCCGGATCAATTGGAATCCTTGCTTTAACATTTTACGGAATCCCCCACTTTGTCCTCATCCGGCCAAGTTCAACTGTGTGAATGAAAGCGTAATTGATCTTTTGCATGGCCAGAAGATATTTAACACTTACTTTATGGAAACAAGGCCCCATTTTTCCCACAAGGCACTCCGCAAGTCCGGATGCTTTAAACACACTTTTCCTTGCCTTTTCTCTTTCTAGTGATGGCAGTCTCGCTTGTTTGCCCGGAGATGTCAGTCTCAAAAGGGGCTTCTTCGATGCTGTCCTCCATTACATCCTCCATTACCATGAAGGGATTGTCAGCTGTTTTAGGAAGATAAGAGCTAGAGGTTGGCTCAGTAGGCCCTCCAGATTGTTGAGCGTCCTTTCCCCCTTGCAGTCTAGAGTCTGGTTGGGGCTCGGACCCGGAGGTCTCTTTTCGAAGGCTTGAACTGGTTGCCTCCGGGCCGGACAGCTTGTCCTTGGGAATTTTGATGGGTGCTTCTGACCCTGTAGTTTTACTTTTTGCCCCGGATTTCGAAGGCGTGGATTTTGGTTTAGGCTGTGTACCAGCAGCCTGGCCTTTTACCAGACGACCCCTTCGTCTATCTACCAACTTCTTCGGGGAAATATCAGCATCTGACCCCATAGAAATGAATGGGGAAGGTTTCCTAAGGCTTGTAACCACCTGTTCTGGTTCAACAACAGGCTCTGACACTTGAACCGATGAGCCTGAGGCAATTGGAGAAAGAATGGGTTGGAATAACCTTCTGGGTATAGAACTCTTGGCAGAAGATGAACCCCGATCAGGCTCCGAGCTTGGTGTATCAGGCTTGTCAACAGGAGAAACAGGGAGGCATGCTGCAATGCGCTTTTCTCTCTCGACCTTTTGAGCTTTTTCTAACTCCGATAAGTTGAGCCACCCACCTTTTACTAGGGCGTTTCTTGCTGTGAACATAAACTCACAACAAAAGAAGGGTTTTTTGAAAGGTAAAAACTTTGAATATTAACAGAGTAGAGATAATGAAGATGATAAAACAGTGAAAAGTGAACTAATTTATACTAAAGAGATAAATGATGCTTTGATACCTAGGAGAAGACGAAAAGATAGGTATAATGATTAAAGACGGCGCTGATGTCACCAACTTTAATTAAGAGGTTACTTTTTTGAAACAAGTGGAAGCGCCTTTCTAGGAGGAAAATGGCCGGTGAGGCGAATCAGAGAAGGACACGTGTCCAACTATCTCTGGCAAAACTGCTCAGCTTCTAAGGGTTTCAGTCTGTCCGGATAAAGTCGTTACACATTTCAAAATGTCCGGACGAAGTTATGATTACACTTGAACTATTTTTTAGTTTATGCCAAAGGCCTTCGAACACAACCTAAAAAAGGGGCTACTGATGAGTCCAGATTTTCTCACCACTCACTGAGGAAACCGGATAGGGTCAATTCGGACAAAAGCCACCCATTGAACCATCCGAACAGGACTAAATGTATTAAAACTTAAATCACTTCATGACTAAGCTAATTACCTACTTGCTTAAAGATTAATGGGTCTTTGAACTCGACCCAAATCCATAAGTTGACCCGAAAGCCCATGTGGCCCACAATTAAAGGTATAAATACCTAACCACTTTCATTAATGAGGGTAATGAACATTTAATACAACCAGGCAGCTCAAATCTCCCATTACAATCTATCCAAACATTGAACACCTTTGAAACACCACAATACTCTGGACAAAATTACCCTCAACCGAAAATAAACCTCACCATATATTATGAATATATAACATTCTAAGATAAATATTTCATCAGTTTGCACCTTTCTGTGGAGTTATAGTTGGATCTTTTTGAATAATTGCATTTATTTCTAGTGTGGGAGATAAATATCATCACGAGTATCTTTATATTCTGACATGAATGAAAAAATTGGCACTAAATTTGAATAATCTAATACTCGGTTCTTCCTCAAAATGAACATTTGTTCCCAAAACTCAACATCCTCGATTAACCTTATTGTCTTGTTTAATATGTATTTTTAATGGAAGGATCGTAAAACTTAAAATCCCTTGAATGTTGTGAATATCTAATGAAATAACAACTAATAGTTTTAGGGTCTAATTTCTTTTGATTGGGCTTATATGACTTCGCTTCAGATGGATATACGCAATCATGCATGCTTTAAGATAACACCGTATCTAGTTCAAAGTTTATATGTGTTTTCTTAATAGTTTCTTTTGTAGGAATCATATTAAGAATGTATACACCTTATTTAATGTCCTCACCTAAGAGTGATAATGGTGAAATCGAATGACTAATCATACTTCTTAACATATCCTTCAGTGTACGGTTTTGTCTCTCATACATGCCATTCATTTTGGACACACCCGATATTTTATATTGATGAACTATACCACACTTCGCTAGGTACTTTGCAAATGATTCATGATATTATATACTTGAACTTTCATATATGCTATAATGTTTACCAATATCGTTAGATCTAATGCAGTTAATCGTATTACCAAGTCGTTCAACTCCGGTCTTAATAACTATGAACTTTTCTTGCAGATTTTGATTTCTGAATAATAAGATATATTTACATTGTACTAAGAGAAGTTATTTATAAATTATATAAATTACCATTATTCGTTCAAAATAACTTTGGAATTATCCACATATATCTACATATCACGTGCTTATCATATTTTCTTTAAGAAGAGAAAACCTAACACTCAAGTTTTAAGGGTTCGATCTGATATCACTTGTTAGGCTTTGAAGTACTTGAATCCTAAGGTCATACATAAATAAACTTCTTAAGCTATTCTGAGTTTTTCTCTAAATGCAGAATTAGAAAACTTACAGGAAGACATATCAATTTTTTGTTCTTGTTATTTGTTTCTTTTGTGATATTCTGAAAATAAATTTCTTTTATAATATGTTACTAGAAATTTAAAACACGTGTGGAGATCTCCAATTCTTGATCTCCTTTAAAAATACGTCACTAAATGGAGATTAAGAATTTAGTGTCACCTCATATTAAATTTTATTTAATGTTATTGGTTTTCAAGAATATTTACTATTAGTATTTTTTATTTCATCTTTTTATTAAAATATATGTAATACCTATGGAGAATATATCCAACTTTTTAAATTGGAAAAACTTTGAGAGTTCAAGTGTTTGTAAAAAGTATGAATATAATTTTGGTGTGTCATAAGTAATAAGATTCTGATGAGGTTAATTTGGTGAGACGGTGTGCCAAATGCAGATTCTTGGCAGTGGATATGGTAAGGCCCCGAATACGACTATCTATTTGTTCCGCGATTGTGAGAGGTACAAATATCTTTGAGAATCATGGTTTGGCCTTGCAGATTCAGAAAAAAGCTTTGAGATTATGACACAGTCTGTATCACCTATTAGAGAGCATCAAAACTTCAAGGTGGACAACGAGTAATTTATATTTACGGACCATTACTTCATTCCGTTGGGAGTAGATTCGTAAAGTGGACGAAGTCAAGTGCATGATTTACACTAAGCGCTGATAGATTTTTGTAGTTAGATCGTTTGACAGCGGGTGTAGGGGGATGTTTTGTAATGTGAATGGATCCTTTTTAGGTTGATTAGCAGCCTCAAGCTTGGTAAGGTTAATTTTTAGGGTGAAGTTTATGTGTTATAATTTGGGCTATATATGACGTTCGACCATAAATATGGCGTGTTTGTTGTAAAAACAAACTCGTTAGATTTACACATGCTATTGAAAGGTGGTGACATCAATAATGATCATGGGAATGATGCACTTATGATATGTAGAGATATTTTCAGGAATAATCTAAATTTTGAATTCAACCATGTTTATAGACTAGCTAATTATTGTGCTGAGTGGATGACCGAATATGGGAAATTTTTAATAACGTATCTGACTCTATACTGTGGATCTGCTAGAGGCATTAAAGAAGGTTCTTAAAGGATATAAATATGGAGGGACTACTTCTAAATTTTTATTATGCACCCTCTCGAGGGTTTAGTAATTTTTTTATCGACAATTTCAATCAGTTCTTTAACCAAAATGACTTAACAATGCATAGACCCGCTATATTTTTTATTAACCCACCTCAGTCTAATACAATACCCACCAATATTAAGACCTTACTTTACTTATCCACTGACCTCTTAGTATCTACACTTACAAAGCCTCTTGCACACATCACCAATTACCATCATCCATACAATTGCCTTTAGTAGCAACGCAAACTCGCATGTTAATTTTGGTCTGTCACTTTTGCTTAGTATTAAACCTTGTGGTTTGTTCCCTCCAACGTATTCTGGGCATTACAGCTAGAGTTGTTCTGTTTCTAATTGTTATCGTAGTCGTTGTTGTTCTCACCCTACCAGTTGGGTTATAATATTACTTAGAATTTCTTCTCTATGCCTAACTTACCTAGCTATAGATCCTATATTCCCATTCCCACTCTAGACACTATTATTACTTCATGCATGTTCTGCAGGTTCCCTTCGTTGATCGCAAGTACACACGCAACTCTACCCATTGTCATTACACATGCAAGCTCGTTCCACCAGAGCACCCAAACTGGTATTCCCCTTGTATGCACTCTAGAGCCGGGATAAAAAATTTATCGCACCTCAAGATAACATACCACTTATGATGGTTGAGAAGACCGAATACATTCAGATTGAAAATAGTGAGCTGATCGTCCTACATGACGCCATAAACGGGGATAAGTCTGACTGGGCCAAGTGCCTCTTGAAATATTTTCTGGGGAAAAGCCCGCTTCTTATCATGTGCACTATATTGCTGTGAAACTATGAGGCATGGATGAAGCGCATGAATGCAAAATGACTCATTCAGGTTACTTTTTAATCTGTTTCACTACTGCGAATAACATCACGTTTATCTTCGACAATGAATCATACTTCTTCAACGGCCACCCCTATCTTTCTCTAGAGATAGGAGCCCATGACCTTAACAATCGAAGACCAACTTAGGTTGATCCAACTTTAGGTTAAGATAGGCGGTCTCCCTGAAGATCTTTGGACAAGTTTCATAATTAGTTTCCTTTGTAGAATCATCTATGTTGATACACACACGACAAGTTTCGTGAGAGTCGGCATTATTATGAAAACTTCAGATGAGTTCCATGATTTGCTAGAAGTCAAGTGTTTAGGAAAATTCATTTCTTTTCGTCTCGAGTACTAGGGTTTGCCTTTCACATGTAATAAATGTAATATATTTGGTCTTAATCTTCAGAGTTATACCAAACCTCATTCCTTCCTACAACCTGCGTCAACACCAACTTTTCCTCATCGCTTGGGAAAATAGTCCATGGTTGATAATAATGATCGTTCGCTAAAAGTCTCTTTCAGTAATAGTGATACCTCCACCACTATTGATGCCCATAGAGATGTCAAATATAAAGATTTCATGATGAGTATTGATAAAGATGAAATCGATTCCCCTCTAGGTGTGGATAGGGTATAATTTCGCTAAGATTACAACACGGTCCTTTCTTAACTTAAATCTGAGTATCCTGACATCGACCATATAGCTACAAAAGTCAATTATATGATTGCCCGTACAAGGATGTAAATCATGGCACCTAATGACAGCATGCATAAAGGGAATACCAAGGTCGTCGATCAATAAAATTAAGTTATTTGATCCAACAAGCTTGAACTACGGCCGTTGGATGAGTTTTGTTGTTTTTTGCCACTACTTTTATTTTGCTTTTGTTGTACATTCAAATGGCGTTTTTATTTATGTGTACTCACAGTGCGGGGATATGCCCTTTAGATCATATAATTTATACATTTTGAATGACCCGACAACTTTATAGTTTGTTTATTACCATAATTTATTTTCTCTTTAAAAAAATGTTAAGCACCGATTAAGACCCAAAATACCATTAATCAATTATATAAAAGTCTTTATGTTTTATACAATCCTTTTTTTTCTCTTTACCATAATAATATTGATTTTTTTTTCTCTATATATTTTTTAGATCTAAAATAGATTGCATGTATTATGAATGACGTTTTAACTTCTCATTTGAATATTAATTTTTTTATTGTTTTCCTTTTATTTACTCCATATATTTTGATTTCATTATCGTTTTTCATTTGATTTCGTCATTAATTTTGGATATGTGTCATCTTTAACGTGAATTTTTGTAGGTTTTGTATTTTTGAGTTTTGTATTTTATTTTTTTACTCGATTTAGGTTTATTTATCGGTAAAATATAGTTGAAACATTTTAGTTGGTATAGGTTTTACTTATTTATTTTTTATTTTTTTTCAGTTTTTTTAGTAAAATTATAGTTCAAAAATACGATGTTAGATATCTTTTCACGAAGAAGATGAGTTTATAAACATATATTTGTTATGAATTCACATCTATCTTCTCAAATGTGCGATACTAGAGATCAAAATAATTATTACATAAGAGACTTTCTTATTATATCTGTTTGATGCGAGACTATGTTAATCATCATGTGTGAGACTTTTATTTTATATGATAGATGCGAGACTACTGGTATTTTTTAATGATAGATGCAAAATTATTATTATTATTATTCTAATGATAGATGTGAGACATTTATTATTATAACTTTTTGAATTGTCAAAAACATGTACACGATGTCTAGAAGTCGACTATGTGTTTTTAAACTAAATGGTGAACTTACAATCTATGATTTTGATATGTATCAAGACTCTAAAGATATCATTAATTTTTTTAAGTAAATATGATGTGTTGTTTCCGGGTAAAATCACACTAAGATACTGTTGTGGTGACCTAAAAAATATTATCTTTGGTTGTCATGGTGACTAAGTTACTTTGGCATTAGTTGTTGATACTTGGAGGGTTTCAACTGTTATTATTGATATTGAAAATGATAATATTATTGACGATAGTGTTAGAGAAACTGCTCAAAGTTTATTTGAAGCTTCAAATCAAGATTTTATTTGTGGTGAAATTAATTCTAGTATGAATTTTATTGGCCACAAGAAAAAAAAACTTGTTAATGTTGGTTGGTTTAATGAAATTTGTGTTGTTACGTAGGTTTTTGAAGAAGGTGCAATTGGTTTAATATTAACTATTAGTAAGGTGGCTTTACAAGAAGGTTTTACTTTCAAATATTTACATAATAATAAAGAAAGGATAATTGTTTATTGCACAAAAACATATTCAATAGGCTGTTATTGGAGACTTTATACTGATAAAGATAAATCTACTAGTTTTGTTGTTGTTAAAAAGTCCAACCTCACACTTGTAGGACTGGCTTTTGTAAAGAAAGTATCAAGTATTTATCATCATATTTGATTGCTAATGATATATGTGATTGTATATGAGCAATGTTGATATTACAACCCCAAGGGTAAAATCATTTTTAAAAAACTACTACGGTTTAGATATCTTTTATCATCTTTCATGGATTGCTTTAGAGAAATCTAAGACGGCTATTTATGGAGATAGTTCTACTTCGTATAAACTACTTAAGAATTATTTCAAAGGATTGACGATTATTGATAGAAGTAGTAACTACGTATTGGATTATACTTTGGAAACCAATGTCTTCAAGGGTTGTTTTATAGTATTTGGTTCTTGTCTCCATGGTTTGAATTATTAACGTCCAATTTTACATATTGATGGAACATTTTTTAGTGAGAAATATAAATGGGTATTGTTATCTATCATAACTAAAGATTATAAAAATGGTGAGTTTTGTTATGTACCGTTTTTTTACAAAATATATTATTTTTGTATGTTAGATCTAAATATGTTAAAAAAGGTATTCCAAAATATGATAGATGCAAAACCATGTATATCAATACGAAAGATGCGCAACTAGAGATAATCAGTATGATAGATGAAAAAACCAATATCATAGATGTGAAACCAGGTATATCAATATGATAGATGTGAAACCGATATGTTAGATGCAAAAGCATGTATATCAATATGATATATGCGTAACCAAATATAATCATTATAGTATATGGCAAACCGTCTATAATCAATATGATATGTAAACCAGATATAATAAATATAATAGATATATAATCAATATAACAATGTGATTTATAATATATTTTCCATAACATTTTGCAGGTATCTTTCTTGTTGCATTCGGTATTATTGGGGCTGAAGATTTTGAAAATTGGTTATGGTTTCTAGAGATGATGAAAACCCATTTTTGGGGTCATAAAATCAAATTTATTAGTTATAGTTATTTAGATATTGTTAGTGTTGTATATTTTTTTCCAGATTGCTATCAAGCATACTGTATTCATCATATTATAAATAATTTGAAGTATTCATTGAGTGGTACATCTCCACCATTTAAGGAACACATGATTTACATGTTTAAAACAATATGTTTATAGTATGACTCATAACATGTACATTGAATATATGGACAAATTTCTTCAAAAAGAGGTTGTAAAGTTGTTAGTTTTTTTGGGAATTTACTTTTGAAAAAATATGTTTGTGCTTTTAAAATGCAAGAGGTATGGTTTTATGGATTTCACTCCAGCTGAGTCTTTTAATCATCAGATCAAACAATATTGTAGTTTACATATATTGAAGTTAGTTGACAAAATTAGAGTATTACTTATGAGTCAAAGTTCAGGACGTTATGTTGAGGTTGAACTTTGGACTAATGATTTATGTCCTGAATTTGATAAGAAGCTAAATCCAACGTGGGAAAAATTCGTCCATGGATATTTCATTCGCCTACTCCTTTTTTACATTAAATCTTTTATGATCCTATTATGGTTGTTGATCTTAGTGCATCTACATGTTCTTATGGTGTGTGGCAACATGATTCTTTTTCATGCTCTCATGCTTTTTCTTTCATATTATATATGGATAGAAATCCTATGAAATATTTTGAGCCATTCTATTTTTAAGCTCTTATAAGGCAATTTATCCATATGGCACACTCTTGTTTACTACTTTTGACCAAAGATTTACTTCAACATCTAACTCAGATATACTTCTTCCAAATTTGAAAAGGAGATCCGGAATACCTTAGAAGAAACATATTTTATCTAGAGGAGAATTAAGTACTTGGAAGACAATGTATAATCGTTGTTTGAAATAGGGTCATAATAAACGAACATGTGTAGAGGTTTTGTAAGATCAATGCAATTTTGATACTTTTAGTTATTAGTTTTTTTTGTCATAATAAAAATACAAGGATAATGATAAGCCTTATGATGCAACTATCCTCTTGATTATTGACATTTATCATAACCAAAATACATGGATAACGATAGATGCGAAACCTTATGATGCATAATAGATGTGGCGCCCATATATAATACATGAGTGATAATATATGCAAAACCAATGATAACAAAATATATGAGTGGTGATAGATGAGAAACCATTTCATGGGTTTGATAGATGCGAGACTGAGTTTATGTTTGGTGATAGATGTGAAACTAGATCACAAGGTTGATAAATGTGGGTTTTGGTAATATTTGGTGATAAATGTTATATTTGTTTATGGAAAATGGTAGATACGTGACCAACATTATAAAAACTTGAGTTGAAATATTAAACTTCATAATTAAAAAATAAAAATATATTAAACTTTAAGAAAAATTAACCAAAAAAAGAATAACGAAAAATATATAACAAAACATAAAAACAAGAAAAAGTAAACAACAAACTTTCCAATCAATTCATTTTTATTCAGAGTCTTTTTCATCAAAATCTTTTTCCTCTTCTTTAGATTCTTTTTCTTCACACTCTTCTTCCTCCTCATGTTTTCAAACATATTACATTTCATCTTTCTTTTTCTAATGAGAAGAAACGCGATCCTCATTTGGGTCTTTTACATCTCTAGAATGTTCAAAACATTATGAAAATAATGTTCATGAGCAAAAGAAGAAATCTCATCATCATTAGAAGATGAAGAATATTCTTTGGTTGCTGTTTGTTTTGAGTTTTTTATTTATTTATGGTGATAAATTAAGTCGGGATAAATCATCATAAATAGATTCATCAGAAGAAGAATACTCAATTATAGGAGTTATTTTCAAATAACAAAGATTATATATATATATATATATATATATATATATATATATATATGAAAGCCTAATGAAAATGTAAACTGAATTTATAGCAAAAAAGTTTTAAACCATGCACAATAATTAAAGTTTGTTTTTTGTATGAATTTCGTAGTTATTACCATAGCAATCATGAATATATCTACTTTTTTCAAATCAAATAATTAAATAATCAATCAAATGTTACTAACTAGTTTAAATATTGATATGACAAAGTAGTTGGGCATATGATAAATTGTATTAATTACAACATCATAAACTTGTCTAAATATCAATAAATAAATAAACCAAACTGTATGATCCTTATCATAACAAAAATAAACCAAAGTCACGGGACAAAATAAAAACCAACTACACGATAGATGAAGAACGATACATAACCATATGTATGATGGATACATGACATATACATATGGGGTCATGATAGATGTGAGACCTAAGCATATAACTCTATATGCATTATATAGATGATAGATGCAGGACTACGTACATATAGATGGTGATAGATGCAAGACCCGTATAAAATAATTTAATTTTCTAACCTATCGTGACCACATATATTTGTGGTGACATATATGAAACTCGTTCATGTGTGTTCATATCATTAAGGAACATTACAATAGACATACATCTCTGATTGTTTTTACATCATTAATAGTCAATAAACTTGTTATTGTTTTTGTCATTAATTTTTTTTTAAAAAAAATATTTATACTCTCTTTATCGATGCAATGTCATGAGGTTTATCTTTTCCAAGACTGTCCATTTGGATATAGTATTTAGAGTAGTTGCAAACTATTACACCACAATAAAGTGTTCTTCTTCTTTGTTGAGGAAAGTTTCATGGACATACAAACTTTATTTTTGGCGTTCTTGGTAAAATATTATTGTTTTTGAGCTATTCCATCTCTAAGATAAAAATTTAATCAATTTACACATAATGGCATGCAAGAAAAATAAATTAGATGATATATTTATATGTACGGGACAAAATGTATGAGATGGGAGACACTTACAAATCTTCTTGTAGTTTTTTGTTGGATCCGATAGTCTTTCCAATGGGTTTGGATTTACTTATTTTCTATTTTTATGTCTATTACGAGTAATATCTAATGGAAATTTTTACTTTGTGGTCCTTCTGTGAGAAGTGGGAAAAAATATAACCTTCTGTGTGACCACGTAAGTTATCGTCAACATAAGGTGTAACATCTCTATTTTTGTATATCATGTGCTACATTGAAATTATACTTTTGAGAAACATTTTTGTTTATTAATTCATACATGTGTAATATTTCTTACAATTACACTTCTAGATATGGATTTCGCTGGAATAATTGTTCCTTCATATTTAGAACCAACATCTAGTATTCTAAAATTAGGTTGTCTAAGGTATCAGTGTATAAAACCGTCAATAACCTATCTATTTTAAAAAGTGGAACTTACAGTTAGTTAATTTATGTAATGAGAAGCCATGCATGAACATAAATTTAAAATTAACTTTTATTACTAACAAAAATATTAGATGGTGGTTTTATACATTTGTGCGGGACTACTATTATTCTTCTTCACCTAATATCTTCATCATATTACTAACAAAAATATTACATGTTGGTATTTTCGAACTAACCATACAAGAACTCTAGTTTTCTCCTTTTTGAATCACTTCTAATTTGTAGTATTGGTTTATTTCAAGTATTTCCGTTACTACATTTTAAAATGGCTGTTCTGTTTTGTTGATTGTCTAGTATATTTATTTAGAGATTTGAAATTGAGTAAGATCCAAATGTAATTCAAATGAAGGTGCTTTATCCAATTATTTTTGAAAAATACAAAATCGACATATGAGTTGATGCGGAACATATATGAATACTAACTATAAATGATGAGAGAACATATCATTGGTATTGACAGTATTGGTTTTGTCTGGACCCGGTACAGATATTTAATGAAATTCTGTAGACTGTTCGGGTCAGGTTCGGGTATTAACATTTTTCCAGCTCGACCCAACCCGTAAAAATTAAACAAATATAATTTTATAATAATTATATATAAACAATAATTAAATAATATATATGTATATAATCTTTATAATATTAATATAATTAATAATTAAAGAAAAATATAAAATTAAACCTAAGAAAGACAACTTAACTGTGAGTAGGGAGTAACCTTTTCAGTTTACACTTCCAAGCTTTCTCCTCTTCGAACCATTCGAGAGCACTAGATTTTTTTGGGTGAAAACTACATAAAAAAACAAAATTGATTTGGCTCTTTTTCTTGGAGATAGCTACCAACGAGCGATATTTTTTCTTGGCGAAATCGTTTTGAACAGATCTTTATCTTGCGAAGTCGATTCGAGCTTTGCCTTGGTGTTTTTCTGTTTTGTCTTGGTAAATTATCTCTTATATTTCTTTGTTATCCTTGCTATTTTCTTCTTATATACTTTATCTAAAAGAAACAGAAACAAAATCAAAGATTAGGTCTGCTTAAACAGGCATATCAGATCGATTGATACGTGCACACATGTATAATGTGTGTATCAATCTGTATTATGCATTATTGAATTCAAGTTTATGTACACATTATTTTTTTTATTTTTTAATTTAGAAAGATAATATATCCCTTGACATTTTAGTAGCACCAACTAGATAGAATAATAGTGTATAAGTTTTATTTATCGTTTTTGTTAGAAAGCTTTCGGATGTACAACATGTTGTACCAATTATATATTTTGTCTTATCTTTCCAGCATTAGTGTTGAAATATCAACTCCGCCATTATATTAACTGAGTCAATGTCTAGTATCAATTTCCTTGTTATTTTTGTCTTTCGGCTTTGATTGGTATTAATTAAAACTGGTTGAAGTTCTTTAGATGTCATAACTACAACCCACACACCAATAACGGAACCAGGATCAACAATAAACCAATAGTTGCTATTCTTAAATTTTTTGATTGACAATAAACCAAGAGTTCTCATTCATGAGTTTGTTGATCGATTTAGTTGTTGTATTTTTGCTTCTCCGGTACCCGTAAAACAGGAAAACATCAGACACTATGAAAATAAAAGGTACTACTTCTTAAATGTATTTCTATTTGTGTGTTTGTGTAATAGAAAACAAGCATGAGATAACAAAGGGAAAGGTGTTTGTGTAAATTAGTGTTCACGTCGATGTCGTTGCTTTTACTAATTTACGGTAGTATGCTCTCTTAACATAGGACATTTGTTTACCAGTAGTATTTAAAGATGAAACTTTTTTATGTTTTTTTTGAGGTTGCAGCTTCTATATAGCTTGAGCTGTTAAGGGATTGAATAAATTTACCTTTATTAGGTTCATGGTTAACATGGCTGAAATTAATGCTTATACAGTTATTCTAAAGCACTTTAAATTTCTTTATGCATCACATTCTCACATATACTTAGAAGGTCAACCTTTCATATTATTTTTTTCACTTTAAATTTTGTTTATTAGACATGAGTAGTATTTATAATTGCATATGAATATTTACATAGAACAACTAGTTAGTCTTATTGATTAAGCAATCAGGTAGCAATATTCTAATTTAGTGACATGTAGTTACAATTTTGCCTTTTTGTAGCAATATTTTAATTTAATGATAGGTAGTTAGTGTTATCGATAGAACATCTAGGTAGCCTATATGTAATTCATGTATAAGTTATATGAATTTATACAGAAATAATAGTATTTATTTAATATGTTTAATAAGGAAATGGAAATTTAGGGACGAATTTGTAAATAATAAAAGCATTATATAACATTTGGTAAAGTTATATGAGGATTTCGTAACTATACTTTTTAGTTAAGGACTAAAGGTGCAATTTTCTTTTTTTATGTAACTGTTTTCAGTTGTAAGCTAATTCTTTGTGGCTCTATATAAAGGCCAAAACTAAACTAATAAAATGGTTGATTTTTCTAAGATTAGATCACTTGTGTAGTTTCATTTTCTCTCTCTAGAACACATATTCTCTTTTTAATAAAGCAATATTAAACAATACAACTCACCAATTTGACGACTCCACTTGGGACGAATGACAATCAGTGTCTTTTCTACTAGTTCGATTTTTTTTAACTCTGAAAAATGATATTGAAACTTTGCAATGAATCTTGAAAACAAATCGTTGGTTCGATCAACAATTGAAACACTAAGATATGATTTACAGGTCAATGAAAAGAAATCAGAAGGATCTGTTCCGATCCAAACTTAATCTGATATATAAATGCGTATGAATAAGCTTCTAGATAAAATAAACGCGCTAAATGAGAAATACGAGCAAATAGAGGAGGAAATTCACTCGACGAAGTTAAAGTCTGAAGTGAGACAATGAGCAAACTGAAATTGGAAACCAATCTGATCGATCTTCCACTGATCAACAGATCAGGAATGAGCAGAAGAATGAGCACTTCAAATCTCCAAAAGAATGCTATTCTTCTCGGAAAGGAAAGAAAGACAAACAAAAGTGTGTCATGTCTAGTGACGAGGAAGTTGAGAGCTCTGCATCAGGTTTCAAAATGTATAGGGTTTCTTCAAAGGAAGAAAAAGAACAACCCCAAAAATATAAGAAGAAATACAGATCTAGGAATGACAACATTCCTCATTGTTTGAGGGAATCTAATTGGTGTGAGAGGAACACATCGATTCTGTATGTGGAGACTGATCGGAATTTTTATACACATGGGAACTAAAGATCAGTATGTATAGGGTTTTGATTGGAGGAATTCTCCATCGATAAGTGAAATTAGATCTACTATGCTTCCAAAAAAGCGTTTTGATGTTCCAAGGTTGAAAAGTTCGATGGGATGCAGGATCCCGATGATCACATCGAACAATTCAAAAATTACGTGATGAACTTTGAAGACGATGACATGCTGGTGTGTCGTACTTTCTCACAGACTTTTAAAAGGACATCTCTGAACTGGCACAATCAGATTCTAAGGGGATCCATCTCAAATTTTAGGGATTTATATACTCCTTTTCGAAGGCAGTTTGTTGGAAGTAAAGAAATGAGAGCTAACAATGATACGATTATCCAATGCAAGGAGGCAGTTGGAGAAAAATTGAAGGACTACACAAAACGATTTATTTTGACGAAGGCAAGTTTGGATAATTGCGAAGAGGGAGTGGCGATGACAGCTTTTTGCCAATGATTACTGCCAAGGGATCTGGCTAATGAGACAAAAAAAAGAGCTTTAACGCTTGGAGCATTAATGGCTCAGGTTGAAGAAAAATTTAAAGTTGAGGAGTCAACAAGGGTCCTAGGAGGACCAGTTAAGGTTCCAAAAAATTCAGGACAGGTACTCTATAACCAAGGACAATCTTCGAATGCTAATCAACAGGCGCGTTCAAGGAATACCCATTTATAACATCGGACTGGCGGATATTCAAATCAAGCCCCATCCTACAATTACAACAGGCCGAGGCCGAATCAATGGATTAGACCCGAGTACTATGCAAACTTAACTGAGAGCATGGCTGCAATTTTTGACAAAAACAAGATCTTTGTGAATTTCAAGAAGCCAACTCCAATTAACAGGCCAATGGAGGAGCGCATTAATAAATTTTACAGATATTACAATGGTATTGGTCATGATACCAATGATTGCATTGCATTGAAAAAAATTAAAATTCTGATTAAGAATGGAAGATTTTATGAAGTCACAGGGAAACGCATCAAAAAATCCGACATCCAATTCACGGTCACTTAACCAAAAAATGCAAGCTGAGAATTTGATGATTCTAGATTCAAAGGATGATGAGTTCGATGCAGCTTCGGAACACTTGGATAAGGATCCAGATAGGTTGATTCCGATGGTTGTCGAAGAGCCAATGAAGAGAGGACATGTTCGAAAGTTGTGTGAGTTTTTTTAGTCATTGGTCATTTTTAGGCGATTCAAGGGCTTGAAATACTGATAGTTCGAGGGAGAGACATGTTGTCAATTTGATAACTCAGGTTTGAGGGAGGATGTCCACTCATTTATATAGCAAGGAGGAAATTTCTTTTATTTTTCTCGATTAGGACGACTTGCGAGGTATTGCAGGGCCGCATGAGGATGCGATTGTCATTGGGGCAGAGGTGGCTGGTGTTGAAATTAGACGTGTGCTCATAGATACAAGCAGTTCTGCAAATTTCATATTCAAAGAAATATATGAAAGGATGCGTAATCCTGCTCGAATTACTCATTCAGAGCGCACGATCATTGGATTCACCGGTGTGACAACACGGGTGATAGGAGAATTCGAGGGGAATGTGAGTTTAGGAAAGGGACCCTTCAAGAATAAAGTCCAAATGATATTTATAGTGGTGGACTATCCCATAAGTTACAACGCTATTTTGGAAGATCTTTGTTGTCCAGAATATATGGGGTTGTGTCAACAGTACACCAATGTTTTAAGTATATGGTCGGAGATCGTGTGGGGGTCGTTCGAAGCGACCAGAAAGTTTCAAGAGAATAATATGCCACTGCACTTCGGATATGAGGATCCAACAGTGCAGATATAATGAATGAATAGCATTCAGAGGGCTTGAACTTGGGTTTGGATGAAAGGGTTGATGATCCGAAGGAAACCCCATGGTTTTTTACAGTAAGTGAAGAAATTGAGGAGTATACTTTTTCTGAAGGAAAATTACTTCGAATAGGAACCTTATTGAGTTTTATGTCAGCGACTATTAGAGTTTTTGTCTTATAATTTGGAAGTTTTCCCTTAAAAAACAGAGGATATGATAGGTGTGTCGATCGAAGTAATATGTCATAGCTTGTCTGTCAATCCGAAGGTGAAGCCCGTACTTTAAAAGAGAAGGGCATTTTAATCAGAAAAAGCAGGAGCAATTGTTTCTGAAGTGGATCGTTTATCCCGGTTCAGACATATAAGGGAGTCGCAATATCCCTTATGGACGGCGATTCCAGTTTTGGTCAAGAAGAATAAAGAAAAGTGGAGAATGTGTGTGGACTTTACAGACTTAAATTGAGCTTGTCCTGAAGACCCATTTCCTGTTCCTCGGATAGATCAGCTGATTGATTCTACTTCGGTTAACAAAATATTAACTTTCATGGATGTTTTTGTTGGATATAACCAGATCCAAATGGATCTGAAGGATCAAGAATGCACTACTTTCATTACTGATAGGGGTTTGCATTGTTATAAGGTTATTCCATTTGGATTGAAAAACACCGGAGCTAGTTATCAAAGGTTAATGAAAAGATAATTTCCCACTCAGATCGGAAGAAACATTATGTCGATGAGATGGTGGTTAAAAGCTTGGTAGACGATGCACATTTGGAAGACTTAGAGGAGACGTTTTTGAATCTAAGGGCAATAAGATTAAAGCTTAATCCTGAAAAGTGTACTTTTAGAGTTCGATCTGGGAAGTTCTTGGGTTATGTTATCAATGAAATAAGGATACAAGATGACCCAGAATAATTGAAAGATGCGGTAGCAATGAATTCACCTCAAACGATTAAAGAAGTGCAAGTTTTGACAGGAAGGTTAGCAACACTTAATAGATTTATTTCTAGATTTTCTGACAGATATTTTCCTTTCTTTCAAGTGTTGTGAGGGCCCAAAAGGTTTGAGTGAACTTCAGATTGTGAAGTAGCGTTTACAAGCATAAAAAATTTGTTATCATCACCAGAAATTTTATTGAAGCCTCAAAGTGGAGCGAAGCTCTTTTTGTACATTACGGTATCAGATTTTGCAGTAAGTGCAGTATTAATAAGCTAAAGTTCAGGAATTCTGAAGTCGGTGAACTATGTTAAAAAAAGTTTGGTGGCAGCAAAAAAGAGGTATTTGAAGCTCGAGAAGTTGGCGTTAGCATTGGTGGTGGCTACTAGAAAGATGCGCACTTATTTCCGAGCTCATACTATTGAAGTTCGAACTTCATTTCCCTTGAAAATTATTTTGCAACGTACTGATATTTCGGGGAGAATGACCAAGTGGTCGGTACAGTTCACAGATTATGATATCTTATTCACTCTTCGAGCTGCAGTAAAGCTCAAGCTTTAGCGGATTTTCTTGTTGAATTTCATTTAAGAAGATCGGACATTGAAGAAAGTAAGGATGTTTTACCAGCTAATTCGACGTGGCTTATTCGAACAGATGGCGGATCAAGTATTTTAGGATGCATCGTTGGGGTTTAGTTAATTGTTAAATCTTGAGAAACAATACTTCAATCTATTAAATTTGGTTTTCACACCTCGAACGAAGCTGAATATGAAGCTGCTTTGGCTGGTTTAAGACTTGCAAAAATATGTGGAGCAACATCAGTGCGGTTAGAGAGGGATTCTCAGTTAATAGCAAATCAAGTGTCTCGAAACTCCGAAGCTAAAAATGATCGTTTAATTTTTTCTATCTTTGAGAGCTTTGAAACTTGATGTTATTATTTGATCATGTTGTTGTGGAACATATAAGTCGAGGACTGTTTTTTAGTTTTTTTTTAAATATTTGTGTATGTAATTTATATTTTTAATTTAATTATTGATTAAGTATTTGAAAATTAATTAATGTGATTTTCTTAGATTGAATTTTAGTTTGATTATTATTTATTTATTCTCGTACAAATATCATAAAATAATAATAAATACACTCAATAAATAATGGGATGGGTTAAAAAAACAAACACTAATTAATAAAATCTCATAAAACGTTTATAAATATATATAATAACGTAACAAAGATTTTTTTTTATATATAAGTATTTAAAATATAACTATATTTAAATTTTAATAAATAAATTCTTATATAAATTTAATATATTTATATAGTAACGTACAAATTTTGTATATATATAAAATGCAAAATATAATTAGATCTAAAATTTAATTAATAAAATTGGTATATATATTTTGTATATATAAAATCTCATAAATATATAATAACGTACCAATATTATATATATATATATATATATTATCTAAAATATAATTATACTTAAAATTTATATATATATATATATATCACTATTTAATTATTAAAAAAATGTAAGTATATTTTTTAAAAAATTTAATTGTTTAAATCGAGTAATAAATCAACGAATGCAAACAATAAACGTTGAAATAAATTAATAAAATTTTATTATATTTCTATATTTGAACACCAAATCCTCAACACAACCATCCGTATCATTCGGGCGTTTCGAACATCTTTTTTACCTTGAACCACCGGTTCAGGGGTTCTGAACCGGTGGTCATGTACCATCAGTACCACCGGTGCTGGGCCTTAGTACCGATGGTACTGATGGTGCAGGACCACCGGTTCTACGCTTGTGAACCGGTGGTGGTGCGTCGCACCAAAACAAAAAAAACAAAAAGAAAATATATTTTACCTTAATTCGGGTTGATTCATGTTTGATTTTGTATTTTTATTAGAAAAAGTTTAAATTTTTTTAAGAGAGTTTGAATTTTTTTAGACAAATTTAAATGTTCAAGAACACTTTGAAGAACTTCACAAAATTGTAGCATTATGGGGTTTGATCTACTAAATCAAAGTGTTTTTTTGGGTAAAGATAATAAAGTATGTAATTTTGTGATTTGGGTATATTTATGATATACTTAGTGTTTTTTTACTTAATCTTAGTTTCGTGATTAAATGGATGTTTGAAGGTATTTTCGTCCTAAAAAAGTCAAACAAAAGTCCACTATGTTTTTTTGGTAAACTTAAACCACATTTGGGTGTATATAGCCATACCCTAATTTTTATTTATAATATTTTCCATCAAACTCTTTTTCCTCATTTTTAAATTTTTGTTCTCAAATATTTTTTCTCCGCCTATTATTTTTCCTTATTTTTAAACATACTACATTTCATTTTTTCTTTTTTTACGAGAAGCAACTTGATTTTTATTTGGGTCTTTTTCATATCAAGAATGTTCAAAAAACATTCTCAAAAATAATGTTCGTGAGCAAAAGAAGAAATCTCATTATTATTAGAAGATGAAGTATATTATTTGGTTGTTGTTAGTTTCGAGTTTTCGTTTCTTTCTAGTGATAAATTAAGTGGGGATAAATCATTATAAATAGATTCATCATAAGAAGAATACTCAATTATAGGAGCGATTTTCAAATAACAAGGATATTTTTTTTCTATATGAAAGCCTAATAATGATTTGTATTACTAATTAGGAATCGAAAAAATTAAAATAGGTTCACTTTGAAACCTTACATTAATAAAATAAATAAATAGAGAATCAAACTGAAAAATTAAAGAAGAAGATGATCACAAGTATAATTTCATACTGTTTAATGTAAAAGTTGACCGAAGCTGATCAGAATTTTATTTGAAGACGAGTTTGTTAACGATCATAATATTATTGATTTTTATGTTAGAATTGAACAACTTGTAGATAGTGCGATCGTATGAGGTGATATGTAAAGAGACTATTTGGTGGTTGTAATGTCATACAGTTTTTTTTCTCAAAATTTATTTTGGACTAGGCTAAAAAGAAACCCCAACACAAGAGCAGATAAAATACAATTAGGGGAGAGAAGCTTAGCTCTCAACGACTAGTTTTTCTCTTTTTTCCAATATGAGATTTTTCGGTCGTTTCAGGTCGTCACGCCTGAAATATTTGGCTTCCAAGATGGCTTGTCTTGGTTCCAACCATGCTTGTAATTCGGTTGTTAGTTTTTCTTTGTTCGGTAATCTTCCGCCGGGAAGTGCCTCTTCCTCTGCAAGTTTCTCTTTTTCTAGTATTCTACCTAAACGTTTGTCCTACTCTTTTCTGTCCAACCCATATTTCTCCGGATCTTTCATGTTTCTTCTCTCTCTTAGGGGGCTTTCTTCGTCGGTCGGTCCTCGAAGAACTTCAAAATCCAGAGTGGTGGAAGGCTGCTCTATTTTTTGGGTGAGATATGGTTCTGGTAACAAGGTCAAGTCAGAGGCTTCTCTAGCATCACACTCTATTCATCCTACCATGTTCGTCGTACTCATGTTTTATCTTCTCCGTATCGGAGTTCTTGGTCGTCTGCTTGTCCTTTCACCGACTATTTCCTACGATGATTTGGTATGCGTCGCGAAGATCCGCTCTGGGACCTCCTGCGTCGTGCCAAGATTTGAGACGTCATTCCTCAGTCCTTCATGGACTCCGTCCACCTGTAGAAGCTCTACTGGTCTTAGATTTTGTTTGAGACCCATTAGTCCTTTCTCATTTAAAGTTGGTACTGGCCCTATTTTTTTTAGAAAAGCGTGTAGTAACTTTTTCTTCTCTCTTTTGCGTTATCAAAGTAATTTGTCTAAATTATGAGGTAACTTTTATTTCTCTCTTTTATTACTAAAATAATTACTTTAAAGTATGTTGTTTCTTTTATTTCTATCGATATGAAACTAATTTCTTTAAAGTATGTGGTTTCTTTTATTTCTATCGAGACCAAAGTAATATCTCTAAAAGTAGACCGTCTATTACTTTCTTATTTATTAGGTTTAGAAAATTTATTTTCTTATACTTATTTAATTTTACTTGGTCATATCTTTCTCGTGAGGTCGTCCACAAAGCATGTGAACGGTCTACTCCTCAGTCAAACTCTAATTATAACTCATCAGTTTCTGTAATTGAATTTGAATTTATTATCTTAGCACATTCGATTTCAGTAAGAAGTAAATTCATTACTGTGTCTTTTGAGTACCAAGGTCTCCCCCTTTAGTGTGAGACCTGTGTTGTCTTTGGCCATCACACCCGCTCTTGCAAATCTCGCACCTCGAAAGCCCCAAGCTCCCTTATCCTCTCTTCTGAGGAATCTGATCCTTCTAAGATTGAACCTGATATGGGCATTAGGCATCATCTGGCTTCTATCGAAGAAGACAAGGAGGTTGACAGCAGAGATGAGGTTGACTCACCTCCCAAGACGCACTGCCCCTCTGGCACTACGACCCATTGTAATTTGGATTTGTCCTCCGACAAGACCATCACCTGACCCACTGTAAGTTTTTTTCATGATTATTGCTTCTTGGAATGTGAGGGGTTTTAACGACCCCGTTAGACAAAAATACGTTACTGACTTCATTATTAGAAATATTATTTCTCTTTTAATTCTGGTTGAATTCAAAGTCCAAAACCATAATGTTGACTCCAACATTAGGACTATGGCCCACTTCTGGCACTACTTCACTAACTATGCCTCTCATCCTCTTGGTAGGATTTGGATTATTTGGAACAATAGTGTCATTACTGTCACTAGACTATCCCAATTCATTCATTGCATGGCCAAATGCCATAATCGTCCCTCCACTTTTCGATCCACTGCCATCTACGCCTTCAATGAGGCCTCTAACCGCATCCCCCTCTGGAAGGAGTTAAAGTCAATTTCTTCCCTTGACAAGGGAATCCCATGGGTTTCCTTTGGGGACTTAAATTTCATTTAAAACCCAATAAAGCGCCTTGGCTCTTCCGAAGTTTGGTCCCCAACCATTGACGATTTTAATAACTGTGGTTATCACTGTGAACGCAGTGATCTTCATTCAACTGGTTTTCCCTTCACCTGGATTAACAAACAACCTTCCCACCCTGTCCTCTCCAAAATTGACCGAGTTCTTGTCAATCCTGACTGAGACGACCATTTTCCAATATGCTTTGCCCATTTTGGTCATCTCCGTTCCTCGAACCATACTACGGTCACTCTTGACCTTGGTTTTCCCCGAATTAAAAGAAAGAAACCTTTTAAGTTCTTCAACATGTGGCAATCTATCCTTTTTTTAAGTCTATCATCTCCAATAGCTGGAACCTCCCTTCCACTTCCACTGGGATGAGCCTTGTCTCTCATAAGCTGCTTAGACTTCAGCACAAACTTTCCTGCCTCAACCGTAAAGAATACAGTGATATAAGCTCTAGGGTCGCGACCGCCCATGACCTTCTTTTTCATGCTCAATCCAATATTGCTCTTGATCCCTTTAATCCCTCTCTCCTCTCCAATGAGATTGAGGCCTTTGAATCTTACACTTTTCAAAGTTGTGCTGAAGAATCATTTCTCAAACAAAAAACTAGAAAAAACCGGATCAAACTTGGAGATAAGAACACCAAAGTCTTCCACAATAGCATCAAAACTCGCTTGTACCGCAATAAAAAATCATTTCTATTACTGATAACCATGGGAAGACTATATCCTCCCGGCTTAGAGTCTTTTCACTCATTGTAGACTATTTCAGGAATCTGCTTGGCACCAGACATCCCTCAGGTTATCCTAGACTAAGCAGAGTCTCTTCTCTCACCTCCTCCAAAGTCAATGATTCGTGAGATCACTCATGAGGAAATTAAGTCTGCCTTATTTAGCATTGACAGTAACAAATCAGCCAGTCCATATGGCTACAACTCTAGTTTTTTCAAATCCACCTGGAACATTGTTGGTCCAGATATCTGTAATGGGGTCATTGAATTCTTCCATTCAGGCTTCCTCGACCCCTATTGGAATTCCACGTCTGTAGATTTTATCCCTAAAAATGAATCCTCTTCTGTCCCTGCTGATTTTAGACCTATTGCCCTCTGCAATGTGGTCTATAAAATCATTTCCAAAATATTGGCTAACAAAATTAAAGACTATTTTCCTTACTTGATTGATTCATCTAAGTATGCTTTTGTAGCCGGTAGGACTATCTCGGACAATATCCTTCTTTCCCAAGAGCTGTTAAGAGGATACTCCTCCAAAAGAGGAGGTAGAAAGATTGCCCTTAAAATCGATCTTATGAAAGCCTTTGATAATGTGCGCTGGCATCTCATTCTTGATATTCTGGTTGCTATGCATTTCCCCTGATAAAAATGATCAATTGGGTCATCAAATGCATTTATTCTCCCTCTTACACCATTATCATTAATGGGGATCTCAATGGTAACTTCCATGGCAGAAAAGGGCTCCGTCAAGAAGATTCGCTTTCACCTTTCTTCTTTGTCCTTGTTATGCAAGTTCTCTCCTGCATCCTGAAAGAGAATAGTAGCGGCCGCTCTTTCAAATTCCACTGGAAATGTCACAAAATTGAGATCACTAACCTCTGCTTTGCAGATGATCTCATGATCTTTTTTTACGGTGACGTCTCCTCCCTTCGTCTCATCAAATAAGGTATTGGCAATATTTTCTCCCTCTCTGGTCTAAAAGCCAATCCTTCCAAAAGTAAAATCTTCCTCTCTGGTATCGACACTCCTTATCGATCCAACATTCTCTCCATTCTGAACTTTAGTGAATGATCCCTACTTGTAAAATATCTTGGAGTGCCTCTTCTCACTGTTAGGCTCACCCAAACTGAGTGTCGCCCTCTTCTTATAAAATTACCTCTAGAATTGACTCTTGGACTTCCAAGCACCTCTCATATGCTGCCAGACTTTGACTTATCAAGTCGGTCTTGTTTGCTGGCCAGGTTTACTGGTCCTCAATCTTCATTCTCTTATCTAGGATCCTTAAAGAGCTATCCCGGTATCTCTGTCGTTTCCTTTGGTCTAACCCTGTCATAAAATTTACGGGGCCAAAGTTTCTTGGACCACCATCACCACTCCCCCAAAAGAGGGCGGCCTTGGGATTCTAGATCTCAAAATATAGAATCAGGCGACCGTCCTTAAACATCTTTGCTCTATTGTCAGTAACAATAACCAATCACTCTAGAGTGATTGGATCAACTTTGAAAAAATAAAAAAAAACTTCTAGACTCTTGGATTTGGTTCCTCCCCCTCCTGGGCTTGGAGGAAAATTCTTCGTCTTCGACCTATAGCCAGTAAACTCTATAGAGTGGCTATTGGTAACGACCAAAGTACCTCTTTTTGGTTTGACTCTTGGCTTCTTACTACCTCTTTCACCAGTCACTATGGTTATGATATCATTAAATATTCTCGGCTTGAGAAGAATCTTAAGGTCTCTGATATCATCTTAGTGGAACTGGCCCACTAATCTCAGACTGGATTCTGCTAGAAACCGATCTAATCTCTTGGAGATAAAAAATATCATTCTCACCTTTCCCTTTCCTAACATCATTTCCACTGATATCCATTTCTGGACTGCGCAAAAAGGGAAACTGAGGTTCACCATCAAGGACACCTACAATTCCATTCGCATTCCTGATCCTATGGTTGGTTGGGCTGGTCTTGTTTGGAATAAGTATAACATCGCTCGGCCCTCCTTTATTCTTTGGTTTGCCATCCAGGGCAAGCTCTTCACACGCGACAAACTTATAATCTAGGTTTTGAATACCCCTCAAGGTTGTGTCCATTACAATGCCGAATTCAAAACTATCTCTTATATCCTCTATGACTGTAGTTTTTCTAAGAGTATTTGGAACTTTTCAAGTTCTAAATTCGGCTTCCTTATTACCTCTTCCAGCTGGCAATATTGGATATGTGAGGCGTCAAATTGGTCTCATTCTCGAAACCGTCATCTTTGGCGCACTTGATTTGGTGCGGTTATTTACCACATCTAGCGGGAGAGGAACTCAATAGTTTATGGTTCTACTCCCGCCCTAGCCTCTTGTGGATCTAACCGAATTTTATCTGATATTCGGTTCAGATTCCTTGGCAACAAGATTAGCTGGCCTATGTAGTTCTCATCTAACTTATTATTGTTTTGTTTTCTTATATTTGCAGATTGCGCTCCTAGTGGATAGCCTCAGGACGTGCCTCACCCTTTCCAATATATTTTATGAGAGGGTCTTCCGCTTGTCACCCCACCGGTCTTTGCAAAAACCGATCCTATTTAAAACGATCATATTTAAATTACTGAACTCGTATTTTTTTCCCAGTCGCACTGTAATATTGCTTTAGTAAGCTTTGTAGCTCCTCGGGATATGCCTAAGTATTTGTAAAAACCTTTTTTTAAAATTTTAATTTAATGTTTTTATTCACAAAAAAAAATGAAACCCTTCCAAATTAAATTTTGTTCTAAAAACTCAAAATGACTAAAATAACTTTAACATATAAAAAACTAATTTCTTTTACGAGTGAGTAGATTGTAAATAATGGAAATCGCACCTAAAAACAACGAAATACCGTTTTATAAAAAACAATTCATGCCAGAATGTGGGTCTTCTTCTTCTTCCTTAAATCTTTGCTTCTTTGCTCCTTTAATTGTGGTTCATTTCTGTATCATCTCTCCTTCTTAACCTTCTTCTGGTTGCTGTCATCTCCATCATGGAGATATATAACAATGATATATTCGAGGAAGATGGTTTCCATGTTCTTAACTCAAGAAACATAGCTCAAGATAAAAATGGTGCTAGCCTAAGGACATTTGCTGATGTTATTAAAGAAAGTAAGACGGATCTGATTAAGGATCTGAGAATGGAGCCGGAAAGAGTTACCAGCAATATGGATCATATATCAGTTCAGTTTTCTAAAGAAGTTAAAGATTACCTAAATCTTTCAGCAACAATCACTGTCATTGGTAAATTTTCGCTTGGCTTACCAAAAAAGAGTATTATGGAACAGTTCACGTTGATTTTCAAGTTTAAACAAAGTTACAATATATGAAAATGGGACTCAAGGCATTTAGTTACGGAGTTCGACTCAAGGGATGATGTTATTAAGGTCTGGGCTAAGGGGGCTTGTCAAGTTGGAAATTCGACGATGAGGGTCCTTCGGTGGAAGCCTGACTTTGACGTTAAGTATGAGTTCCTGTCTCTTCGGTTTGGGAGAAATTAGGGATGATTCCTAAGTTTCTTTACAACATGAAAATTCCTACTGAAGTTATGGCTACATTGGGTACTCTTTACAAGATATAATTTGCTCAAAAGAATCGAAGTTTGAATAATGCAGTGTTTGGTTTGGTTGAAATGGGTGTTTCTGCAAAAATACATAACTGAATATGGGTTGTCTTTGGTATAAATGATGGTTGCTAGCTTCCTATCTCCTATAAAAATTTGCCTAGTTATTGTTCATCTTGTTATCATCTAGGTCATAAAGTTGAGAACTGCTTGAAGAATAAAAAAATTCAAGAAAGTAGAAATGCTGATATGGGATTGATTTGTCTGTAAAAGATTCTGATAATGTGAAACAATAAAAGAATAGTGAAGAAAGTTACAACGGAAAGCCTAATTACAATAAATTTTATGTTCCCAAAGTTAAATCCACGGTGGTCGATAAGATCTGTGCGCCTTCAATAGTCTCTCGAAACTTGAACACCTGTAAAGATGGATTGAGCTCCAACAAGGTTCTCCAAAGTCCTGTCGATGTTAACCTGGTTCAAGATTGTCAACAAAATTCTGTTAATGATAGTTCTAATCAAGTGGAAGATATTGAAATAATAGATGACTTAAAGAATCTTAATAAAGATTCTAAGATCTCCCAAGATTTCATCAAAGTTGACAACATTGGAAATGAATGCACGTCTCCTACCAACTAGGGATTCAACAACATCCTGAAAAAGAAGCTTAAAACTGTAAGTAAAAGACCAACAAAAAGAGCTCTTAAATCTCTGAACATTTCACGGATAAAGTAAAGTTACAAGTCAACATCTGATCATGATTAATATTCAAAATTGGAATGTTCGAGGCATTAATAACAATTATACTATTAGTAGATTGAAAGAGATTATCTTAAATAAGCATGTTAAGATTTTTGCTGTTCAAGAGCCTAGGGCTAGTTTGGCTATTATTAGTGATGTTGCTATTAAATTAGGGTTTCCTAATTATTATGCTAATTGCACTAATAAGATATGGGTGTTTTGTATTAGAGATATCAACATGGATATTATAACTAACCATGATCAATATCTTAACTTTGAGTTTAACTATTCTAATACTAGTGACAGTTTCAGTTTCTTGTTAACGGTTGTATATGCTAAGTGTAACACACAATTAAGGGGTGAGTTATGGACTGAGCTTATAAATATCTCTACTGAGAATAGAGCTTGGATTACCATGAGAGACTTTGAGGTGGTCGCTGCTGAAGATGAGAAAATGGGGTGCACTTATATTTTCCATAATAGCATTCAAGATTTTGTTAACACTATTAATAAGTGTAACAGACAATTAAGGGGTGAGTTATATTTTCACTTGGAACAAAAGCTTAAAGTGGAAAATATTAGACCGTGTGATGATAAACGGTAGCTGGTCTAACCTCTTCAACTATTCTCAGGTTATTAGCATGGTCAGAACTTGCTCTGACCATGCTCCTCTATTTATATCTGCTTCTCTTTTAAACAAGAACTTTGCTAATAAAAATAATAGTTTTAAGTTTTTAAATGCATAGACTTATGATGATTCTTTCTTGAAATTTTTTAAGGATAACTGGGCTCAAAACATTATTGCTCATCCTAATAAAATATTTTGGTTTAAGATGAGGAGATTAAAAAACTGTTTGAAATCTTGGAATATAAATTGTTTTGGAAATATTTTTAGCAAAGTAAAAGATGTTGAGAGAAATGTTAATAAGCTGACCATTATTCATCAAAATGAAAATAGTTTATGTTTTAATGCCAATCTTAATAAAGCTATTGCTCTGCATCTAAAGGCTCTAAGATGTGAGGAGGTTTTTTGGAGGCAGAAATGCTATAATGTCTGGCTTAAGGAAGGTGATGGCGATACTAAATTTTATCATGCTTATGTTAATAAGAAGCGTAGACGTAACATTATTCATGGTATAAAGCATAATAATGTTTGGTTATATGATGATGCAAACATTGGTGAATCTGATGTCTGTTATTTTAAATCTTACCTTTCTAGTGATTCATTATATAACAAGGATGTTGAAGATGTTCCTTAAACTAATCCTATTTTTAACTTCATCCCAAAGCTGGTCTCGAGAGAGGATAATGCTTCCCTTATGATGCCTGCAAGTGATCAAGAGGTTTGAAATGTTATTAATAGTATGATAGCAGGCAGTGTTGCTGGGTTAGATGGATATAACATTTTATTTTATAAATCTTGTTGGGAGATTATAACGCATGATTTTTGCACTTCTATAAATGATTTTTTGCAGGGTGATAGAATGCCTACTGGTATGTTTGCTACTGGGACCAGTTTGATCCCTAAAACTGTCAACCCTATTGGTTGGTCCAATTTCAGACCTATTAGCCTTTGTACTATGCTAAATCGAATCTTTGCTAGACTAATAAATACTAGACTCTCTGCTATCCTTCCTAATATTATCTCTAATTTTCAAGATGCTTTTACTAGGAACAGATCTATTCATGATAGTATCCTAGTTGTTAAAGAATTATATTTTGACATTAATAGAAAACCTAAGAAGGGTAATATCTTGATTAAGTTGGACATGTCAAAAGTGTTTGACAGAATGTCCTTCAATTTTATTTTAAATGTTCTAACCCATTTTGGTTTCTCTAATAAGTTCACTAGTCTTATTTCTAAGATGATTACTCAGGTTAATCTTTCTATCCTTATTAATGGAAGCAACTATGGTTATTTCAGAACTGCTAGAGGTTTGAGACAAGGTGATGCCCTATCTCCTAGCCTCTTCATTATTAGTGAATAGGTTTTGATTCGTGGTTTATATAATCTGTTTAGTCTGAATAATTCTATGCATTATGCTTCTAGAACAAAAAATTTAGTTCCTTGTACTGCTTTTGTAGATGACATTATTATATATACTAATAGTCAGACTAATACTATTAATCTTCTTAGTTGCTTTTTAGACAATTATGAGCAGGCTTCAGGACAGAGTATAAATAAAGAAAAGATTGTGATTATTACCTCTAATAAGATGCAGTAGTGTAGAATTCAGGCTCTTGAAACCAGTACAGGTTTCAGCATTATCAATCTGCAAACCATTTACCTTGGCATCAACTTGCACAGAATCAATAAAGCTAAGAATTAATTTCCTTTAATTGGTAAGATAAATGCAAAAATTATTGAATGGGATTCAAAATATTTATTTTATGGGGGAAGATTGTCTTTGATTAAGAATATTCTTATGCCCATCTCTTTCTATTGGATGCAAAATTATGTTTTACCAACTTGTATTGTAAATAGACTTGAGAAATTTTATTAACAGATTTATTTGGAGATCGAAATTTAATGAAAAAATGATTCATTGGGCTTCTTTGGAAAAACTCTGTTTCTCTTTTGAAGAAGGTGGACTAAATATCAGAAATCTTGCTGATATTGAGTCCACTTTCTCTCAAAAGCTCTAGCTTTCCTAATAGAAATAAAGATGGACTCTTGAGTAGAATCATGAATGATATCTACAACAAAGATTCTCATCATTTAAAGGCTAATAAAAATATTAAAGGATCACTTACATGGAAATGTCTTACTGGTATTAAGTATGTTGCAGAGAAAGACATCAAGTGGAGGCTTGGCTGTGGTGACATGGATTTCTGGACTGAGAATTGACATCATTGGCCTTCTATTGTGGACTTCAAACTGAACACTAATTGCTGGTATCTTGAGGCCAAGGTGAAGTCCCTCTGGAAGGATGATTCTTGGGATGAGGTGGCCTTATCTAATGTTGTACCTGCAGAAAGAATAAATCAGATAAGAAATTTTAAAGTGGACTCAACTAAAAAAGATGTTATGTTATGGGAACTTTCTCATGGTAGTGATTTTAATATGAAAAACACTTGGAACTCTATTAGGAAAACTAATTGTGCTTCTAGCTTTTATAAAAAAAATATGGTCTTCTATTACCCCTAGCAAGTTTGCTTTTTACTTTATGGAAAATTTGTAAAATATTTATTTCAGTGGACTTAATTTTACAAAAAAGGCATGTTCTTTTAGCTTTTAAATGTCAGACTGTTTTAATAGTGAGGACATAAACCATTTGTTTGTTAACTGGCACTTTGCCTGGGTATTTGGAGTCATTTCAGCATGCTTTTCAACATAAGAATTGAGAAGTTTATGACTTTAAAGCACGTTGTATATAATTTTTTCTGGTTTTCTACTCTTAATGTTCATATCACCCATGCTTTACCCGCTTTAATCCGCTGGGTGATATGGAAGAATCGAAATGATGTTAGTTTAAGAATGCTCGGTTTAGTATTCACTCCAGTATTTCTTTTATAAATAAAATTATTCAAAGTCTTGATTTCTCTAATGTCTTGACCAGTAAGCATTGGACTAATGCCTTTGTTGCTGGTCAATATTTAGGGTGTTGTTCTTCGGAATATATGTGCAGTAAGAGCAGGGTTACTTATATGAATTGGAGGGCTCTTGCTGATAGAAAAATCAAACTCAATTTAGATGCTTCCTGCCTCAGAAATGGGGAAGCTTGTGGAGCCATGATCTTTCGAGATAATGAAGGTACCATTATCTCTGGCTCCAACAAGCTCTTTGGTAAAATTTCTCCTATGGTTGCTGAAATCAGAGCGCTTTTTGAAGGATTATTAACCTGTAACATCAATAGCTAGGTCAATATTGACATTGAATCTGATTGTTTATCGTTGGTTAACATGATTAATAATATAACATATCCGTTTTACTTGAAATCGCTCATCCACATCTGCAGAGAGCTCATTCTTCCTTCGATGACGATTACTCACATTTCTAGGACTCAGAACCGTGCAGTGGATTGGTTGGCCAGGTGGACTATGAAATGCAAAGAGAAACTTTTGTTCTTTCATTTCAATGCCCCAAGTCCATTGCTGGCCATTGTATTGATTGATTTTGGACGAAAATCTGTTGGTATTCGGTTTCTTTTGCAGGGGCTTGGGAGGTTTTGGCTAATGGTTGAGGACCTTGAGAGTATAGGGAAATGACGAGTGCTATGGATAATGGATTTGAGTTGCATTAGAGTTTATGGTGAAGAAATGGACTAGAAGCAGGTTTTCGAGTCGATTTGTTTGGCTAATTGAAGTTTTTTTTATGGAATTTGAAAGCGATTTTCTTCTTCATGTGGATTAATCTTCTGACTATGGAGTCGGGGGCTTTGATGGCAAAGACGAAGAGGATTTTAAGGTTTTGGAGCTGGAGAAACGTAGAGAGGAAAGTGCGAGTTTTGGTACTAAGTATTAAACTTAGATTTTGGCATTTTGCCTTCTTGTCCCCCTAATTTTCTTCTAAGTCTTAATTGACTTGTAAATTTTCAATTTAGTAATAAATATTTCTTTGCTTAATAAAAAAATTCATTTTAACTTAATCCATTTATTTTACATCCGAAATAATTTTGGTATTTAGTTGATTAAAAATTTAGGCCCTACTAATATGTTTCTAGGACGGGTCGTAGTGATAACCTTATCATTAGCAAATCGGATTTGGATTCAACAAGAGTTAAACCCCCCAACCATTTTTGGATTGGATTTTAACACGAAACGCAAATTTACATCAATTTTAAATTCAGTTTGTGTTCCTTTCTTTGCACATTATCCTCGCACCGTAAATCCCCATTGTTCGGTTTCTCCTTCTGTGTCGTCTGAACCCTAGTTTTCTCTCTCTCTCTAGAATATCTCTCTTCGATTCTTCATACATCCAACAGTCTATATCTCTCTATACATCAATATAAGATAAGAACTGTTGTTCATCTCCCAATCTTGTCAAACAAGCTGTGTTTTCTTCAATTTGTTTGTGCTATTAGCTTATTAAATCTTGTGGAACAAGTTCTCTTCTTAGTTCCTCATAGACATATCGCCTGTCTTAATTCCATAATCAATTTTTATTTTTCCGATTTCATATAGTTTGAATCGATTCATCGGATTCAAAAATCCCTAAATTGATATCGATTTCAGTTTCTTTATCTAGAAAAAGGAGTTGTATTTGCCTCTTGTAATCGGGAGATATATGTCTGGGAGAAACAGGAGAGACGAGGTGATGAGTACCAACAACGGGTTTGCTGCACTCAGTACTCTAAGGAAGAAGAAGAAGTCCGACAAGGAACGCTCTTCATCGAAAAGCAAAGGATCGTCGAAATCGCAGAAGGAACCGGAGCCGGTTTTTTGGCAACCCACTCCACTGAATGCCAAATCATGGGCGGATGTTGATGATGATGACGATGACTTCTATGCCACCGCTCCACCGCAGGTCCTTTGGTCCGCCTCTGCCGCTAAAAGCGATGAGAAGAATGGTACTGTTGAGGTGAGAAGCTAATTTACTGGCAATAATTTGATGATGATGATTTTATTTATCTGAATCACCACACTTAGACTCTTAAGTTGTGGTATAATGAAGGTTTTGTTTATGTCTCTTGTTGTTTGTTTTGTTCCATATAGATATCTAATTGTATCCACCAGAACCTTGAGGTCTTATACATTGGTGCCACTTTTCGTAGCTGGAAAAAAATGAAGAGAGATGATTAAGAAATGCCACTGTGGAATAATAATGATTAACAACAAGAATGTCTTCACAAATTTACTTTTACTCTCTCTTAGAAACAGTAGTCAATGTTCTATGACTTTAAAATCTGTATTACAGTAGTATTAGTATTGCTTGTTATGTTTAGTGATACCTTAAAAAGACATTCTTTATCTAACACTAATGTGGTTTCTAATATTAATCTAAACAATGAACTGTACGTTTTATAAGGTTATGAAACTATTCTGAAATGGGGTTCCTCTTAGGTATAGAGTGGGTTGATGAATTTGTAGGTTTACTTTTACTTTATACTTGTGTTTTTTTGTATTCTTTGTCTTTTCTCGTAGCCAGGTTGGCAAACCCAAATGACTTGCCTTCGACTCCTTATATGTATAATGTATATACATATTTGAGAGTAAGAGTCTTTAACTTTATCTAAAGCACACAACAAATAGTCTGGTGGACCTACTTTCAGCATATAGCTCATTACGAGAACAAGAATATGAATCGGATTTCCTTTTCGTTGAAAGATTTTTTGGTGCCAGTTCAAATCCATGGATCTTCTTAAATAATCATGGTCTCATTGAAGTGATGCGGCAATGGTTAAATTTAGCTGTTGGATTAATATCGAGGGTGTGTTGATGGCGTAGTAAGTAAATGGGAACTTACATTATGGTTCGTAAATCAGCGGTTAAAAAGGAAAGTAGACTGATTAAATATAACCAACAGCCCGGTTAGACCATGGTTGCGCCACCCCATGTGCATCCAAGCTTTTTTCTCAAATACGTATATAAGTTGCATTGCATTTTACAGTTATTCTCGGTATATGTTGGATATATGTGATTCTGTACGTGTAGGACTCTAGTCTCCCATTTGCATGTCCTTTTTGGTTGCTATATAACTTTTGGAATTTCAGGATAGTGAGAGTGAGGAGGATATCCTGGATGAAGGTGATGATGATTTAGAGGAAGAGCATGATCAAGAGGTTCCAGTACACCCTGAGCCAGAGCCTGTGGAAAAAGCACCTGAGCTTCCGCCTCCACCTAAGGAGGCAGAAAGACAGCTGTCTAAAAAGGAGAAGAAGAAAAAGGAACTTGATGATTTAGTGGCCCTTTTGGCTCATTTTGGAGCTACTCCAGAGAACAACGGCCAAGATGAGTTAAAAGGTAGAGAACTGAACTGCGTAGGTTTTTGTTACTGGGATTATACACGATACAGATCATAAGGTTCCTAGTTCGATATAAGTAAACGGGGTTTTAGGCAAGCTCTTTGAAACTGTCATATTTATCCTTCGTAGACCAAAAGTTTTTTGACAATAGCTTCTGAGGCAACACTTCAAGAGCAGCCCGTGTCATGTATATTCTTAGCAGACCAAAAGTTTTTTGACAATAGCTACTGATGCTACACCTTCCATAGCACCCTATCGCACTTTTAAGCTGGATAGTTAATGCTTCCACAGCCCATTATTCAAATAGAAACTTAGCTTAATATTCATCTCTAGTCCTCTGACTATCGGGTAGTTAAGCAACTAGTCCCCTGAATATTAAACAAACCATCACTAAGTCTACCGGACAAGTCATGTAAGATTTTAATAACTCGAGAGATTAATTTTTTACATCAGAAAGACTAGGCGTGTAAGTAATCAGGGGACTACTAGTGTGCCGTTTAATAATTGAGGGACTATTTACTTGGCTGCCTCATAGTTGAGGAAGTAACCAGCATAGCATTCAAAACTTAGGAAATACTATACTCCTCAGCAGCCCTGAGCAGTCTATTATCAATACTGGTTTAGGTTTTTTGCAGGCACGTTTGTCTTTGTATTTTACAAATTATTTTTTTAAGATGATAGGATGCTGAGCTTTGAATTAGCTCTTAACCCCCTTCATACATTTTGTCTGGTGAATCTTGGAACTAAAAAGTAATTAGCTTTCTGGTAATGGAATAGTAGGTAGTATACTTTACGTTTTTGTTCTTGCTTCAAAGTGTAAGAAACTACACCCTGATTTTACAGAGGTTAAGGAAGTGAAGAAAGAAGCGGACCCTAATGGAGATGGAGATAAGAAGGAAACTGCTGCTGGGGAGTCGAAAAATGCTAAGAAGAAGAAAAAGAAGGAAAAGTCCAGGGAGGCAAAGGAGTCTCAGGATCAAGCTGGCAAGTCAGAAGATACTGCTGGTGCTGAACACGCAGAGGAAGAATCTGCTATTGATATGAAGGAGCGACTCAAGAAGATGGCTTCCGCGAAAAAGAAGAAATCTAGTAATCAGATGGACGGTGCAGCTAAAGCCGCTGCAAGTGAAGCAGCTGCAAGGACTGCAAGGCTGGCTGCAGCAAAGAAGAAGGAGAAAAATCATTACAACCAGCATCCAGCGCGGTAATTGTAAGTTTTTAAGTTGAGCTACAAAATATATTATAAGCATATGTATTTCATGTCTGTTCATATGCTAATGCGCAATAATTGGTGGGATTTTGGCTCTTTTTGTTTCTTTTGTGTAAGATGACTTAAAAGTTGTATTACCATGCACAGTAGAAAGGTTTTGCATTGGATTTTTTGGTGCAAGATTTGTTTACTATTGGTCTTTTATTTGTTTGGGTAGTTTTGCTATCCAATATTCTTACTGGGACCTTACATCTTCCTCTTCTATCTTCTTATTGCTTTGTTACTTTATTTACTGGTTGGTCTTGAGTTGCTGAGTTGGGTTCTTTTTTTACGGTTTATGTGGTTTGGGTTTACTTTTTATTAAGTACTCAAGCCTTATTATATTGAAATGTTATTTTTTTTTGGTATTGTTCTATTTTCCAGTTCCAGCTACGAAACCAAATCTTTTTGCCGGTGACAATATAAAAATTGACATCTAAGTCATGTTTCTAAGAGTAACTCGTCCCGACTATCGACTTTAGCAATAGATAGTCTCCGGACTTTCAAAATTCCGTTGGGAGTTCCTTAACTATCATCCGGTTTGAATAAACTTAGTCTTGAAAGTCCGTTGAGAGTTCCTTAACTATCATCCGGTTTGGATAAAGTTAGTCTTAAAAGTGCGTTGGGAAAGTTAGTCTTAAAAGTGCGTTGGGAGTTCCTTAACTATCATGGATAAAGTTAGTCTTTCTATCTGCTTATTAATATAGAGCTCGTATAACTAGTAGTCCAAACATGTATAACTTGTAGTCCATCAATTTTAGTTACAATCTTAATTTTTAAACAAATAACATGTAGATATTAAAGAAGCTTTAAGTGGATTAATTTTCGTTTTTTTAGCAAATAACATTAATTTGAAGTATCTGACACCGAAAATTTAAACAATTCATCATTTTTTTCTCATTTTTCTTTCTTTCTCTCTTCACTCGTATTCGTGTTTTTATTTTTTCATCTTCTCTCTTATTTTGTTCGACAATTATGTACATGCACACGCTTAGATTATATTTTATTTTTATTGATATTGATGTTTTGAAAAACTAAAATACAAGTACCTATAATAACAAAAAAAATTATTTGTACTTTTATATTTCGTTTAAAAATTATCATTAAAGTCTAAAACATCAAATAAATCCATATTGCAATAGAATTCAATTATTTTTATATTTTAGTATTGTTTAACTAAACCGTCAGTTTCCAAATTCTTTATTATGACTCCTATAAATTTCTAAAGACCCTATATAAATATTTTTAAATTTTTTATTTCGACCAAAAGACCTCGTTCTTAAGTTTTTCTTAATGCTTGCATGACCAATGTATTATTCCTTTTGTTCTTTTTATGTTTGCCGTTCTAGGTGTATGCACATCAATTGAGAAATAATATATCTTCTAATACCATTTTTATATTTTAAAACGTCAATTAAATTGGGACAAATATATTTTCTTAAAATGTTAAATATAAAAAGACGGAGGTAGTATTAGATGGTTGTTTTTAAACTCAAATGTCTTGCTCCTACTTTTCTTTTCAAAATCTGTCGTCCCTGCTTTTCACTCTAACTGTTATAATCTGGACTTGAATTGTCAATGTTACGATTAAATTGTTGTTTTCATTTAAATAAACTTCAAACCATGAACAAATGAAGAATATAGGGTAAAAAACACTAGTAGTCTATGTTTACCACTTGTATCAACTTAGTTCCCTTCCTTCAACTCTGCATAAAACTTATCCTTTTTTTAATTTGCATTTTTAGTCCCCCGCACATGTGAAGACTGAGAGCTTGACACGTGACATCAAGTTTTGTTGCAAGAATGGTCCTCCAATTTTTTTGCCAAAAATATCGTTGCCCTATGCCAACTCAGCTTCCTAGTTAGATTTACCTTTTACCTTCAAAAATTACCATTTACCTTAAAAAGTACCATTTACCCACTAATTTTATAAACGGACCGGGTCGAACCCAAATTTAACTAACTAAACCCGAAACCCAATATAATATAGCCCAAACCCGAAAACCCTAAACCCAATTAATCTAACCCACTTGCTTAATTAAATCAATTTGAAGCTAGAAAACCTTAATAACAGAAGAACACAGAGTATTCGTATCAGTTCCTCTTCCTTCTTCCTTCCTTCACCAAAACCCATGACTTACTCCAGCGTTTCAAGAACCTCTGTTAACTCGGGTGGTGATGGTATTTGTGAATGCGGGTTACCCAGTATAACCCGGACTGCTTCGACAGATCCAAATCCAGGAAGAAGATTCATAGGATGGAGCAATTTCGGGGTAAGTATCGTGTATGAGCTACTATATCTTACTGAGTTAGCCCATAATCTTCTTCTAAACTGTGATTTTGTAGAGATGAGGACATTTTCGTTATTTTCGGTGGATTGATCCCCCAATTAACAATGGGTCACAACCTGCTACCAATGGATTGTTGAAGAGGGTTTCAAGATTCGAAGCAGATTGTGAAATGATGAAGAAGATTACTGTTTTTCTGTTTGTATTGGTAGGGAGTATAATAGTATTTGAATTGCTTTCTTATGGTTAGTTAGCCATTGCAATTGCTAAGAAATTAAGAGTTGTATTTGTTGGGTGGATGTTTATTATTTCAATGATAATGTATGTATTGTAATTCAATGTGTTGTAGTTATAGATTTGTATGGTTTTGAACTGTTGTTTTTTTGTCCCTTGTTAAGTAAAAAAACCAGTGATTTTAGCTCCTGTATTTGTGACCTGTAAGTGACTTGCAAGTGACCTCTAAGTCTTTAGGACCTGTAATTTTTATAAAATATACGTGTAACTTGGTTCAACAAATGGCTTGAAAATGAAAATATGAACCTACAATTTTTACAGGTTCGAAAATTTAATGTATACAAATCTACAGCCTGCTTTTTAGTATAGTGTATACAAATATACTAAAATATGTGAAACAAAAAACGTTTACAAAAAACGTTTCATTAAATTAAACCATCCAGTGTTTACAAAAAAACTAATACTAGTACAGTAGTCTAAACCTTCACAAAATTCAGAAATCAGTTCCTAAATTGGTCTAAACATTTACATGATCTCAAAAAATACCCCACATAGTAGCCTAACCATCCATAAGTTTACAAAAAACAGCACCATAGTTACATCAACAAATGAAGACAGAAACATTGGGCTACGACTGCTTTCTCTTTTTTAGGTTGGAGGGAGCTTGTTTTGCATCTTTAAATGTCTTCACTTCTCATGTTCTCTTCCAAGTAGTATGAGGAGAGGTTATGCTGTTCTGAGAAGAAAATATACCACTTGCTTCCTATTATATATAATAGGAATCAATGCAACCATGGTTGCCTCCACTTGCAATACTATATATATAAACTTTAATAAAGTTAGGTTAAGAATCTTAAAGGGTGGACATCTTTTTGTTTCTCCAATTGTCTACCATGTGAGTGGTCTCTTCTATCAACACAGTATATGACAGTATCCTGCAATCATTCAACAAACAACAGTATAAATGGGAGGACCAGCAACCAACAAGTATTTGGACCATCTACCAACAACTAATTGGACCATCTACCAACAACTAATTGGACCACCAACCAACAAGTAATGGGACCATCTACCAACAACTAATTGGACCACCAACCAACAAGTAATGGGACCATCTATCAACAACTAATTGGACCACCAACCAACAAAAAAATAGCTGAAGCATTCAATAAGGACAAACTCCACTACCTAAGCCCACTTAGATTCTTTAAAACAGTTATACATTCAAAGGCAATTACATCACTCACACCAAGCCCATTCAAATGCAATTATAAGACTCACAGCAAGCCCACAAAGCAATAACAATGAAGGATTTATATTACAAGCCCAAACCACAACCAGTACATTACAAACAAGAACGATATTAAAAAAGCAGTATTATACAGCCAGTATCAAGCAGTACTATAATAATAGAACGAACCAGACTTACATCAACCATAACAGTTTTGTTCCCAACTCCACATTTTCTCACCTGTTGTAAAATGGACCCTATGCAAGTTATTTAAGGCAATGGTATAATAAAAAACTAATAGATTCTGGAATTAGGAAGTACTTGTCGTTGTAACATTGCAGTTCGACCCTCTTGCTGACTGAATGTTGGATGTAGTTGTTGTTGGAGGCATAAAGTACTTCTTGGAGATGGTGGAGTACTTGTTGGAGGCAGTGGACCTTCTGGAACATTTGTTGGGGATGTTGGGGTGATGGTAGCACCATCTGGAACGTTTGTTGGGGCTGTTGGGGTGACGGTAGCACGTTCTGGAATGTTGGGTTGTGCTGATGGGGTTACAGTTGGACATTTACGTCGATTATGTCCACTATGCTTGCAAATACCATATATGCTAGTGTTATGTATCTTAGATAAACTTGTTATTCTTGGTTCAACAACTGATGGTGGTTGGAGTCTTTCGGAAGGATCTTTCCTTATGGCTGTTTGTCGTATGCCTCGAACAACTTTTGCTGGAGGAGCTGTTATAGGTTCGCAGGTGCTTGAAGGCCAGAGCATAGACCCGTTGATAAGGTTAATGGTGTGATAGTAAATCCTTCTCTGCGTTGCAACGTGATAACAGTCAGCCACGTAGTCAATTGGATCATGCTGAACTAAAAATATTACCGCAACAGCATGACAACAAGGAATTCCCGAGAGCTGTCATTTTCTACACGCACATTCCCGTACTTCCAAATCCACCACAAACTGGTTTGTTCCTTCCCTCACTTGGTACTTCGGTCCACTTGTTTCTCCTACATAACAATTCCCAGCCACGTTGATAATCTTATTAAGCTTATTTTAGATTGTTGGACAGAGTTTATGATCCCACTTCGCTAACTGCTTACGCTTCTTTACTATGAGAGCGATTATTTGTTCTCTGATCCCTTCCAGCAGCGTGATCACCCCTTTACCTCTGTAATCAAAGATTATGGAATTAAAGATTTCAACCAGATTACTGGTTTGCATGTAACATTTGTTCTCCGCGTCATAATGTGATCTTGTCCATTGCGATGGAGGCTTCTCAAACAGCCACTCATATGCTGCTTGGGTGCATCTCTTCATTTCCTCCATGTGGTAGTGGAATCTTCAACAAATGTCGACCTAGCACATGCCCAAAAAAGATTGTGTTCTTGTTTACTGGGGAATGTCTTTTTCAGGTTTGCGTCCAAGTGTCTGGCACAGAACCTGTGCTCCGAGTTAGGGAACAATGCTACCAATATAGGAACCAGACCCTTCTGTTTGTTAGATATCCAAGTGAATCTGCCACCATTCTGGATATTCAAATCCTCTCCAATGAGTTGGAGGAACCATTCCCAACTCGATTTGTTTCACTATAGCCCAAGCCATTGGGTACATTTGATCGTTAGCATCCACTGCCACCGCAACCAGCAACTGTCCTCCAAAAGGGCCTTTTAAGAAACAACCATCCAAGACGAGAACATGCATGCATCCAGAACTGAAATCCTTTTTACATGCATCTAAACAAACATACACTTGTTTGAATACCCCCTGCTGATATTTAATCACAACGGTTGACCCTGGGTTGCTCCTTAGTATCTCAAGGATGTATTGGCGTAATTTTTTGTACTGGATCACGTCATCCTCCATAATAATACTAAGTGCCCTATTTCTTGCCCTATATGCATTGCATCTACCAATCTTCACCAAGTATTCTTGGTTTACATTGGCGATCAAACTCTTAATCGACCAATCTGGGTCTGACTGCCACCTACTCATGTAATGTTTGGCCAGCCAATGACTTGTAATGTTCCTATTTTTGTTAGTTGTCCCACACTGGTGTTCATCCAAGAAGGTTTTGATTCTCCACACTGGTTCGCAGCCTCTGTTACTTGCGTAGATGTACCACTTGCAGTTGGCTTGGGCACATTTGAATTAACAACGTTGTTTGTCATTCTTGAACATCCTGATATTTCTTCTTTGTTTAATTCCGTATTGTCTAATGTTGTCTTTGAACTCTTTCGACGAACCAAACTCAACTCTCACCTCCAACTCAAGGAACCTTATCTCTATCGGCATCCTGAAACTTCTAAGACTTTGTTTCCTTTTTCTTGATCTCCTAGAATCGTCGGGAGAGTCTTCGGGACCTGTCAAATTGTCGCTGCTAACATACTCTTCTTCTAAGCTAATGTCATTATTCAATTCGCCGCTTGCGTCAGATCCAGTGGAATCAGTTTCACTTTCGTTGTTTGATTCTGGAGTGTAATCAGTGTTTTCATTCATACTATCTTCACCAATAGATTCACTATGTTTCGACTGAGCTGGTGGAGGTTGCTCACTGAAATAAATTTGTGACATGTCAATGTCAGCAAAGAATGAGTCTTCGAAACTATCTAGATCAGGCCCACTAACATGCACACTATCTACACCAGCTCTACCAGCCTCTGCCCCATCAGTCTCTGCCACACCAGCCTTTTCACCGCCAACCTCTTCCCCATTAGCCTCTGCCCCACCAGCCTTGAAACTATCTAGACCTGCCCGACTAGCATGCAAACTATCCTCTTCACCACCATCTACATTCTCCCTAACATCCCCTTCACCATCAACAGTTTCCCTAACATCCCCTTCACCATCTACCTTCTCCCTAACATCCCCTTCACCATCAACAGTTTCCCTAACATCCCTTTCACCATCTACATTATCCCTAACATCCCCTTCACCATCAACGGTTTCCCTAACATCCCCTTCACCACCTACATTCTCCGTAACATCCCATTCACCATCTACATTCTCCCTAACATTGTCACCACCTATTGAAGTCTCATCAACATCTACACTATCTACACCAGCCAGGAAACCTCGGTGGCTAAGTTTTTGGATGGAAGTGAGAAAGAATAGAGTGTTAGTAATTTAACGAGGAAAAGAGTTAAAGGTGAAACACAAAAAGAGATTGTTTGAGCCGCTTCAAACTCTAGATCAAACTCACCCGGCGGTGACTTGTCACGATCGGGTTGAGAAGTTGGAAAAGATAAACACTTTCAATGTCCTCACTACCTACTCAACGTAAGAGCTTGAAGTGCTTTAGACTGATTTGGTTGTTACCTGATACAAACATACATGGCAATAGAAATGGCTATATAATCAAAATGTGTTTTGGTCTTTTAGTTCATATTCATTTTTAAATCATTAAAAAAAATTCTAAGAACGTCACAATCACCATAAACTTATTATACGTATATATTTTAAGTAATTTTTTTTATAAATATATAAGAAGAAAATTATAAGTCTGTAGTTGGGTAAAAGTATATTAACAGTATTATGTTACTCAATCAATATACATATAGTATATCATCACTTATATAAGCCAGTAGGATTAAATTAGTATGATTTTTAGTTCCTTATGAATGCACTGAATGATATTTTGAACTTATGAATCCAACGGATTTCTATCAGGACGGTTAGGAACTAATGATTTCGGCAAGTTTCAACCATGCAGATTGATAACTTATGAGTTTCAATCACTGCATTCAAGATCATGCATTAAGCAATCTCATTAGTGTAAGCTAACTATAAATAATAAATCTACCCATGAGTTCGAGATTGCACTATGATTATTTAATATCTTATCTATATTATTCTCTCTCTACCACCATGTACTTTGTTAAAACCCTAGTTATATTGTTTGCACTCATTACATTCAATCGAACAAAATCATAACACACCATTGACATTGTTTACGGGAACCAAAATATACGAGAAGACTTCAATAAAAAACCAATAAAAAATATATTTTCTGGCCACGATCAAAAAGTAAAATTTTCTTTATACCATATCTAAAATCTAGAATATTGAGCTTAACAATTCTATCATCACCACTACAATATAATAACCCAAAATCAACATATATAAAATCCAAACAGTGATGCCCCACAAGATCTCATTGCCATCGTCATAACAAATTTTATTCTTGTGATCAAGCATAAGTCAATAACATGCATTAAACTTATATAGGTGAGTTTTAAGGTATCAAACAATCGTACGTTTCCATCAAAGTGACAATATCGATCGAAACTACGGTTGGAATCACATTGAGATGAAAATTGGCCTTCAAAATTCATCGTTAAGTCAGTGGGTTGGGTTAAATTATCTATTTATTAAAATTGTTAAATATTTGGATTGGATTAAATGATTGTATGAGTTAGATTTTTTATAGATGAATTTAGATAACTTTAATTGACACTATCCAATCTGTTTGATTTAAAATATAATAAAATGATAAAAATAAATTAATATAATAAATATTTATGATAATATAGCGTCTAAATAGAACTCGATGTGAAATATAACGTCTAAATAAAACCTGAAGAAAATTAAAATTAAAAATCTAAACATGCAATAAAAATTGGTATTACCCTAAGTGTCACGTAAGCTCATATGTATGATTTTTTTATTTTAAAACACATGTAAGAAATATTATAAAATAAATTTTATATATTGAAATAAGTTTCTACATGCGTATTTTTATTTTCAAAAACATGAAAAAACTATTATAAAATAAATTTTATATATTTAAACAAATAGTAATTTTAATGTTTAGTATTTAAAAAAATCCACCAATACCTTATATATTTCTAGTTTTTATAAAAAAAATAAAGTAAAAAATTAGAACAAAAAAGGCTAGTTTCGAGAAAATGAAACTATCTCTATAAACCATTCACCTTATTCATAAAAAAAAAATTTCGTCAATTTTATCATTTCCCTCTCGCTTCTAGTATTTTTCATTCAAAAAGAAACCAAACATTTCTCTATTCTCATAATGACAAAGGATACCGACATTAATTTAAGCATTGAAACCAACTCTTTTGTCACCATTATGATCTTGAATAAAAAAAATGACTCGTACCAAATCTTTATCCTCTGCAAACAAAATTCATATTCTGTGTTAATCTGCATATGCAAGTTTGTTGAACATGAAGAACATTATAGTAAGACCTGTAAAGGTAAAATGTCTATGTTCTCCTACATTCTTGTTACATTTGGCAGAAACACCATTGTTAATTAGTGTCTTGATAAGACCAAAAGAGTCTCTTTTCTCTCTCCTCACTCCATTGGCGTGCCTTTTGACACGCTTTACCTACTCCAATTTCATACCACCCTCACCAATAAAAGAGCCCCCGTTTTATGCAAACCTCTTTCTTCATTAAATGCCAAAATGTTTTGCTTCCAAAATTATTCTGATGCATTGCGACATCAAAGCTATTATGGCCTACAACCAACCTTGTATTCCGCGTCCTCTCTGTTCATGCTTTTGCCACGATGTTAGGGTTATTATAAACTTACAGAGAACTCTCTTACCCTCCAGAATTATAAATACTAAACTAAGCCTAACCATTCTTCCATTTCTTTCAACCAACACTAATCTTACATAGTTTACCACCATCATTCTCGAAAGCTTAACAATGGTTGACACTAGTACCAGTTTAAAACTAAAAAAGAAGAGATCATCTGATAAGAAAACCAGAAACCTGAGAAAAATAACTCTCTGATTCAATGAAAATCCAAGCCCAAACATCATGCATGATGAATTATTACCTATGGTTAACCCATACTTGCCTCAAAGCCTTTGCGATACCATACTATCTTTGGAAGCTAGAATCATTGTGGCCTCTCCACCCACCTCGCTAACTCGACCTATATCTGTTAACACCATCACCCAAGCTCCTCTGCATGGATTTCTCATTTCAATTTACATGCCCCCTCCTATCACCAACCCTCATAGAAGACATCAAAGCCTCTCTGATGCCAGTAAGGTTTCCCTAGAGGATATAAGGAACGAAATGGAAAACACATCATTTTTCATATATTTTCTTGCCTTGATTATTGATGTGAAACTCGATGAATATGAGGATCCTCTGATATTGAGTCTTACATCTCTATAACAAAGCTTGAGCATCTCAAGGCCATCTACGTGGGCAATGCAAGCCTCATAATGGACACAAACAGTTCAAAAAATTTCAAATTGAGGGATAATAGCTTTCTCTCGCCAGAATCCGTTAACCATCACCCCCCATGCATGGAAACAACACACCGATCATTCCATATTTGGGTATCTCCCCCTCTGCTCAAGTATTCACTCATTTATCTCTAGTTAAACTATTAGAGTTATTTCTCATACATTCGTCCAATAAATAAATGGCTTCTTTTGATGCTACCCTAAACCCTAGCCATATTGATCAAATGCCTTGCACCGTTACCACTAACCCAACCATGCCCCACATACATTTATCTGACCCTAAATCTAAACTATGCATCACCGGCCCAACCCATTGCAAAAGTGTCATGAATAAATACTTATTCTAGCCCAACCTTATTAATCATACCCAATCACCAAACCCTAACCGACCACAAAGAATCCTAACCACCACTGAAATCCAACTCCTCCAAAATTATCCAAGCAGATCACCATCCTCTTTACCATATTATCTCCATAACAAAATATTTCTACCGTTGTCCACACTTCAACCATTACCCGTCCATTTACCAACCAACCCATACTTGGCCCTCTCGTATCCCTAGGTACCCCCTCTATCTTTCCTTCAGTCCTTCCTAGGAAGAAATAACAGAGAGATATTCATATCTCGATCGAGAGGGTCCATACATTACTTGGAAACCCATTCTTTTGCCTTAAGACCTGGATACACGACTTGCCAAACCTTAGCCTCTAATCCAAGAGCACCCAGCCGGCCAATCCACCACAATCAAAGTAACAACATCACTTCCATATGCTATATAACATCCTTTTATCCCTTGTCAATTTGCAATTCTTTCTATCGGTAAGCTCTCATGTAACTACCACCACTACACCCACAACCATTCTTATCCAAATTTTTAAAACCTGGGCCAACATAATTTCTCAGCCTCAAGATATCTGTTCTACAATGAATATTAAGAAGTTACCAACCCTTCACATTTAGAATGGTGTGCTTATGCTTCCCCCTGATGCCATAGTTGGGGATCAATCCGAATGGTAAAAATGAACGTCGAGTAACTTTCTTATATAGAATAAAACCTCATATCATGTCCAATCGATAGTCACAAGAGTCTGGGGCACTATTCATCAAAACTTTACACTACCGATAATGCTACGCATGTGCTGGAGATGGCCTATTTTTTCTTCAACAACCACCAATATTTCTTAAAATATGGGAGCCAATGGATAACCCGACAAAGAAATACTTCAAATCCATCCTTTCGTGGGTGAAATTCTATGGACTTCCCCACGATCTATGTTATGAGCGTCAGATAAGTATCATTGATAGGTTATTGAGGACACCCATCTATGTTGATACCCATACCATAAATCGTGTGAGACTTAGATTTGTATAAATTTGTATTGTAATGAATGTTATAGACAACTTCCAGCTTTCATCAACATCAACTACTTGGGAAAAACTCATATTTTGCAGGTTGAGTACCATGACCTCCCTCCAATATGTGTTAAATTACAAGTCATTTGGCCATAATGTTGCAACCTGTAATGACTCGATGGAAACCTTCTATACCAACATCCCCAACATAACACTTGGAAAGAGCTGATTACTTACAACTCAAAGCAAACCATTATGTCATTCAGTGACAGTGACACGTCTCCATATTCTAACTACGACTCATTGAGAATGAGTATTGAAAATGATGGGTTGGTCATCCGTCTAGGAATTTCCACTGTGAATAAAACCGTTGTTGCGCAAGTTAACTCAGGAACAATGGATAAGAAGCATACCACAAATTTAGTCACCTCTTTTATCAAACAGGTTGGCCCATCGACCCTGGCTACTATTTCGAGTACACATTTGAACAACCCTTATACCAAGTTTTAGTTGTCTATGTTGAGAGTATGTTTAATTCCTTACTTTGTAAACTATATTCATATTTCAAGTTGGAATGTAAGAGGTCTAAATGACCTCATTAGACAAAATGATAATTGTAATTATGTATTCTTTAATAGTATTACTGTCATTTGGATGTTAGAGACTAAGGTTAACGTTAATATAATGGATTTAATCATGAGAACGATGCTACAATTTTGGTATTTTAGGACAAACCATACCTATCATTCATTAGGTAGAATTTGGATTTTTTTAGAATTCTAGTGTATTTAGCATCAACATCAGCATATCTTCCCCTCAACTAATAGATTGCATCTTAACTTATATATTAAGAAACCAAAACTTTTACCTTACAACTATATATGGCTTCAATGACCCCCTCGACCATCGCCTTTTGTGGCATGATATCACCTGTATTTCCACCATGGGAAATAAAAGCATGTGGATTGTCATGGGTGATTTTAATTCCATTAGAAAGTCTCATGAATGAATGGGTAATACTGATCTTTGGACCATAGAGACTTTAATGATTGTTTCCATACTAGTGAACTTAGTGATCTAAAATCATTTGGTTTCTAATTCACTTGAACCAATAAGCAAATTGACAACCTTATCTCCTCTAAATTAGATAGAGTGCTTCTTAATAGTCAACGAAATGAAATTTTCTCCAACTCGTTTGTCCATTTTGACCTCCCCCGCACATCCGACCATATCCCCCATCACCTTATACCTCACCACTCTGTACCTTCCCAATACTAAAACCTTATGGTATATTTCAATATATGGAAATATCACCCAAGTTTATAGGTATTTTCACTCATAGTTGGAATGCCCCTTCTAAGGGCAATGTCATGGCTATTATCTTCACTAAACTTAGTAACATTAATGATAAAATTGATCATGATCAAAATTATTTACTACAAGCTCAAATGAGTCTGACTAATAACCCGACTAATCCACTCATCGAGAATGAGATTGAAGATCCTAAGAAGTTTGTGTTATAGTCATGTTGAGGAACATTTTAAAAATAAAAATCTTGTGAAACATGGCTAAAATTAGGGGACCGTAACTCAGAGTACTTCCACGATAGCATTAGAGCCAGAAGAGTTATAAATAAAATTCTAGTTGTTAATAATACAGATGTGACCACTTACACTAACCCTAAAGATATTGCTAATATCTTTGTGAGTCATTACTCGAACCTTTTTTGTTCTAACAACCCACCAATCTATCCAGGTCTTGTGAGAATAAGATCCCTTATCACCGCCAAAATATGCCCTTATGAAAATGTTAACATGGTCAAGCACATCAATGAGGATGAGATAAAAAAATTGTATCCGACATTGATAGCTATAAAGCCCCTCATCCTAGTACAAGTTTTGTTAAAAATTGATGGTCTACTATCAAAATTGACTTATGTAATTCGGTCAATTATTTCTTTCACTATGGTAATATAGACCCCCTATGAACCAAAACCCTGATAGCCCTCATCCCTAAATTTGACTCCACCATTTCCCCAGCCAATTTTAGACCAATTTTCTGCTGCAACATTAACAGTAATGTCATCTTTAAAATCATTGCAACCAGAATAAAAAAAATGCTCTCCCTCCTGATTGACCCATCATAATAAGCTTTTATGTAGGAAAGAAACATCTAGGGTAACATATTGCTTACATAAGAGCTCATGCATATCTACCATATAAATTGGAAAAGGCATGAGATACACTTTGAAATTGATCTCATGAAGGCCTTTGATAATGTTCAATTGCAGTTTCTGTTATGTCCTCTATTTCCTGTATTTCCCCACAAAAATAATCGGTTAGATCCTCAAATACATCTCATCGCTATTATACTATGTCAACATTAATGGTAACACTTTTGATTCTTTCAAAGGTAAAAAGGGGCTCCGACAATGAGACCCTATTTTTCAGTATCTTTTTGTATTTTTTTGTATGTGCTCTCCAACATCCTTTGAGAAAAGGGTCAAAATGAAAAACTTTTGGTATCACTGGAAATGTTAAAAGTTCCAAATTATCAACCTATGTTTCACACACGACTCTATGATTTTCTATATAGTCAACTTGCACTCGGTTGTCTTAATCAATCAAGGTCTCGAAGAGTTTACAATGTTATCAGACCTCTGTCTCAATCCCAACAAGATTCATGTATATCTCTATAGGGTTATAGAAAACGCAAAACGCAATATTATCTCAACTCTTGAATTCAATGAAGGCACCATTCCCGTCGGATACCTAAGATTTCCATTAATTTCTTCAAAACTATCATACAATGATTGTAGACCGTTATTCCATAAAGTTCTACAGCCGTATCAATTCCTAGACTTACAGGCATCTCTCATATGTTGGAAGACTCCAATTACTAAAATTGGTCCTTTTCGCTAGCCAAGTCTATTGGCCCTCAATTTTCATCATTCTAACTCGTATCTTAAATGAACAATCCCATTTTTTTAGAAGATTTGTATGCTCAGGACCCGAGATGAAAATCACTAGTGTTAAATTCGCCTAGGAGAAGATTACCTTGCCCTCAGATGAGAGTAATCTTGGGATTCTAAACCTCAAACTTTGGATTTCAAGTGGCCCCTTTAAAATATTTTGGTCTATCTTGATGAACAATAATTCCTCAATCTGGACCAATTGGATTATCACTGAAAATATACAATATAAATTCATTCCCCGAGTTGGGAGTGGAGGAGAATTCTAAAACTCAGGAGTTTTGCTGTTAATATCTATAAAGTTTCAGTCACAACGGAAAATTCACCTCTATCTGGTATGACCCTTGGCTTTTCCCTACATCCTTTGTTGACCGTTATGGTCCAAGTATCATCAGGTATGCTCGTTTGTATGGCAAGAGCATAGTTTCATACATTATCAGTAATGGTTCGTGAAACTAATTCTCTCTAATCCGATCAGGGAGAAGGTCCCACCAACACCATTTGCTTGAAGTTATAAATGCTATTAATTTACTTCCTGTCCCGACTGATCGGGATGATGTCTTCCTCTCACACCGAACCAGAGCCACATTCTCAATATGATGTATGTATAAGTTCATTAGGCCTACTGCTCCAAAAGCACCATGGGCATCCTTAGTCTGGAACAAATTTAACATCCACTGTCATTCTTTTATAGCTTGGCTAGTAATCCAAAGAAAATAATCCACTCGTGATAAACTCATTATTTGGGGTTTCTTTACAACCTCTAGCTGTGTTCTTTTCCATAACACTTTTGAATTTACGAACCATATTATGATGGATTGCTATTACACGAGACAGATTTTGGAGTCTATCTCGCAAAATATTATCATACCAACCCCACCCTTGGACTGACCTTCATGGCTTTCCGCTGCGAGTATTTGGACACCTTCCACAACGAGCATGGACACTTATGACGTATTGCTTTTTGTACAGTGATTTATTATGCATTGAAAGAAAAAAATTCTAGGATTGTCAGTAAGAACCAACTATTAAGATGCGTTGTTGTCTATCATATCTTATAAGGCCTCCGCTACATATTCTATAGAACAAAAATCTATGATTTGAAGGTACTTTATCCTCGTTTATTTTATAAACTTTTAATGTTCATATAGGTTTTTATTAGTTTTTTTTTTCTTGTCTAGATGGTAACCTAAAAGTTAATTTTTTCGTTTGTATTTTTTCATTTAAAAATGCTCCAAAATATTTATGAACAATCATTTTATTTGTATTATATTTTTTATACCATGAAGTAATTTTTGTTACTTTAGGAATATAATAGGTGATGTTGGTAGATCTCGAGATATTATAAAAAATAACGGTGCGCATGAGGTAAGCGGTGCAGGGATATCAATAAAGGGGTTACCAAACAGATCCCCACGTCCCATTACTTTGCAAGTAAACGTTTCTCTCCCTCTACCTGTTACTATTACCAACTCCATTATTCGCTTTCATTGCCAAGATCTTTCTCATCCATCATCGATCTGTTCTTGCTCTCTTTCTACCCCAGATCTTCAAACCTTAGGTTTTTCATCCGGTGAGATTCTCTCTCTATCTCTATCTCTATCTCGACCTCGTTTTTGTATTGTTTAATCCAGAATTCCATCTTCATTTTGATTGTGCTTCGTTGTTGTTTCAATTTGATCGCGATTCTTTTTTCTTTTAAAATTTATGTTTCCGTCTTTGATTGATTTGTTGCTATTCAGATTCTGATCAGCTTCTGAAAATTATTGGAACTCGCTGTGTAAGTCTTTGATTTTTTTAAAAATGAATATTTAGGGTTTGTCTTTTCATATGATATTTATGTAATCAAAGAACGCCTTGGCGTTTGTGTTTGGATTTTGAATGAAATTTTGAACTTTCAGAGAGATAGCTTAATGGAGGAAACCAATCGTGCTTAACATGATAACATTATAGCGCATCAAGTTCTTTTGCTATTGTTTGAAGTAATTTTTATGTATCTAGTTATCAGTAGGTGTAGATAATCTTGATTCTCTTTTGTATTCTTTCTGGAGGTTTTATTATCGAGTAGTGTTTTTGTAGAAGTTAGTAAGATATAAACTTAGATAATGAAGAAGAAAACAAAGACCAATGGCACTAATCTAGATTTTCACACTAGAGTTTGTACGCGTGAACGCTTTTGTGACTCTATATCATATTCTTTGTATGCAGTTACTCTGAATCATAAATTTACAGTTCAATTATAATTGTTTATCTTAACCTCATGTGCATATTAATGGAGTGTAATTGTCTCTTCTTTACTACTTATCTAATTGTAATATACCACTTTCGAAAATCCTGAATTGATTTCATTTTGGGAATGTAATAGAAGCTCTTTCTTGAACTGGAGCAATGAAATCCGGAGCTTCATCTTTGAATCCATATGCTGCAGCCTATGTACCACTCACTAGAAGAGAAAGTCAAGTAACGGGCCAGGAGTCTGTATCAGTACAATACCAGCATGACGACATCTACAATTCCGATCATCAAGGAGCTATGCAGTTCTCAAGCCCCAAAGTGTCGCCGCAGAAGTCTTCCCCTGTTCATCAAGTTTTTGGTGGTCCTTTGTCACAAAACCCCCCTGCCGTACCGACAGACAGCCAGATATTGGACGAAGATTCAGATATGGATATTGAGTATCTACTGATGACATTTCCGGGGTTATCGAGAGAATCTATTACTGATGTATATTTTGCAAATAATTGCGACTTAGAAGCAGCTAATGATATGATATGCCAACTTGAGGTACATTTTGCTTTTAGCCATTGGTCTTAACTTAGATCTTTTTTCGCATATTCGATTCAATTTTACTGTCTTGTCTGGCTGGGATGTCTGCACATAGGCCTATGAACTGTTTAGAATATCGAGGAATCATAAATGTAGAGCTTTCTCTTCCGTTTTCCATCATGAGGTTTTGTTTGTATTCTATAATTTTTGGGTCGATTGTCTTCGTATCTGTTAGAAACCACACTCATAGTTCTTCTACCATTGATTATGACCTATAAAGCACTGATACTCGCAGACTCATTAAGTACCCGCAATGTGATAAGGGATTTTTGTAAGAGAACTCATTGTATTGATTCTTGGAATGGTTTATTTTTAAGGTTTTGCATTCTAAATCGTTGTTATATTTCTATTTAAGTCCTTTCTTATGTAAATAAATTCATACATTAGATATATGAACTTCGAATATATATTTAGTTCTTAGATATATTCTCCCTCACTGAAATCCAATCCTTTGGGATCTCCAGAATCACATGCGTATGAATGGCCGTGGGTACTTGGTTATTGCCTAAACAATAAAATTTAGCTTAGGATACATAAATCTTCATATTTATTTCGTATGGCTGCAAAATATGTAATAAGTTGAGGGAAGCCACGATGTAATCCAAATGAAATTTGTATTATTTTTCCATCTTCTGCAGATTGACTGTCCTGAAAATCTTCCGGACACTTTGGATATAGGTGACGTCCCAGAGTCTGGATCTTCGGCAACTTGTGCTCTGAAGCAGAAGTATGTAGCAGCAGTAGAAGTAACAGGTGAAACAAGTGCATCCTCATCAGGGTCATCAGGCCCAGTTGTTGCATCTTGATGTGCTTCAGTATCCATTTTGGGTTTATAATATCATCCTTTGGTGTATAATGAATGGACTGACCAGGATTCTCTCGTTTGAAGGTTGAAAATACAAATCTTTCGTAACTGGTTTCAGACTGTATAGTTGTTATGGTGCTGCTACTCTGTTTGTTTGTTTGGGTTTATTTTCAGTTGAATTTTGGCTTTGTAGTTTTGCCAAAGCCATGATCTGACATTGTGCAGTTGTTTAATATTCAAATGAAAGTTAGTTGTTCATATCTTTCAACTTGGAGAGTTGTGATTGTGCAATTTAGACTTCCCGAATAAATTAGTTAAGACCAACTAGAAAGCAAAGTTCCCACTGGTTGTAGACTAGAAAGACAATATGGGAATCTGTCATGTTCGGTTTAAATCAGGGGTACGGCTAAATTCGGGCCCAAAAAATGTTAACCAGTCCCAAAAAAATGACGTTTTTAAATTTTTACAATTTTATCCTTACGGCGGTTGAACCCATCTCAACCGCCGGTTGAGACCCTCTCACCCGGCGGAAAAACTGTTTCATCCACCGGGGTAAGTTTTCCCGCCGGTTGAGAGGGTCTCAACCGGCGGGGTAAAAGACAGCTGAAATTTTTTGGGTATGATTATCATCAAGGGCCCTAATTTAGCCAAACCCTTAAATCAGGCTGTTCACAGTATGGATTTATTCAATTTATTTGATATATTTTTATTTTGTTCAGATTTTTTTATCAATCTATTAATATTGTATAAACAAAAAACTTAATCGGATTATAATAGGACAATTAAGGAAAAATATAAATGGAATTAAGTATTTTATATATTATACAATAGAATATTTGAAACGTGAACAAACGTATACATGACTGAAACTTAATTGTTACAAAATTGATATTTATATAATATAATAACAAATATATAAATTCTCTATATCTGTATTCTTGATTTTCGTAAATGTGTGTCCCATATTAATAGTTCATCATTATTTTTAATATATCATTAATTTCAGTATACATGAACTACCTATCAATGAAAGGATATCTGCATGGAGAAAGAGCATTAAGATATTTACAAAAGTGTTCATTACCACACACTAAAATTCTAAAAATAATCAAGAAAATATTGTGGGCAATCATTCAAATCGGTTTGAATTTTTGATGTTGAAAATTCAATTGTTGAATGATGTTCTCCCTTCGATATTGTTTTTCATATACGAGTTTCAACATCTCATGTTCGATCAATCTCTGTTTTTTACTTAGTACTAGGTGCTTGAGTTTAAATATGAAGATTTGGTTGTCGACTAGACGAATACGAGAATCTTTCATGTTCAGTTTAAATCAGTCTAGTGAAGAGTTCACAATATGTTCTTTTATTTAAATTATATGATATATATTGTTATTTTGTTAAGATAATCTATTAAATATTTTATGAAAAGATAATAATCAAATTTGAATTTGAAAAATAAGGAAAATATAAATGATATTACAATTTTTTTAGATATTTGAAGTAGGAAAAGAACAGTATACTAAATATTTGGAACACGAAAAGAATGGAAAACATAAATAAAAGCTAAAGGTTTGATATATATATATATATACTAAATATTTGGAACACGAAAAGAATGGAAAACATAAATAAAAGCTAAAGGTTTGATATATATATATATATATATATATATATATATATATATATATATATATATATATATATTCTTTTAATCAATGTTTTCTTATTGAAGTTTAAAGCTACTAGAGTAGATATAAAGAAAAGGCGCCAAAATCAAAATTAAATGGTAAATGAAAACTAAAATATACAAAACAAAAAGAATGGACTTTTTCAGACTTTTCTTCTTTGTTATAGAATTGTGATTCATCTGCATCCCCAAACTTTTGTCAAGCTGAGATACCCTTTTTCATGAACTCTATTTCTTCTTAGGCAAACTGTAAATTCACATCCTTCAAAATGGAGACCAAAACCACCTAGAGTTTCGTTGGGGATTAAGCTTGATGGAGGTCCGTCTTGGATTGCTGATTTGCTAGCTAATGGAAGGAAGAGACACAAGTATGAAGGTGAGTAGCTTTCAATTCAATTGTCATCGGATCCCAACTCTGAAATTGAGAGAACCATGAGTTCGGTTCTCACAAATAGAACCCAAGAATATCTTAAACATTTTATGAATGAGCATCAACTAATCGACGAAAGGTTAGACATTCAACTGGATGAAGAAGATGAGATGGAAGAAGGATCTGATGCTATTAAAGAAGAAACAAAGCTCCATGATCAATAATAAGTATTATGAATATACCTTACTAAGAATGATTAGATTTTCTGCAAACTTTAAAAATTAGTCAGAAAATTGCTGCTAAGAACAAGATTAGAGAATATTAAACTCCTAGATAATTTAATGTCTGAGAGATCTCAATTAGTATTACTAATTTACCCAAGGCCAATACTTTCAAGTAGAATAATAACATTAAGATTTGATGGTGTTTGGTTGTTAATGAACTCAAGTTTCATATTTCATTTCAGAGTCCAGCGAGCAAACCAATCAACTGCTTGATTTTGTTCTCTGAAGATGTGAGTTAAAACCATAGAATGAGCTATTAACATTCTACAACACTTTAAAATAGAATCTAATGGTCATGAGTAATTTCAATGAGAAAGAAAGTTAACTAACAGTAGAGAATGAGTTTCAATGTCCACCTGAGTCCAACAATTTATTTTGCAGATTCTAAGACCATCCAATAAGGATCTAGCTCCAGTCATTATCGGGGTGAGTTTCCTATATAAGAAAGTGGAGCCAAGAACCATATTACAAGTTAGAGATGATAGTTTTTTCCGAACTCGCGGATACCTGACCCGAGCTGACCCGATGGGATGGGTTTTGGGTTTACAAAATTTCTCACGGATGGGTTGTGGGTTTGAAAGTTTACTATCCGTCGGGTTTGGGATGGGTTATGAGTTTAATAAATTTCCCACTGGTACTCAACCCGAACATCCGATGTATACTCGCTAAATTAATATTATATAAAATATTATATTATTTAATATTTTTTTATCAAACTTTGAAAATAAAATTATTAATATTAGTATCTCTATTTTTTATTATCAAAACCATATATTATTTGCTAACATATACTATATATTTAAAAAAATATATTATTCAATATATAAACATTAAATTTAATTTTTTAAAATATTTTTTTCTCTCTTGCAAAACTAATGTTATAAGTATCTAATATTATTAATATTATTAATTAAAAAAAAATATTAACATATACTAAAACCGTATATTAATTATTAATAAACATAACAAAAATACAAAATATCGTATATTTTGAAAAATATCATTCTACATTTAAAAATTAAATTAAAATTTTAAATTTATAGATTTTTTAAATATTTTTCCTTTTTCAATCTACTAATATTAATTAAATTTAAAAAAAGATTTAGTAACATCTACCAAAACTATATATTAATTATTATTAGATAACAAAATATTTGCTGATTAACATTACACATTAGATACAATATATTTTGAAAAATAATATTTTATATTTAAACATTGAATTTGAATTTTTAAAACTTTTTTTAATAAATCTTTTTAAAGCAAAAATCATAGCTTCAATGGTACCCACAGGTGGGTACCCGAACCCGACGGGTTTGGGTGTTGGATATTGTTACCCGACGGGTACGAATTAGGGTATGGATGTGAAAAAAGATAGACGGGATGGGTTACGGGTTTAGCTATACCCGCACCCATCCCGACCCATTGCCATCCTTACTACCAGCACTATTGCGAACAATTATGCCTTCACTTGATTCTCCATTTGCAAGACATGAAGCATCTGTATTAATCTTAAGTCTTCCAGTGGAAGGATGGTTCCATATCATGTAAGTAGGTTTATCCTTTTTGAAAAATAGATGATTGAAACATCTTCTATAGCAGAATGATAGGATACTAAATTATCTTTGAACTTCGATTTGTTCTAGCTCTTCCAAATTATACCATATATTACACTAGAAATAATATACCTTACATGTACTTCCTTGTTTATGACCAAAACCAGTTCCTAGTCATGTGTGCTATGGTCATAAATTTGTTGATTTAAATGCTAAAAATTCTAGCAAAGTAACTCCAAATGGAATAAACAAACTTACAAGAAATAAACAGGTGATTATGAGATTCATAATCATTACAAAATTGGCATTTAGACACCAAAATTATATGTATTTTCCGCATTAAGGTATCAATAGGGATATAATTGTGCAAAATTTTCTAATGTAAGAAAGTATATTTCCTAGGAGTTATAATATTCCATATTTTGCTAAATAAGTTAGACTTGTTGTGATAATATCTTAACTGGTCCCGAGTCTCTTTTAAATTGAATTTTTTACTTTTAGATAGGTCCTAGATTATAATATCCTCACAACCATATTTTACAGAGCAAGCATGAATTCTGTTTATAGTATTATGAGGTAATAAACCATCAATTCTGTTCATATTCCAAACATTACCATCTTAGTAAGAGTTTACCATTTTAGATTTGTACCATCTACTGTCCAGATTGTCATCTAGAAGGATTAGGGGAGACTGATTGAACCAATTGTCCAACCAAAAATCAACCTTACATGTTCCAAACTTTCAACTTATGTTAGGCTCAGCATAATTCTTTATTTTGGCTAGTCTTTTCCAAGTCAAGGATCCTGTTTTTGAATTGGAAATATGCAATGGATGAAGACCTTTTCATTATATATTATGCATTAAATTAGCCTAAGTAGTCTTATTTTCTATGTAGTTTATCCAAAACTTACAAGAGAATGAGTCTTGAATATCAAAAAGCTTTCTGATATTAAGACCATCTTCTTTAAAAGGCTTACAAATAGAGGGCCAATTACACCAATAAATTTTATGTTCAACATTGTTAGATCCCTAAAGAAATATATTGAAGATTTTCTCAATCTTGTTTATAATACTTTTAGGGAGATAACTACTTTGCATCTAATATATAGGGATACTCATAAGAACAGAAGTGATTAGAGTTAACTTGCCTTTATATGATAGATTAATGATTTCCTATTCTTTCACCTTGTTGTTGATTGTGTTGAGAAGGTTACTGAAATTACTGGCTATGTTATTAGTATTTAGAGTTATTCCAAGGTAATCTGTAAGAAGATTACAAAAGCTGAATCCAGTGTTATTGGTGATGGCATTAATCCTAAAGAGTTCATATTTGAAGCTGTTATTATTTTAGTCTTGTCTTTATTGATCACCTGCCCTGAAACCTCTTGATAAGACTTCAATAACTTGCTAAGATGATCAATAGTAGTGTCTTTACTGTTAGTAAATATTAGAATATCATGAGCAAAAGCCAACCAAGGGATAAACATATCATTTTTTTTTCTTCTGAACTTCGTAGTTTTATAGGTGTCAAATAGCTTGTATAAACCTCCTATTAGGACCTTTTCAGATAGAATAAATAGACTAGGGGATAGTGGATCCTCTTGTCTCAGACCCTTATTAGTTTTAAAATAACAAAAGCTTCACCATTAACAATAATTGAAACATAAACAGAAGAGATAACCTTGTTGATAAGTCTGGTAAATTAGTAGAAAACCTAAATTTTTTAAGAACATTGATAATAAAACAGTGGGTCATCTGGTCAAATGCCTTTGACATATCAACTCGTTCATTACGTTTTTGTCTTTAATCTTTTTATTTAGATAATAGATAAGTTCTTTAGCAATAAGGATGTTTTCTTGAATAGATTTGCCTACAACAAAGCCACCTTGAACCTCTTATATTATTATAAGAAGGATTCTAACTAGCTTCTTGTTTATAATTTTGGACATAATTCTATCACGAATGAATACATGCTGACTGGCTTAAAATATTTCTATTTAATAGGATTCCTAGTTTTAGGAATGAGACAAATACTTGTGGCAAATATACCTTTTGGAATGTTGTGACCTAACATGAATAATTGCATAGCTTGACAAATATAATTTTTTATAATGTTCCAACAGGTTTTGAAGAAACAAATGTTGAATCCATCCATACCTGCAGCACTGGAAGGGTTCATGCTATTAATGATTTCAAAAATCTAATCTTCTTGTGGAGGAAGCATCATCAAGGTATATTGTCTTCTTCTGTAATAAGAGTAGGAATGTTACTGAATACAATATCTTTCATTTTGGCTTCTTCATCTTGCTTGTTATTATAGGGATACTCAGTAAGAGTTTCTTTGAAATAGGATACAACACATAGACCATTTTATGGCATATCCGTTATCCAGTTGTTCCCTTCTTTGATATTGTTGATGCAGTTTTTTTAACATAGCCATGGGAAATTTTGGTGTTTCTATCTCCCTCTTTAATCCAATTAGCATAATATTTTTATCTCCAAAATTATTCCTCTATCTTGAGTGCTTTAATAAGTAATGAATTAGCCTTAGATAACACAGTCCTGAAGGTCATGATGTTGTTTTCTTGGTGTTTGATTTCTAACATTTTAACTTCCTCCTCAAGATCCTGCACTTTATTGAAAATTTTACCAAAATGTGTTTTGTTCCACGTCTTAACACCTTCTTTAAGTCTTCTTAACGTTTTCCAAAAAGTATACATAGGGCATCTATCAAGTTGTTTATTCCAATTGTTTTCAACTAAGCTAAGAAAATATTTATCTAAAGCCCACATATTAAGAAATTTTAAAAAAAACGGATTAAGACAATCTTTAGCAATAGTTATACATAAGGGCATATGGTCAGAACAAGGTCTGACCATATGTATAACTTTAGTTGCACCAAAATAAACAGACCAATGAATATTGATGAGAACTTTGTCCAATATCTTTCACTTAGAGTTGTTGGACCAAGTGAACTTAGAACCTGCATAACCTGTATCTTCAAGATGACAATCCATTATCATATCATTAAAGTCATCAGTGTTATTTTGACAAAAAGTAGAGCAACCGATTTTCTCATCCATGGATGCTAAAACATTAAAATCTCCTATTAGTGTCCATTCATTTGTTGTATATGATATAGATCTAAAAGTGTTCCAGAGATGAATTCTATTGATTCTTTGACACTTAGCATGAATTACAGATAAAAGGAAGCAATTGTTCATATTAGCATATCTGATTTCAGAGTGAACACATTGGGGATGATCAATTAAAGTCTTGATAGTGAATTACTTATTCCAGAACATCCAGATTTTGTTTGAAATATTAGTTTTAAAGTGTTTAAAACCAATTTTATTAGCAATGTTTTCAATGTTTTCACTACTAATTAGTGGCTCCTGAATAACCATTAACTTTATTTGATCTTTGTTGATTATATATTTGAGTATTCTAATAGAAGATTTATTTCTTATTCCACATATATTCCAATTAAGCAGTTTAATCATTATTAATAGTAGAAGATTTAGGTTTACTTGCTCCAGTGAATTGAAGGGCCTTGATGATCATGCTTTTGGATTTTTTCTTTATTTATATTCTTGTTAAGAATCTCTTTAAAGCTTATATCGTCTTATTTTCTAATAAATGATGGTGAATCAAGATTAAAGTCTTCCTCATCCTTGATGTAGTTTGGAGAAACATGAGCACTTCCAATGTTATCTGGTTTTGGAGAAAACATTTCAGAGATTAGATTCTCATAATCTAATGTAGTAGCTATATTGTAATCATATTCTAAGGAATTTATTGCTTCAATAATTTCTCATTCTTCGGGGTTTTTTGAATCCATCTTTAAGCTGTTTTGAATGATCACTATCTTTGGCACTTTTGTCAATCTTCATGATTTTTCAGTAGTGTCTGTTTTTTGATGACCAGTATAGTGATATTCCTTATTTTGATTTAGATTAATAATGATAGATTTAATTTGATTCATGTGTTGATCGTTTTTAGGTTGTTATGTTGATTTTCATTTTGTTTAATCTTCTTCATGATTCTTTTAAGTATTTCTAGAGATTAGTTGAAGAATTGCTGGAGTTTTCTTGCAGTCCTGAAGGTTATGTCCCAGATGCAGACGTCCTCCTTGACAATATTGACGTATATTTTTTTAAGTAATCTTCACCCAACAGCCTTGGTTGTCTCTAAAGCTTATCCATATATCATTCTGTAGTTTCTTGGATACATCAGTTTCCACCCATGCATAACAAGCATTGTAAAATGCTCTATTTTTGTCAAGAGCTTTAATAAGAAGTAGCTCACCAATGGTAGATGCAATAGTTTTGATGATGTTTTCGTTATAGAGAAATTCAGATAACTTCTCTATCCTGATCCATATATGAGTTATTGCACTTTCTTGATTAGTGTTGAAATTCTCAGTCCACTTCAGAAGTCTCATCATTGAACTACCAATTGTCCATACTATTCTGGACCAGATCTTGCATAAGTCTATTTTTTAGTTGAATTCTAGAAGTATATGTCTGAAGTCCCATATAGAGGACTTGTAATCGAATTCAAACTTCTGAGATTGAAGAAATTGAATTAGTTGATTTCTTTTTGGTAGACCTTGAGCAAATTTTCCGATGATTGTGAATTTTATTGAACTTTTTAGTTGATATTGTACTTCTTTTGAATATTTTATCGATATATGATCTGCCGTTTCAATAATACTTATAGGATCAAAGGTTGGACATGTATCTTGCTTCTTGTTTATAACAATTTCTGCATAGGATGGCTTGGATCCTTTGTTGTATCCCTCTGCTTCTGCATTTTTCCTTGTAGATTCTTCTATAATAGAGTTATTTCCTTTTTCACGAGTTCTAAATATTTCTTGTAGGTTTGGAAATTCCTCCATGATATGAAGATGGATGAACCTAGAAGAGATTATGAAGCAATAAAAACAACTTTCTTCGGTAATCGCAGAGAAAAAGAGCAGATTAAGAGAGAAAATTTGAAGAATTTCATAGACACATGAGAAAATGAGCTTTCTTGGAGATCAAGAAAGCATCCTTAATTCTTGGAGAGAAATTTTTTCCATTAGAATAACTAGGTTTGATTTTTATATAATAGAACATAAAAATACTAATTTTTTTTAAGTTATCATTCTTCATCTTTAACTTTAAGAATGTGTACGATCGCATTGGTCATATCCATATTTGTTGATTTCAGACTTACTATCCGATATCAATTTTTCATCATCATTTTTCAATATGTCATTAATTTCAGTATACATGAGCTAACTCCCGATGAAATGGTATGTGCATATGGATGATGAACATTGAAATATTCGTAATAGTGTTGATTAAAAACCCCAAAGTTAATTAGTCACACACTAAAATCTTGGAAATAGTTAAGAGAACATTGTTGACAATCATTAAAATCGGTTTAGAACTCTTGATGTTGCAAACTCAATTGTTGAATGGTGTTCTCCATTCGAACTTGATTTTCATACATGAGCTCTAACATCTCACGTTTAGTAATCCCATTCTTCTTCTACTACTAATAGAAGTACTAGGTGTTTGTGGTGGCTCATGTATTGGTGGATCTGCTAACTTCAGTTTAAATCTTTGACTTTCTGTCAAGTTCAATTTTAATAATAGTCACCCCCTTCTTTACCTTTAACAAAAGAACGAGGTCTACCGTCACTCAATAAGTCAACTGAACGTTGTTATACCAAATTCTAATTATTATCCCACTCGTAAAGATGTACATTAATTTTAAATATTTATTATTTAAATAATGCATATGTATACCAAATTAGTTTTCTATGTTAGTTGCATAAATTACACCCAACACAATTTTGATTTTAAAATCCACGTGAGAATATTTTAAATCGACAAATTTAACTAATAACCACTATAAAATTCTTCAACTAGACCACTATATAACACTTGATTATTCAATAAATCTTAAACAACCTATCTCTTTTAAGGTATTAATAATATTTTCAATATATAATGGGGTTACATAACTGTAAACCCCTAAACATATAGCACACAACCCAACATGACATATATATATATATATAACCTGTTAACAACATCATAAATATGCTTAAGTTAAACATACTATGTAAAAAAAATTCGAAGTATACTACAACATTATAGGTACATGATTTTACTAAACATGTTATACTTAAGCATACATAAAATATATATGATACTCAAGGTCTGAACTAGTTATTGTTATACTGAATGAGTTCAATGCAGCCAAATATTCGTGAATGATTATGTTGATCTCTAAAATTTAGGTAAAATAAAAAAATCACATAATTCAGATAACCGAGCGCCAATTTATTTCCTTCTGAAACACCGTGTCTGTTAACGTCGGCTGTAGTCGAGTATTCGACTAGCATTAGACGGGCACCCAACTAATGCTAATTTTTTTTAGTTTTCTAGTCCTCTATTCTCTATAAATACACTCACTCCTCCACTATTTATCTTTCATATCTAAATCCAACCTTTTTATAATTGTCTAGATCACCTTATCTTTCATCCAAAATTTGATCAAAGTTCCAAATTTGATCAACGCATTCATCTATTTGATAAATTTACTGATAAGTTTTCTTAATGGTGGATTGGTGATTAAATGATTTTAATCTCATCCTACATACTTATACCACCGTGTGCAATTTAAATCTTTGTTTCAAATGAATTCCTTTCACATATATGTTGCGTGAATTCATGATAGTATTGTACCTGATAATGTTTATGATTACGAGAAATATTGTCTATGTATTCAAACTTATATGTTTAAAGTATATAGTTCTTATGTTATGAAACACAACAATAATAATTGTAGTTCCTCCTCGAGTTTAGCTGGTAGTAGTAGCACAAGAAGAAAAATTATGCCTTATTAGAACTACTTGAGAAATGTTATGCAGAGTAGAACGAAAACGTCAACAACTATTAAAGATGTTAATGAATTGACATTATATTCATAAAATTCGTTTGATCTGAGTATGTATAATGATAATAATCGGATTATCTTAAACATTATATGGCAGAAGTCCAATTAACTAATTTTTCCTATTCTCTTTAGGTTATCTAATGAGGTTATTTTTATACTTATGTCTACAATGGAAAATAAATCTGCATTTAGTATGGCCAAGCTGCAATACACAGCTAGACGATCAAAACTGACTAGCCAAACAACTGAAGTATGTGTTGCAATTAAAAAATAGACTACGAAAAAATATAAAATACAAGACAATAAATATGAAATAGAAGAACATCAAATGGACATGTTTGAAGAACTAAGTGATATTGAAGAAAATCTTACAGATGAGGTTGGTGGTGAGGATGAATAATGACTAGAATCAGAAGATAAAATTACACATGAAAATGATTTGTAATAAAAAATCATTAGTGAATTTTTAATATGGTAGTTCAAATTGAACATTTGTAAACCTTATAGTCCGTAAAAGTTTAAATTGTGAAAGATTTAAATTAATAAAATTTATCTTTTATCATTCAATCTTATAATGTAACAAAACCTACTTATACATTTATACAATAATTAAATTGTACAACCAACCAATACTTATCACAATTTTTTTTATCACTTATAATAATCAAACTAAAACAACACGTGTACTACTTATAATCAAACTATACTGATCTTATATAGCTTATCATAATCAAACTATAACAACTTATAATATATTTAAACTATAATAATTATTGTATCACTTATAATTATCAAACTATAACAACACTTGTAGTACTTATAATCAAACCATAACAATCCAACTATAATAACCTTATACTACTTATAAATTAGGGTAATCTACTAATAACCATCCAATATCAAACTTATTCACCAATAACCACCCAAAGTTTGATAAAGTACGAATAACCATCTGGTGATAAATGAATATTTATAGATTAACACTCCCCTTAACTGTTTTCTCGCTTTCATTTTTTCATTAAAAAATGCCACGTCTTTTAAACCATAGCTCAAAGGAAAATGTTCTTCTCTATAGATCACTAGTATGATATATTTTAGAGTGCTTGTGGATCTATGTATCAAGACGATGTGATTTGATCATAGTAATTTTAGGGAAAAAATAATATGGTCTGATTCGAGTGAGCAGATATATATGGTTTGAAGCTTTATGGCTGAGGTTGTGAACCTTCATACAACCTAATTAGAGTGAGTTGATAAAAGTAAATTGAAATAGAACTAAAGTATTACTTTGTTCTAGAAGAGGAGTTTTTAGGTGCAACCAAAGTTTTACATCATTCAAACATGGAAATGATCAGTGGTATATAATTAATAACACATCTCAACTAGTATGAGGCCTTTTGGAAGTGGACAAAAAAATAAGGTTGTGCGAGCCTTCATGCTCAAAGCGGGCAATATTATACTAGTGAAGATATCAGATTTTTCTTACTTATATAAATATGAATAATATGTGGTACCTTCTATATTCTAAAAAATATGTTATTGTAGTGCCACACACATTGCAAGGAACTAGATGTAACACGGGCATACAAAATATATTAACATCATGTATCATTTCATCCGTGATATAATATCAAAGGGATTATTTTATATGAAAAAAGTGTCCATACATGATAATCTAGAAGATATAATAACCAATACTATATCAGTTTGAAAGTTTAGATAGTTCATAAACTGGATTGGTGTTTGTAGCATTAAGTGAATTCATTAGGGGAATTTGGTGAGTCAGGTGAAGAGAACTTTCTTTATTGATAGTGAAAAAGGAATATTTTCCTGAATGTAAATATTTATTGAGAATTATTTAAATAATCACGAGGCTACGAATCTTAAATCATCTGTGATATAAGTGTTCATAATGTACCTTGTGATTATTCTCTTCACATTGTATCTTGTGATTCTTATGTTCATAGTGTACCTCGTGATTCTTGTGCTCACATTGTACCTTGTATTTACACTATATCTCTTTGTGTCATTGGTGAGTAAAATGTTCACGGGAATTCATATACTTATTAACTATTGGGCGCATTAGATCTACTATCTAAAAGCTCTATTTATTCCTTATAAATAGACTATTATGGTTATGCAAAAACAAAATTGAAATCTATAAACTTCTTCTATCATTGTTAAATAATGTTTTCTAGCAGTGTCCATTGACATAGACATTATTTTTTAATCACGTTAAATCATATGTTCTTTTATTTTTATATATGAGCAATTTTAAAAAATATTTCATCTTGATTTATAAAAATTTAGTATCAGAGCGTAGATTTTTACAATTCAAAGTTAACGATGATGTATACATAAAAAAATACAATATCAAAAGATTTGATGTAAGATCCATATTTGCGTTGTGAAAGGTTCTTGCAAGGATTTCTTATTGTTATGAAAATATATAGGACTAATGTTGTGTTAGTTATTGATGACTATGTAGTTTTAGGGGGTGTATCTAGTATAAATAAAATTCGACCCAGTTGTGGCATCTTTGGTTGGAGCATGTAAGTGAGAAATGATTTAGTGAACTTAACAAACACGGGTTGTTGGATGTTAGCACATTTCAAAAGTTGAGATTCTGTGAAAGTTGTGTGTTTGGGAATAGCAAAAGGGTCAATTTTATTCCTAGAAACCATACAACTTACGGGGTGCTTGAGTATGTTCATTCAGATCTTTAGAGTTTGGAAAAAGAGAGCCTACTATAGATGGTACAATGTACTTCATGTCATTTATAAATGTATATTCTAGAAAATTATGATTATTAATCAAGAACATGGATGAAGCATTTGATGATTTTTAGAACTGGAAGATTTTGGTAGAGAATCAGACCGGAAAACTATTGAGGGTGCTTAAAACTGATAATAAATTGAAATATAAGAACAAGGAGTTCAATGGCTATTGTGCAAAGTTTGGAATTGCAAGACATCAATCGCGAGTTAGAATCCCCAAAATAATGAGCTGGCTAAAAGAATGAACCAAACTTTGTTAGAAAGGCTTAGGTGTATGCTTCATACAACTGGAATGGACCGAATGTTATAAGAGAAGCCATGACAACTGTTGCGTATATCATCAAGTGAAGTCTATCTACAACATTCAAGTTTCTTTCTTCTTAAGAGGCATGGTTAAGATAGAAATGTAACCTGACACATTTGGGAGTGTTTAAATGTGTTGCCCACATACATGTGAAGCAAGACAAGCTTCAATCAAGAGAATTAAAATATTTGGTCTTCGGTTATCCATTAACAGTAAAAGGGTATAGATTTTGATGTCTTGAACGTGGACTTTAGAAATCTATGATAAAAATGGACATGGTTTTAAATGAGGTTGAAAATTCCATTAAAGAAGGTGATCCAGACCCAACCTAGTAATTTCAACAAGAGACGTGAAATTGATGATGGGTCTGATCCAAAGAGATAAGTTGTTGATATTTCTATAAAAAACTATTAGGACTTGGTCCAACTTTGGCTCACGCAAAGGAATTTCAACCATTGTATGGTTTCGAAGATGGTCGAGGGTCTGGTGTTCCAGGGCCTTCAAATGATCAAACTAGAGAGAAACAAGATATTGACGATTATCAATTAGCAGATTATAAAACATGAATACTAAGAAAAATGCCACAGATGTATGGTCCATTTACGTTATTGGTTATTATTTATCGATTAAAACACATGTAGATGTTCGAACTACAATGTTATGAAGTACATGTGATAGAGAATATTGGCTTACAACTATAAAGGAAGAACTACGATCTCTCAAGAAGATGAGAACATGAATGCTTGTGAAGAAACCAAAGGATCATAAGCTTATTGGGAGTAAGTATATATTCAAAAGGAAGTCAAGTATTTCTGGTGTGTTGAATTATCCAGATACAAGCTTATGCTGGTGGTGAAGTGCTTTACATAAAATAAGAGTAGTGATTTTTTTGAGTGTTTTGCACCGATTATGAAATAAACCTCTGATGAGTCCGAATTCAGGATGCTCCCCGGAAGGGCAAATCAGTCCAAGTCTCTCCGAATAACGGACAGGTTACAAGGACATAAATCGAACAGGTCGCTTGGACCGGACAGATTACTTTGAACACTGTAAACTTAAGGCTGTTCGAACTATGAAAAAAGTACTAAAAAACCTAAACACTTCATGACTAAGCTACTTGCTCTCCTGCTTAGAGCTCATGGGTCTTTAAACATGACCCGGGTCCATTAAACATGACCCGAAAGCCCATAAGGGCCCAAACATCATACTATAAATACCCAACCACCAGCATTAACTATGGGTAATGAGAATTAACTGCTACCAAGCTGCTTAATTATCTCTCCACCTTATACTCTCTACTCTAACCGTTAAACACCCAAACACAACCGTTAAACACCCATACACCACCTTAAAACTCCACTTAAAATTACTAGCCTACCCTCAGGAAAAAAGTATCCACACCAAATTGGCGACCATAGTGGGAGGCGACGGTGCCTGAATCAAGCATTCAAAAATTAAGCAAAGAAAGTATGTCCGAATGAATCCGGACAATCCAGAAGTACCACCAGCTCTGCTCGAAGTGGTGGGAGAGAATGATGAGTATACTGTCGAAGAGCGTGACAGGTTGAGAGGTGAAATAGAAGCTCTAAGGGCTGAGAAGGCCAAGATGGGCATGAAAGAGAAATCCAAAGCATCAGTTGCTCATCACACCGACAACCCCAGAGAGCCCGAGGCTTCGAAAACTCATGTGAGCAGTAAAAAGACACATGCCAGTTCTAAAAAGTCTCACCGGTCCAAGCCTGTGGAGAGCTCTGACTCAAGCTCAGAATCTTCAAGTAGCTCTTCGGACAGTGAGGGAAATGAAAAATCCTTGTCCTCTAGCAGCGATGAGGGTCGAACCAGAAAAAAGCAAAAGCAGGTTAAGAAATATTCAAGAAAAAGAGACAGACATGGAAGAATGAAAAGGCATATTGGCAAGGGATCATCTCACCACCGGAGGTATACGGACAAGATGCTGATGGATCCTTTTGCTTTCCACGATGAACCAGGTATCTTTGCCACTCCAAACGAGGATACTGTGTTCAGTCGTGGAAGGAATTGGAGGCAGTCTCCACTGTCTTCTAAAATTCTGTCCGGAAACCTCCCCAAGAGGTTTGATAGCACTAAAATGGAGAAGTACGATGGCAGTACTGATCCGGACAATCATCTGGAGCAATTCAAGAACTTCATGATGAACTTTTATGACGATGATAAACTACTTTGTAGGGCATTCTCCCAATCTTTTACGGGGAGTGCTCTAAAATGGTACAACAGCCTGCCTCAGGGTTGTATTAAAGATTTTGATACATTTTGGGTGGCCTTTCGAAGGCAGTTTGTAGGGAGTAAGGAGCTGAAGGGCAATGGAGACACAATAATCCATTGTGCCCAGGAGCCAAATGAGTCCTTGAAAGAATACATAAGCCATTTTGTGAACACAAAGAATGGGTTGGCTGATTGCTTCGAACAGGTGGCAATAGCATCCCTAAGACAAGGTTTGAACCCAGACAATCTGGCTAATTCGGTGACCAGAAAGAAGGCCATGACCTGGGGAGGATTGCTAAATCAAGTTGGCAAGCAAATAAACATTGATGAAACAAAAAAGACCAGGGTGCACAGACAGGTGAGGTCCACCCTAGTGGCACCAACTCCAAATCAAAACCAGTCCGGGAACAAAGCAAGAGAAACCGGACATGGGCATGGTAGGGCAAAAGCTCAGTCTCAGCCAGCTGCTCCTGCTCAAAGTCAGCAATCCCGAAACAAAAGAGGGCCATGGGTCCAACCGGAGTGGTTCGCAGAGCTCAAAGAAAGTGTGGCCACCATTTTTGATAAAACAAAAGATGAGGTGCATTACCGGAGACCAGCAACCTTGCAATCTCCCAAAGAGCATCGTAACAACTCCTTTTGCCAATATCACAATGATATTGGCCATACCACTGATGATTGCATAGCATTGAAGCAAGAAGTTCAAAACCTGATTGAAAGGGGAAAGTTGGGAGCATACGTTAAGAAAAGAGGAGGCAACAGGCCTGACAACACTCACCGGGTTGGTCCAAGTAATGCTGCCCCGGAGGGGGCCATGGTCATAGTTGAAAGGTTTGATGTGGAATCTGAATACTTGGATCCTGATCCAACTCGAAACAGGGTGGGTGCTATAGAGGAATGTTCTAGGTCGGTCTCCGGGCTCATTAAATTCTTTGAGTTACTTACAATTTTCGGAGGGGACACTATGACAGCTCCTACTGCTTCTTCGAGAAAGAGGCATGTTCATAATTTAGCCTCTCAGCTAGAAGGAGGCATGACATCTTATCAGTCACCAAACTCATTCCCATACATTGTTTTTGATGAGGATGATTTGAGAGACATTGCTGGCCCTCATGAGGATGCTGTTGTCATAGGAGCATCTATAGGGGGCAACGAAATAAGGCGAATTCTGGTGGATACTGGAAGCTCAACCAATATCCTTTTCCTAACCACTTACAAGAAAATGAAAAATCCAGCTGTGATTCAAAAGTCGGACAGGTCAATCGTGGGCTTCACAGGAAGCTCAGCCGATGTGATCGGAGAATTTGAAGAAGAGGTGTTATTGGGCAGGGGCCCTTTCAAGAAGATGGTTAGAATACTCTTTATCGTGGTGGATTGTCCCACTTGCTATAATGCTATTCTGGGGAGATCTTGGCTCTCTAGGATGCATGCAGTGGCTTCAACAGTCCACCAGTGCTTAAAGTATGCTGTTAAGGGACAGGTTGGGGTTGTCCAGAGCAGCCAAAAGATTGCAAGAGAATGCTATGCCACTGCTTTGGCTCCTCGAACGCTGGGGGCAGTCCGTATAAATGATCAATAGCAGTTTGAGGGCCTTTCTGAGGGTGAGGGTGAAATTGATGACCCCAGAGAGACCCCTGGAGTGTTGATTCCAATTGAAGAGGTTGAAACGCATTGTTTGGAAGAAGGCAAGAGTGTCAAGATAGGGTCCAAGATGCCACCAATGTTGAAAAAAGAGATGTTGAAATTTTTAAAAGACCATCAACACATTTTTGCTTGGTGCAATGCTGATGTTACTGGAGTTCCATCAGAAGTAATATCCCATCACCTATCTGTCCGGAGAGATGTGGCACCAGTGGTTCAAAATAGAAGAGCTTTCTCAAAAGAAAAGGCTGATGTCATAGTACAAGAGGTTGACAGACTCACAAAGATGGGGCACATTAAAGAATCTCAATACCCTTTGTGGACTGCCAATCCTGTCCTGGTAAAAAAGAAAAATGGCAAATGGCGCATGTGCATTGACTTCACAAACCTCAATAGAGCTTGCCCAAAAGATTTGTATCCGGTCCCCCAGATAGATCAGTTAGTAGACTCTACTTCTGGGAACAAGCTGCTCTCCTTTATGGATGCCTTCTCCGGGTACAATCAGATTCAAGTAGATCCAAAAGATCAAGAGCATACCACGTTTGTCACTGATAGGGGTCTACATTGTTATAGGGTGATGCCATTTGGTTTGAAAAATGCTGGGGCTACTTATCAGAGACTAGTCAACAAAGCGTTTGCTGATCAAATTGGAAGAAATATGGAGGTATACATTGACGATATGATGGTGAAAAGTGTGGATGAGCAGTTGCACTTATCCGATCTCCAAGAAACTTTTGCCAACTTGGCAACATTGAATTTGAAATTAAACCCTGAAAAGTGTGTATTCGGAGTGAAGTCTGGGAAATTCTTAGGGTATATCATAAGTGAACATGGAATACAGCCTGATCCGGACCAGCTCAATGCCCTATTCCAGATGGAGCCTCCTCGAAACATTAAAGAAGTACAGCGATTAACGGGGAGATTAGCTGCCTTGAACAGATTCATCTCCAGATCTTCGGACAGGTGTGCTCCATTCTTTCAAACTTTGAAGGGTGCAAAAGGGTTCGAGTGGACTCCACAGTGTGATGAAGCATTCAATGAAATTAAGAAACATCTTTCCTCTCCCAAAACTTTGTTCAAACCGGTTGATGAGGAGACTCTCTTTGTGTATTTGGCCGTTTCAAGTTGTGCCATCAGTGCTGTGTTGGTAAGAGAGGTCGATGGGCATCCCCACCCAGTGTACTACATCATCAAAAGCTTGATTGATGCTGAGAGGCGTTACTTGAAACTCGAAAAACTGGCGTTAGCTCTGGTGATAGCTGCAAGAAAGATGAGGCCTTATTTCCAGGCTCATCCTATCATCGTCCGGACATCTTTCCCTTTAAAGAATGTCCTTCAAAAAGCAGACATTTCAAGCAGAATGACTAAGTGGTCAGTAGAATTGGGGGACTTCGACATAAACTTTGCTCCCCGGACAGCAGTAAAAGCCCAAGCTGTGGCTAATTTTCTGGTTGAATTCCACTCCGATAGGTATTCAGAGCAAGCTGCTGATATAAAAGACAAGAAAATGTGGATTGTCCGAACAAACGGAGGGTCTAGCACCATGGGATGTGGTGCAGGAATATGTCTAACTTCCCCATACGGGGACTGCATGTACCAAGCTATTTGTTTTTCTTTCAGGGCATCTAATAACGAGTCTGAATACGAAGCAGCTATAGCTGGGTTAAAGTTGGCCTACATCTGTGGGGATAAAACGGTCAAGCTACTAAGTGACTCCCAGTTGCTTGTCCACCATGCCTTAGGCCAATCTGAGGCTAGAAAGGAGCAACTGGTAAAGTATTTACTCCTCCTCAAAAATGAAGCGCTAAAGTTTAAAGCTGTTGTCTATGAGCACATTCCCCGGGCAGAATATGAGCTAGCAGACTCATTGGCAACTATAGCATATACGGAGTCATACCCATGGATCCATGTGCTTGAGAGCCCTTCTATTCAACTTGGTAAGGGTAAAGAAGAGGAAATTTTTGAAATACAAGTGAAACAACCTCAATACTGGAGATTTCCTCTCTTGCAATATCTCTCCGAAGGTGTTGTGCCTCCAGATAAGTCACAAGCCAGAACATTGAAACACAAAGCTCGTGGTTTCATCATATTGAGAGAAGTATTGTATAAAAAGTCCTACAGTAAACCTCTCCTGCGTTGTTTGGGGAATGATGAATCGCAAGTAGTCCTCTCCGAGTTGCATGATGGTGAGGGATCAGCCCATTGTGGATTTAGAGCTTTAACAAGAAGAGTATTACTCTCCGGATACTATTGGCCATCAATCATGAAAGATGCTAAGGAGTTGGTGAGAAGGTGTGACCCATGCCAGAGGTACAACAATGAAATTCATGTACCAGCTATTCCTTTGGAATCAATATCTGAGCCCATCCCTTTTGCTCGATGGGGGTTGGACTTGGTAGGGCCTCTCCCTGTGGCGTCCGGAGGGCGTAAAACTATAATTGTGGCCATTGACTAGTTCTCGAAGTGGATAGAAGCAGCTCCCCTGGCAGGGACAACATCAAAAGCTGTCATAAAATTCATTCTATCCAACATATGTTGCAGATTTGGTGTCCCTCAGAAGATAACAACAGACAATGGACCACAGTTTGACAATAGAGAAATGGAAAGCTTCTGCGCCTCAAGGGGTATACAGCATTGTTTCTCTTCACCTTTCCACCCACAAGCCAATGGGCAAGTTGAAGTGGCTAATAGAACTATACTGTCCGGTTTAAAAAAGAATCTGGAAGGGGCTGCTGGGAAGTGGCCTAGTTATCTACAAGAAGTCTTGTGGGCCTACCGGAAAACACCTGGGGCTGCAACACAAGAGTCTCCCTTTGCCTTGGTCTATGGAATGGATGCAGTAGCCCCCATAGAGAAGACACTCCCTTCCTTTCGTGTTCACAACTTCTCCGGACACGCTAATGAGATGGCGATCAGAAATCAACTTGATTTGATAGAAGAAAGACGGTTTAAAGCTCACCTTAGAGTTGCACACTATCAGGGCTTGATGAGAAGCAGATTTGCTTCTAAAGTTAAAAGAAGAGATTTCCAACCAGTAGACAAAGTATTAAGGAAGGTCTTCTTGCATACTAGAGAAAAGCTCTTCGGAAAGCTGGCCCCAACCTGGGAGGGTCTGTATATTGTGGTTGAAAGAATCAAACTGGGTTTTAACTCACCCTTGGAATATTGAGCATCTTCGGATGTACTTGGAATAACATTTGTGTAAATATTTACTTGTTTCAACTTCCATGTAAATATTTGGGGGCATATTCTTTCCTCCCTGGTGGCACGAGGAGGTTTTAATGAGGTGTCCGGACGGTTCAATAAAATTCGATGCCTTCTTCAAAATTTTCTAAGTATTTTCAAAGTTCTATCTCTTGTTATACTACCCGGACTGAAATATTTAAGGGCTATTTAAACTCTAGCCAGAGAATTTAAACGCTCTCACAATGCAACAACTAAAAGCTACTTAAACTCTAGATATCTAAACTAAAGCAAACAATAAAGGAAGATGATGGTTGTGCAAAATAAAAATATTCATTGAAAAACTTAAAATTGCCTTGGCCTTCCAAGGACTTGTGAATAAGTCAGGGTACAACAAAAAAAACCCTGTCCGAACAAGTACGGATACCATTACAAAAAAAGTGCCTTGGCCTTCCAAGGACTTTAGTTTGAATAAAAGATAAACAAAGTACACCATAAATTAAGGTTGAGCCTTTCAAGATGGCTCACCCTCGTGTGCTTTCTTGCCCTTGATGTCGCTCCCCCCTTCGACTACTTTCTTGCCTTTGGGATCATTCTCCTCTTCGCCTGGGCTCTCTCCGGTCTTCTCTTCATTATCAGATGAGGACCCACTGGAAATTCCTTCCTCTTCGACCATTGTATAATATGGAAGGTCATCATCATCCACATAGAGCCATAAGTCCCCCAGGGTCATCTTCGGGAATTTTTCATGAAAAAGGAGAACCATATCAGACTTCACCCTTTGAACCATTAGCTCTTCGCTTTTAATCATCTCCCTGGCATAGGCATTGATTTTGGCAGTGATTGTGGCCTCTTGGTCCCTTAGCAAGGCAGTTTTCTCCTCAGCAGCCTGGGTCACTGCATTTTCTAGAGCGATCTTGTCAGTGGTCAGGTTGGTGATAATCTTCTCCTTTGCAGTAGTCTCTCCCCTTGAGACAGTAAGGTCCTTCTCCATACCGGACAGCTTCTCCTGAAGATCTTTTATGATGTCTTCTAGGGTGGCAACTTTTGTGTTGCTTTCGTCTTGACTCCTCTTCAGCTCCTCATTTGCTTCCTTAAGCAAATCAGCCTTGGTAGTAGCAGTGCGGAGGTCTTCGGACAGCTTTTCCTTCTCAGACTTGAGGTCTTAGATGGTATCTGCTTGACTCCGGACTTGTCTCTCCAATGTAAGAACTGCCTGCACATTACTAAGCAAGGAATGGGCTATGATGTCCTTTTCACTAGAGACAATGAAAGTCTTACCATTAAAATTGACCGTATTGGAGCTGCTTGGAGGAACGTAGGGCCTACGAATTCATCTCTGGGGAGGCTAAGGAAATACTCACCAAGCCCAGCTAGACCAGTGATGTCCATTCCATCGAGGTTGAGATCTCCCCCCTCTACCTCATCGGTATGAAAATCCCTTGGGATCTCTTCGGCCAGCGTTGGGTCAGAGGGGTCAGTGGGGAAAGAAGGCTCCGGATCCCGGAGAGCGAGCTCATCTCCTTGGGAAGTCTTTTTCTTTTTGGCTTCCCGGTCAGCACCTTCACCTGCTTGCTTGCGAGTCCTCTTGGGAGCCCTTGGAGGTTTTGGGAGGTCTACTTCCTGCCTTTCAGTCTCTTGCTCCACCACTTGCAAGAGGGCTGCATCAATTTGAACCTAGGCCGACCCCTCCGGGTCTGTTGGGGCATCCTTCTCAGCATCGCTCGCCACTTTTTTTCCTTTTCTCCTGCCTTTCATTTTGCTTGGGGCTTTAGCCCGGGCAGGCATGTAGAGTGTCCCATCTAGTTCGTGGGACCTTTTAAGCACAGTGTCTTCGGGAGGCTGGGTGGTGAGCTCCTCCCAAGTTAGGTCTCTTCGACCTGTGGTGTTCCACAGGTGAGACCTTGCCAGATTTCCAGGAGTGAAGGCCTTGTGGAATCGATTCTCCCAGTTCTCTGCGGCCCAAGCATTGATTTTGCCACATGTAGTCTGACCGGCCTTCAAGTAGTCTCCGAACTCCTTTGGAAGCTCTGTTAGAACAAAAGAGAAACTGGTTAATTTAAACTTAACTTAAAAAAAGAGGAGAGAAACGGACAGAGATTTAAGATAAGAAACTTACGGTCACTCCTCCACCTACTCCTGAGGAGACTTGGGTTCTCGCTTGCCTTGATTTTCTTGCCGTTTTCCCAGGCGCCACTGACAAACAAGAATTGACTCCTCCATTTGCTCTCCGACTCCAAGAAATCATCAACAGCCTTGAGATCATTCCCCATATTGAAATGGTAGAAGGGGAATTGGTGATGCTTACAAAGGTTGGCCACTGCTGCAAACTCTTCCATAGGAATAGGGATTCCAGAAAACCTAGATGCCATGATACACGACATCAAAGTAAACCAGCCATTGAGGCTCAGCTGGCTCGGGCAGAGCTTGACCAGGTAGAAGTATCGTACGATCTCCGGGTCCAGTGGGAACCTGAGTCCCCAATTAAATAGCTATGTAAAGAAGACTATTTCATTTCGTTTACAGTCCATAGGGGTCTCCGGATCAATGGGGATCCTTATCTTCACATTTTCGGGGATCCCCCATTTTGTGCGCATTCGACCCATGTCAGAGGTATGGATGAACGCATACTTGGTCTTCTGCAAGGCCAAGAGGTACTTGAGCTCGACTCTGTGAAAGCACGGCCCCACTTTCCCCTCAAGGCACTCCGGCAGGTCCGGATGCCTCAAGTATAAAATTTCCTTGCCTTTTTTGGCAACAACAGCAGCACTATCAGTCTGTCCGGAGGACTCGGACTCAAAAGGGACCTCTTCAGCAGAGTCCTCCATTCTCTCCTCCATAATCGTTGGAGGAACGTCTGTGGTAGTGGTCCGGGGAGGGTTGAAGCTTGGCACAGCCTGGCTTCCGGACTGCTGACTTTCTATGTTCTTATGACTTCTCACTTCAAGTTGAGGCTCGGAGGCAGAAGTCTCTCTTGGGGGTACCGGGCTGCTGGCCTCCGGACCGGATGGCCTCTCCCGGGGAGCTCTAATGGGCACTCCAGACCCAGAATCACTATTTTTTGCCCCCGATTTTAAGGGAGTATTCTTGGAAGCTAGTCCCTTAACTAACCGGCTTGGCCTCTTAATAACTAGTTTCTCCGGAGAGTGATCAGAATCAGATCCCATAGCTATAAAAGGAGAGGGTTTCCTAACGCTTGTAGCTGTAACTCCTGGCTCAACAGCAGGTATTGACTCCTGGACTGAGGAACCAGAGACTATGGGTGAAAGGGTGGATTGAAAGAGTTTTTTGGGCTTAGTACCTTTGGAGGAGGATGAGCCTCGATCCGACTCTGTAACAGAGGCAACTGGTCTCTCAACAGGTGATGATGGTAGCCCTGCTGCTATTCGCCTTTCCTTCTCGACCTTTTGCGCTTTCTCCAACTCTGAAAGGTTGAGCCAACCACCTTTGATCAATGCTGTTCTTGCTGTAAACATAAACTACCAAGGAAATTTTTTGTTTTAGAGAGAGAAAGCTCTGAGTAAATTTGCAGAGTAAATGTGAAAGAGATGGTAAAACAGTGGAAAATGAGTGTGAATTTATAGTAGATTTGAAAAAAGGAGTTGATTCCTAGGAGAATTCGAAAAGTTGGGCAATGATTAAAAGACGGCGCTGATGTCACTATTGGTAATTAAAGAGGTTACTTGTTGAAGAAGGTGGTGCGAAATTCAAGGTGAAAAAACGGTTGGAGTGGCCAATTAGAGAGCGACACGTGTCCCACTAACTCTGGCAAAAACCGTTTTGAATTCGTAAAGCTTAACCTGTCCGGGTATACCCACAGTTCTGTCCGAATTGAGAACCACTTCATACGTCGGACTGTTTTTCAGTTCTTTGACAAGAATACTTGCTCAAACACCTAAAAAAGGGGCTCCTGATGAGTCCGAAATCAGGATGCTCCCCGGAAGGGCAAATTGGTCCAAGTCTCTCCGAATAACGGACAGGTTACAAGGACATAAATCGAACAGGTCACTTGGACCGGACAGATTACTTTGAACACTGTAAACTTAAGGCTGTTCGAACTATGACAAAAGTACTAAAAACCCTAAACACTTCCTGACTAAGCTACTTGCTCTCCTGCTTAGAGCTCATGGGTCTTTAAACATGACCCGGGTCCATTAAACATGACCCGAAAGCCCATAAGCGCCCAAACATCACACTATAAATACCCAACCACCAACATTAACTATGGGTAATGAGAATTAACTGCTACCAAGCTGCTTAATTATCTCTCCACCTTATACTCTCTACTCTAACCGTTAAACACCCAAACCCAACCGTTAAACACCCATACACCACCTTAAAACTCCACTTAAAATTACTAGCCTACCCTCAGGCAAAAATTATCCACACCAACCTCAATCAAGGTTCTATTGTTAAATGTTGCTAGATTCGATCTTTATTTAGACTAAATGGATGTTAATATTTCTTTCTTACATTGTGAATTAAAATAGACTATTTCCATGGTTTACCAAAAATGTATGAAGAAGGAAGGAATATGATGCATATTTGTTGAACATACCTCTTTATAAGCTGAAACAGTTGTCGAGGTATTTAAATAGAAGATTTGATGATTTTAGATCCATCTGGTACATCCGTAGCTGCTATAACAATCATTTCAATTAGAATAGAGAAACACATATGTGGAGAAAAGTTCTATTGTTATTGTATGTGGATGATATCCTAGTAGCTCTAATAAAAATGATGAAGAATTAACTGAAAGGAGAGTTTGAGATGAAGGATATTGGAGAAGTTCGGAGGAACATGCCGAAAGAGTATTTATTCTTATCTCAACAAGAATATTTATACATAAGGTCTTACATAATTTCTCTATGTCTGAAAGCTAAAACGTTTTGAGCTTGCATTAGTGTCACTCAAGAACCAACCAGAGCTATGTATAATAATCATATATTTGAGACACCTTATATCAATGTCATTGTTAGCATTATATATGCTATGATTTGCACGGGACCTCGTCTTGCCTATATCGTAGTGTTTTGATCAGAATCCTGTCTAAAATGGGGAATCTGCATTGGCATGCACTCACATGGTTCATGAGATATTTGAACTGTTTGTCTATTGTAGAGTTGTATTACATTAGAATGACACTGGTAATATAATGTTGAGAGGGTATATGGACTCCAATTTTTCAGGTAGCCTGGAAAAAAGAAAATCTAGTTCATGTTATCTATTTATTATGCTTGGAGAAGTGGTTGGCTAGAAGTCTTGTATATTGAAGGTCATTGCGTTGTCATTTACGGAAGTCGTATATATGAAATCTACGGAAGACATGAAGGAAGCTATTTGGCTGAAGAGATTGTTGAGTTAAATCATTTGTATGGAGCAAGATGTAATTTTATTCTACGATAGTACTTATACTCTTAATTTAATGAAGAATCCGAAGTTCCATGAGCAAACTAAACACGTACATATCAGGATGCACTTCATCTAAGATATAGTGGAAAAATATTAAGAAAAGGTGGCAAAAATTTATAGTGAGAAAAATCATTTGGATGCTCTAACCAAGGTATTTCCGATTTCAATGCTCACAGACTGCATAAGAATTTTGAAAATGTGCGATGTAGGTGGGCTGGTATCTAAAGAGTATAACATTTGGTGCAACATATTTTGGAGTTCCTAATAATCCTACGTAGAAACGTTTTAGGTGTAGGCTAGATGCCACTGGTCAATAGAGCTACTACCAAACGACTACATATGCCAAATATGGATGAACCAAAATTATATATTGGCATGAACTATTGGATTGTCGCAATACACATTTTTGGTCAAGATTTAGGTGTAAAGACATTTGATAGAACCTAACGACAAGCTTGGTCAAAGACATGCTGATTGTTTTCCACTTGGCCGAAGACCTGAGCCGATGATGTTAAAACTAGGGTGAATCATGTTGTCGTAGACCTAAACCAAAGTAGTTGTAGAAGTTTTTAATACTTTTGTGTTTTATTCGTGGTTGGAACTGAACTTCTTTGTATAGGGTTCTAAGTATGATTCTAATATCACCGGTTGGTTAAAAATTTAATATAAAACATCTATTGTATTAGGGTTTTATTATAATCGTTGATTAAAACTATTTAATTATATATAATCGTTTATTAAAGTGATTTAATCTAGAGTGTCAGAAGTATTATGGTTTTATCTAAACTGTCCAATTTTATGTAAGGCTATGGCTTTGCTTGTGAAGTCTAGAAATAGAAGAACTAGGATGAACGATTTCCCAACAAAGTGATGATGGATAATTTTTTGTTCTTTTTAATGAGAGAAAGATGTGGTTTTAGAAAGAGAAAGCTTGTAGCTTTGGTTATAGTTCAGGTAGAAGATAAACACTTGAATATTAAATTTGAGATTCACGTCTCTTTGTAAGCTAGATGAGAGTTTTGTCATAGATTTGAGTGATTCAGTGTTTAGTGTTTGAGAGTCTTCATGTAACCTCCTACTAATAATAAAATAGAGTGTCTGTTGTTCGTGGATGTAGGATTACTTTACAGTCTGAACCACATTAAATATTGTCATGTGTGTTTGGTTTATTTTGTGTTTTCTTTTTTATTGTTTCCGTCGAACAAGGTTAAATTATATTTTAGGACGAGTGATTTCCCAACAAATTATTTTAGTTTTCGTTCTACAATTAAAAAACCACCGATGTTAGTTATATCACCAAATTTTTATTAGAAAATTAGATTTTTCTTTCTTGGATAATGGACTTACATGTATTAGTTTTCTATAAAAAATATATCTATGCTTTATAATTACTTAAACTTTTTAAAAAATATTTTTTTTGGATGAATAAGGTTTTATAACTTATTATACAAATAACAACATTAAAAAAATTCATCGATAAAATGGAATAAATGAGAGAAATATTGAATATATTATAACATTTATAGATATATTATTAATTGGTGTATTTTGGTATCTTAGACGTTTAGACTATTTATAACTTACAAAGAAAGCTTTTAAAGTTACATTTTTTTTTTCGAAAATCACATGATTTTTTGGAAATATTTTAAACATGGATATCAAAAACAATATACACATATGTTTATGTTTGTCATAATCACCTTAGTATGCACCAGTTAAATACTATCATATTTGAAATATAATTACTGTTGGAGAAAACAACATTGTTCGGTTGAGGCAAGAAACTTTGTATGAACCTACAGAAGAACGACATAATAATCATATAGAAGACAAGAAAAAAAAAGTGTAATAAAATCAAGTACACATGACAATATTTAACATGCTTCGGATTGTGAATAGATCATACATCCACGGGAAAAAAACACTATTTTATAAACAAGTAGGTTATGAAAGATTTTTTAAACAAAAAGATCTTAATCACTCTATATAAAAAAAGATGAAGTTATTAAGAGAACCTTCTCTTCTATGATTATCTCTCACCTTGCTTATCTCTCAAAAGACCTAGATTTATTTCACTCTTCTAGAAAATATGTTGCTCACGTAATTGCACCGCCACAATCACGCCACATGTTGCATATCACTATGTTCTTATATTTATAGGCTTAAAGAAAACTCTAATTATTCATTAGATGCTCCAAAATGAAGCCCATTAATCAACGACTGAAATAACTCATATTTCATTAATATATGAAACCTCATAAATAACAAATCATAATTAATACTAAATACCCAATTATTATACAAAATTTAATTAATTATATGAATATCATAATATGAGACCCAATAAATATAAGAGACTTGAATAATAGAATACTCCACTTCGGCCTAGTTGTGGTGCTATGATCACCTCACTTCAGATCATAACTGATGAGTCCGAATTCAGCATGCTCCCCGAACAAGGGCAAATCGGTCTAGTCTCTCCGAATACCGGACAGGTTACATGGACATGGATCGAACATGTCACTTGGACCGGACAGATTACTTTGAACACTATGAACTTAAGGCTGTTCGAACTATGACAAAAGTACTAAAAAACCGAAACACTTCCTGACTAAGCTACTTGCTCTCCTGCTTAGAGCTCATGGGTCTTTAAACATGACCCGGGTTCTTTAAACATGACCCGAAAGCCCATAAGGGCCCAAACATCACACTATAAATACCCAACCACCCGCATTAACTATGGGTAATGAGAATTAACTGCTACCAAGCTGCTTAATTATCTCTCTACTCTAAACAGTTAAACACCCACACACCACCTTTAAACATCCTCACAACACCTTAAAACACCAAACGAAATTACCGGCCTACCCTTAGGCGATTATTATCCACACCAATAACGATGACTAAATATCTTCATTTTGGACCATTCTACTTCGGACCAACATGCTTCGACTTAACATATATTTATTTCGCACAATGTTCACCAGTATTCGATAACTTATCTCAACCTCTAGGATCAAAGAATATTTCTAAAACTAAGTCATGACTCCAGCTTTAGAGGGTTTCAAAAGTTCTTTCCTAATACATGTCCTTAGTAGATCTAACTATGCTCATGTAGTCCTACCACTGCAACCCATACTTGCATTAGTCTCATGAATTTCGTGAACTTTGAAATTGAGAATAGTTTGGTCAGAGCATCCAAAGGATTTTCCTCACTAGAAATCTTAGGCGCCTTCACTTTTTCATTCTCCACCACCTCCGAATGAAGTGATATTAATGTATACGTATTTAGTTCACTCATGGAACTTTAGATAGCTCATCAAATGAAAGGAACTTATGTTATCATAGAACAAAAGACATCTTACTCCACACCAGTGAGTTTACTCAATAATCCCTTCAACCAAATAGCTTTATTTATGGATTATGTAGCAGCCATATACTCGGCTTTCGTAGACGACATCGCAACGACCTTCTGTATACAAGAATTCTAGCTAACCACTCCTCCAAGCACAATAAATAGATAACATGAAGTAGAGTTTTTATGTCGAGGTAGCATACATAATCGGATTCTATATACCCTATCAACAGTATATCACTTATGTTCTTCTTTTTATAACAACACCCTATAGCAACCGAACCCTTCAAGTCTCGCATGAGCCACTTGAGTGCTAACCAATGTGACTTTTCCGGACTCGACATGAATATACTTAAAACACTTACGACATAGGCAAGACCAAGTCTTGTCAAATCATATCATACATAATTTTACGAATAACATTGGTATAAGGTATCTCATGCATATACTTCTCGTCTGATGTTTCGGTTGGTGCTTGAGTGACACTGAGTTTGAATTGAGAACCAATGAGAATTCTAAACGCTTTTGCTTCGGGCATAAAGAACTTTCTTAGGACTTTTTGTATATATTATTGTTGAAATAAGAATAAATACCTATTCCACACGCTCCTCTTGATCTTAATACCAATCATCCTCTTAGCTTATTTGATATCCTTCATCTCAAACTCTCATTTTAGTTGAGTTTTTACCGTTTTGATATTCCTTTTATTTTTTCTAGTTATTAATATACCATCCATATACAACATCAATTGGACTAGTCTCACCATGTGTATTTCCTTATTCTAGTAGACACATTTTTTTGTAACAACTATAGATATACTAAATGAATCTCATAAAAGCATCGAATCTTCTAATCCACTGCACCAACGATTATTTCAACCCATAGAGTAGTCTTTTCAACAAACACACATAACCCTCCTTTCCTTCTTCAGACCTCTTGGTTGACATATATAAATTCTCTTTTAACTCACCATGCAAGAAGGTATTAGTAACATCTGTTTGATCTAACGCAAAATAAAATGCTCAATTTTAAAAAATGGGTTGCTACTTTTCATAGATGATGTTTTTTATTTACAAACATCCGACTATTTTCTACTTATGTAAAAAAACCATATTTACTGCTTTGGTCTGTATAGGATAAAAATTTACGGTCGCTATATTCATTACTAGCCTCATAGTCCATATAATATAATATCGGCATGACTATAATTTGAAGTACTTCGTTTCTAAACGATGATCAAACTTTATTTTTATCTATTGTCTGTAATCAATTTTAATATATTGGTCGAACCATTATCAAAATCGTACTCGTGAAAACTTATACTTGAGCTAATTATCAAGTCTTGTTTAGAACTGTTAGCTAAAACTTTATGTTTGGATCGATTTTCGTTTTAGTTGTCTATTTGAATTTGTAATGTGATAAGAAAGGTCTCAACCGAACTACGCATTATATATTTTATCAATCTATAAAATCAATTATGGTTACACTTTTAAGATTCTTGATGGTTATTGTCCTTATTATTTTCTCGTTAAAACCTTCGCCACTAGAACCTCCATTGAGAATTTTTTTTATTTTATCAATAAAAAAATAGTACAAACGTGAGTAGAATTTCTTCGGTTTCTTAATTTCATGGTAATAAGTATCTTATAAGTAAAGATTATAATCAAATTTGGATTCAAAAAGCTTGCAAATTGTTTGCTTATGTCCATTATAACCTTTTTATTGCTTCGAACCATGAAGGAAATTTTAACATTATTCGACGAGAACAAATCTCACCAACACAAATAAATTACTAAACAAAATTTATTATTTTTTGTACTAAAACAATAAACATACTTATTTTTTCTTATAATCGACGTTTATAACTTTTATGTGATATTTTATTTATATCACTATTTTTCTAGTTTTTCACCTACTTTAATTATTTTATATATTTTTATTCTTATAAGACTCCAAATTTGGATATTTTTGGAGTAATATGTGAAAACTTATCATTTTATATATCATTTTTTTTTTCATTCTCAAGTCATTTTTTATATGGTCAACTCAAATGTCCTTACATATTTTTTACATTTGCATTTGAGATATAAGATTTTTTTCAACCAGAGAAATAAAATTGTTTACCTTACTTCGAAGCCTCCTCTCCCTCCTCTCCATATAAGATGTAAGCTAAATACAGATGCATGCTGTCTATCCTTAGACGAATCCAATATATGCATCATCATTCGTGAACTTTCTCTCATTCAAGCTGCTGAAACCAAAGCTCTTCACGACGACCTCCACATCTACAAGATTAAGAGTTTAAATAAGATTGATATTGAAACAAATTATGAGATTCTAGGATCTCTTTTTTATTATCATCCTTTTTTTAATTCTATTTTAAAGAATATAAGATATTTAATCTCTCAGCACATTTTAATGTCGATGGAGATACTATAGTTGTGGATTCAGAAAACCTGACAACCATGACAACTTCTGTTACTGAGACTGATGGGGGCCTGCTGCTGCTGATGATATTGACCCTCTAGATGCTTTCATGAATTCAATGGTCTTGCCTGAAGTGGAGAAGCACGACAATGTCGCAGTTCTGCCAACTGTTGAAGGTAAATTTTTTGAAGTAAATAAAAGTAATGATAGGTTAAATGGTGAAAAGCTAAAGAGAGGTTTTAAAAAGTCTCTTGGGAGGATTATCCCTGGTGAATTTTCTGATAGGGACGATGACGAGGTTGAAAATGATGAAGATGCAGTATTAGATGAAGATGATGATGAATTCATGAAAAGAGTTAAGAAGACAAAAGTAGAAAAACTAACCATTGTGGACCACTCTACGATTGACTATATAGCTGTGCGGAAAAAATTTCTATATTGAAGTGAAGGAGATAGCTAGGATGACTCCTGAAGAGGTGGCTTCTTATAGGAAAGAATTGGAGCTGAAGGTACATGGAAAAGATGTGCCAAAGCCTATTAAAACGTTTCACCAAATTGGACTTACTACCAAAATGCTGGAGACTATAAACAAGCTTAACTTTGAGAAGCCAATGCCCATTCAAACTCAGGCATTGCCTACAATTATGAGTGGTCGTGATTGCATTGGCGTTGCGAAAACTGGATCAGGAAAAACCCTTGCTTTCGTGCTACCAATGTTGCGACATATTCAGAATCAGGCTCCTATGGAAGCTGGGGATGGGCCGATTGGGCTGATAATGGCTCCTACGAGGGAGCTTGTCCAGCAGATACACAGTGATATTAAGAAGTTTGCCAAGGTCATGGGTATTAGATGTGTGCCTGTTTATGGGGGATCTGGTGTTGCCCAACAAATCAGTGAGTTAAAGAGGGGGACTGAGATTGTAGTTTGTACTCCAGGTAGAATGATTGATATACTTTGCACAAGCGGAGGTAAAATTACTAATCTGCGTAGGGTTTCATATTTAGTCATGGACGAAGCAGATCGAATGTTTGACATGGGATTTGAGCCTCAAATAACTAGAATTGTTCAAAATATTTGACCAGATCGGCAAACTGTGCTTTTTTCTGCTACCTTCCCTCGCCAGGTTGAAGTTTTGGCCCGCAAAGTTTTGAACAAGCCTGTCGAAGTATAGGTTGGTGGTAGGAGTGTTGTGAACAAGGATATAACCCAATTGGTCGAAGTGAGGCCAGAAAGTGACAGGTTTCTGAGGCTTTTAGAACTTCTTGGTAAATGGTACGAAAAAGGAAAGAGTTTGATTTTTGTTCACACGCAGGATAAATGCGATGCTTTGTTTAGGAATCTGCTAAAACATGGTTATCCCTGCTTCTCACTTCATGGAGGTAAGGACCAGACGGATAGAGAAAGCAATATCTGCAATTTGATGATTGCAACAAGTATTGCAGCTAGGGGTTTAGATGTGAAAGAGCTTGAACTAGTTATAAATTATGATGCTCCAAACCACTATGAAAATTATGTTCACCGTGTTGGTAGGACAGGCCGAGCCGGAAGGAAAGGCTGTGCAATTACATTTGTTTCTGAGGAGGATGCACGATATGCACCGGATCTTGTCAAAGCCTTGGTACTCTCTGAGCAAGTTGTGCCCGATGACCTCAAAGCTCTTTCCGATAACTTTATGGCTAAAGTTAATCAGGGACTTGAGCAAGCCCATGGAAATGGGTACGGTGGCAGTGGTTTTAAATTTAATGAAGAGGAGGATGAAGTTAGAAAAGCAGCAAAGAAAGCACAGGCAAAGGAGTATGGCTTTGAGGAAGACAAGTCTGATTCCGAAGATGAGAATGAAGGGGTCCGTAAGGCAGGTGGTGACATCTCGCAGCAGGCAGCACTTGCTCAGATAGCCGCTGCATCCAAAGTGGCTACTTCTTTGATGGCAACCGGTAACAGTGCAGGACAGTTGCTTCCAAATGGTGGATTACCTATTTCCCTACCTGGTGTCCTTGGATTAGCTTTACCTGGCACACCAGCGGCTGTTCCTGGGGCTGGGCTTCCTGTTGCCCCAAATGATGGGGTGGCTCGTGCTGCTGCAATTGCAGCTGCTATAAATTTGCAGCATAACTTGGCTAAGATTCAAGCGGATGCAATGCCTGAACACTCTGAGGCTGAGTTGGAGATCAATGATTTTCCTCAAAATGCTCGATGGAATGTTACCCACAAAGAAACACTGGGTCACATATCAGACTGGACGGGAGCTGCAATTACTACCCGAGGGAAGTATTTCCCACCAGGGCGGATTGCAGGGCCGGGAGATCGGAAGCTGTACTTATTCATTGAAGGTCCTACAGAAGCATCCGTCAAGAGAGCTAAGGCTGACCTGAAACGTGTCTTAGAAGACATTACAGTCCAGCAGATGTCACTTCCAGGTGGAACACAACCAGGCAGATATTCTGTTTTATAAATGTAAGAACCCTAAACCAGTTTTTGATGAAAAATATAATATTATTATTTTAATCATCTAAAAAAAATCGTGCTTAAGATGATAACATTATAGCACATCAAGTTCTTTTGCTGTTATTTGAAGTATTTTTATGCATCTAGTTATCAGTAGGTGTAGATAAAATTGGTTCTTTAGTCTTTTGTATTCTTTCTGAGTATGATTTTGGAGATTTTATTATCAAGTAGTGTTTGTGTAGAAGTTAGAAAGAAACAAACTTAGATAATGAAAAAGAAAACAATGACTAATGTGACTAATCTAAATTTTGACACTAGAGTTTGTACGTGTAAACGTGTTTGTGACTCTATATCATATTTTTGTATGCAGTCGCTCTGAAGCATAATTTTCAGTTCATTACAATTGCTTATCTTAACCTAGTGTGCATAATATAATATACCACTATCATAATTCCTTAATTGATTTCATTTTGGGAATGCAATAGAAGCTCTTTCTTGAACTGGAGCAATGAAATCCGGAGCTTCGTCTTTGAATCCTTTCGCTGCAGCCTATGTACCGCTCACTAAAAGGGAAATTCATGTAACGGGCCAGGAGTCTGTATCGGTACCATACCAGCATGAAAACATCTACAATTCCGATCACCAAGGAACGATGCAGTTCTCAAGCCCCAAAGCGTCGACACAGAAACCTTCCCCTATTGATCAAGTTTTTGGTGGTCTTTTGTCACAAAACCACCCTGGTGTATCGATAGAAAGCCAGATATTGGACGAAGATTTGGATATGGATATTGAATATCTACTGATGACATTTCTGGGGTTATCCAGAGAATCTATTTCTGATGTATATTTTGCAAATAATTGCGACTTCGAAGCAGCTATGCAAATGCTATACCGCCTTGAGGTAAGCTTTTAGCCATTGGTCTTAACTTAGATCTTTTTTTGCATATTCGATTTAATTTTACTGTCTTGTCTGGTTGGGATGTCTGCACATAGCCTTTGAACTTTTAGAATATCGAAGAATCATTAATGTAGAGCTTGCTCTTCCGTTTTCCATCATGAGGTTTTGTTTGTATTCTATAATTTTTGGGAAGATTGTCTTTGTATTTGTTAAAAACCACACTCGTAGTTCTTCTACCATTGATTATGACCTATAAAGTGACCTATAAAGTGCGGATACTCGCAGACACAGTAAGCACCCGCACTGTGATAAGGGATTTTCGAAGAGAACTCATTGTAATGATTATTGGAATGGTTATATTATTAAGGTTTTGCATTTTAAATCGTTGTTATGAACTTCGATATGTATATAGTTCTTAGATACATCCTCCCTCACTGAATTCCAGTCCTTTAGGATCTCCAAGATCACATGCGTATGGATGCCCATGTGTACTGGTTATTGCCTAAATAATAAAATTTAGCTTAAGAAACATAAATATTCATATTTATTTTCGTATGGCTGCAAAATATGTAATAAGTTGAGGGAAACCACGATTTAATCCAAATGAAATTTGTATTATTTTTGCATCTGCAGATTGACTGTCCTGAAAATCTTTCGGACACTTTAAATATAGGTGACGTGCCAGAGTCTGGATCTTCGCCAAATCTTGCTTTGAAGCAGAAGTATGTAGCAGCAGTAGGGAGTAACAGGTGAAACAAGTGCATCTTCATCAGGGTCATCAGGCCCGGTTGTTGCATCTTGATGTGCTTCTGCTTCAGTATCCCTTTTCAGCTTTTTACTATCATGCTTTGGTGTATAACGAATGAACTGACCAGGATTCTCTCGTTTAAAGGTATACAAATCTTTCGCAACTGATTTCAGACTGTATAGTTGTTATGGTGCTGCTACTCTGTTTGTTTGTTTGGTTTTATTTTTTCAGTTGAATTTTGGCTTTGTAGTTTTGCCAAAGCCATAATCTGACATTGTGCAGTTGGATATTCAAATGAAAGTTAGTTGTTCGTATCTTTCAACTGTGAGAATTGTGATCGTGCAATTTAGACTTTACCCGAATAAATTAGTTAGACCAACTAGAAAGCAAAGTGCCCACAGGCGGTAGACATGACACATTTCAATTTAAATCAGTCTTGTTGACAGTTCACAGTATGGATTTATTCAATTTATTTATATATTTTTATTTTTTTCAGATATTTTTACTAATCTATTAAATAATGTATGAACAAAAAAATTAATCGAATTATAATATGAAAAATAAAGAAAATACAAGTGGAATTTTTTTTTATGCATTATATATCATGCAATCAAAATATTTGAAACAAACAAACCAATACATAACTAAAACTTAATTCTTAATTTTTTGATATTTATATAGTATAATAACATAAATATTTAATCTCTATATCATCTTTGTCTTCATGGAAGTTTTTGTCAGTCGGATCTATATTTGCTAATTTCAGATGTACCGATTCCAATAATTCGTCATCATTTTTTAATTCATCACTAACGTTAGTATACACGAACTATCTATCGATGAAAGGGTACGTGCATATGGAGGATGAGCATTCATATATTTATGAAAGTTGTTTACCGCACACTAAAATTTTGAAAATAATTCAGAAAACATTGTCGGCAGCTACTGAAATCGGTTCAAAACTTTTGATGTTGCAAACTCAAGTGTTGAATGATGTCCTCCATTCAACATTGTCTTTCGGGCTCCTACATGTCAGTTCGATCAATCTCCTTCTACTGCTACTGCTACTACTAACAATATTAGGTGTTTGAGTTGCTCCTGGTGGATCCACTAACTTTAATGTTAATCTTTGACACCTTGACAAGTTCAATTTATTAGTAGCAACCCTCGATGTCTACCGTTACTCAATAAAGTTAACTGAACGTTCTAATACCAAAGCCAATTATTATCCCAAATTATTTTTCTATGTCAGTTGCATAAATCATACTCGACACGTCATGTTAGGATATTTTTAATCGAAAAAATTAACCATAAAATTCTTAAACTAGACAACTATACCAATCAGTTGACCATTCAACAAATCTCAACCAACCTGTCTGGTATAAGATTCAATAATATATTTCACACATAATATGGATAGATAATTGTAAGCCCCTAAACATATTGTACATCACCCAACATGACATACATATAACCTCTCAACAACATCCTAAATGTGCTTGGTCTAAACATCCTACGTAAACGAATTGCGAAGTATACTACAACATTATAGATACATGCTTTTACTAAACATGTTATACACAAGTATACATAAAATATATACGATACTTAAGGTCTGAACCAGTTGCTGTTATACTTAATGGGTTCAATGCAGACAAATATAATTGAATGATCATGTAGATCTCTGAAGTTTAGATGAAATAAAAAAAAATCACATAATTCAAATAACCGAGCGCTAAGTTATTTCCTTCTGAATCACTATCATACTTGATAATGTTTATCATACTTGATAATGTTTATGATTACGAGAAATATTTTTTGGGTATTCAAACTTATATGTCTAAAATATATATTTCTTATGCTACAAAACACGGAAACAATAAATATAGTTCATCCTCGAGTTTAGCTGATAATAGTAACATATGAAGCAAAATTAAGCCTCGTCATAACTACTAGAGAAATGTTATACAAAGTAGAACGACAACGTGTCAACATTTATTAACGATGTTAATGAACTGACAATATATTTGTAAAATTCGCTCGATCTAAGTATGTAGAATGATACTAAGGTGATTGATACTTTAGTGTGGGGGGATTCCAATGAACTATTTTTTCCCATCCTATATAGGTTAGATAATGAGGTTATTTCTATACTTATGTCTACGACGGCAAGTGAATCTGCATTTGGCCAAGCTGCAATACACAACTAGATGATCAAGACTGAATAACCAAGCAATTGAAGTATGTGTTGGAATGAAAGGGTGGATTGTAGCTGAATATATGATGTAAGATAATGAATATGCAACTGAAGAGCATCAAAAGGATATGTTTGATGAGTTAAGTGATATTGAAGAAGATCTTACAATTGAGGCTGGTGGTGAGGATGAAGAAGGACTTGAATCAGAAGACAAAACTCCAAAAGAAGATGATTTGTAATAAAAATGTATTAGTGAATTTCTAATATAATAGTTTAAATTGATAACATTTGTACAACTCCTAGTCCAAAAGAGTTAAAACTGTGAAAAGTTTAAATAAATAAAATTTATTTTGTATCCTTCAATCTCATAATGTACAACACTTACTTATACATTTATACAATAATTAAACTATACTACCAACCAACACTTATCACAATTTGTTTTATCACTTATAATGATCAAACTATAACAATACTTGTACTACTTATAATCAAGCGATACTAAATTTATACTACTTATAATAATCAGACTGTACCAATTTATACCATAGTCAAACTATAACAATTATTTTATCACTTATAATAATCAAACTATAACAATACTTGTAGTACTTATAATTAAACCATAACAATCCAACTATAATAACCTTATACTACTTATAAATTAGGGTAATCTACCAATAACCACCCAACATCAAACTTTTTTACCAATAAACACCTAAGTTTTAATAAAGTATGGATAACGACGTGGTGATAAATAAATATTTACAGATAACTACCTTGTACTCCGAAATACCCCTTAATAGTTTTTATCTCTCATATTTTTTGTTTTTATTTAAAAATCCCATATCTTTCAAACCATAGCTCCAAGGTGAATGTTCTGCCATATAGATCACTAGTATGATATATTTTAGAGTTTGCATGGATCTATGTATCAAGATGGTGTGAATTTATTGTAGTGATGTTAGGGAACAAACAATGTGGTCTGATACGAGTGAGTAGATAGATATATTGCGAAGTTCTATGGCTCAGGTGGTGAATCTTGGAACAACCTATTTAGAGTGAGTTGATGAAAGTCTATTGAGAGGAGACTAAAATAGTATTTTGTTTAAGAGGATAATTTTTTAAGAGCAACCAAAGTCTCACATAAGTTAGAATTGGAAATGACCAATGGTATATAAGTAATAACATATTTTAACTAGTATGAGGCCTTTTGGAAGTGGATAAAAAAAAATTCATGTTGGCCTAGGGGCCCAAATTGGGCAATATCATACTATTACAGATATTGGACTACTCATACTTATATAAAAAAGAAGAATATATGATACCCATCTATATTCCTAACAAATGGTATCAGAGCACCATACACCTTATATGGTAACTAGATGTAGCACACACATACAAAATACATAGATGTCAGATATCATTTTATTCGTGATATAATATCAAAGAGATTGTTTTATGTGAAGAATTGTCTATACACGATAATCTAGTAGATATAATGACCAATGTAGTATAAGTTTGAAGTTTAGAGAGTGCTTAAATTGGATTGGTGTTCGCAACATCAAGTGAATTCCTTAGAGGAATTCGGTGAGTCAGGTGAAGATAACTTTCTTTATTGATAGTTAAGAAAAGATATTCGTCATAAAGGATTTGTTGAGAATTATTTGAATAGTCATGAGGCTACAGATCTCAAATCATTGTTAATGTAAGTGTTCACAATTCACCTTGTGATTATTGTGTTTATATTGTATCTTGTGATTCTTGTGTTTATAATGTACCTTCTGATTCTTGTGTACACAATATAACTTGTGTTTAGAGTGTATCTCATTGTCTTATTAGTGAGTAAAGTGTTCATAGTAATGCATAAACTTATTAACTATTAGGCGCATTAGATCTATTATCTAAAATTCTATATTTATTTCTTATAAATAGACTACTAAAGTTATACAAAAAGGACACTGAAATTTGTAAACTTATTCTATCATTGTCAAACAATTTTCTTTGGTAGTGTTCATCGACGTATACATTAATTTTGCACCACGTCATATCAAGTGTTCTTTTTGTTTTGTGTATGAACAATTTGTGAAAATATTACATCTTAATTTCTAACAAATTAGTAATAGGGTGTAGGTTGTTACAATTGAAAGTTAACATTGGCGTATATATCACATAAATAAAACATTGAAAGATTTGATGAGGGATCCATCTTTGCGTTGTGAAAAGATTCTTGGAATGATCCTTTGTTGTTATGAAAGCCTATAAGACTAATGTTATATTAGTTATGAGGGATATATAGTTGTAAGGGATGTGTCTAGGATGGAGAAAGATTCGATCAAGTTGTGACATATTTTGTTGGAGTATGTGAGTGAGAAAAGATTTAGTGTACTTAGAAAATAAGGGTTGTTGGATGTTAGCACAGTTCACAAGACTTGATTAAAAGAGACGTGAAGTTGAAGATGGGTCTGATTAAAAGGGATAAGTTGCTGATGTTTATGCAAAACATTATAAGACCTAGTCCAATTTTGGCTCACATAAAGGAAGTTTGACCATTGCATGATTTCGAAAATAACAGAGGGTTTGGTGTTCTAGGGCCTTCAGATGATTAGACTAGAGAGAAACAAAATCTTGACGGTTTTCAGTTGGCAGATAATAGAGCATGAAAACCAAGAAAACTACCGTAGATGTATGGTTCCATCAATTTAATTGGTTATTCTTAATCTATTGAAACACAGAGAGATGTTCTTGAAATAGAAAACTATTATGATGATATAAAGAACACTGATACAAAATATGGTCTTATAACTATGAAGGAAGAACTGCAATCTCTCAAGAAAATGAACACCTTGATGCTTGTGAAGTAAACAAAAGGTCATAATATTGTTAAGAGTAAATGAATATTCAAAAGAAAGCTAGGTATTTCTGAAGTTGAGTTATCTAGATACACGGCTAGGCTGGTAGTGAAGCTCTTTACACAAAATAAGAGTGTTGATTTTATTGAGTTTTGTGTACCAATTGTAAAATAAACCTCAATCAAGCTTTTGTTGTTTATTGTTTCTAGATTCAATCTTTATTTAGATCAAATGAATGTTAATACTTCCTTCTTATATGGTGAATTAAAAGAGACTATTTACATGTTTTAACCGAAAATATTTGAAGAAGGGAAGGAATATGACGTGAGTATGTTTAACATACTTTTGTATATGCTTAAACCATCGCCGAGTTAGTTGAATAGAACATTTGATAATTTTTTTAGATCCATCTGGTATGCCCGTAGCTTTATGATAATCATGTATATTAGGATAGGGAAAAAATATATATAGACAAGTTCTATTGTTATTATATGTGGATGATATCCTAGTAGCTGGAAGAGATATGAAGATGATTGAAATGGTGAAGAATAAACTAAATGGAGAGTTTGAGATAAATGATATGGGATAGGCTATGAGGATACTTGGTATTGATATCTAGAGGAACATACCGACCTGGTATTTATACTTATCACGACAAGAATATTTATACATTAGGTCAAATAGAAGTTCTCTATGTCTTAGCTAAAGAGCTTTGACCTTGCATTAATGTTACTCAAGCACCAACCAAAACCGAGTATAAGAAGTATATATTGGAGATACAATATACAAATTTTATTGATAGCATTATGCATACTACGATTTACATGAAATCTAGTCTTATCTACATTGTAAGTGTTTTAATCAGATTCATGTCTAAAATGGGAAAGCCACATTGGCATGCACTCACTTGGCTCATGAGATATTTGAAGTGTTAGGATAATGTAAAATTGTGTTACAATCAGAATGATACTAATAATATAATATTGATAGGGTATATGGACTCTAATTATGCATGTATCCTTGACAAAAAGAAGTCTACTTCGTGTTACCTATTTATTGTGCTTAGAGGAGTCTTTAGCTAGAAGTCTTGTATACTGAAGGTCATTATGCTTTCATCTAGAGAAGCCGAATATATGATATCTACGGAAGCCATGAAGGAAGTTATTTGGCTGAAGAGATTGTTGAGTGAAATCATTTGTATGGAGCAAGATGCGATTCTATTCTATGATAATACTTGTGCTCTTCATTGAATGAAGAATCCAAAGTTCCATGAGAAAACAAAACACATATATATCAAAATACAATTCATCTAAGATTTAATGGAGAGATATAAAGTGAAGGTGGGTAAGATAACTAGCGAGAAAAATCATTTGGATGCTCTAACCAATATATTGCTGATTTCAATGCTCAGAGACTACATGAGACTTGTGCAAATCTATGATGCAGGTAGGATGATCTCTAAATAATATAAGATTTGGTGCAAAAAATGCTGGAGTTCCTATAAACATGGGTAGAGAATTTCTAGGGCAGGTTAAAAGTCAGTCATCAGTAGAGCTACTACCAAATGACTACATAGGCCGAATATGAATCAAGTGAAAAACATGTATAAGCATGAAATATTGGATTATCTCAATTCAGATATATGGTCAAGATTTGGGTGAAAAGATATTTGGTGGAACCTAAAGGCATGCTTGGTCGAAAACATGCTGATAGTTTTCCACTTGACTGAATACCTGGTCCGACGATGTAGAAACTGTGCTAAATCATGTTATCGTAGACATGAACCAAAGTATTTGTAGAAGCTTTTATTACTAATATGTTTTGTTCCTGGTTATAAATGGACTTCTTTATATGAGATTGTAAGTATGATTCTAACCTCACTGATTGATTACAAGATTAAATCTGAAATAGGCTTTATTATAGTCGTCGATTAAAATAATTTAATATGGACCATTTACTGGATTAAGGTTTTGTATAATCATTGATTAAAACGATTAATTTGGAGTATATGAAGTATTAGGGTTTTATTTGAACCGTCCGATTTGAAGTGAAACTAAAGCGGAGTCTATAAATAAAAGAATTAAGATGAATGACTTCCCAATAAATGGTATCGATAGACGGTAATTCTGCGTCAGTAAGAGAAATATATGGTTTTAGAAAGAGAAAGCTTGTAACTTTAGTTATAGTTTAGGTATGAGATAAACACTTGAATATGAATTCTGAGATTTACGTCTCTTTATAAAGGCTAGATGAGAGCTTTTCCATAAAGTTGAGTGATTAACTATTTTGTGTTTGAGAGTTTTCATATAACCTCCTACTGATAATAAAACAGAGTGTTTATTGTTCGTAGATGTAGGATTTCTTCACAATCTGAACCACATTAAATATTATCTTGTGTGCTTGGCTTGTTTTGTATTTCCGTTGAACAAGGTGAAAGTATACTTTAGGATGAGAAATTTTCTAACGAATTATTTTAGTTTATGTTCTACAATTAAAAAACCTTTGATGTTAGTCTTATCACCAAAATTTTATTAAAAAATTACATTCTTATTTCTTTGAAAATGAAATTTCATGTATTAGATTTTGCAAAAAAAAATATTTATGTTATACTATTACCTAAACTTTTATTTATTTATTTTTGGATATAAAAGGTTTTTAACTTATTATACAAATAACAACAATACATAATTTCATCGATAAAACTAAATAAGTGAGAGATATATTTAAGATAATATAAAAAGTTATAGATATATTAATAATTGGTGTATTTTGGTCTCTTAGAGATATATTAATAATTGGTGTATTTTGGTCTCTTAGACTTCTAGACTATTTATAATTTACAAAGAAATCTTATAAAGTTGCACAATTTTTTCAAAGAGCACATGATTTATTGGAAATATTGTAAACATGAATATTAAAAACAACATACACATATGTTTATGTTGGTCACAATCACCTTAGTGTGGATGAGTTAAGTACATCCACATTTAAGATATAATTATTGTAGGGATTATTGTAGGGAAAAAAACATCGTTCGGTCGAGGCAATAAGTATTATATGAACCTACAGAAGAAGGATATTGTTATCCTATAGAAGACAAATAAAAAAAATAAAAAAAATTGTATGACAATATTTAACATGTTCGGATTGTGAAGAAATCCTACATCCACGGGTAGTGAACACTTATTATAAACAACTAGGTTATGAAATACTCTTAAAAAAATGGTTTTAATCACTCTTTATAACAAAACATGATGTGTTTATGAGAATCCTCTCTTCGATGTTTATCTATCACCTCGCTTATCTCTCAAAAAACCTAGAGCTATTTCACTCTTCTATGAAATATGTGGCTCACGTAATTACCTCGCCACAATCACACCACACGCTGCATATCAATTTATTATTCTATTTATAGGTTTAAAGAAGACCATAGTTATTCATTAATCAATGACCAAAATAACTCATACTCTATTAATATAAGAAACCTCATAAATATCAAATCATAATTAATACAATAATTCTGATTAATATATGAAGATTAGAATATGAGTCCAATTAATATAGAAGACTTGAAAATAGAATACTCCACTTCAATTAATATGTCATTCTTAATACTTGATATATGGATATCAATTCTTATAATACCTAATCATAATATATTTTTTCCTTCTTTTGACAAAAAAAAAATCTTAATTGCTTTATTTTTCTCAATGCTTAATTAACTTAATTAATACTAAATTAATTAATATTTTTTAATCACTTCTAATTTATAAGATTTTTATATTTTTTATGTAGTTGAGAAAGATTCATACAAATTCCGAGGAAAACATTAATGTTCAGATTTGATATATCTTTTTTTATTTCCCCATTTGAAAAGAGATAAGAAACGGTGAATAAAATCAAGAAAAACTAGTAGTATTGAATATATATATATATATATATATATATATATATATTCCATAATGGTTGGTCATGCTATTTCTATCCATAATGGAAGGGTACTTACACATCTGTGTCGGTTTTGGATATGGGTACCCTTTAGTTGAAGGTCGTTCGGGTTTTTCCTGGAAGTATAGCAAGAGTTATTTCAGCACTGTAGCATATGGTAGGCTTATGGGACACAAAATAAATCCACTTGGTTTCAGATTTTATACAACCAAAGGTCATTATTCTATTTGGTTTGCACAACAACAAAAATTATTCTGACCTATTTTTTTGACTATCGAGTACCTAGTTAATTAATTAATTTGTTATAACTTACTCCATTTTTTGACAAATAAGATAGTAGTCGTTGACGTTTTCCCAAAATATTTCGGAGAACTCTCTGATATAAATAGTCTTTTCTGTGAAATTCCAAATGTGAAGTAAGTCTTCGTATCTTATTGGTAATATTAAATACTTAAAATTCAACAAACATTTTTTTCTTAAAATGAAATGAATGATATTTAGTATAAAAGATTTTTTTTCTACATTTAAAAAAGAATACTAATTGGAGCTTTGAATTGGTAGAAGTGATTATACAGTACTCCACATGATTCTGATTCATAGTATGCTCCTATCCAACGATCAAAGCAGTGACTATCAAGAATGAAAAAATCCTTTATTATTTTTAAGCCCATAAGAATAGGGACAATATATATATTTTTTATTTTATACATGTTTTTAATATAAAATTTATGTCTGAATGAATGGAATAATGAACTATAAAATTCTCTATCGTAATCCGATCCTGATATGGTGTATCATAAAAGATTTTCCTTTTCTATTGATTCCTAAAGATTGGATAAAAAAATGTTTGAATAAGGTATTCAACTCTAGGGATGAATTAAAATTTAAATCTTTATTGGTTCTACCACATATTCAATGTTTAGAAAGTAAATATTTTTATCGAAGGATCAGAAAAAAAATGGTCCAGATATTCTACGGGAATAATTTGGAAGATCCAAAATAAAAAATAGTGATATTTGCTTGAAACAACATAATGGAGGCAGTCAATCAACATAGATTGATCCGAAATATGATTCAAATCCAATATGGTACCTATTGGTATCGATGACATGTTGTTAAAAATAATGAATTACTATTCTAATTAATAGCATTTAACCAGCTAGACAACCATATGTTTCAACCCACATTAGCCTAGCTGTGGTGCTATGGTCAACTTGTTTCAGATGAAAGTGGTGCTTCAGATATGCTCACTTTTGGATCATCATATTTTGGACCAGCCTGCTTTGGCTCAACACATATTTCATTTGACATAATGTTCACCTATGTTCGACAACTTATCTCAACTCTTATGATCGACAAATATCTATGCGACTACGTCATGACTCAAGTTTCAAAGGGTTTTAAAACTTCTTGTCTAATACATGTCTTTGGAAGATCCAACTATGCTCACGTAGTCTTACAACAATACCTCTATTGACGAGTTACTTCTAGCTTATACCTAATAATTCTCCACCTAGGCTTATAGTAACTCTGATATCCATTGCATCAAATATTCTAATTTTTAGAGACCATATCACCTGCATCCCATATTTTCACTAGTCTGATGAGGTTCCTGAGCTTTGAAATCAACAATATCTAGGTCAGGGCATCCAAATAAATTTTCTCATTAGAAATCTTAACCATTTTCACTTTCTTATTCTCCACCACCTCTTAAATGAAGTGAAACTTAATGTCTACATACTTAGTTCGCTTATGTAACTTCAGATTTCTCATCAAATGAAAGGCGCTAGTGTTATCATAGAACAAAACCACATCTTGCTCCACACCAGTGAGTTCATTTATAATTTCTTCAGCCAAATAGCTTCTTTTATGGCTTATGTAGCAGCCATATACTCAGTTTTTGTAGACGGAAATGCAACAAAATTTTGTTTACAAAACTTCCAGCTAATTACTCCTCTAAGCACAGTAAGTAAATAATCCGAAATAGAGTTTTTTATGTCGATGTAGCGTATATAATCAGATCACATACTCTCATGAGCCAGTTGAGTGCATGCCAATGAAACTTACCCGGACTCGACATAAATCTGTTTAAAATACTTACGACATAGGCAAGACCATATCTTGTGCAAACCAATGGGAATTCTAATCGCTTTTGCTTTAGACATAAAGAACTTTCTTAGGAATTTATGAATATATTCCACATGTTCCCCAAGTATCCTCTTAGCTTCTTCCATATCCTTCATCTCAAAATCTTCTTTTAGTTGAGTTTTTATCGCTTCAATATTCCTCTTATCATATCCAGCTATTAATATGTCATCCATATACAACATCAATAGGACTTGTCTTACCATACGTGTTTCTCCATTCTAGTAGACACAGTTGTCGTAATAGCTATAAATATACTTAATGTGTCTTATAAAATAATTAAATCTTCTATTCTATTGTATTATCGAATGTTTCAACCACAGATGAGTCTTTCACCAAACACATATAACCCTTATTCTCTTATTCAAACCCATTCGATTGAAACATGTAAATTGTCTATTTTTATTCACCATGCATGAAGGAATTAGTAACGTCTATTTGATCTAGATCAAGATCAAATCTAGAAACAAATGACAATGAAACCCTGATGAAGGTTTGCTTTGCAACTGGTGCTAATATTTAATTGAAATCTACACCTTTATTTTACATAAAACCCTTAGCGTAGCCTATCCTTGTATCAGGGTAACTCAATACCAGGAATACAGGGCTTCTTCTGTAAATTAATTTACTCCCAACTAGTTTATGACTGTTTGACTGCTTCATAAGAATCAATGTATTAATATTCTTAAGATATCTCAGTTTTTTTTTCACAGTCATAAGCCATTTTTATTTATCACTTCTCTTCCTAGCATCATGATAGGTTTTAGGTTCAATAATATCTCATATATTTTAATCGATAAAGTATATCCAATTACATACGCAAAACCATACCTATGCGGTTGTTTGCTTGGTTTTTATGCTTTATCTCTCGCTAGTTGATAAATATCAAGTTAATGTGTGTCATCCATCTTATCATTTGAAGGCCTTGGAACAACAAACCCTTGGTTTGCTTCATACTTATTCATGGGTTGAACTTCTTTTGTACAACCCATAGCAAAACCAGACAAATAATATAATTCAAAAAAGCATCACCAACTTTACTATGTAGACCAGATCCATTATCAACATCACATCTCTTCCCGAAAGTACTAGGTTGACTATCTACTGACTTCGTCAATGGCGTGTCCTCTTCACCCTTTTAATCTTTCAAGATAGTCGAGAAAAAAAATTAAATTCTCTTCAGATAAGTTTATCTTTTTTTACATGTGCGTAGGTGGCACATCGGGACACTCTCAGTTTTTCAAACTTGGCTTTTTCTCCACTCCAGACTGCTTGAGGACAAATAAAATTAAGAACATGGATGGACTCCTGTTAATGATATATGAGTCATTTTCATGGTTTCTCCCCAAAACCTTCAACTCATTACATTTGTAACAAGCATATATCTAACATATTCCAGCAAGGTTCGATTCATTCTCTCAGTAAGCTCGTTTTGTTAGGGAGTCTCACTTACGGTTTGATGTCTAGAAATACCAAAATTTGCACCATAGCTAGGAAACTCAATGCTCACATATTCCAAGCCATTATCCTGGTTAGATTCTCTGGCAAAGTATTCAAGTTTACAAAGGCATCAAACACTTAACTTTTAGTATTTAAAAGTAAAACCCATACATTTGTGGAATGCTCACCAATCATCGACATAAAATACATTGCACCATTTATGGTAGCTTCCCGTGGTGGACCCCAAAAGTCTGAATGACCATAATTAAGTACTTCATTAGATGTCTGGTTGCTGGGCAGAAACTTCACCCTGTTACTTTTACCCAAAATATAATTTTAACAAAAGCTCAACCTCTGAACTATGGTACCATCTAACAACCCCTGTTTACTTAGCTCACTGAGTCCGTTCTCACTAAATACCCCAACCGATGATGCCATAATATGGTAAAATCATTCACCACACTAGATACACCCTCTACCACTATAGTACCCTCAAGAACTAACAAAGCATTAGTCCTATAGGCTTTCATAACAACAAAGGCGCCTTGCAAGAACCTAAGTTTGCTATTTTCACCTTTATAGGTTAACCCTTCCTCATCTAACATCCCAATAGAATGAAGGTTATGTTTAACTTTTGGTACATCTAACGTTGTTAATCACTCTCTCAAGTCATGTAGACAACTTGAGCCGTACCATTCCAATCTTATTCGACATTGCATGACTCATTATCTCCAAGGATGATGACCCTTCCACCAACAAGAATTTACAGGTCTTCAAACCAATGCTTATAGAATATATGTGAAACAACACACCTAAATCTAACACATGTTAATTCATATACTTACAAGAATAATAAATCATTAATCTATATGTGTACTCAATATCATTAAATCATTAATTTATGTTTCAATATTTTTTAATTTTCAAACGTTTAATCTAATTTTTAATAGACATATTTTTTTAATGTTATTATCTTTAATAATATATTCAGTTTTTCCAATTTTAGGTTTCTAGTTAGATTTTTCTTTTAACTTTATAGTTCGGTTTGAAAAAATGTTATTGTGAATCCTAATTTTGAAAATGATTTTTCATTTTTATCATTATCTGGTTTAAGAAACTATCGCGCGTGTGTATATATATATTTCGTGATTTGGATGTTTATAAAAAGAAATCACTACTTTTGAGTTCTGATATGCTTGTATGAACTTGATTAATTACAAAAATAGGTGTAAATTATTTGGATATTTATGTACAATAAAACAAAAAATAAGAAAGGATATAGTAATATTTTATTGGTGAGAAGGGTGTTGCTTTCTTTCGGGTGAATAATAAATAGCATTACATATATATGATTTAGATTACGTACAATTGTTATGCACGTCTATCTATATCATACCGAGTACACATTCGGCAATTTTGTTTTGTTGGGCTAAAATTCAACAAGTTTGATACCCGTATTAAATATATATGTTCACTTAAATCATATTGGCTCTATCTTTCTAAACAATCTAACAGGGATATATCCTCCTTTATATATATATATACCTATTCTCCTTATAAATATATTATATGTTGCATGGATATTCCTACCTTCGGTATATATACATGTTTATATACCAACAGTACACAATCGAATGGTTGTGCATCCTAGATAAGGATGGTTTACGGTTGGAACCGATTTCTGTATCTCATTTTAATTGTATACCTATCTGTCTATTTATTGTGTTTTCTTGTATTTTTATTTATTTTTAATGTGTTTTAAAATTTCGATTGTTATTTTTTCAAAACTTTATTTTCAAAAAAATAATATTTATGTATTATTTTCCGTAATTTATGCATTTAATTTTTATCATAAATAACTACGATTGACATTATCAATAAATAAATTAAGTATATTATAAATTAAATTAAATTTATATTTATATTATAAATTAAATTAAAGTTTTTATTAGAAATTAAATTTTATATTATAATTAAAGTATTTTTAATATAATCAAATTTATATTTATATTATAAATGAAGTATTCATATAACGTTATAATTATAATTATATAATATTAATTGTTACTTACATTTATAATTCAACGACATTGATTATACATAGCATTTAATTCATTTCCTTGTCCCTTTTTCTCTCCTCTTTTTTTTTCTTCTATTTTTTTTTTATTTTCTCTCTCTTCTCCCATCCTTTTTCACCTAATTTCTCTCTCTTTAGATCCCGATCTCACACTCGTTAGAGTCTGAAATTAAACCCGAATAGTAAATTGGTTTTCTGTAAACAAAATTATTTTAGGAGAATTGGTCGCGCAAGTCAATCCATATTTTACGCTCTGTCTTTATATGGATAACCCCTTCAACAATGTCACATTGAACAACATAAGCCAGCCAAAAAAATCATCATGTTGTTGCCTTGGGTTTCATTTATCAAACATAAGAAGTTCGAACCAGTTAAGTGGTTGTGTTGTTTTGAGAATTAAGTGAAGGAATGGGTGATACCTATGAGTTTATGAGATTGATGGTATCTAATATGCAACCCAAATTCAACATCTGCACCGTTCTTAGTGGTCTAAAGGATAACAATGTAAGTGCATAAAAATATATTTATTATATGTTTAACAATATTTAGAACGTTTAACTTAACATTTTTTATAATGTATTGTATTGTTTTTATTTTACAGTTCGTTTTCGAGTCATACAAATATATCAAAGATCAGTTCCATGTGCAAGATATTCATTTAATCAACCATCCGATCATAATGATGAGCACGGTCAAATGCTATATGCCTTTCTGGATGATTGGAAATAGCATAGTCACCAACAATGCGTAAGCCAAAATATTAGTTCTCAACTTAATCACGGTTGCAGTTTTGGTTTCAAGATCAGACTTACAAACTCCATTTGCCTCTTTCCTAGATTCTAAAAATGAATATCAAGAGGTAGCATTTATCAGAGCTTAGGGATCTGACCTGGGTCCTAGTTAGAGGATGGTGATGTAATGTTTCAGGAGCACATACATATCTAGCAGATCTGATGTCATTCCATTATTTTTAAGATATGTTATTTATAATATTCTATTACCATAGTAATATAATGTATCAAAGTCAGTATATATTATTTTTTTTAAATCAAAATAAAATTTAATATTAATTACTCAAATCTCTTTATATTTTTGCTAATATCCGAATATTATATCATCATCATTATGAATTTTAAAAAAATACCTTTAAAACTATAAAATTTGGAAAAAGAAAATCATAAATTATGGATATTCAAACATTATCTCGAGATTCAGGAAACTAAACATTTATAATTATGGGACTAAAACTTCTCTTAATCTAAAAAGAATATTGACTTAGATTATAGCCTTGTTCGCTACTTGACATATAGTTCAGGCTACGTGACCCTCATTAACTTTAAAGATAATGGAATTAGCTTAGCTTATAATCATATTTGCTTTTAATATTATTTGGCTTATAGTATTTTTCATTACTCACTTGGATATAGAAGATAAATTAGGAAACGGGAGACTTTTTGATTTTTTTTCTTATTTCTGAACTTGAAAAAATTACATAATTAAATTATCCATAAGAATGAACAAAAAATTGTCATATTGAATCAAAGCACGACGTGATATTATCCCATAGTAAGTAATCATACACATATACATCGAATGGGAGCTTGAAAAATAAGGCCTCGTCTGAGTCTCTTATTTTTACAACCAAATTACACATAATTCCGCAGCTGGAAAACATTTTCTTTTTCAGACTTATTTAGTTGGTCAAAATTGTTAAGAACATGGCTTCAAGGGTAAGAAGTAGTTAATGGAAATTAATACCAAGCCTAAACCCGAACAGAAGCTAATGTATGAGGTAAAACAATATATGTTTCTTCTTTTAGACGATACATTAACATATTTAAAACTGAAATGTTTTTTTACCATGATTGCATACTTTGTAACAATAAATTCCTCACGCATTTAAGAAAGTAATATGCTCATGATCATTTTCATGCATTGGGATTTATTTTTAACTTGAATATGCATTGCTTAACGTTGCCAATTGATCAATTCTCGAAAGAGACGTGATATTCTCAAGGCATGCTTTGCTTCAATCTGTGAAGACTATACATATTCTCCATTTTCCATTTTTCTGATATTATTCTATGGTAACATCTTTCCAACCATAGGTTATACCACAACATTCTGATCTGATAAATTTAATTATTTTATTAATGTAAATTAATCTTAAAAGAAATAAACTTATAAAGAGAACCAGATTTCTCATGAAGCAGATAAAGATACATGTATCGTGATTAGTCATTTATAAATTGAATAAAATATATTTGAATGGGTCATAGATTTCTGTATGAATTAATTCTAAGAGTTATTTTGTATGAAAGGCTTCAAATTTTCTATGTTTGGTATGGTTACCTTTGGTACATTCAACATATGTCCTAAATTCAATATAATTAATAAAATAAAAATGAGAAAAACATTAAAGAAAAAAATGCCATCCTTCCCAATGAACCTTCTAAGATATGCACCTCAAGATGATGTACCTCTCGCATAGTATGAGGTTTCTTATTCTCAGCATTGGACGGCTAGATTGCTTTGAAAATTTCCAAACCCTCTAGTTTCTTCATGAGATACTCGTCAGAGAGTTGGCTTAAGATTTTAGTAATATGTATGGACACATTTGGTAGCATGATAGGCAACATATTCCTACTAGTTAGAGATAAAACATTATGAAACAATGTAAATATTGTTTCATTAACCATACAATATGTATTATTTCTTATTGTCGAAAGTACAAAGAGAAGGTTTGTCTTACTCTAATGTATCACTATAGTTAATACGAGAAAGAGAGCAAAAGATGTTCATAAATCTTGTATACTTCAATTGATAAGTCAAATAGATATATCATTATAAAAAAATATGTTGATCATAAGTAATATCCTAGTTTCGCGCATAAACCAAAATCTTTAACCTAAAACATAATACACAAATAGACATACAGACTATAGTATGTCAAATCTTCATTCATTCTTAAAATTTAACTCTGAGAGCCAAATTGTTCTCTTCGTCGATCATTTTATTTATTATATCTATCGCATCATGAATTCATGATGTAATTTATATTTAAGATCTTTTTGGTTTCAGTGTTTGTTTAATACAATGTTCACTCCCTCTTTGCAATTTCATTAACGGAGTCCTACAAAAGAATATTGTATGAAAATAAAAAATTAATATAAAAACTATAGGTTGATAATAGTTTCAGACAAGTTCGACGGTCTTGAGCGACCTCTCTGTAAAATGGATTTGGCTATCATTTTGGGATGAAGGATCTCTTAGGTGAGAGACCGTTATTCAAATAACTCTAGCTATGATTTTTTTAAATGAGGGGTTTCTGATATGAGTGACCCATCTTTCGACCGTTTGATGACTTCTGTTGCTAAAGCAAATGACTTGCTTAACTCCTCTCACTTCGTTTCTCGGTGGCGAGCTAACGGAGTGTTCCTTGGTCCTGATCTTGGTGGTGGCCATTGAAGAATCTAAGAGAGACATGCTCTTGTTTTTTTCCCAACCAGATATGTTGTTAACTTAAGTGATAAAAGGTTGAAAATACACCGAAAATTATATTTACTTTGTTGGATCTAGTCTAAAAGGGTCTCGCGACATCGCTCAGTATGCCCAGAAGATTTAAAGTAACGTCTCTGGTCAGTTCCTTTTTTAATTTCCCAAACTCTTCTTTAGGTTGTCCATGATCGTGCAGTTACTTACTTCGACTTTCTCATTCACATAGGGTTGGTGGGGTGACAAGAAGTGGTGGTGGATTTCGTACTCAAGGCAAAAAAACTTATTTTCTCATTTTCGAATTGCAACCCGCTATTAGAGATGAGGGTTTTGGAGATGCTGAAATGGCATACTATGTGCTTTTATAAGAACTTCCTGATCTTTTCCCCTATTTTTTGGTTCAGAGCCTCGGTCTCGGCCCATTTAGTGAAATAGTCTATTGCAACAGTTCGAACCTATTGTTGTTCAGTCCAGATGTTACGGGTCCTATTAGGTCTATCCCCCACAGATGAAGCAGAGACGGCCCTAGTATTGATTTTAGCTCGACTTTTGGCTGGTGTTAAAACTTAGACTATTATCCTAGTTGGGAGGATTCATTATTATTACTATTCAGGTGCATTTGTCAATTTCTATTACTAGCTTACTCTCTTTTTTCTCTCAATTGATTATGGGCAAGGGTGTATCTGTTGCTGGACTAGTTTGCCGATCAGATAGATTTTGTTGAGTTTTCCAAAAACAACGATATCTGCAATTGGTTCCTCCATTTCTGCTTCACGCCTAGTTTTTCCGACACTTTTACATGAATTAGAAGTTATGCCACTAAGATATTATTATTATCATTATTCTGGAAAGGTAAAGACTCATGTCGTTAAGGTAAATTCTTCGACTTAATCTATCATTAAGATGTCAGCTAAAGGAAGGTTCAGAGGTAGCGAATAACACATGGAATTTTTTCCTTGATCAATTATATCTGAGAGGAGATATCTCACATTAATGGCTATGATAGACATATGTTAGTTATCATACTCCTAACCATGTTCATTAATGTATGATTTCCCCTCTCTGATATGTTATTCATAGTGGGCGAATCCAGCATGGTGTATTATTGTTCGAGCCTGTATAGACATCTTTAAGTCTAATGTGTGTTGACCTTGTGCCATTTGGTTAAAGTCATCAAAGAACTTTGATAAGTCCAAGATAAGATGTCACTACTGCAAGAACTTAGGTTATTTTAGAAAAGAATGTTACGATAGTAATGCCGCAATTAAGATTCATTATCTTTCATGCCTTATTTGTAAGTTTATTCATTGACTCCGTATAAAAATAAGTTATTTATCTTTCATGTCCGCCACCTTCCTGCACGGATGCATGCTCTTCCGCACGCGCGTACACACAAACGCATGCGCGTGCATGTATATATATACCAAATTATACGTCATGTATCTTTTGATGAGAAAACCTGGAGACTTAGGAGTGATCCATCATAATTCTATTCATTCTTTCCAATCTCATATCGTAGAAATATGCACCTTTTTCTTGTTTCTCAAGTTTACCATCTCTTACGTGAGTGTATGCAGGACAACTAAACACCCTCATTTGTAGAGATATGACTTTTAATTTTATATATCCATTTTTTTTAAGTTTCTTGTCATCATTATAGTCCATTTTTCCATTGCGAATGGGATAAGATCGTGTTTGCTAAATATGTATGTGATGCAAAAACAGTATATCACCAGAATCTAACTAGGCCCATAATCAAATGATTAAGCTCTAATGAGTGTTGCATCTTCATATTTATTTTTAAATATAGAAAAGAGGTTCATACAGATGATAACGCAACATATATGTTAATTAAATCGGTGAGAATAAACAAGTTCAAGCACTACTTACAATTGATTCATATCAGAAGCATATGAGTCCCATTACGATGACCGGAGTTAAGAGTACTCTAAATCAAAATATATTCAGAGGGAATACCGGTTTGAAGAAGTCTCGTCATTAGTATCATCAGCGCGGACCTCAGACCTCGCCTCGGGATATGTGAGGCCCCTTGCACTCCAACGTGTAGCCACTCCGGACGCTCAAACGATATTTAAATATTTTCTGCAGATTTAGATTTCTAAACCATCGTGATAGTCAGAATCCTAATTTTCTCGAATATTTATGCCCATATGACTTTATTCAAAATCCCATAAAAATATTATCTAACAATAATTAGAAAGTAAATCCAAGCATTTAACCATGTCAAACTACTCTAAGAGAGCTCCTATAGATTTGTTCTTTATATGAAAGGATTAGTAACCCTAGAATAACATTTTAAAGAACTAATAATAGAGAGAAAAAAATATGTTTTTTTTTAAACGACAAAACTAAAATCATATAAATAACTAGGGTTCTTCTTTATATAGTAGTTATAGTATTACAATTTTGATATTACTGGACCAGCTTAATGTATTAACCAAATTATAATTTTTATTTTTATTAAATTATTTTAAGTTTTACTTCTATGTATGATTGTGAAGAATTACGAGTCTAGTTTATAATGCAAAAAAAATCATATTAATATAAAATTTCTAGAAAAACAAAATTATGACATCTCATAGCAGCTAAATGTCTAGATACACAAAAGCTAAAGGTTGATATAATATCTAAATATACCACAACTAAATATTTGTGATTATATCAACCTTTAACTAAAAAATAATAATCCATATATAATTATATTTTGGTATCCATGACATAATATATTTTATAGACTTTGGACAACCGGCAATGAGGTAATACAGAAGTGGTGACTTGTAATGGACTAGTGGGGAGTGAAAACATTATGTGAGCATATCATATTATAAAAAAAATAAGATCAAGAAATATCTTATTGATTGCAGATTTTTAAAGTTCAATTTTATTATTTTCTCTTCTTTTTCATATTTCTATTTTATTGTATTTGTGTTTATGATCATGTTACCTCATAATAAGCTTGTGATATTAATTTATAGAAGATTTATCAGGTGAGAGGTATGTGAGAATGGTTGGGATCGCAAAACGCTCTCGATTCTTCTCTATTTCCATCATATTTAGAAGAGTAGGGGTAATTATTTGTGACCTCTATTGCAACTTTTTGAGATGAAAAAAAAGCATTGATGGATACCGCTACCGTAACCAAAGTGAACGCCCTCTGAAGCGAGACGGAACTTTTAATTCTAAAATGCTAGATATGTAACTCATTGAGCTAAAGCGTCCCTGAAGGTTGAAACATCATGTTTAGATAAGTGAGCTTGAATATTTTTTTACTTAAACTATTGGAAAGAGAAAGTATGAAACGGGATAGATTTTATGGAAGGAGTAAAATTAACCTTAAAGATGATATATTTATCCCCAAAGTCCTTAAATTAAATTTTATTCTAAATTTTCTTTGAAGACTACTAAAAATTACTTAGACGGGCTATTATCACTAAATCCAATAATCTATTTTTTGTATTATTATTTTGAAAAATTACGTGTATTAAAAATTTTAACTCATATTTATTTTTCTACATATAAAACTTTAAACACTTGGACCCTGTAAATTTTGACATGTTTTCCAAACCATTCTACTTTTCAAAATATAATCATTACCAGACTACATATGATGTAGAAAACCTATATATATATATATATATATATATGCATGTATAAAACAACATTACATAAAATTTATGATCATTTAGAAATAGAAATAAAAAAACTAATACAAGTTAAAAATGATGAACAATAACACGAATATGGATAAAATTGATTTAATGAAAATAATTTGAAACCATACATAAGTCTATTTTTTCAAAACGATCAAATTAGATAAACTTTAAGAATTTTGATTCAACTCTAACTACAAAACACGAATCACACGTACGTTTATATATATATATATATATATATATATATATATATATATATATATATATATATATATATATATATTTGAATCTATCAAACTATATCAAATTGACCATTTTTTTTTATTTTTTTTGTAATATCAAGTACCGAGATGTGAAAAATAGTAATTGATCTTGAGTGTGGGATTGTAAACTCTTTTGAATCATTTGAGGAAGCTCCATAATCTACTTTGCTATTGAGAGTTGGGAATCCAAGTTTGATAGATTGTGTTACGATATCTCATGTGAGGTATGTTAGTTCGATTAATGCCCCAAAATCTTGGTTATTGATTCCACCATCCATTCAAAATTACCAAGTTGATTCAGTCTGCTCATTGGTAAGTATTGGTTTCGTACTGGAACTCGATTAAGAATTCTGCCAGGATTTGCCCTTTGATTGTCCTCCCGATCATACCTACGGGCCTAGGAAATGAAAGGGTTTGGCTTCCCTCCCGATCTCTTCTCATAAGCTCGGGTAACTCGTACTACGTTGTTCATTTTGTTGTTACCCGTATACCTCTCGAATGCGTTCAAATCGCTCAATATTGGTGAACTTGTTTCGCGTCCTTTATTTGGGCTTAATGATGGTATGTGGTGGGGTTTCTAAAATATATGACTCCTATTGACCCGTACATTGGGCTAGTAATTTCAATTAATCACATAACCGAAAGGTTCTCTAGATTTCTCTAAAAACCTGTTGAAATTTTTATTCGACCAAATCAACATGAAAATCCAATGAGAAAATTTAATCACACCAATCACTTACAAAATATCTACAAAATGGCTAAGTTTGACGGTCTTATTTTTATTGCTCATATCAAGGCTTGGTGAGGAGAAGTATCTAAAAAAATATAAATACATCTTCTCTTTTCAAACAAAACCATGGAATCTCTATGAATCTCTATCGGGTTTTTCAAAAATAATTAATGTACTTGTGGAACTTCTTTATAACGTTACAAAAACTGGAATCAGATTTTTATGATGATCATATAGAATATTAATGCTCTTTTGCGGAACTTCTTTATGACTTTACAAAAGAAATAACTTTGGTACCTAGGAAAATTGATAAAATCATAAACTATAATTTTTAACAAAAAATTTAAATAATTGTATTTAAGTTCAAATTTTTTTTAGAGTTAGCAGAGTACTTGGTGAATATAATAAAACTCACTTTGTTGATCTTGAAGAAATATTATACCTTCCTAAAAGAACAACATACTAAATATCTATTTTAGGTCATATACTATGAACATCTACTGCATTCATAATCCAGAGGTCAAGGAAAAGGTTTTAGAGACAAAAATAACTTTCATAATAATTAGAGAGGTAGAAACAATTATTCTAATAATTACAAAGTTCTATTTGCGAATGTTATTTTTGAACAAGGACCAACATAAAAGCATTATAGTTGTAGAAGTCTTGGCTTCTTTGGCTTGTGTGACATGATTTGAGACATTAAAAATGGATGATCACGAAATCTTAGAATTCACGCTTTAGTGAAACATGCGTTGTCACAATCCATAACATCAAAATCACATCTTCATAACTGCAAAGATTGTGTGAGTTTAGGTTCGGCGAATAATAATGAACACGTACACTTTTAATCGTGAAAACATATTTTACATAGTCTTAATCGACATATGGTTTTACTTTTGTCTGCTACTTAGGAGTACGGATTTGGATTGAAATATGGTTCTGCTTTTATTTGTTCACCAGGTTGTACGAATCGTACATATCTTAGTTGATATGATACTTGTTGTAAGGATGGAACCATATTTCATCCAAATTTCTCATAATACATCCTTATCCTTAAACATTACGAGTGGATTTGTTGGATAATTTATTAATAACTTGAACAAAATTATAAAAAAAAAAATTAATCACCATTTAAAAATATATATTTTTTGGTAAATCACTTACATTTTTAAATCACTTATTATTACTTTTAATGTTTTTCATGGTTTGGGATTCATCGTATTAAAAGTGTAATTTCATTTAATTAGGATATATATTTAAAAAACACAAATTAAAATTGCATTCGGAATAAATTATAATTATCTATACAATTTTAATGATTGGTTCATCGGCGTTTATTTGCAAGTTCGAAATTTTATATTGGTGTGCTATATATCAGTTTGGTTTAAGTTTTTTAAATAAAATTATGATACTCGTATCTATACAATTTTAATGATTGGTTCATTAGCGTTTATCTTCAAGTTTGAAATTTTATATTGGTATGATATTTGGTCCAAATTTCTTTCATATAATCAGTATTGCATATCCAGATGAATCTTTTATAATGCTTTCTATTATTATTTTAGAACGGACTAAACTGCTAGTCATTGGTGATTGGACAACAAAAATATGTCTACGGAACTCACTAACGCAGAGGAACATATGTATCAAAAGCTAATATGATTAAAATTGAGAAGATAAATCTTGTATTCCACTTTTTCTGTTCTTTTTCTAAAAACCTAATAATATATACAGGTTGTCAATTCTGTCGGGACACATCGCAAAATGACATGCATGAGTACCACCACAGTAAAACAAAGAAAATTTAGTACTCCGTCTCATAATATATGTCTTTCTAGAAGAGATTTTTTGTCTCATAATATATGTCGTTCTCGTTTTCCAATGGATCATTATTACATGTATTCCACTTTCAACCAATAAAATAGTTAACTTTCTGCATAAGTTATTAATTCCACCAATCAAATTTATTTTCTTTTATTCTTTCAAAGTCATTATTACTTTTCTTAATATTGGTGAAGAAACCTTAAACGACTAATATTATGAGACGGAGGGAGTATATGACACAATTAAATTACCTTAATCATTAGCATCTGCATCTCCGCTTGCCACTGATCCTGGAGATACTGAACTAGCAGATATATCGTCAGGATTCCAGCTATATTTGTCTAAATTTCCTCAGAAAAAAGGCTTAAGACATGGAGACCCCCTGTCTCTAAGCCTTTTCATTATTGCTCATGATGCTCTTATTGGATGTGTTTCTAATTTATTTAAAGTTAATAAAATTATGAAGTATTATATTAAATCTGGTTGACTGGATTGCTAAGGGAGCCATTTCTGATCGCCAAAACTTCTCCTTCGTGGGTTGTAACGCTGTGATTCCCCTTCTAGTCATCACAACCCTAGAAAGTTTGGGAATCGGATATCTCGATCCATGCTAGACTTCGTCGCTCTGGATGGTGTGAGGTCGTTGGTGAAGATTCTGAGAATCGATTTAGGGTTTTCTTCAATTTGGGAATTTCCCAAATCTGTCGATCCTAATATTAAGGACTTATCTTTGTAATTGTTTGCAAATTAGTCCTCTTGATTGTAATACTTTCAATTTGGTAATGAATTGAATTTTCGCTTTAAAAAAGGAAATTACACCTAAGGTACCTACTCAACTATTTTATTGATTTCTAGTACCCAAGGTTTGATCAATTATCTCTTAGTACTCATCTCAACTACATAATTACCACCTAGTACCTAACATTATTTTAATATCATAACTACCCTCACCCTTCATGAACAACCACGTAACCAAAATTTCTCTTTCCTACTTTTTATTTTATTTTATTTTTATCTTTCAAACCGGAGCTCGAAAAAAATAAATGAAAGTACCATCGCTTTTGTTTTTTTTAAATGAACAAAACTAGATCCATTGATGATATTTTTTATTTTATTTTAAAAAAATTACTAGTAACAACTCTCAGGATATCCTGAGAATTGTTCAGGAAATCCTGAGAGTTGTTCAAGAAATCCTGAGTTGCAAACAATTCTCATGATATCCTGAGAGTTGTTGAGGAAATTCTGAGTTGCAAACAATTCTCATGATATCCTCAGAGTTGTTCAGGAAATCCTGAGAATTGTTTAGGAAATCCTGAGTTGCAAACAATTCTCATGATATCGTGAGAGTTGTTGAGGAAATTCTGAGTTGCAAACAATTCTCATGATATCCTGAGAGTTGTTCAGGAAATCCTGAGTTGCAAACAATTCTCATGATATCTTGAGAGTTGTTTAGGAAATCCTGAGTTGCAAACAATTCTCATGATATCCTGAGAGTTGTTCAAGAAATCCTGAGAGTTGTTCAGGAAATCCTGAGTTGCAAACAACTCTCTTGGGAGTTGTTCAGGAAATCTTGAGTTGCAAACAATTCTCATGATATCCTCAGAATTGCAAACACCTCAAGATATTAGTGGGTATATATGGTCGAGGGTATTTTTGTCCAAATTTCAATTCGATGTACCAAGTTACACTATCCAAAAAAACAGATATCCTGAGAGTTGTTCAGGAAATCCTGAGTTGCAAACAATTCTCATGATATCTTGAGAGTTGTTTAGGAAATCCTGAGTTGCAAACAATTCTCATGATATCCTGAGAGTTGTTCAAGAAATCCTGAGAGTTGTTCAGGAAATCCTGAGTTGCAAACAACTCTCTTGGGAGTTGTTCAGGAAATCTTGAGTTGCAAACAATTCTCATGATATCCTCAGAATTGCAAACACCTCAAGATATTAGTGGGTATATATGGTCGAGGGTATTTTTGTCCAAATTTCAATTCGATGTACCAAGTTACACTATCCAAAAAAACAGATACCACTGGGTAATTAAATAGTTGAGAAGGTATTTACCGGTACTTTTCTATAAAAAAAAATTGGTCTAAATTTTTTATTTTTATATTTTTCCAACAATAAAATTGCACGCTAATAAGAGTTGTTTGTTTAATAATAATAAAATATAGTAAGAAGTAGAACCTCTATATTTTTTAAAACTTACGTTAAACATAGCCCATCAAACAACGACTTAAATAGAAATATTTAGTTAAATTAACAAAATAACACCGAATAAAAAAACAAAATTATATTATATTATATTAGGAAAAGAAAACACACACAAAACTACGTTCTTCCCTGTTTGTATTATAATACCCCAACCTGGTTTGAACGCGGTTTTGATTCTAGAAAATAATAGTTGTTCAAAAACCCAATTCAGTTTTACAAAACATCAAACTAATCTTCGTATCTATTAGTTGTCTGAAGAAAAATCAAACAGACTTCAGATATTTCATAAGTTTGGTGTTGTTGTTTTTTTAAATCAAAACCATTTTTTAAGTTGTGGATGTTGAATCGACATTCGATTTGATGTTATTAGGAATTTTTATGAATTGATTTTGGTGAAAACAAGAATTTGAGGGAAAAAAGAAAAGAAGAAGAGATGGGTGTTGATTATTATAGCGTATTGAAGGTAGACAAGAGCGCGACAGAAGAAGATTTGAAGAAATCTTACCGGAAATTGGCTATGAAATGGCACCCTGATAAGAACCCTAATGACAAAAAAGAAGCTGAAGCCAGATTCAAACAGATTTCTGAAGCTTATGAGGCAAGTTTTGTTTTGTTTTTTTTTTGTTTTTTGGTTTGTTGGTTCTAGATCTTGCTGTTTATCTTATAAACATTTTTAAAAAATCAATTTATAAATTTGTGTTTCGTTATATATAAACAGGTTTTAAGTGATTCTCAAAAGAGGGTAATATACGATCAACACGGCGAAGAAGGACTTAAAGACGTACCTCATCACGGAACCGGCGGAGGAGCCGGATCTTCTCACGGAGGTGGTGGTGGAGGAGGAACAAAAGGATTTAATCCGAGAAATGCAGAGGATATATTTGCAGAGTTTTTCGGAAGTAGTCCATTCGGATTCGGGTCATCAGGGCCTGGACGGTCCACGAGATTCCAATCTGACGGTGGAGGAATGTTTGGCAATGGATTTGGAGCGAATGAAAATATTTATCGAAGTTATAGTGAAGGATTCGGGCCAAAAAAGCCTCCACCTGTAGAGAGTAAGTTACCTTGCAGCCTTGAGGAGCTTTACGCTGGATCCACCAGGAAGATGAAGATATCTAGAACTGTCGTCGATGCCAATGGGTAACGTTATATGAATTTCCAACTTCTCATCTTGTCCGAACCCTGAATTGTCGGGATCGGACAATGTTTTGTTTTGTTACTCTTATATAATTGCATTACTCTTTAAAATTTAAAGTAAATTACAAAACATAATACAGGAGACAGGTACAAGAGTCCGAAATACTAACAATCGACGTAAAACCGGGATGGAAAAAAGGAACAAAAATCACATTTCCCGACAAAGGAAACGAGCAGCCGAATCAGTTACCGGCCGACCTCGTATTTGTAATTGATGAAAAACCCCACGGTGTTTATAAAAGAGACGGCAACGATCTCCTTCTAAGTCAACAAGTAACTCTTTCTGAAGCATTAGGAGGGTCGACGGTTGTCAATGTCACAACGCTCGACGGTCGAGATTTATCGATCCCGGTTACAGATATTATCAATCCGGGTTATGAGCTAGTAGTTGCTCGAGAAGGAATGCCGATCGCAAAAGAGCATGGTAATAGAGGTGATCTTAAAATCAAATTCGAAGTTAAATTTCCGGGGAATCTTACAGCAGAGCAAAAATCTGGACTAAAAGATGCACTAGGGGGATGAATTTTGGCTTTCTCGTCTGTTCATACCCTTCTGCAATTCATGTAATTAATTTGTTTATCGATCGGCTAAAGTTGAATCTGTATCCTCTAATGGTCTCCTGCGTTATGATTTTAAAATAGAACCATCCCTTCAGGAATAGTAATAGCAACCATGAGATATTCATCTATGGAAATTAATTTCTCAAAAGTAATTGATATTAAAATTTAAAAGAAGTAGAGCAAACCAAGTACCAAAACTCATTAAGATTATGAATTTCACCACGCACCGAGTCATATATCAAAGTAGAGTTTGAAACTTGTAAGAGAAAAAGGAAAAGAAGTACAAGACACGCTAAAAAAAACCTAGCACAAACGATTACAACGAAACAAAGTTCATTTACAACAAAAAAGAACGATTTCAAAATCCTCCACTCGAGGTATCATTTCTCCAAGCACCACCGGGTGTTCCATAATACATCTGCCCTCCATTAAGTGCAGCCTGCCCGCCATTAAGTGCAGCCGGCGGGGGTTGAGGCCACCAAACAGCTTGGTTCGGAAGATTCATTTGCTGGGGTTGCATATGTGGCGATGGTACTGTAAATGGTGGTAGCACAAAAGACTGTTGAAGATTCTTAGATTCAACTAATACACTATTATGCAATTGATTAACTACAGGAGCTCTAAAGTCATTGGCCGAAGTTTGAATCTGCGGCTGCCATTCCGGTATATCATCGTCTTCATCTTTGTTCCATCGTTGAGTCGTCGTAGACTGTCCGTATTTCTGAACAAGCTCTCTCATTTGACTTTCTGCTGCCGTATATCGTTTTGGATTCGAGCTAGGCGCTCGGCCATTATTATTTGGGGCCGAAAAATTAAATTCGGGCAAGTCATCTTCGTCACGTGCAACACCAGGGCCAAACCCAGGTGGTACATCATCATCATCATCATCTACTTCCTCAGGAGGAGGTCGAGGAGTGGGTTTTGATGAAAATTTAACTTTGGAATTGGAATTGGAATTGGAATTCTTATCTTGGTGTCTTCTTTTGTTTTTAGAAGAGTGCTTATGATGATGAGAAGATGAATTAGGTGAGGTTAACTGAGGTCTTCTCCATACAACAACACCAATCAGACCATTATCTAATGAATTAAACGACTCTAGTTGATCCTTTACTAAGACATTTCCTAAAAATTCTATAACTCTTGAACGAGGAGGACAAAGATAGAGTTCTACTCCAGGGGCTGGTTCTAGATAACCAACTCGCGAATCCGAAATGTATGAATGAGCCACCTGCCAAGTGAGTAGTAAATGGATTTTAGATTTACTTACTCTAAAAGAATGAAAAGAAGCTTCAAACTGTTCCTACTCTATGAATCTTCTCTCTAGTTATATGATACACTGTAATAAAGAAACAGTTGTAAATTTCAGTTTACAAAAACATAGAGGTTAAAAATAATATTGAAACAGTTTCAAAAAACATGTATTTAAAAAAACAGTTAAAATCTATTTAAGGAATTTTGATCCTATAACATCGAACATAGTATTGAAATTCAAAGAAACAAAGAAAAAAGTGACATTATAATTAATGAAGAAAAAACAAAATCTTGTGTTGGATGAGTTTGAGTTTTGTTTAAGGAATCTATCTAGAGAGTCTAGAGAATCATGGAAGAAACAAGCATCGTGTAAAGGTGTAAAGGTGTTGGCTTAAGTTGGAGGATGTATTGGCTGGCTGAGTAGTTTTGTTTCTTAATAAAAGCCTACGCTCACTACAAGTAACTTGGGTTAAACTGAAGTAAAGATTGTCTGATATTTTAAAGCCTAAAAGCAACCAAATTAACTTCTTAAGAATTGAAACAATACTAAAAAGGTAAAATAATAATTACTCATCTATACCTCAGAAAGGCTGCCAGTCTCGCTCTTAGGAGATCCTTCCTTACAAACAAAGTGAGTTACCTATAAAAAAAAGTAAAGGAAAAGGAATATAAATTCGACGGTCAAAAGTAGGATCTAACTCCAGAAACTTATATTTGAATTGGACTTCTCAAATATAAGAAAACACAAATCAATCATAATTTATATCTATCTAATTTGACTTTTACTGTTTTGGAGTTTCCAAATGTATTAATAAGGCAAAGGAAATGGAAATGTTGATTGGACCCGAATTATTAAAGAGTGTGGACCATCTCATATTTCCAGATTTATTCAATTCGTTTACAACTGATACCAGAAAGTTATGGTTAGGATCCATCAATTTAACGTCATGTCTCTAAACTTCCCAATAAACAATACTGAATATAGAACACGTATGCTCTGTGAAGTATACTTTAGGTTCTGTGAGTGTAGTTTGAAATGAATACTCAATAAATGAAAGGAGCTTTTTTTCAACCAAACAAAATTTCAACTAAAAAACCAGGACACAAGCCATATCAAAAGGCTGATTTGATATATCATATAAAAACTTCATTCCTTTGGATAATTCTTTTTCTTTAGAACATAGGGAATAGCCGATACAATGCAAGTGAACTTGTAATACCATGACGGCACGAGATCGAGACATAGGCAGCTCCTTAAGGAATTTCTCAAACGCTTCGAGTCGGACTCTACCCTTAACTTCGAGCAAAGAAGGCCAGTCTTTTGCAGATGTTTTCTCGCCGCTGCGCAATACTTGTAAGATTAGTACCCAGTACTCTGGTAGATTTACAGCTTATAGGATATAAGCTAAAAGATAAATAGCTTCCAAATTTTGTTCCTTTCACTTAGGACTGAGATTCCAAATTGACAAAAGAACAAAAAATAGAAAATAAACAATTTTTTCAAATGCCATTTTATTGATTGCGCATTGTCTTCCTATGCGCTTTTTATTATTTCGGCTTCTAATGTGTAGCCAGGTACAAATATAGTTCCAGTATTCAAGAAAGAAAGTTGCTTGAATTTCTTTACTACGCGATCTTAATATGGATCATTTAAGATGGGTAAAATTTGACAAACAAAATTTGTTTGATGGATTGACTTGATGTGAAGTAAAACTCATAGCTGATCAGTAGTTTAGTGGCTAGTTTTAAGATACAAAAAGAAAGAAAAATTAAGTCCAAATTCATAGCAAACAACAATGGTAAAGGAGGCATATTCAAGATAGGCAGTAGAAGTTGATGGTTGTGCAACTGACCTTTTGAAAAATCCAATCACCGAAATGACAGAGGAAATAGTTGGCTGGAGAACACCTTCCCATACATGGTCATCTTTTAAAACAGCAGCAGTATCAGTTCCACTGAGTTTTACATCAACAGACACACTAGGCTTGGCATTCTCAGGTTTGTTTCCTGCAGGCTCAACAGAACCACCAGTGGTTTGCTCAAGAGACTCCTCCAGGTCATCCTTTCTCGCTAGAGATTTTTCTTTAACGGCAGGTAAATTTTCAAACGGTGGCTCAGAATCCAAAGATTCCATGAACTCATCAAGTGAGACAATTGGAGCTAGAAAATCAGCATCTTTCAACTCATCATCTACCATAAGTTCATCTTGCATTTGGTCAGTTGCTTCAGCCGCGGGTATTGTAATGGTGCATGAAGTCTCTTGATCATTTGGAATACTACTGTTTTCATTTGAAGCATTCGCACCATCTTTCTTTCCAACTGTTCTTTTAGGTTTAGAACGAGGACGGTTTGTAGAAATAGATCCAACAGAAACTTCCATAGTTTCACTGTGAAATGGCTCTGCTTCAATTTGAACCTCTCCTTTATGAGTTTTCTTTACTAGACGGCGGACGTCAACTTCTGTATCAGGCAGAACAACCATCTGAGCCATCTCTTTTTCTTTAGCTTGTCGCCATTGAGAAAGCTCCTTAGAAGCAAGTTCCTCTGGGGTCATAGCACACAATCTATCTGGGGTGATCTCTCCAGACATAACCCTTTCCCTTAAATCAGGATTATTCCTATCTTTTAAATTGAACAAAAGAGACCTACCTTTATCTTTATATTTTTTATTTACACCTTCAAATAATTTAAAAAGTTCCAACTCTATTTCTAATGCAAGGAGTTCTGGAGACTTTGAAGGTTTTTCAACCTTACATGGTGTTGCAGAAGTTTCATATTCTTTTTTCTCTCCCATGAATGCTTCAGGGTCCATTGCCCATGAAAGGCCATTTACCTGTAACAGTTCATCGCTGGAAAGAATATTTTCACTATAGGAAACATCATCTTGAGGAAAAATATTATTCAAGTGGGCATCCTGGGCATCAAACTGCATCCTACCACCAACTTCACCATAGACGGAAGTTTCTACTGATCCAACTTGTCCACTATTGCCCTTGTTAGCAGAAAATGCATCAGCACTGGGAAATGTAGCAGAAGAATCAACACCAGAACCTGAAGGGACAACACTTGGTTGAGAATTCTCCACCGCCTTCCCAGGAGAACTGGCAGATTCTGTATGAGGATTCTCGGCACCATTTGGGGAGTCAGTATGAGGCTGAGAAACCAATGCTAGTGCAGCAGCTAAGGATTCCCTCATTTTGGATCTCACTGCTTCAATTGACTCGCTATTAGGCTTTGGAGATGGTTTCATTTGAACCGCCTGTCGCTTCAAAGTATTTTGCTTTGCTGATTTTCTGGGAACAGATTCCAGTTGCACTGTCTTCTTACTTGGTGTTGTCGTATATTGCGCATTTGGAGAGCTGGAAGGCAGCTGCATCTGCATAGCCCTTCTGTGTGGGGGAGATACTGTTTGCAGCCATGGTCTATGTTCTAGATGAGCTAAATGTTTGTTTGGTATTTCCAACTTATGAGGTGCAGAATTCTTGCGCACAAGCTCAGCGGAGGCCTTACCCTTAGTTGATTGCTGCTGCGAGCCAAAATTATTTGACATATTTCCTGTTTCACTAAATGTATTGTGTGGCCCTAAAAAAGGTTGCTCGTTGTGGGTTCGTTGATATACACTAATCTCAATCTGATGATTAGACGCCGCCAGTGATTCTGAGCCCAGATAGGTGGAAACAGGATCCACCATCATTACTTTCTCTGGCAAGGTAGAGATCAACTGATGCTGAGGTGGAGCATCGTTTGTTCCTAGTCCCATCAATCCCATTTGTTTAGAAGAATTCAAGTGATCATAAAAGTTTTCTAAATGATCCATTTGTTTACTCGGCATAAAAAAAACTGATGGGTTAACAAATCAATGGATATGCTAACGAGCAGGGTAAATCAGACATCTGCAAATGTAACAGCAACAAAAACACAAAATTAGATGAATCTAAGAAACGTTAAGACGGATAGACAATCAGCCTAAGATGCAAATTCTGCTAAATAGATCCAGAAAAATAGTGAAATAAAAGCCTGTGTTCATAGTACACAACAGCCAAACCTTATAAATAGATAAGCTGAGTGCCTTTCACTAGATCTTTTACAAAAAAAGATTAGACAATGAGTTTCTCACATTGCAAATACCCAGTCTACAACTTAGCTACAAAGTTTATACGTGACCATATACTGAACATTTAAGCCAATTAGATCGGTCACAAATCCAAATAGGTATCAATATATCGAACTTGAGGATCCAAGAGATATAGATCTAGATAAAGCATTGAAAATCAAAACATATCAAATCCAATTAAAAAAAAAAAAACAGATGAAACCCTAAGATTCTTGATCTAACGAAATCGGAAGATTTCGAGTAGCAGAGAAATTTACCTGTACGGAGCTAAAAAGCTAACCAGGAGAGGGAAAGCGACGGCTGGTTCGAAGAGATAGAGAGAGAGAGAGAGATGTTGTGGATTGAAAACCCTAGAAAACCAAAAATGGAAGTTGTGGATAGAATGTGAACTACTGAGTTTTTTAGGTCGGCATAGTCAGAAAGAGAGAGGTGAGTAGTATGACACGTGGCAGTATTTTATCTTGTTACATGGACGCCACACCACGAATTGGACCAGGCCCATGCTTGCTTAGATCTAGCTAGAGATTAGCTAGAGATTGGTATGTCACCTATCTTAAATTTTTATTTTTTTACAAAAAAATTGCTTTAAAGCGGATTTATTATTTAAAGAATTGTACACGGCTAAAAATCATGATTAGTTACTGGAGTTGGTCACTTGTTTTAAAAGTGTCACTTATTTAATTTTTGTATCAAAACAGTCATTTTGTTTCATCAATGGTCATTAATATTGGTCTTTTATTTTCATTTTTAGTCACCGGTAGTGACCATACATGTAAAAGAATATAACTTAGGTGGCAATCTTGAAACAAATATAACTTGAGTGACAATTTTGAAACAAGTGACTAACTCCAGTGACTAATAAAGTTTCTTAGCCAATTGTACACCTACTAAATGTCTAAAAGAGAACCCGGGTCTAAGGTTTAAGTTTTAAAGATGGTTTTAGGACATAATTTTGTGGCACTTGCGTAAATCTTAAATCTTCATTGTTGCAGTTCAAATCTTCGATTCGATTCATTTAGTTTATCATATTGATGAAATATGCAAGAATCGCGAGGTGTCAGGAACAATCAGGTAGCTCATGGGCAATGGTGAAAGGAGACGCACTTTCATACTATCTCAAGTTGGATTTTTCTTCAATTTAGTTGAAGAGAAACTCTCAGTTAGCTCATTGGATGGATTCCTCTTAGAAGCTTTCGCTCAAGCGTAAGAATCTCCAGCCTAAAATCAAGACGAAGACTTCAGGTCTTCATAAATCAATGCAAAGTTTTTCGGTCTTCACACTCCGGCTACCGAAATCAGGTTAAAAATGATTCGCATGGAAACTCAAATATTGATTTAGAGAGATTCATCTACTAATTTGAATCAATTTGTGATTTCCACGTTTCATAAAGAAGAAGTCAGTGGTGTGATAGTTTTATCCAGTGATACTCCTGCAAGATAAAGCTAAGAAACAAATTCTGGGTATTGAGATGTCTGAAAACAACAGATACCCAAAAGTTAAGAACAAAGGTTAGTTGAGTAAAAGAGAGTTTATTCATTGTATCTAATGTAGCATATTCATTGCTAGTCCAAATGAATGATAACTTTCAAGTAATTAAGAGCATTGATTGTGTTTATTTCCAACTTTATTTTGCATTTGAATGTTCATTTTACTAGCCGATCGACAACATTATTCAGGACACGACTAATATGGTGTATAATCATATTAGGATGTTTGAGATTTCTACAGTTTTTAAGTATATGATATAGAGTAAAGGTATAATCATCTTTAGCAAGCAGATTAACTAGTATTTGTGAATTTATCTTTGTGTCAACATTAACCAAACCTTTTTTCTTGTAGAGAACAAGACCATTTAGGAGAGTATAGACTTCAGCGAGTAACGAGGAGAGTTTTTCATACAAATTGCCAAGACTATATAGTTCAGGAGGCCATCAGAATCTCTGATGATTATACCACCAAAAGCCTCACCATTTGCTAATAAGGAGTCGTTCGTGTTTATTTTCACTATATACATAGGAGGATGTCTCTATGTAAGATATAAAAGTTTCTTAATGATTTTTGTATGATTAAAACAGCCCATCTCAAAATAAGCATTAGTTCTGTTATACTAATGCTTCTTTGTTAGAATGGAAGCATTATCTAAAGCGTGCAGTTGTTGATTCCCATAACTAGTTTCTTAGCAAGTGCATAAATATCATTTGTCTAGAAACCTCAATCTTAAAAATATTAGTAAAGTTAGTCCAAATTGTCCATGAGAATATACAATTCACAAATATATGGTTAGATGTTTCAGTGTTAGAGGAAAATTGACACTTAGATGCTAGGTAGATGTGTCTTTTTTACAGGATAATGTCTTCAGGTAGAAATTTGTTGATAATTCTCTATGTTGGAATGAACTTTTCCTATGTGTGATTGAGTTACATAGCTTGTCGTATAGGTTGGATATGTTGTGGTGCTACCTGAGCATATTCCATGTATCTATAGGATTGAAGTTACAATATTTAGAGACAAACCACTTGATTGAAATATATTCATTACACTTGACACAGGGTTCAACAGTAGATGTAATTGCATACAATCTTCTTCATACGTGAAAACCTATATTAACTAAAAATTTAGATTGCAAAGATAGAATATATTTACAATAAATACTATGTATGAATTTAGCCTAAAAAAACTTATCTTTTCTAAAATTGATCCACATTTTACATGAGTAAATATTATGAATGACCTTAAGTAGTTTGACATTTAGAACACATTTATTGAAGGGTTTACAGACATTGGACCATTTAGACCAGTATATGTTGATAAGGAAATAGAACTTCAATGACTGAAATGTAAAGAATATAACTTCTTATGAGAGATTGTAAAATTAGAGGAGAGAAACAGAACTTTGTATTTTAGTCAGGACTAATGTGTAATTATCCATTTTATGTAACGTTTCAGTTAAGAGTTAAGCCATTGCGCCTCTATATAAAGGCCAAGGCTGATCTAATAAAGGGACTGGCTTTTTGAGATGGATCACTTTTATAGTTTGACTATCTCTCTCTAAAACCTATTTATCTCTCTATATTTTGACTTCTCTCAATTTACTTAGACAATCCAAGTATTCAACTCACTGAATTGGCGACTCTTTTAAGTACCTGATTATCGATTGGTGTCTAGTTTACTAGTTTGAATTTTCTCTTTTTTCCTTTTCAAATCTTGAAAAAGTATTTTAAACTTGACAATGAATCCAGAAAACGATCCTCTAGTGCTATCAACTGTTGAAACACTGAAAAAATATTTGCAAAAGACTGGTGATAGACAAGAAGAATCTATCATGATTCGTCAAACTCAATCAGATATAGAGTTGCGAATGAACCAACTTTTGGACAAACTAATAACTCTGAACAAAAAATATGACCAGAGAGAGCAGGAGATTCAGTCAGTCATACTAAAATCTGAGGTGAGACAAGTGAATGACCAGAATGAAGTTGGCAATCAATCTGATCGATCTTGCGTTGATCGTCAGACCACAATCGAACAGAAAAAGGTGCAGTTCAAACCGCCTAAAGAGTGTCATACTTCTTGAAAGGATAAAAAATATAAACAAATGTATATCACATCTAATGATGAAGAGATTGAAAGTTCTAGATCTGATTTTAAAAGATATTGAGGCTTTTCGAAAGAAGAGAATGATCAAGCTTGCAAATTTAAAAAATAATATAAAGCTAGAAAGGAAAGTGTGTATCAGTGTTTGAGGGAGGCAGTGTGAAGGAAACACATCAACCTAGTATAATGTTAGGGATGATCAAAACTTGTACGCGGTGATGGGAACTGAAGATCAATATGTTCAAGGTGTTGATTGGAGGAATTATGCATTGAAAACTGAGATAAGATCTATCACGCTTCCGAAGTGTTTTGATATTTCAAAAGTTAAGAAACTCGATGGGATGCAAGTCCCAGACGATCATATAGAACAATTTGAGAATTATAAGATGAATTTCGAGGATGATGACATGGTGGTGTCGGGATTTTTCTCAAACTTTTAAGGGAACAAATTTGAAATGGTATAACCGAATTCCGAAGGAGGGTCAATTCAAATTTCAGAGACTCTTACACTGCTTTTCAAAGATAATTTATGGGGAGTAAGGAAATGAGGGAAAACAAAGATATAATAATACAATGCAAGCAGACGGTTGAAGAAAAGCTTAAATATTATACGAAACAGTTTGTCTTAACTAAAGTGAGTCTAGATAATTGTGAAGAACTGGTGGCAATGGCAGCCTTTCTCCATGGATTGCTTCCATGAGATTTGGCTACTAAAACAACAAAAAGAAGAGCCTTAACTTTTGGAGCATTGATGGCTCAAGTGGAGGACCAAATCAAGGTGGAATAATCGACCAGGGTTCGAGTGGTAGTTGGAAATGGTTAAAAGAATTATGGGCATGTGCCAAATAACCAGAAGAAATCTTTGAATTCTGCTCAACAAGCACGTCCAAGGAACAACAACCTACCACATTGAACTGAAGTGTATTCGAACCAAGCGCCAACGTATCAATTTAATAGGTTGAGGCCCAATTAATGGATTAGGCCCGAGTATTATGCAAATTTGACATAGAGTGTGGCTACAATCTTCGACAAATCTAAAAGGTATATGAATCTCAGGAAGCCTGCTCCAATCAATAGGCATAGGGAGGAGCGAAACAACAGGTTTTGCAAGTATCACAACGACATCGGACATTATACCATGGATTGCATCGCCATGAAAAAAAAAGTTCATAATTAAATTGAAAATGGGAAATTATTGACTTATATGAAAGCGTAGAGTAATGCATAGAAGAATCCCATTGCATCGACTTCACAACCAACAAATCCAAATGCACAGGCTGAAAATTTGATGATTTTGGATTCGAGGGTTGATGATTTTGATGTTGCATCAGAATACTTAGATGTGGATCCAGATCGGCTAATCTTAATGGCAGTAAAGAAACCAGTAAAACAATGCCACTTTCGAAGCCTTTGCGAGTATTTTGAATCATTGGCAATTTTTGGAGGCGATTATATAACTGGTAATACTGATAGTTCAAGGAAAACGCGCATAGTGAGTCTGGGTACTCAGATAGAGGAAAAATATATACCCATCTGTACGGTAAGAGAGACATTCTATTTATCCTTTTTTATGAAGATGATTGATGGGGTACCACGTGGCCACATGAGGATGCGATGGTCATTGGGGCAGAGAATATTAGCGTTGAGATTCGACGCCTGTTGATAGATACTGGGAATTCTGCGAACGTTCTTTTTAAACCGACTTATGATAGGATGCGCAACGCTCCTCGAATTTCCCAATTAGAGTGCACTATCATTGGTTTTACTGGAGTGACTACACGAGTAACTGAGGAATTTGAGAGGGAGGTAAGTTTGGGAAATTGACCTTTTAAGAAGAAGGCTAAGGTGTTTTTTTATGGTGGTGGACTGTCTAACAAGCTATAATGCCATTTTTGGAAGATCTTGGTTATCAATGATGTATGGTGTTGTGTCAACGCTCCATCAATATTTTTAGTATGTCATCGGAGACCGTGTATGGGTCGTCCGAAGTGACCAAAAGGTTGTCATAGAATGTTACGCCTCTGCTCTTCGGATCTGAGGATCTAGGAGTGGTGATATAATGAATGAATAACAATCAGGGGGTTAACCTTGGATCTTGAGTGACGATCCGAGGGAAACCCCAGGGTCATTGACTGTAAGTGAAAAAATAGAGGAATATGTTTTTTCTGAGGGAAAAGTACTTTGAATATGAACCTTACTGATCCCAATTTTACGACAACAGCTATTATAATATTTATCCCACAATCTGGATGTTTTGCTTAGAAAATAGAGGAGGTAATAGGAGAACCAATTGAAGTGATTTGACATATCCTAGCCATTAATCCAAATGTGAAATCTGTTGTACAAAAATGCAGATATTTTTTTTAGAAAGCAGAAGCTATTGTTTCCAGAGTGGATCGCTTATCGAATGTCAAATATATAAGGGATTCACAGTCTCCTCTATGGACGACGAACCCAGTAGTGGTCAAGAAGAATAATGAGAAATAGAGAATGTCCGTTGATCTTAAAGACTTGCATCGAGCCTTTCCTAAGACCCGTTTCTCATTCCTCGAATAGACCAACTGATTGATTCCACTTCGGGAAATAAAATATTGACCTTTGTGGATGCTTTTGCAGGATATAATCAAATTCAAATGAATCCAACAGATTAAGAGAGTACCACCTTCATCACAGACCGAGGCATGCATTGTTACATGATTATGCATTTTGGGTTAAAAATGCAGGGGTTACATACCAGAGATTAATGAATAAGGCATTTTCTTCACAAATCGGAAAAAACATAGACGTGTATATCGATGATATGGTGGTTAAAAGCTTAACAGACAATGCACACTTGGAAGATTTAGAAGAAATGTTATTGAATTTAAGGGCAATACACTAAAGTTGAATCCAGAAAAGTGCACATTTGGAGTTCGATTAGAGAAATTTCTGGGTTACGTTATTAGTAAAAAAAGGATTGAAGCTGATTCAGAGCAATTAAAAGTTGTGGTATCAATGAAATCGCCTCGAACTATAAAAAAAAGTGCAAATATTGACAGGAAGGTTAACAGCACTTAACAGATTTATCTCTGGATTTTCTGATAAATTTAACCTTTCTTTCAAGTGTTACGAAGACCAAAGAAGTTTGAATGGACTTCAGATTGTGAAGCAGCGTTTTCAAGTATCAAAGATTTGTTACGATCACCATAAATATTATCCAAACCTCGAAGTGAAGAGTAACTCTTTCTGTACATTACAATATCTAATTTTATAGTAAGTGCAGTATTAATAAGTGAAGATTCAAGAATGTTTTATAATGCTCTGATATATCAGGAATGATGATTAAGTGGTCAATAGAATTTAGAGATTTTGAAATCATTTTTTCACCTCGAACGGAAATTGAAGCACACGCTTTGGCAAATTTCCTTGTGAATTTTATTCAAGCATATCGGATGAAAAGGTTAACAAGTATGTTTGGCAGCTAATTCAATGTAGATTATTCGAACCGATTGAGGTTCTAGTGTTTTGGGATGCAGTGTTGGAGTTCAATTGGCTGCTCCATCTGGAGAAACAATGCTTCAATCTATTAAATGTGGTTTTCACGCGTCGAATAATGAAGCTGAGTATGAAGTTGCACTAGTTGGATTGAGGCTTGCGAAGATATGTGGTGCAACTTTAGTACGATTAGATACAAATTTTCAGTTAGTAGCAAATCAAGTGTCTGGAGTTTCCAGAGAAAAAATGACCATTTAATTTTGTACCTTCGAGAGCTTTGAAATCTGATTCTTTTGTTTGATCATGTTGTTGTGGAGAATTTAAACTGAGTTAATAACACGTTTGTTGATTCTTTAGCAACAGTTGCATACAAAAAATAATATCATTGGATTTTATTACATGAGAATCCATCGATTTTAACCCATACAGAGCAATATGAGCATATTGAGAAAGTGTTTGTCACCCTAGACACAGTCCGATGAGATTGGAGAACTGACATTTTGAATTTTTTGGTTAGAGGAGAGCTGTTTGAAGATGTGAAATTGGCCAAGAAATTGTGAGGCAAAACATTTGGCTATATAGTGTTATATGGGATTTTGTATAAGAAAGCGTTGAGTATGTCATTATTGCGATGTTTGAGTAAACAAGAATCATAAGAAGTTTTGTAATTTCATGATGGAGAAGGCTCAACGCATTATGGGTTCAAGGAATTAATTCGTCGATTTTTGTTGGCAGGGTTTTATTGGCCTTCAATTATGAACGATGCCAAGAATTTGGTTCGAAGATGTGATACTTGTCAAAGGTTTGCTAACTCTATTCATAAACCATCATTTCCACTTATGTTCATTATCGAAGCCGTTCCGTTTGATAGATGGGGAATAGATTTGGTGGGACCTTTGTCGATGACCTCTCGAGGACGACAAATGATAATTGTTGCAGTGGATTATTTTATGAAGTTGGCAGAAGCAAAACCATTGTCTAAAACAAAAGTTAAGGATGTGATTAAGTTCATTGTAAACAATATTTATTTTCGTTTTGGAGTACCTCTAAGAATCTCTACAGACAACGGTCCTCGATTTAATAATAAAGAAGTAGCTTCGCTTTGTGCTTTGAAGAGGATCAAGCAATGTCCCCCCCCCCCCATTATCCCCAAAAAAATAGACAAGTGGAGATGACAAACAGATCTATTTTAGAAGGTTTGAAGAAGAAATTGATAGAAGCAGTAGGAAAATGGCCTAATTATTTGCATGAGGTATCATGGGCTTATCGAACAACCCTTAAGAAAGCTACTAAAGAAACTCTTTTTGCTTTGGCGTATGGAATGGATGTTGTTAGTCCTGTAGAATCTAGACTTCCTTCTTTTAGAATAGCTCAATATTCTGAAGACTTGAATGATGAAACTAAAATAGCAAGTTTGGATTTTGTTGAAGAGAAAAGAGTTCGAGCTCACTTGAATGTATCATTATCAAACTCTTATTAGGAATTAATATAATTCGAGGGTGAAAAAGAGGAAGTTCAAGGTGTGTGACAAAGTATTAAGAAAGATATTCCTCCATACCAAGGAAAAGAGCCTCGGTAAGATGGCCCCAAATCAGGAAGGACCTTATATGGTTGTTGAAAGGATAAATCCAGGTTCTTATCGCCATTGTGATAATCAAGAAGGATGCTTCAACACCCTTGGAATATACAACATCTAAAATTGTATTGAGAGTGACTATGTTGTATTTTAAAATTGTTTTCTTTGATTAATTAGCACGTTATTTCCTACCTTGTTGGCCCATTGAGGTTTTAACGAGGTGTTATTACATATTCAAAGCTATTAATTAAATGCTTTTCTAGCCAATGGTTGTTTACATATACTTGTTTAAACTCTTTTGGTAACTAGTCAAAGACTAATCATCTTTGAGGTTGACCAAGAGTAGAATATTCTGAAGTGTTGGGTACATTTTTCGAAGAAGCAACCATATTCACAGTGCTACGTTCTCTAAACGCACTATAATATTCGAAGTGCTACTTCGAATAACTAATATAAATAATAGTCAGATGCAAATATGACTTAAATAAAATAAATGATAAACAAATTATTTTGTCATTCAGTTCAGTTCGATGAGAACAGAGTAGTTTCTTAGATGCCAAGTGAAAAAGGTATATATTAAAAACAAAATATTACAGTGATTGCATGACAGGCACAAAAAAGAGATAGTTGAGTTACTCGTCTTCAGAGCTTTCTTCAAAACCTTCCCTTGAATCTTCATCTTCGGATGAAGAGCTAAGAACATGATTAAAATCCTCGTTCGAACGCTGTTCGATGGGAATTTGATTCAAAAAGTTGGAAAGATTGATTTTAGGATATGTGGCATGGATCTCGCGACATAGGGTGATGGCTTTTTATTCTTTGCCATTTTGAATAGCTGCTAGCATGTCTTTCGCACATTCATCCTTAGCAACAGTGACAGAAAGTCTCTTTTCCTCGTCGAATTGGGCTTTGAGAGCAATCATGTCATATGTTATTTTTTTATTCTCTGCCTCACGTTTGCTAAAATAAACTTGAAGGCCATCGGATTTTTGCTTTACTGTAGCTAACTCTTCAGAATGCTTAGTCTTAAGTTGATCCATTTCGTTCTGATGAGAAGTATTGAGATCTTATTTTTATTTTCGATGCACTTCTCTGAGGTGCTTCTTGACACGGATGAGTCATCTAAGGAATTCAGATCTGGCCATTTGAAATCTATGAAATTGTTCTATTACGAGGTTCCCAAAGATTTCTCTCATACTTTTCTCAACTGCACCAATATGCTTGAAGCGAACCATTTCTTTAGCCATGTATTTTAACTGACTTCGAGAAGATTCGATTTCTTGAGTCAACTTATGTGTTGAAGCATCGAGATCAACAAAAGGTTGAAGAGAAGCTAAAAGCTCTTCGGATGGTTCCTCAAGAGGGATGACCATTAGGCTAGGTCGAGGTATGAGAGCAAAATAGGTTGTAAGAAAAGTAACTTCAGGATATGCGGCTTCGGAAGTAGCGGGTGCAGGTCTTCTACCAAGGTTATGCAATTGATCTTGAATTTCCTGAACGATTGGATCCTCATCTCCATCAAGCTCTTGAGATTCATCAAAATTGATAAAATTATCAGGATCAAAGTGGTCATCACCTTGATCATCATCTAAAAACGTTTCCCTTTGCTGAGCGAAAACGTCTTCAATACTTGCTTCATTTTCTTTTTGTTGACTTTATTAATTCTCTATGACCATAACTTCATTACCATCGGACAGTACATCTTCGATGGTTTCCACAACTTTCTTTTTCCCTTTATTTTGAAGAGTCTTTTTAGTCGTGTATTTCGTTTTCGAAAGAACTGTTGTTTTTTTATTTTTCGAAGAAGTTTCATCTTCTATTCCTTCTTTGATGGCGGGGAGGTTGCTTTTTTTTGTTTTTCGCTTCGAACCTTTTGGCTTTGGATCTACTGAATGACAAGCACCAGATGTAGTAGTTGCCTTTTTATTCTTTTTTGCTTTCTTCTTCAAGATGGTTATCCGATCTGTTTCAAATTGGTAAAAATACTTTGCAGTCAGGATGGACCAATATTCTAATAACGTGTAAAATATTTGGTTGCTCCATTAAATTCTCAAGAGGGAGAGCTCTTGATTGGAAACAGATGGTTGTTGAGAAAGTTGATAGGTTCGAAAGCTGTGTGGAAAACATTATTCCATTTTTTTCAGCCCAGAGACCAAGCTTGATAAAAATATCTTTTTCTTTCTCTCGACGAAGTGTATAGTGTCTTGAAATTTCTGTTCAGAACATAAAATTTGATAAGAAATAAGGAGAACATCATTTGAAAATATAATTCAAAGAAATAAAAAAAAGGACTTACGATTACTCTTTCAAAACTATATTTAATCTAGATTGGTTGGCTTCAGATATTTCTTTACCATTCTCCTAAGCCCACGAGATAAAGACACAATTTTATTTCTAAAATTTGTATGCTTACAGTAGGTCATCGATTATCTTTAAGCCATCATCCATGGTAAGATAATAAAATGGAAGCACCGGTCCCTTCGACGGTTTAGTCAAGGAAATGAAGTCCTCGATGCATAGTGGAATTCTTGACAATCGAGAGGCCATGATCATAGAAAGTAAAATGAACCATTGATTTGGTGTCACCTGAGTTGGACATAGATCCAAAAGTTTGAAGTACTCAACTATCATAGGGTCCAATGGAAATCGAAGACCCCGATTGATGATCTATGGGTAGACCGTTAATTCATCTTTTCTGCAATCCAGAAGCGGTTCCTTTTCATTGGGAAGACGAAGTGTAATATTGTCTATCATTCCCCATTTCTTCTTTAGGTCATTTGTTTGGCTCTTTTCGTAATATGTACATGGAAAATTTTTCAAAGGCAATATGTAATGCGCTTCAAGAGATCTTAAGTTCTCACCTACTGACGCACGCAGCTCGTCGGATATTATGACATGAACTTTCTTTTTTCTTATTTTACAAGCATTTCCTTTTGAAGTATTTTTTGACTCCTTCAAAATCTCTTCCTCGTTTTCAGCTTCGTTATTTGACTGTGTAGCTTCGAAATCGATTTATCCTTCAAATCCCTCATCCATCAGTTGAGGATGATCAGTTGAGAGATTTGGTTGAGACGATGTTTTTGTCTCAACAATCTCCCTCAAGGGAGGATAAGTAGTTGATAGATTTGAAGCAACATTAATGTTTAAGGTGACATTGACATCATTGCCCATTGCTATGAAAGTTTTTATTCTTGGAGTTCGAGCAGGGTGAGTTTTTGGAGGATTGGTTTAGGAAAGAGTCTCTTCACATTTTCTGAAGAAGATTTTCTCACTTCACGACTGATTTGAGATGATAATCCAATAAGAGAGGGTGAGATTCAAGGTGTTTTTGGTGTTCGAGTTTTTGATGATTGACTTTTTTCTATAAGAGGAGAAGGTGAAAAACAAGAGTTTTAGAAGGATTGAAGTTACCATAATATATTGTCTTTGTAGACAGATCACGAGAAGCCTTGCTTATTATTCCAGCTGCTTTGTATTTATTTTCTCTTTCACTAATACAGAAGTAGTCGTAAGTTTTGAAGATGTTGTTATCTGATTTGAGAGATTTGGGGGTTTTGGGGAATTATGGCTTTAGATCTTCTAGTATTTGGATGTTTTTCATAAACTAGTTGAAGATTGAACGAAAAAGTTGAGTATTGCGGTGAAAGTAGCCAACAAATTGAAGAAGCTGTTGAAGGTAACAAAGGAATTTTGAGTTTCTACAGTTTCTGACTCAAGATATTTTGTTTGTGAATCAAACAATGGGTCGTAGTGATATTTATAATAATAATAAATAAGTATCGAGAATTTAAAGAGGTGGACAATGATTGGATAGAATTTGAAGCGGTTACGTAGATGGGGATCTAACATCCATCACGATATGGGTCTAGTGGTAGATCTAGTGCCTATGTATCATCATTTGCTAAGAGATAGACTTGGCATCTAGAGTGTCACCATATATTTGTCTTTCGCTTCGAATCATGATATAAGAAAGTGATTTCCTGTTAAAATAATTCGATGCATTTGACATAAATTATGATATAACAACATATTCGAAGTAGTTCGGATTGTGGATAAAGGGATTTTCTTCACCTCCGAATATGTTCGAGGCTAGTTAGTTCTCATTCATTTACTTACATGAGAACTAAGGGGCTACTGATAAGGAAATATAACTTCGATGACTGAAATGTAAAGAATAGAACTTTTTATGACATATTGTAAAATTAGAGGAGATAATAAGAACTTTGTATTTTAGTCAGGGACTAACGGGTAATTATCCCTTTTATGTAACTATTTTTGTTAATATCTAAGTTCTTGCACCTCTATATAAAGGCCAATACTGATCTAATAAAGGGGCTAACTTTTTGAGATATATCACTTTTGGAATTCGACTTTCTCTCTCTAAACCCTATTTCTCTCTATATTCTGATTTCTCTCAATTTACTTAAACAATCCAAGTATTCAACTCACCATATGTTGTTTGAGTCTAGGTCGTATCCCTATAAGAATTTATTTAGTAAAATTTCAATTTTGTGTATTTTTCCTTTGGGGATCATATGACATTGAAGCCATTAATAAGGTAAAACCATTAGAACATATGAGATTAATGTTAATCTGCCTCTATATGATAGTTTTTTCCATTCCATACTGATATATGTTGTCTAATTTTACTGACTACATGCTCATAATTAGAAGCGTTGTTATTGTTACTAATGGTGATGCCCAAGTAAGTTATAGGGAGATATTTAGAGCTAAAATCAGTTAGGTTATAAATGTAGATAATTCTGATAGAAGGAGCATTTGATGATGATATAATCTTAGTCTTTGTTTTGTTAATAGTTTGTCCAGATAGATCCTGATATTCTTGTAAGAAAATACTTATAACATATATAGAATTAGACATTATGTTAGTAAATATCAATAAGTCATCAACAAATGTTAATGTATGAATGACGATGTTACTTCTAGTTATGTATTTTAAAGATTATTTTTGTTCAAATAGGTTATTTAAACCCCTAAGGAGGACCTCTTCTGCTATAATAAAAAAAAGACTAGAGCATAAGGGATCTCATTGTCTCAACCCTTTAGTTGTTTTAAAATAACCAGAGACATCACCATTGACCATAATTCTTTTAATTAAATAAACAAACTTTGAATTAAAACCAAATAGGAAAGAACTTTAATGATAAAGTTGTGGGACATTCAATCAAAGGCCTTTGCCATGTCTACTTTATTGAGAATGTTCTCAGCTTTAACTTTTCCAGTTTAGGTCAAATAACATTTCTTTTTCAATTAGTATATTTGTATGTATTGACTTATCTGCAACATAAGCCCCATGTACTTGAGAGATGACTTTAGGTAGTAATAAAGAGAGCTTGTTGTTGACGATTTTTGAAAATATCATATTAGTGAATGAGCATAAACTTATTGGTCTGAAATGGTTCCAGGTTGTGGGATTGCTGATCTTTGGTATAAGGTAGATTCAAGTTGAGATGATGCCTTCTCGTATGTCTTTTCCATAAAAAAGAGAGTGAACAACAGCACAAAAGTCTTATTTTATGATCTTCCAATAGGTAATATAGATTTATTAGTTAAATCGCTCAATTCATGTAACATTATTAGGATTTAAGATTTTGATTGCCATGTAAATCTCATCTTCAGTTGGAAGCTTCATTAGCATATTATTGTCTTAAGAGGATATCAACTTTGGGATGTTTTTCAACAAGGAGCTACTGGACAGGTTGCTGATATTCCTATCATGATGAAAAAAATTATTAGTAAATGTCTCATTGAAATTATTTAGGGCAGATTTGCCAATTAGCTGATTATATGTGATCCAATTACAGTTTTCCTTGATGCAATTGATCTTAACTTTCCTTTTTTTCTTTTAGACATAAAAGTGATAGGATTTAGTATTCCTATCACCAGCTTTTAGCCAGTTAGAATAGGGTTTTTACTGCCACATTGATTCTTCAAGGTTTAAAGATTGAAGGAGTTGAGCGTTAGTATTAGCTAAGTTGTTGTTGTTTTCTGTAGTGTTGTTGTGATGTACGTGTTGTTCCATTTGTAAAAAATTGTGTTCTACTTCTCTGATTTTGTCAAAAATATTTCCAAATGTTATCTTGTTACAAATATTTAGAGAATCTTTTAACCTCTTAAGCTTGTTCCATAGTTTGTATAAAGAGAACCCCTGCATAGGTAAATTCTAGTTAATTTCAACATGATAGAGGAAATTTTTTATTGAGTTTCCACATATTGAGAAATCTAAAACTAGAACTAGGTTTATATATGATGTTAGATATAGATACTAAGGGGGGGGGGGGGCAGAACACGTTCTGGCTAAATGAGTTATGGTAGTGGTATTAAAGTAGTCTACCCAGTCATAGTTGATTAAAGCTCTATCAAGTTTCTCCATTTGAACTTGTTAGTCCAAGTTAATATTGTTCCCATAAAGCGGGTTTCTTCTAAATTGTATTCCCTAATAGTTTCACTGAAGTCTTCTGCACTATCTATGTTGTAGGTGTTGCATCCCATATGTTCATTAGGAGACAAAATTGTGTTAAAATCTCATATTAACAACCATTCTTTGACTGATTAAGATATTAATTTAAGAGAGTTCCCGAGATTCACTTTATTATATCTCCGAAATTTAGCATAGACTATTGTTAGAGAAAAACATTTATTTAAAGAATTGTGAAAGATAATAGAGTGTAGAAACTTATAGTGGTTGACTAAAGTGTTGATATGGGGTCTTTAGTCTAGAAGAGCCATATTTTGTTGTTTGTGTTAGAACAATAGAGAGGGAAACCTAGTCTAGCAGCAATGATAAAGCTTTTATCTTCTTTAATGAATGGTTCAAGAACTGCTATAATACTAAGATTTTATTTATTGATGACGTGCTTGAGCCTCATGATTGATTATTTGTTTCCTATTCCGCGTATGTTCCAATATTAAAACTTAATCATTTGCTGGATTGTGATTAGGAGATTTGTTGGTCCCAAAAGGGATTTGATAATAACTGAACCTTTTTTCTTCCTTATGTTAGATTCCTTTAGTCTCTGATTTAATATATCTTGAAATTCATCGTCTTCCTCTTTCCTCTTTTGAACAAGTAAAGATGTGTAGCTTCCTATGTTACTCTGTTTATGAGTATATGCTTCAGACTCAACATTAAAAAAAAGGTGAGTAGTCTTCTTCCAAATTATTTATTACATCGATTATTTCATCTTTAGTGTTATCAACTATAGACGGGAATGTAATTCCTTGGTGTTGTGTTTCAGATTTATCATTGGTAGGAGGGCACACTCTAATAGATCTTAGGGTAGTCTTCTGCCATGTCTTGTCATCAATATTAAGTTGAGGAGTGTCCATTTGAGGTAAGTTGGTTTCAATCATGGTACTCTGAGATTTAAGATTATTTTTAGTCTATTATTTTTGTTTTTTGCAGGATTCTTGGTCATATCCCACATGATAACAATGAGAATGATATATGTGTAGATCTTTATAACTAACATGGATCCAGCAGCCATCGTTGCTTTCAAAGACATGAAGATTTTTGGAGATGTCTAACTCGATCCAAGCGTAGCATGCGTTGAAAGAGCCTTGTTCACGGAAGGTATCCAAGTCCTTTATTAAGTGTCCTATAGAGGAAGCAATCGAGGTAATGAAAACATCATTAGAAAGATACTCTGGGATATTTTCTAATCTGATCCAAATAGGTACTATTGGACATTCGATTTTGAGATTAAAATAGGGCATCCATTTGAGTAAATGCATTGATCTGTCCCCGATTGTCCATACTCCGCGAGACTAAATCTTGATCAGGTCAGATTTGAGTGAAAAATCTAGAAACAAGTGTATACAGTCCTAGTTTGAGCATGTAAAATCCCCGTCAATTTTTTTTGATTCAAATAGTTTATTTTAAGTCTGTTTTCTAGGTAAGCCTTTCAAGAACTTGTCGATCAGAGTGTAATATGAAGATGACTTTAACCTTTTGTTGCTACTTTCACAATATTGAATAGAAACGTGATCCTGCTTTTCAATGATGTGTAATGGTCTGATAATAGTAATCAAGTTGAAAGGATGAGCAGTTTCTGCATATGTTTTATTAGGCGATAATTTTGATGGAGAGGTGGTTCTTATAGAGATGAGAGGTGGGAATTCTTCAAACTAGGATTTTGAAAGGACTTCATGCTGGATTAAACTTACAATGGGTGAAGATAAGTCTTAAAGATCAGGATCAACGAAGGCAGCTTGGCAAGAAGCTAAGGAAGTGATAAAGTGATAGTGATTCTTCAATGTAAACTAAGGGTTTCTTAGCCTCTAAGAAAGAAATTCTTGGAGGACTAATTGAAAAGATTTAGTTAAAAAAATCAATAAACTTCCTTTTATTATAAAAGAGATAAATAACAGATTTAAAAAGCATTTATGTAACAGCACGAATCAGAACCATTTAATATCTGATAGCTATTTGAATATTAAAATATAATATATTAAAAAAAATTGTGTTGATAAGGTAAAAAAATTTAGAAAATACAACTTGGGCCAAGAAGAGGACCAATATTTTATAAATTGGTTTAAACAATACATGAGGTTTTAAAACCAGAATATAACTGTATTCGAATTCTGGATATCCAATATCTTGAGCTTCTCTTTTGAACAACACATCCATCTTTTAATATCCATCATTTAGAGGATGAGAGATTATCCTGGTCTTTGGTTTTGAATCATTTACATCTTAGTTTAATTTTACCTATTTTGCATCAAAGAAAATTTTTGGTCAGGAATACCTGCAGCAAAGATTAGTAAAATTATAATAAATAATTGCAATTTAATCATTTAATCTGGTATTCTAAGATAACCAAGATTAATAAATTTTCAAGAAAATAACTGCATTGAGAGGAGCAGGAGAATTGAAAGAAAAAAATCACAATTAGCCTTAGAATTGAGTGTTCATTTGGCTACCCAATCTACAGCATGGTTCTGATCCCTATAAACATGTCTTATGGTTATTTTCGAAGAAATTATTTTCCTGCAAAGGTTAATTAAAAGACAAAGGAACCAAGGGGCTATGGCTTAGAATTTCAGATAATAGAAGAGAATCTATTTCAATGACTAAGTTAGTGATATCTTTATATTTCCATAATATGAGACCTTCAAGTAAAGCTCTTGTTTCCGCAATTAAATTGGTATTTTTACCGTATAAACTACCAATAACATACATTAAATATCTCTTATCATTTCTTATAATAAATCTTATATTCATCATTATTTAAGCAAAAACCATCACAGTTGACCTTATTTTATTGAAAGCAGGAGGATACCATTTAACATAAGAAGTCATTTTTGGATCAGGCAAGGGATGAAAACAACCAATTGAATTAGTTGTTTTGAAGTCACCATTCCAATATAATATTTATGTTTTACTAGATTGGCACAATCAAGATTGGTTATAATCAATATAACTTTATTAATAATACTTTTTGAAGATGTTTTAATGTTTTTGTTATTTGTTTTGTTTCTGACAGACCAAATGGTTCAACATATGATATAGAGATAATAATTTTTATATGGGTTTATTTGATAAGGTTTCCCTCATCAGAGTCGATACTATCAAGCATGATACTAGCAAATGGTAATTAAACTGAAGCCTAAATAAGGCCAAACCGAGGGGTCTTGGAATTATACTGAGGTGACACGCGAACAATATATATATATAAGTCGTGCACAACAGCTAAACCGAGGATAAACCGAGGGACCTTCCCACCATACTAAAACGAATCGCAAGGCAACATTTCATATACCAAACTCGACAGTCAAGCAAATAACCAATTATAAGGCGTAAATATCACCTCATAATGAATAACCAAACAAGGCCGACAGCGGTCCTAAAGAGAACTGAGCGCTAATTGGGAAAACTCTCCTATACGAGATCTTAGACGAGTATAAGCCATATAGAGAAACTTACGCGGTCGTACCGAGGTCGACGAAATAATATCTACAGATCCTAATTCCCACAAGACACAAGAATTATTAACGCGTGATAAAGTAATTTAAAAAGATCCAATGATTATTAAAGACAACTTATGGCTTGAAAATTAATGTAACTAACCACGACTTAATTAATGTCCATAAATGTAGATCCACGATCACATTTAGTGGAATTATGTATCTAGTAAGAGAGAGATTATACCGTAAAGTGTATAAATAGGATCGCGAATGTGTAAATATGTATATTTTCTTCTTGAATCGATAAAATTACTACTTCGAAAATATTTATGAGATTTTCCTCTAACAAATTTAGCGCCGTCTGTGGGAACTCAAAAAAATAAGTTTTGAACCAATGGTAGTAACACGATCTGGGATTGAGAAGGATGTTTATGAGAGAAACACAATTGTTGAAAACCAGAGATCAATGGTGGATCGAGTGGATGTGCAGATTCAGATACCTCTTCCTGGTGACATCAACTTGGAGAACCAAAATGCAAGCACTGGTGAAACCTAGCACTTTTACAGGAAAATATTAGACAATGAGTTACTCACATTGCAAATTCCCAATCTACAACTTAGCTACAAGATTATACATGTCCGTATAATGAACAATTAAGCCAATTAGATCGATCATGAATCCAAATAGCTATCAATGTATCGAACTTGAGGATCCAATAGATATAGATCTAAACAAAGCATCCACACAAATCAAATAAAAAAAACACAGATAAAACCCTAAGGTTCTTGATCTAACGAAATCGCAAGATTTCAAGTAATAGATAAATTTACTTGAAGGAAACTGAAAAACTAACCAGGAGAGGGGAAAAGACGGATGGTTCGAAGAGATGGAGAAAAAAAAAGATATTTTGTGGATTGAAAACCCTAGAAACCCAAAAATGAAAGTTGTAAAATTAAATAAGAACTACTAAGTTTTTAGGTCGTCATAGTTAGCAACAGAGATGTGAGTACTATGGCACATGGTAGTATTTTATCTTATTACATGGATACCATGAATAGGTCCATGCCAATGCTTCCTCCTAGATCTATAGGGCTAGAGATGTTATGTCACCTATCTAAATTTTTTATTTTAAGAGAAATAAATGATGGATTTTAAAATATATTATATATCGGTTGTATGACGAATATGAAACATTGAATATATGTTAGTTATTTTATTATATAAATAATAATATATTTTTTATTTAAAAAAATTACATTGATAAGGTAAAAAAAGACTAAAAATATACAATTTCGGCCAAGAGGCGGACCAATATTACATAAATTGGCTTAAACAATACATGAGGCTTTAAAGCCATAATATAAGAACATATGAATTCTAGATATCCAATATATTGAGCTTCTCCTTTGAACTACACACCCATCCTTTAGAAGCTGATAGCTTCTCATGGTCTTTGGTTTTGAATCCTTTACATCTTAGTTTAATTTTACATATTCTGCATCAAATAAAGTTTTGGTGAGGGATACACTGCCGCAAATTTAAGTACAATTATAATGAGTAATTTCAGTTTAATCATTCAATTTGGTATCCTCGGATATCCAAGATTAATACTTTCCAAGAAAACGGTTGCATTGAGAGGATCAAGGGAATTGAAATAAAATATTCACAATTAGCCTTAGAATTGAGTATCCATTTGGCCACCCAATCTGCGGCATGATTGTGTTATCTATAAACATGTTTTATGGTCATTTTTGAAGAAATTAATTTTTTGTAAATGTTAATTAAAGTACAAAAGAACCAAAAGCCTTCCCATAACTTAGAATTTCGAAAAATATAAGAGAATCTATTTCAATGTCTTATTTAGTGATATCTTTAGATTTGCAAAATATGAGATGTTCAAGTAAAGCTTTTCTTTTTCCAATTAAATGGGTATTTTTACCAAATAACCTACCAATAACATACATTAAATCTCTATTATCATTTCTTATAATAAAACCCCCACTAGATTCACCATTATTTTAGCAAGAACCATCATAGTTGATCTTAATTCTATTGAAAGCAGGAGGATACCGTTTGACATATAAAATCATTTTTGGATCAAGTATGTGATGGAAACAACCAATTTAGTTAGATGTTTTCAAGTGATCAGTCCAATGTTTATGTTTTAATAGATTTTGACAATCAATATTGGTTATAATATCACTTTGCAAAAAGTAAAAAAAATCAATCGAAACGAAGTCGAAGAATAAAAACTCATCGTCTTCACTCGAGAAGAGTAAATCTATCTTAGTTTTCCATCTCACGTGAATTTTATATTGTAACACAACTTTAACTTTTATTAACTAAATCAAAATCAAACACATATCTTTACAAAACTAAATACTTTACAAACAAATAACTTAAACAAAAATGAAAGAAAAAAAAATCAGTCGAGATTGATCAAAGAACAAAAAATCAATATCCATCCGAGAAGAGTGAATCCATCTTCGTTCTCCACCTCGTCTCAAAGATGCACAATATATAATCAAAATTTACTTTGAATCAACGACTGTATAGAAATAATAGGATCACTCATTACAAATTATAATGATTAATTAAACTAATAATAGCCTGTTTGGTATAACTAAAGACCTATAGATCCAAAAATTAACATTTTTTTACCCATTAAAATAAAATCAAAAGAAAACAAATTGAACAAAGACCAAGTCTAATTTAACATTGCATGTATTATTAGTCTTCATCACGAGGTTTGAACGATGCTCATTAACTAAAATTTAAGATGATTGATTATTATAATCATTGTATAAGGATCAAATATCACGGGACAAAAAATCAAAACACGTTGAACCCGAGTTGACCTGACCGGATGATGGAGAATTCAATCCCTCAAATAAAATCAAAATAATTATAAGATATAACTAATAAAATAAAGAAAATTCAATGCAATACCATGGCTTTCAGAATTTTCTAGAAGACATTTTTCAAGTCATGATAATTTTTGTTTGCATTTTTAAAAAAAAAATCACAAATGAAATGAAATAGAATCAAAATTGAAATAAAATCAAGTTGCGTATTAAAAATTAAATCTAACAAAATTTAAAATAAATAACGAACTAAATTGAATTTTATGAAATTATTTTATAACTTTTATTATATATTTAAATAAATTAAATTAAATTAAATTTATCCATTATTTTATTGATATTTTTTGTTGTTATTATTATTATTATTATTATTATTATTATATGTAATATTTTTAATATTTGAACATCGATGACATTATACATAATATAAAATGGATTAATAAAAAAGCGAATAAGTAAATAATACAATAATATATATACCATTATTTAATTATTTATCGAATGATAAAAAAATGAAACTTTAAATTTTGCTCAATGATTTTTTATTTAAATTTAATATTATGATTCAAACTTTACAAAATAATAAAGGGAAAAGTTATATTAGGACACCTTTTGGCTATAATGAGACCTCGAAATAAATAAATAAAATCTTTTTATATGCATTGATCAATTTACCCTTCATATATAAAACCAAATTTTTAACCAAAATAAAATTTTCTTCTTCTTCCTATAGCTTTCTCTCTCTAACTAAACAAAAATTATAAAAACAATTTTGTAAAGAATATTATCATATTTAATATACCTAGTCAGTCCTACAATTCTTCTTAAATGACATACCCCTTTGACTCAGGCGAGCTGGGGATAGCGATTTCAACATTGATCATGTTATTAATATGATTCACCAAGTTGAATCTATAAACCCTAGCCTCCAAAATCCCAAGAACCTTAATCCCTCAAATTTAACTCAAATTCAACAAACAACATACCAAAGCGTCGACAATCACTAGACTAACACATATCTAGAACTTATTTTCCAAAAAATTGAAAAAACAACAGCATTTAGATGAAAATTCGATTTTTTCGGCAGAACCTATAACTCTAGATATCACTAAAAATACCTAACTAAATTGCATAAAATTACATCAATAAGTATATGATTCATACCTTAACGTGTTTGTGAGTTCGGTTTCGAGAAATCTTGAGTTTTGGTTTTTGCCGATTTTGAGAGCTTTTTGCGTGGAGAATTAGAGAAAAGAGGAAGTTTGGGCTGAAATAGAGCTTTTATACCAAGGGTATTTTGGTTATTTTTTGGTTCTCATTATAGTTAAAAGAGATCTTATTATAAAAGAGTCTCGTTATAGCCAAAATGGGTCTCAAAATAGCCTTGCCCAATAATAAATATACAAGTCCCTAATTGCTATTGGTATTTTTAGATTTTTTCAAATTTACATAATTTTTATTCATTAAAAAAACTCTTCAAATCCTTAGAATTCTATTTACTCTATTTATATTATATTTACTAGATAGAAGTATTCTAGAGAGTAATTGTGACAGTTGTTTTAGTGATTCTTTTTAATTTCATCTTGTTTTTATTCTGTTGTATTTGTTTTCCCGAAAGTATATTATATCCAGTATGAATACTCCGTTTTCGATGACTTACTTTATTTCCGATGAAACTCTGATATCTCAGATAAGAAGGTCGACTATGATTCCTTTACTCTATATCTTTTTATTATCAAATGTAGTATTTGATTATTTGTGTATCTAAACTCAATTTTTGAAGTTGATTCGTGAACGAACTTTTTGTAAAGGAGGAGAATTGGATCTTGATTGAAGTTTGTTTAGTTTTTATATCTTTCTTCTAGCTCTGAGGTTAGTGTTTTCATATTCATACTAGAACGAGGGTTTTGAGACGTTTTATTAATGTTATTTTTAGTTACAGTTGCTACGATTTCTTTAGTAAATTATCTTGTAGAATTATGGTAATAGAATTATTTTCCATTCACGTGTACAATACAAACAAAGATATAATTGTTTTTATGTTTTGTTTATTTAGAACAAGGGTTTTGAGACGTTTTATTAATGTTCTTTTTAGTTACAGTTGCTACTATTTCTTTAGTAAATTATCTTGTAGAATTATGGTAATAGAATTATTTTCCATTCACGTGTATAATACAAACAAAGATATAATTTTTTTATGTTTTGTTTATTTAGAACGAGGGTTTTTAGACGTTTTATTAATATTCTTTTTAGTTACAGTTGCTACGATTTCTTTAGTAAATTATCTTGTAGAATTATGGTAATAAAATTATTTTCCATGTGTATAATAAAAAAAAGATATAATTTTTTAATGTTTTGTTTATTTAGAACGAGGGTTTTGAGACGTTTTATTAATGTTCTTTTTAGTTACAGTTGCAACGATTTCTTTAGTAAATTATCTTGTAGAATTATGGTAATAGAATTATTTTCCATTCACGTGTATAATACAAAAAAGATATAATTTTTTTTTTATGTTTTGTTTATTTCGAACGAGGGTTTTGGAAGTGGACCAAAAGCAAATCCGTGCGGGCCAGTGGGCCCAAAGCGGACAATATCACACTATTCCGGAGATCAGAGTATTCTTACTTATATACAAAAGAGGTATAATTTTTTTTTATGTTTTTTTTTTCGGAGGGAATCCGCAGCCGCTACTCAGAGTGCAATGAGTGCGCACAGGGTAAACCCTCAGTCTGACGCGATAGCCTGCAAACCAACGCCAGAAGGTAAACCACACAAGGTGACAGGCTCAGCCGAGAAAGCATATGTAGAGGGACTCGAACTCATGACCTTTTGGTCATAAGAATGTCATACTCAACCAACTCGGCTACCCTTTTGGGTTTTTTTTTAATGTTTTGTTTATTTAGAACGAGGGTTTTAAGACGTTTTATTAATGTTCTTTTTAGTTACCGTTGCTACGATTTCTTTAGTAAATTATCTTGTAGAATTATGGTAATAGAATTATTTTCCATTCACGTGTATAATACAAACAAAGATATAATTTTTTTTTTATGTTTTGTTTATATAAAACGAGGGTTTTGAGACGTTTTATTAATGTTCTTTTTAGTTACACTTGCTACGATTTCTTTAGTAAATTATCTTGTAGAATTATGGTAATAGATTTATTTTTCATTCACGTGTATAATACAAACAAAGATATAATTTTTTTTATGCTTTGTTTATTTAGAACGAGGGTTTTGAGACGTTTTTATTAATGTTCTTTTTAGTTACAGTTGCTACGATTTCTTTTAGGTAAATTATATTGTAGAATTATGGCAATAGAATTATCTTCCATTCACGTGTATAATACAAACAAAGATATAATTTTTTTTATGTTTTGTTTATTTAGAACGAGGGTTTTGAGACGTTTTATTAATGTTCTTTTTAGTTACAGTTGCTACGATTTCTTTAGTAAATTATCTTGTAGAATTATGGTAATAGATTTATTTTCCATTCACGTGTATAATACAAACAAAGACATAATTTTTTTTATGTTTTGTTTATTTAGAACGAGGGTTTTGAGACGTTTTATTAATGTTCTTTTTAGTTACAGTTGCAACGATTTCTTTAGTAAATTATCTTGTAGAATTATGGTAATAGAATTATTTTCCATTCACGTGTATAATACAAACAAAGACATAATTTTTTTTATGTTTTGTTTATTTAGAACGAGGGTTTTGAGACGTTTTATTAATGTTCTTTTTAGTTACAGTTGCAACGATTTCTTTAGTAAATTATCTTGTAGAATTATGGTAATAGAATTATTTTCCATTCACGTGTATAATACAAACAAAGATATAGTATTTTTTTTGTTTTGTTTATCATTGCTGAAATCTATGTAGGAAACGTTTTATGTCGAAATACAAAAAAATAATTCCTCTCTATTTTCATACTCAAACTCATGGATCAAGCTCTTCCTCTAGTAGGTTCAGCTCACGACTCAGATATCAATTGAAATAAATTGGAATATTTGAAAAGAATATAGGATTTAAACACAAATAGTTCATAATAATAATAAAATCAAAATCAAACTCGACCTTCAAGCTTCTACTAGATCAACTTGATTAACTATATTATGGTTTAATTAAGGCACCAATAATCATGTAAACCAGATAGATAGTTACCTGCATAACTTGCTGGAAATTTCGATTGTTAAGATATTTTAGAATGAGTATTCTTGATTTTACACAATGGTTGAGTGTGTTCTTCACAATTACTTTACCTAATATTTGAGAGTGAATTTATTTTGTAGTAAATAAATTATGCTGAATTTCTATGCTCCTTCTTTGTTGCATTCATGATTTAATGGCTGGTGACTGATAATTTTTTTATTCATTGTTTAATTGTCTTATTATGGTTGATACTACACGTGATAGATACTAAACAATCAAAAGAGAGCTATACTATTATTAAAAAAGTATATTTTGGAACAACTTATTTAATTTCTTTCCTTATATTTTTTGTTGAAAAGAAGTGCCATTGCCTTCTATCCGGAATAGAATCAATCAGTCGTGTTACTTATTCGGAAGGAAATTCCACCAAAGAGCTCTCGACAAACTATTGTACCTCTTTTCAAGTTATTCAAGTATAGCATTTTGAGTGAGTTTTTCCAATTTACTTAACATTCTTTATTCACTTCTTGTTGATTATGAAGTTCATCGTCTGCATTGGGGTTGCAAGAACAAAGGTTGTGAAGTTTCTCAAATATATACGACTGCAATTCTTGAAAGGAAGAAACGAGACTAGAAGGGGACATTTACTTGTAACTGAGGTTGAAGGCTAACTAGTTGATTGTTACGGGTAAGACATGAACGTTTGATTTATGTACTATCCAGAACCATTGTAGCTCCACCACCTTCTTTCACCGCTTGGCCTTTGTCTGCTATAGAAAACTTTATTTTTGCGTATAGAAGAGGAAGTTAAGACACTTCAGGACTCCACCATAAGGTATATATTTCTTTATAGAGAATAACCTAAATAAGCTTTACATTAAACAATATAAGGTAAACACGAGGTAAAATATCAATATGATTGTTGTATTTCTCATCAAGTAAAGTCAATCGATTGCTTATATTTTTCTCTTATTTCATAAGTTTTACGTTTAAAGGTAATTTTGTATTTTTTTTTCTTTTTAGACATGTAAAAATTTACCTAAATGTTTCAAAAATTGTCATGGATAATAAGGATGTTAGCTTGGGAATACCCTCAAGGAAAATATATATATATATATATATATATATTTAGCTTGGGTAGTCGAGTTGGTTGGGTAAGACACCCTTGTGACCAAAGGTCATGAGTTCGAGTCTCACTATATACGTTTTTTTTGTTGTTAATATTTATAAATATAGGTTTCTATTTCAAATATAATTTTAAGTTGAATTATATAAAATTTTGCCCCCAAGAGTAATCGAGTTGGTTGAGCAAAGATCATGAGTTCGAGTCTCTCTACATATGTTTTCTCGGCTGAGCCTGTCACCTTGTGTGGTTTGCTTTATGGCGTTGGTTTACAGGCTATTGCATCAAACTGAGGGTTTACCCTGTGCACACTCATTGCACTCTGAGTAGCGGCTGCGGATTCCTTAAAAAAAATATAAGCATAAAGTTGTTGCTAGCATTTGATGCGATTTGTATTTTGGTTGATGTTTGTGGTGGAAAACGGACTTCTTTAGAGATAATAATGAAGACGTTTTCCAAATTTCAAGTGTATTAACTTTGATTTTCCTCATCCAAGCCTTATATATTTTAAATATTACTTTACGAATTGTTTCAAATACAGTATAATTTTATTACTTATAAATAATTTAGTCATTATTTTACCGATGTTTTAATATTTGTTTATCTATTTGGAACAATCCTTTATTTTTAATGAGTAAAATGGAAATAACTTTTTAATAATTGTTTTAATATAAGTAATTAAATTTTAATAGTGTTAATTAACATATTAATCTTTTTAAAACTGTAAATTAATAGCATTAATTTTTTTAATATTTGTTAATTAACATTATTAATTATGTAACAATATTAATTAACTTTTTTTAAATACAAGCTTCAAGCGTAATCATCTAGGATTTGAAGAGATATTTCCTGAATGAAACATAAACTAAATTGATTTTATAGTACTTAAATATTGAATAATATCAATGATATTTCTATGTCCATTACGTAAAATGGAGATGGAATTTTGAGTATGTAAAATAAAGTGTTTAACTGGTCAAAAATTTAATAAAGTTTTAATAGTATTGAATTTTTACTAAATTTTTAACAATATTAATTTTTAAGAGTATTAAAACTTTTAATTTTTTTAAACAAGAATTAAAATTTATTTATAATCAATAAAGAGTTACAAGAGTATGTAACTGAGAGAGTAGTTTGTTTATAACATGTTTACAAAAGAGTTTATCTTAAGACTTTGACGATTTCATTAGTTTGTAGGCTTTGATATTAGAAACTCTTGTTAATGCTCCTCAGTTCATTTTCCTTGTTTAAATGCTTGAATATCCTTGATCCCCCATTGATGATCTTTGTATCAGCATCTAATCCTTTAATCCTTTATTGTAACGTGGTCCTCCAAAAACAAATAAAAACAATGATGGTCAGGGGATACCTGCCATAAGATTAGTTGTATGATAAGTTAGTAAATGTTGGAATCTAAGATATTGATGCAGGAGACGGTTACAATACCTAATCTATTCTAGCTTGCAAGTTATTTTTAGATATTTCTTTTTTTTAGTGTTTTCCTTTTCTAGTTAAGATTCTAGTAATTTTCCTTATTTCTAGGAACTTCCTGTTTTATGCTTTAGGGTTTCTCTATATGCTTTAGTGTTTCTCTATATAAAGAACCTTAGGTGCTATGTTTTAAAGAACTTTTGATCATCATTATTAATCAAAGTCTTCGAGTTTTCGAGATTTGTTTTCCGGTGGATTCCAGAGTTTTTTCTTCAAGTTTGACACCCACGAACTTGAACCTTCAATTCTAAGACCAACGTTTGTTGTCTTAGTGCATCCGACTGCGTCAAGTGGTATCATATCAGGCAATCTCCTACTCTTTTCAAAGCTTGAACAGCTATGGGTGATCAACCAGTAACCAGGGCCGACATGGAGGGTTTCACATCGAGTTTGAACGAATCAACCACGAACCTGGCAAATCTGGTGGCAGCGTTAACTAATCAGATTGCAACATTAACCAATCAGATTTCTAACGCAGGACAAGGAGAAGGAGAATGAATGGGACGAAATCAGAATCGACAAGGCAGACACATACCAGTTGTTGAGGAGCCACCCTGAGTCCGACATGGTGGAAATAACCGACTGCCTGTTAGATACAATCAACAACAAGGCAGGCATAACCGTGTCGCTATTGATGATTCTAGCTCGGAGGAGGAATTGGAAGAGGAAGAGGCAGAACAAGGGAATCAAAATAATCAGGATTACAGAGTGAAAGCTGATATTCCATTGTTCTATGGTACTATGAGTGTCGAAGACTTTATCGATTGGCAAGTTGATGTTGATTGGTTCTTTGATGTTATGGAAGTCTTGGAGAGTAAACAGGTTAAGATGGCGGCTATCCGGTTAAAGAAGACTGCAGCTGTTTGGTGGGACAAATTGGCTATTCAAAAGCAAAGACACAGGAAGGGTCCAGTTAGAACATGGCGCCGAATGAAGCAGCTAATGACTGAGTGGTTCTTACCGGAGGACTACGAGCAGATTCTTTACAAGATGTACATTGATTGTGTACAAGGAAGCAAGACCGTGACTGATTATACAATAGAGTTCTTTCGTTTCTCTGAACGTAGTGACTTAAACGAAGCAGAGAATCAGAAGGTGGCTAGATACATCAGTGGTTTAAAGGGCTCTCTTCAAGGGAAAATAGGGTTACAGACTGTGTGGACAGTTCAAGAAGCATCCAGTCTAGCCTTGAAAGCGGAATTGATGGAGAAATCATCTCGGGGTTTCACAAATTTCAGGAGACCCTCGATCCAGAACAACGTTGAACCAGCCGGAGAAACGGACAAAGGCGTGGTTAACAGAGATTCCAACTCTAACAACAAAGAAGCAAGTAGCTCCATTAGTGGCATTCAGAAGGACAAAGCACCCACTCCGAAACAGAACAATCCTTATGCTAGACCAACCACCGACAAGTGTTTCCGTTGTCAAGGAACAGGTCACAGGTCGCATGTTTGTCCCAGTAGGAAGACGGTTGCATTGCTAGAAGAAGAGGAAGACGACTTTATGGAGAATGAGGAGTATGAGGGAGTTGAATTTGCAGAAGAGGAATCTGAGGATAGAATCAACATTGTTTTACAACGACTGTTGCTATCATCCAAAGAAGAGGGACAACGCAAGAATCTGTTTAGAACGCATTGTTGACAATGGGAGCTCCGAGAATTTAGTTTCTCAAAAGTTGGTGGCATATTTGAAACTACCCACGACTCGTCATGAGAAACCGTATGGTCTCGGATGGGTGAAGAAAGGATCTACAATAGGGGTTAGTGAAACTTGCAAAATTCCTCTATCAATTGGTAAGCATTACAAAGAGGAGATAATTTGTGACGTTTTGGATATGGATGTTTGCCATATTCTCCTTAGGCGACCATGGCAGTACGATAACGACATTACGTACCGAAGACAAGACAATGTGGTCATGTTTACATGGGGGAATCATAAGATTGCAATGGCTCCTGTCAAGGATTTTGCTAGCATTGCAACAGAGAAGAAGTCAAGCTTCCTCGTCATGTCGCATGATGATAAAGAACTTGACAAGGCTGTTAAGGAATCACAGTGTTTTTATCCGGTTGTGGTCAAGGGGTTGATGAGTGCCGTGACGGAGGAGACAACAACTCCACGTGAGGTGTTAGAAATTTTGGAAGATTACAAGGAACTACCTGACAACCTGCCTCCTATGCGTGATATACAACATCACATTGACTTGATCCCGGGTTCTAGTCTACTTAATCTTCCCCACTATCGAATGAGCCCTAAAGAGAATGAAATTTTACGGGAACAGATTGAAGATTTGCTGAAGAAAGGGTTAATCCGCGAGAGTATGAGCCCTTGTGCTGTACCAGTTCTTCTCGTTCCAAAGAAAGGTAATCAGTGGCGAATGTGTGTTGATTCTAGAGCCATCAACAAGATCACAATCAAATCCCGGTTTCCTATCCCTCGGTTGGAAGACATGCTTGATGAGTTGAATGGATCAAAGGTGTTTTTCAAAATAGATCTTCGAAGTGGGTACCATCAGATTCGAATCAGGCCTGGAGATGAATGGAAGACTACTTTTAAGAGTAAAGACGGATTGTACGAGTGGTTAGTGATGCCTTTCGGCTTGTCAAACGCACCTAGTACTTTCATGAGATTAATGAATCAGGTTCTCCGTCCTTTCATTGGGTCCTTTGTAGTAGTTTACTTCGATGATATTTTGATGTATACCAAAGCCAAGGACGACCATTTAGAGTATGTACGGCAGGTGTTACAAGTCCTCCAAGAAAATCAGCTGTACGTGAATTTAAAGAAATGCACATTCTGCAAAAGCCAGCTGCTGTTTTTGGGGTTTGTCGTTGGTGAAGATGGGATTCAAGTAGATGAAGCCAAAGTGCGTGCAATAAAAGACTGGCCCGTTCCCAAAACTATAACTGAGGTACGCAGCTTTCATGGTTTGGCTACTTTCTACCGGAGATTTGTAAGAGCCTTTAGTACTCTTACCGCACCTATTACCGAATGCTTGAAGAAATGGAAGTTTCATTGGGGACCAGAACAAGACGAGAGTTTTGCATTGATTAAGGAGAAGCTTTGTACTGCTCCTGTGTTAGCATTGCCAAATTTTGATAAGATATTTCAAGTGGAATGCGATGCTAGTGGTGTAGGAATTGGTGTTGTGTTATTTCAGGAGAAAAGACCAATAGCTTTCTTTAGTGAAAAGCTAAGCGAAGCACGGCAGAAATGGAGTACTTATGATCAAGAGTTCTATGCGGTATTTCGAGCTCTTCGACAGTGGGAGCATTATCTGATTCAACGAGAGTTTATTCTGTTCACTGACCACCAAGCTCTGAAGTTTCTTCACAACCAGAAAGTGATAAATAAGATGCATGCTCGTTGGGTAAGTTTTCTGCAAAAAATTCCTTTCATTATTCAGCATAAGTCCGGAGCTCTTAACAAGGTGGCTGATGCTTTGAGTAGAATGGCTTCCTTGCTAACTACCTTAGCACATGAGATTGTGGGTTTCGAATTTTTGAAAGAGTTATATGAAAGTGATGCTGAATTCAAGGAATTATGGGACAAGTGCAACGGTAAGCATCCTTCTGCAGACTTCCATATTCGCGATGGCTATCTTTTTAAAGAAGACAGACTGTGCATTCCTTGCTAGTCTTTACGAGAGAAGCTGATCCGAGAGTTGCACAGTGGTGTTCTTAGTGGTCATTTGGGATGGGATAAGACAATTGCAAGCTTGGAGGAAAGGTACTATTGGTCGCACCTTAGGAAAGACGCTGGAGCTATTGTTCGGAGGTGTTTTGTTTGTCAGGTTTCTAAGGGACAATCTCAGAACACAGGTCTTTACATGCCGTTATCTGTTCCTGAAGATATCTGGCAGGACCTATCTATGGATTTTGTGTTGGGGTTGTCGAGGACGCAACGAGGTGTGGATTCTGTGTTTGTTGTTGTCGACAGGTTTTCCAAAATGACACACTTCATTGCTTGCAGAAAGACCGCAGATGCAACCAACATAGCCAAATTATTTTTTCGGGAAGTTGTGCGTCTCCATGGGGTTCTGAAGTCAATAGTTTCCGACAGGGATACTAAGTTTCTCAGTCACTTCTGGATTACATTATGGAGAATGTTTGGAACAAGTTTAAAACGAATCTCTACAGCTCATCCCCAGAGTGATGGGCAAACCGAAGTCACAAACAGGACGCTGGGTAACATGATTAGAAGTATTTGTGGTGATAAACCGAAACAGTAGGATTTAGCTCTACCGCAGGTCGAGTTCGCTTACAATAGTGTCGTACATTCCGCAATAGGGAAATCACCATTTACGTTGGTATATACCTCTGTCCCGAAGCATGTGGTTGATTTAGTTCCACTACCGAAAGCTCATGGAGTTAGTGCATCAGCTGAAGATATGGCTAAAGACATTTTGGACACTAAAGAAGTAGTCCGAGCTAGATTGGAAGCAACTGGGCAAAAAAACAAAAGGGCAGCACATAAAAAACGGAGGCTCAAGGTTCTCAACGAAGGTGATGAAGTAATGGTGTTTCTCAAGAAAGAAAGGTTTCCAGTCGGTACTTATCGTAAGCTTCAGCCTCGCAAGTATGGCCCATTCAAGATTTTACGAAAGCTTAATGACAATGCTTATGTGGTAGATCTACCAGACGACATGAGCATCTCTCATACGTTCAATGTAGCGGACATCTATGAGTATCATGCCGCTGGTGTTCTTTATCCAGATAAGAACTCGGGGACGAGTTTTTTGGAGGTGGAGGAGACTGATGCAGTAGACGGTTACAATACCTAATCTATTCTAGCTTGCAAGTTATTTTTAGATATTTCATTTTTTAGTGTTTTCCTTTTCTTGTTAAGATTCTAGTAATTTTCCTTATTTCGATTCTAGTAATTTTCCTTATTTCTAGGAACTTCCTATTTTAGGCTTTAGGGTTTCTCTATATACTTTAGGGTTTCTCTATATAAATAAATTTTGATCATCATTATTAATCAAATTCTTCGAGTTTTCGAGATTTGTTTTCTGGTGGATTCAAGAGTTTTTTCTTCAAGTTTGACACCCGCGAACTTGAACCTTCAATTCTAAGACCAACGTTTGTTGTCTTAGTGCATCTGACTGCGTCAGATATCTAACATTGATACTCTCAAACAAGAGAATAGCAATTAGTTAGGAAGGGGTTTGATCCGGTAAGAAAGATACATTAGATTTTGATATAATTATGTGTTTTGCCACCCAATCACCTGAACATTTTGTTCCCTAAATATATGATTTATAACCATAGTGGAAGCAACCATATTTTTACAGCATATAATTAAAAGATTAAGATACCACGGAGCAGTACCTTTACCTAAAATTCCAAAAGAATCAAATAATTTAATTCAATGTCAACATATTTATAATTGTTTAGTTTACAATAGAGTAGACCATCTAGCATGGCTCTAGATTCCGCAGATAATGGGTTGTTTTTTCCTATAAGAGAACCTCTAGCATAGATGAGATCACATGTTCATTTCTAAGTACAAAACTACTGTTAGCCTCACCATTTGTGAGACATGAGGCATCACAGTTAAGTTTGACTCTATTAGATATAAGAGGATACCATTTAATGTATAAGTAGTGCTTAAAGTTAGCTAAATGATTGAAACAATGAATTTCATAGACTATTTTATAATCACCTATCCAATGTTCATATATGATAATCTTTGAAGAATCTAGAGATGCTATTATGTATAAAACATTTCAATTATATGTTTGGAAGACGCTTTAATATTTTCATGTTTGGATTTATTCATGGCTTTCAAGATTGACCATACTATAATTAAAGGTAAAATGGATCTTATATGGGTGTTTTTTAATGTGGAGAAGAACCATAAATTAATAATATGAGTAATTCTCATATGATTACTGATGTTGATCCTAAATAAATTAGTGAAATAAGTCCACACATCCTCAGCAACAGAGCAAAACACAGAAGTATGATTGATGTTTTCAATATTTAAACAACGGGGACATTTCTATGCTAGACTAAATCCTTTCTTTGTATGTTTGTATCAACTGGTATTAAGTTATTTAATATTCTACAAAGAATGAAATAACATTTTTTTAGAGAAATATTATTCCAAACCTTATGAAGTATATTAGATTTAATGTTTTCCCTAATTTCATTCCAGGTTGCTATTAAAGAGAACTTACCATCATATGATACTTTCCAAAGAGAAGTATTATCATAATCAAGGTTCCGGGGAATTTGTTGAATCCTATTAATGTCTGAAGGGAGAACATTTTCCTATAACTTATTTAAATTCTAATAATTATTTAACCAATAATATGAAACTTTATCTTGACTATACTAGAAATGGGTTACATTTATGGTTAAGGTGATCATAGGATGTGTATGACACCATTTATCGAGCCAAAAGTCTATATTACCTTTACCATGATGCTAATATACAAATTTTTCTGCTAACTCTTTAATTTTAAATATCATTTTCCAAACCTTTGAATATTTTTGTTTTTGTTGAGTTTGAAGAGGATATATATTAGGAAAGTATATGGATTTCATTAGTTTAGCCCAAAGTTTTTTGTTTTCTCTAATACTAAACCAAAGTTTGTATGATATGACTAATTGAGTATCGTTTATTTTCCTAATACCTAGGTCATTTCCATCATATGGCTTGTAAATTCTTTTCCATTCTATCCACATTATTGGTTTTGTTTCATTTTGACCCCATAAAAATTTATTCAACAAAATGTTAATTATGTTTATGACATTTTTTTGTATCTCACTGTTTTTCATGTAATAGACTGAATACGCTAGAAGAATTTATTTAATAAGAATCAGTCTCCCACCAAATAAAAGTGTTTTGAAATTCTATTAAGAGATTTTACTTCTTATTTTTTCAATCAGTTTGACAAAATAACTGGACTTTGAGCTTGGGTGAACTAATATTCTTAGATATTTGAAAGGTAAATTGATATGTTTGAAGCCTAATGTATATTCTAGAGATGTTAGTAACCTTTTAGAGTTATATCTCAATGAAGTGTAAAGATGGTTTAGTTTTTTAATTCCATGTAATAGAAATTCTTCAGCATTAATGAACAAGTTGGGTGATAAAGGATCACCATGCATGATCCCATTGGTAGAAGAAAAAAATCCAAAAGAAATGTCATTTATAATGATTGAATAATAAACATTTTCAATGCTTCTTTCGATTAAGTTAATGAAATGGTGATTAAAACCAAAGGCTGGTATTATATTATAAATGAACTGAAAGTTTAACCTATCAAAACCTTTTGCCATATAAAGATTTATGATAATGTTTCCTCTTGTGTAATTAAAATATTTTCATGAATGCTTTTATTTTTCACAAAATCTTCTTGTTCATCAAAGATTATTTTAGGAAGTATTTTGGCAATTCTATTATTTAAGATATTTGACAGTATTCTATTGAATATTATGCAAAGACTCATAGGTCTAAAATTTGTCTAATATAGTGGATCAGTTGTTTTTAGTATGATATATATATATATATATATATATATATATATATATATCAGTTGCAAAAATTCCTTTATGAAATGAGATGTCATTAAATTAAATTGTAACAATTTCAAAGATGTCACGTTTTACGATTGTCCAACTTTCTTGAAAAAATACGGGGCTGAATCCATCAACTCTAGACACACTATTAATGTTAAGATTAATGATAGTGTTAAAAATCTCTTTCATTGATGGCTTTTGCATTAACAATTGATTGTTTAGTTCAGAACATAACTTAGGAATAATATCATTAATTGAATTAAATTTTGATATGGTGTTTTGACAGTTTAAGATATGTGTAAGGTAGTTAACTGCTGAATCACCAATTTGATTATGATCGTCATACCAAGTGTTGTTAATTGTTATTTTGTGAATGATATATATTTTTCGTTATTTTGCTGACAAAATTATGAAAAAATTTGGTGTTTTTTGTCACCATCTTTAGCCCAAATAGTTGCACTTTTTTGGTGCCAGAAGATTTCTTCTCTGGCAAGCAAATTCAAGTGAACAACTCTTGCTTTTGAAAGAGTAATTTTTTTCTAGAATTTGTTGATTCTTCCAGTTTACTTTTAGAAATCTTAAAATCTTCCTCTACTTTGGCAATATTATCAAATATATTGCCAAAGATTTCTTTGTTCCATGTTTTTAATGATTGTTTGAGCCTTCTTAGTTTTGACCAGAAGACGCATATAATTACCATACATGGGATCTTGCAAACTAGATTCAAAAGTTTTCATAAATTTAGGGTGATCAATCCACATATTTTGGAATTTGAAGGAAGGTTTAGATATATTTGAAGAGGTGGAAATAGATATCACTAAGAGTGGGTGATCTGAGCCAGTATTGGCCAAATATTTCACCTTAATGATATCAAAATGTTCACTCCATTAGGCATTATGAAGAGCTTTATATAACATTTCCCATTTATTGTTATTTGACCAGGTGATATTTGATCATGAGAAACCATAATCATCAAGGTGATAGTCCATTATAATATTGTTGAAATCATCAATTTCTCTCAAACATAGAGTGAAACAAGCCATTTGTTTAGAAGATTTAGAAATAATAGTGAAATCACCAGCTATAATCTAAGGTAAATTTGTCCCAGAAATATATTTTAGATTATCCCAAAGAGGAAATCTTTGGGATATGGTGCATCTTGCATACACTATGGTGACAAGAACTTAAGTGTTTGAAGCAATGTGATGCACCATAGTGTGGAAAACTGATCATTATTGTCAAGTATTTAAACTTTAAAATTATCCTTCCAAAAGAGTCATATTTTGTTATTTTTATTTGGTAAATATGTTTCATAACCAAGTTTTTTTTATATCTTTTCAATTTTTTCTATAAAAATCATTGGCTCTTGAAGATCAATAAAGTCTATTTTATCATTTTTAGCAATGTTTTTAATTCTTCTTAAAGTTCCTTGGTTACCCACACCTCTTGTATTCTAGTTTAATAATTATGATCATTTAGATGTTGATATTTGGTGTGGATAAAAATAGCCTGAGGTTAGGCTAGTAATTTTAAGTAGAGTTTCAGGGTGGTGTATGGGTGTTTCAAGGTGGTGTAAGGGTGTTTCAAGGTGGAGAGAGAATTAAGCAGCTTGGCAGCAGTTAATTTTTGTTACCCATAGTTAATGCTGGTGGTTGGGTATTTATAGTATGATGTTTGGGCCCTTATGGGCTTTCGGGTCATGTTTAATGGACCCGGGTCATGTTTAAAGACCCATGAGTTTTAAGCAGGAGGGCAGGTAGCTTAGTCAGGAAGTGTTTAGGTTTTTTAGTACTTTAGTCATAGTTCGAACAACCTTAGGCTCACAGTGTTCGAAGTGATCTGTTCGGTCAAAAAGTTCTGTCCGATTTATGTTCTTAGTGTCTGTCCGGTTTTCGGAGAGATTTACACTGATCTTCCCTTCCGGGGAGTATCCTGAATTCGGACTCATCAATATTGAGGATCTGTTAGATCCTCTGATATTCAATGGCTTGTTAATTAAATTACGCTTAAGGCTTTTAATCTTTGGTCTGGATGATTTTTTAGAGATTATCTTTGATGTATCTTTTTCCACAGGTGGTTTAATGTGGACCGGTGATAAAGGTATGCTTAATGTTGGTCCGGATTTAGGAGAAACAAATTCATTTTTAGAAATATCTTCATCCGTAAGGATATTGAAAGAATTAGCTAAATTAATGAATTAAATCGCTTCAATCACATCACATTCAGAGACTTTCGGAGGATCAATTGATTGGTTTAAGAATAATGTTTTACCATTTTTGCAATTTGTCTGATGGTTTTCAATTGTAGAATTTAAATTCATCTGATCCAAAGAATTCTGATTATTATTTGGTTTTTCTTTCTTTAGAATGATGATTTTCAATTCTATTTTTAGATTGATTCTCAGATTTAGTTAAGTTATGTTGAGTGATATTTTGTTCAAGAGTATCCTTGTTATTGGTATCCACAATTACAAATCTAAGTTTTGGAACCCAAACTTCTTTAGATTGAAGTGTGGGTTGCTGAATATTTTGTCTATGTTTTAAAGAGATAATATTTCTTGAATCTATTTTGTTTCTTTCTTCCTTATTACAATATTTATCATTATACCCAAAGTGTATACAAATTTTACATTAAGCAGGCTTGCCACCATATATAATATCCTGCCAAAATCCATATTTTTCCCAAAGAAATTTCATATTCTTTGGGGAAGAGTTTTAGAGACATCAGCAATGAGCCAAGCTTTACACATGTTAAAGCTTGCTCGATTTTTCCAAGGAACCCAAATTTCCAAAAGCAATCCAATTGATATGGAAATTTGGGTAATAGAATCAAGTATTGTACGTGATCTTAGGAATTTTTTGTAGAGAAATCCAAACTAGAGTATGTGAGGAGACACAAGTTTACGATGGAAATCTCGATACCATTTTAATATTCTATAAGAATGGTTCCTTATAGATCTAACAGAACGTTTCCAAAAGGTTTTAACATCATCTATTAAGTTGAATTCAGTATATGCACTAGAGAATCTATATGATGTTAAACACACTATAAAATCATTAAGAGATGAACATCCAAATGAAAATTTTGCAATCAAGGTAATTTATGATAAAGAGGATAAATAGAACCTATATGCATAATAAAATCTAATGGATTCGCAATCCTCTTGGACTTTATGAATCACGTTATGGTGGATAAATTCATTTCTTGAGTATCTTAGTGTCTCTACGTGTGATTTAGGGACTGAAATTTTTTGTTGAGTTACAGGCTCAAATGTTGGATTATTAACCATGGTTGCTGAAGTCCTTTTCTGGATTTCTTGATAATTTTTGCTAATTCTTTTGAAGAAAGACTTTCTTGATTTGGGGATTTGCCTTGTGGATTTTGAAATTGTGCATCCCTATTTTTTTTATCTTAAATTAGGGTTTTTCCTTGTCAATGATGAATCTTGAATTAAGGTTTTTCCTTTTCAATAATGAATCTTGGAATAATGTTTGCCAAATATATTTACCTCGAGTTGAGGTAATTTCTCTATCTCAACATTAATCGACACCAAAACCTAATTTCTTTCAATTTAGCCCCAAATCAGAAGATATCTTGTTACAGATCTCCCTGAAGTTATTATTCGTCTGATTCCTTCAAAATATGAGAAGAAAACCCTTATTCTTCTTCCAGGTTAAGAAATCCTTCTTCTCACTCGAACCCTAAATTATATCAATTTCAGCTCAAATAAGTGATGGATAACGATTAGATAATGATTGTTCTTCTTTTAGATAGCAGCTTCGACTGATCTTTCTAATGGGGTGAAGACGCTTTCGAATTTACAGAATCTGAGATGAAACGGGAACGGTTTTGACTTTTAAGAGAGAGAGTTCTCTTTATTGAAAGCTATAGGATTTCTTAGAACGTTTCTTCTTTTTTTACATTTCACAGTATTAAAACTGCTAAATACTTTATTTTAACAGTAATAATAAAATGCGATTAATTAAATTAACCAAATTGAAGATGAATATCGCTTCAAGAACTCACCCAACCTTCATTCATTCTGATGATTAACTTTATCATCGAAGTCCAATCCATGGAAGAATTCTCTGTTCTTCGTGCTAATGATACGGTTAATCCTCAACAACAACCAAGAAAGAAATATGTTGATTTATTCAAGAACGATGATTGCTCTGCTTCATTAAATCCCAAATTCATCCAAAAAACAGAGCATCACTACTCTGTCCAATATAGAGAGGAGGTTAAAGAAAATCTGATAAAAATATTAAGAACAACTCTGATAGGCAAGTTCAGCAATGGAGTACCCTTGAAACTTGACAGTTTCTTATATACTTTAAAATTCAGGGCAGTTTTCAACTACGAAGTCTGTGACTCCCACCACATTTTCTTCGAATTTGAGTTAAAGGGAGATGTTACCAAACTATGGTCAAGAAATGTATGGAGATTTGATGATTCCGTTATGAGAATTTTAAGATGGATTCGCTTTGAAAACTTGCCGGAAAGTTTGTATGATATCGGACTGGTGAATGATATTGCTGCTGCTATAGGACCAACGTATAGAGTGGTTGTTCCTTAGAAAAATCGCGCCCATACCAATGCTTGCTATGCGCAAATAGAAATTGATATATCTAAAAGCTTGAAAAGAAAATTGTGGATCGGTTTTGGGAACAATGATGGTCATTGGATTTCAATCAGTTATAAAAATATTCCATCATATTGTAACTGTTGTTATCATATTGGGCATAAGTCATCGGAATGTAAAAAAGCTCTTAAGAAAGTGGAAGAAATTGCAGTAATGGAAGAAACCAGTAAAGTTGAAGATGTCAAAGATGGAAAAGAAGATAAAGAAAAGCAATATGTGGATGCAATTGGTTCAAGAAATACTCAAGTCTTTAAAGTTTATAGGAGAAAGTTAATCGATCATCACTCAAAAAGAACAAGCTGATGGAAAGGATGAAAGTAGTAATGAAATGAATCAAGATGTTCAAATTAAGAATAAACAAGTTCAATTGAACAATTCTGTTCAACATCAGGTTGAAAGCAATACTAATCAGTTACATTCACCAGAAAGCAGTAAAGAAATTACAGAGGCTATAGAAAATATAGATGATGAACATCTTAAGGAACATTCTCATGATCCTAATATTGGTAGTTGCTCCCCTTCTCCAACGTTCTCTCCATAACAAAGCTTCAATGAAATCATATCCTCCAGACTGAAAATTGCAAAAAGAAGAAGATCAACTGGTAAACTGTCTATCAAGTCTCTTAGTTCAAGAGACAGATTCTACAAATCTTATTCTGATAATGATCAGAGCTATTAGTTGGAATGCAAGGGGTGTGAATAACAAGTCTAATTTGAGAATACTCAATTCTATGATTAGGATTGAGTGTATTAAGGTACTTGCTATTCAAGAGCCTATGTCTAAGTATGATAAAATTAAAGAGGTTGCTGATACTCTTGGTTTTAGTGAATGTTTTGCTAATATTTCCAACAAAATATGGATTTTCTGGATGGAAGATGTTAATATTAACATTGTTCTAAATGTTGAGCAATGTGTTCATATGGAGATTTATTACCCTGGTTTTAATGAAAGAATTTACCTCACTTCTGTCTATGTTAAGTGTAACCATGTTCAGAGAATTGATCGTTGGGAGAGCCTTATGGATATTGTAGACAATGAAAAGGCTTGGATGTGTGTTGGTGATTTTAACATTATTTCATCTCATGATGAGCAGCTGGGTTGTATATCTAACTATCAGGCCAGCATGGATAATTTTAATACTACTATAAGGTTTTGTAGTCTCAATGATGCTGGTTATAGTGATTCGAAATTTACTTGGTCAAGAAGCAACAAATGGAGAAGGCTAGACCGGGCTCTTGTCAATGATAAGTGGATGCTCACTTTTAAAGAAACCCAGATTTTTCACATGGTCAGAACATGTTCTGACCATGCACTTTTACTTATTTCTGCTAAATCTATTGAAACTAATGATTCAATTTGTAAAAAAAAAAGAATTTTAAGTTTTTAAACATTTGGTCCAATGATGATTCTTTCCTTAGTGTTGTTGAGCAGGATTGGAAGCAGCCGATCTTTGGCCATCCTAGCAACATTTTTTGGTACAAATTAAGAAGACTCAAAAGCTTTTTAAAGGCTTGGAATAAAGATAGATTTGGGAATGTTTTTGATAGTGTAAAAGAAACTGAAAACAATGTCAGAAAGATGGAGATTCTTCATTATACTGCTACTAATCAGCAATTTCTTGCTAATTTAGCTATGACCAACAGTCTTCACTTAAAAGCCCTAAGGAATGAAGATTATTTCTGGAGAAAAAAAGTGTTTTAATAGCTGGTTACAAGAAGGAGATGGTAGCTCTAAGCTTTTCTATAGTTATGTGGCTAAGAAAAGAAAGAAAAATGAAATCAAGAGTGTGAAAGAAGGTGATACCTGGATTCTGAAAAAGGAGGAGATTGGGAAGTCTGCTGCTGATTACTTCAAAAATATCCTCATGTTTGACCCCTATAAAAACAAGGAAGAAGAGGATAATATGCTTAATAACAAGAACTTTGATTGTATCCCCTCTATTGTTAATGTTGTTGACAATGAAAAGCTGTTTGCTAGAACTACTGAAGATGAGATTTGGAGTATAATCTGTAATATGAAAAGTGATAGTGCACTGGGTATCGATGGTTTCAATCTCTACTTCTGTAAACATTTTTGGTGTATTATTAAATGTGATTTGTGTAATGCATTCAATTCTTATCTTCAGGGTGGCTCTATCCCAACATGATTATTTTCCACTGGTATTTGCCTAGTCCCTAAGACCATCAACCCTACTTGGTGGAATAGCTACAGACCTATTGGGTTATGCACTCTTGTCAACAAAATTTTCTTTGTCTTATAAACCACAGGCTTGCTAATGTTTTGCCTAAGGTTGTGTCTTCTGCTCAGCCTGCTTTTGTGAAGGGGAGACTCATTCATGATAATATTTTGCTTGCTAAAGAATTGCTCTATTATATCAACAAAAAGCATAAAACTGGAAATACTATGATTCAATTAGATATATCGAAAGCTTTCGACAGAATCTCTCACTCTTTCATTATTAAAATTCTTCATTCTTTTGGCTTTAATCATAATTTTGTTAGACTTATTAGAAAGATGATTTCTCATGTTCATGTTTCTTTGCTTATTAATGGTGAAACATTCGACTATTTTCACATGAAAAGAGGATTAAGGCAGGGAGATCCTATCTCTCCTAGCCTCTTTATCCTTGATGAAGAATTTCTCAGCAGAGGACTGAACACTCTATATAATAACCACCCTAAAATGTGTTACGCCTCTAGAACTAAATGCATTATTCATTGTATCATGTTTGCTGATGACATTTTAGTGTTTACAAATAGTCTATCTAACTCTATTGATAAGCTGAGCTATTTTCTAGATTTGTATCAAAATATTTCAGGTCAAGCCATAAACAAAAGTAAAACGAAGCTGATCATTTCATCTAAGTCCCACTCTTCAAGAATTCAAAGTCTCATGTTACAAACTGGATTTGATGTTGACTTTCTGCCTATCTCACACTTGGGAATTACTGTCTCAAATAACAACAAAGCTAAGGTCTACAATCCTATCTTAAACAAGATGAATGATAGAATCACTGAGTGGGATAGTAAATTACTCTCCTATGGCGGTAGGTTATCCCTTATAAACAATGTCCTCTTACCTATTACTTATCATTGGTTGCAATGTTGTGAAATTCCTAAAACTATAATTAGCAAGATTGAAACTAATTTTAATAGATTTCTCTGGAGAACAAAGTACAATAAAAAAGTTATACACTGGTCTACCTGGTCTTACATTTGTAAACCTTTTAGAGAAGGAGGACTGAATATCAGAAAACTTGATGATATTCAAAATTCCTTCTCACAAAAGTTATGGTTCAAGTTTCGTAAAAATTGTTGTTTATGGTCAAATGTCATGAATGATATTTACTCTAAAGATGCTCATCCATTGTATATCAATAACAGAAAAGGATCCTTAGTTTGGAACAGGTTGTGTAGTATAAGAGAGCAAGCTGACAGAAATATTACCTCGGTCCTTGGCAGAGGAAATATTGACTTCTGGAAAGACTCTTGGCATAATCTTCCGGCCATAGCCAGTGAAAAAAACATTAGATGGTACCTTGACGTTAAAGTTAACTCATTTTGGCAGAATAATACTTGGAAATTTAATGAAATGCAAGAAATAATTTCTATTGACAGAATGAAAATGATCCAAAAGCTTAGAATCACTGACAAGGAGGATATCATTTGCTGGAAGCCTTCTAAAGAAAGTAAATTCAACCTAAAGCAGACTTGGGATATCATAAGAGTCAAACATACTTACTCTAACCTATTTATGAAGATTTGGAACTCAAAAATCCCTAGGAAGTTCTCTTTTATAACCTGGAAGCTTATGCATAACTTTATTCCTCTTGATTTCATTATGAAGAAGAAGCATATTAGTCTTGCTTCTAAGTGTGTTTTTTTGTGAAAGTTGCGAGGAAAAGAATCATTTATTTGTTAACTGTACTTTTGCATGGCAGATTTGGAGATGGTTTGCTTGTGTTTACAAAATCAAAATCAAAAGATGCATGGTTCTTTCTCATTTACTAAGATGCTGGTTTTGGTTTTCAAAGAGAAAATTTCACATCACTCACTTAATTCCCCAAGCTATTTGTTGGGTGATTTGGAAAGCTAGAAACGAAATCAAACACAAAGGAGTTCTATTCACTGTTATAAAGGCTATTGATCTAATCATTAACATAATCAAGGGAGTAGAGGTCTCTGCTAAACTCAATCATAAACACTGGTCTATGTCTTTTAGTGCAGGTGTAACGTTAGGCTGTTGTTCAATTAAAAACCAAAATAAACATTTGTACATGAGATAGATCCCTCCTCTGCAATCCCGTATTAAAATGAATGTTGACGGTTCTTGTATTGCTAATGGTGAAGCTGGAACTGGTAATATCTTCAGAAACATAACTGGTGAAATTATTCAAGCCCGTGGAAGTCTCATGGGAAAATCTACTCCACTACAAGCTGAAACCATGGTGATGCTGGAAGGCTTACCGATTTGCTACAAAAAAAACTTGACTCATGTTGACGTTGAGTCTGATTCTTTGATCCTTATCAATCAACTTTCAAATGCTACCAAAACTGATTTTGAAGACCCAAATGTAAGTTATTGTCGAAAGTTTCTTAACAAAAGCATGAACTTAAAGCACATATCTAGGGTCCAAAATCAAGCAGCCGATTGGCTTGCTAAATGTACCCTAAAGCGTAAACTAAAGCTCAATATCCAGCCGTCCAATGCTCCCCCTGAACTACTTGCAATCACGTTTCTTGAAAGAATTGGACTGAGATACATTCAAAATGATTAAACTTCTCTTGGAGCCTTGGATACTGCTTTGGTTTTCTTTATTTTTTAGGATTGATCAGGCTGTTAATGAAGCTACAAAAAGATGAATTTTACCGTAGATTACTGACAGAGAGTTGTTGGTTTGATGTTGTTAGTTGAATGAGAGTCTTTCATGACTATGGTTCTTTGTGTTTTGTTGGCGATGGGAGTTGTCCTAACTTTCAAATTTAGTTTCATGGGATTTGGAGGGAGAAATTGGCTCTTTTTTTATTTCCTTTCAAATTTGGGAAATATCTTATGAACCCTAGATCTTGTAATATAAAATTAGTTATTAATAAAGTTTTTCTATTGAAAAAAAAACAGTAATAATAAAATAATATAGAAAGATATTCTTCACATCATTGATTATTCTCATAAAAATAAACACAAAAGTGATTTTTTTGGAATTGTAATTTAAAAAATACGAACTTTAAGAATATATATTAAAACTGCTAAACAATCTATTTTAATAGTTTTATAAAGTTTAATGAAGTTTTAAGAGTATTAATTTATAATAGTTTTAAAACTATTATACGATCTACATTTCTAAAAATGTTTTCGAAACATATCCTTCACAACACTTGTTTGATTTGTCCCATAAAAATAAAGACAATGGTGGTTCCATTTTTGGAATTATAATTAAAATGATACATACTTTAAAAAAATAGAAAAAACCTATTTTTTGTTAGTATTATAATGACGGGGTGGAGTATTAAATTATTTTCATTAGTAGTTGGTACCAAAAATGGATAATGGTATTAGGGAAAATTAATTTCATTGTCATATTTATTCTTTCTCAATCTAATTTTTTCAAAACAACTTTTAACACTTTGCTTTTATCTTTTTACCATTTATTTACCTTCTAATTTATATTTTTATGTCATTGTACACTATCCACCTATATTCCCAACAATCACATTATTTCATCAATTCACCCCACCATATATCATATAACTTCTAAAAGTAAACCCTAAAAATCCAAACATTTAAGTTTTTTTTAAAAAAAATTACTCATAACTTAATGGAAGTGGAAAACATTCAAACCAAATAATCAACAACGGAGAACATCATCCAAACAACCAACAAAGTAATATAATATTGTATTTTAGTTGTACACTCATTTAACATCAAAATCCATTTTAAAAAAAAACAAATTCGGAAATACCGATTTTGCAGATTCAGTTCCGAGATACCCACTCAAATTTAACTATTTTTACAAGAAAACAACTAATTCTGAGATAGCCACTCAAAATTAATTATATGTTTTTTGAAAAAAAACATATAATTATGAGATCCTAACTCAGAATCACATGCAATAGTTTAGAAAAATAACCTAAAAAGCATTAGCCAACACCACAATCATTTACGGGCATATAATGAAGAACAAACAAAAAAGAGAGTTTTCGAAGGTTCATTGAAATCGATATCTAAGAGAAAAAAAATCCATGGAAATCGATTTCATGAACTTTTAAAAAAATAGAATCGATTTTAAGAAAAAAAAAATCAAACAGAGTTTTGAAAGGGTTCATGAAATCGATTTCATGAATCTTCGGAAGTTTCTGGGAATTGATTTCGAAAAAAAAGTTTATGAAAATCGATTCCATGAAAAAAAAAGTTTGATAGAATCAATTTGAGAAAAGAATCAAATAAAATTTACTGAGTTTGGGCAAATAAAAGAAATGAATGTTTTTGTATTCATAAAAAATGTGGATGAATTCTTTTTTAAAAAAGTAACATAGATTTTTTCTTCCCGCATCCCTCCACCAGCTTACTGTGAAGAGAAGAATCAAAAAGTAACATAGATTTTATGCAATTTTTTTTAAGCATAAAAAAATAAAAATAAAAAAATAATTATTTTTTCCACGACATTATTTGGTATAGCATTTGACCTAATACTCGTCTTATTATATAAAAGTCACCCTAAGTAACAATATATATATATATATATATATATAGTTATTAATATTTCTATTCACTAATATTCATTATATATAAATAGTTACAGAATATACTAATATTCGTACTTTTGTGGTATTACTAATATTCGTACTTTTGTGGTATTACTATAGTAAAGTACAGGTTTACTGTTTGCTGTAAAAAATATTTAGTGTACATACAATAATGATCACCAAAATAAATTCGACAAAAACAATATATATACATATATACACATAGTCTATATAACAGAGGTCAACTAATTGAACTATATTTTCATTCCAAACCACAATTGAACAACGAGGAATTTGAATCAGTCATTTTTGAATCTTGTTTATGATACTGAAGGAGATTTGATTCAGCTAAATAACAAACTTTATCAAACAACAAACTTGGTCTTGATCCTCATGTAAGATAACTCTCCTCAAAGTATGATCCCTTCAATCTTCATCCAGTAGACAACAATTGCTAGGACTAGCACAAATAAAACCGCCCATGTGCTTGATCCGCCTGCAAGATTTAAAATACAAATGTCGTAAATCTCTATCAAAATACGATCCGTTCGTTTGCCATGGTTAGAGAAAGATATAACTTTTGAGATAGTTTTAGGTTCTTTGAATGTTGGACGCTATATATCAGTTGACAATGCTAATCATATTATGGCCACTGCCTAAATCCGTACACAATCTGATAAGTATAGTCACATAAAATCTTGATGTTCCATTAAACAAGGTATAATCACGGTTTTATCCCTAATCCAAATAGCCCAAGGGTAAGTCAGATAACCAACCAAAGGCAGTGGCTGAGAATTCCATGTTAAGAAAAACGTCAATATTTAGCTGCATATTAGTTTAAAATTGAGATAATTCCTTCCTGATGGATAAGTCCATAACAGGTTACGACTTGATTTGTGAGGTTAAGGCGCAGCCATTTAATCAGATTTAACGCAAAGAGAGAAATCCAGATTACAGCACATACCGCCATTAGTTACGTCATTGATTAGCGTTAGCCTTGCACTCGAGTCCATTGATGCAGATATAAGAGCCCTACAACATAAAAAACAGCCACGTTAAGCAATTATCATTACTTTCAGGAGAGACATACAATTGTATGCGTTTTTATTTGAGTTGAGAGCCAGCGACTAAAATGGATTAGTAGTAGACCTCGAATCATGGGAGAATGCTAATGTTGTAACTATTCCCAAGTGAGCTTTCTTAACCACGGTCTGAATCCGCAGGCTGGTAGAATTTATAATGAAAATGTCTCCAATAGTTCCGTTGGTTTTAACAAATCAATAATTGATCATCAGCCTCTTTTCCGATTAAAGTACTCTGGAATAATGGTACTAGCTTAATCCCTTCTCAAGGAAACAAATTCGAGTTGTGTTAGATCGATAATGAAACTTACGCTGCTAAGAGATCGCCGTCAGCTGATACGTTAAATGAACAAAGTGCTTCACGTATAACTTGTTTTGAGCGTGTTCTTGTCCACGATGTTGCGTCCCACGTGATAATGGTTCCTCCGCATTCTAAGAGGGAAAAATAATAAACTGTTCTTAGCTAATGAAGTAAAGACAAAACATTCATGTTTGAAATTGGGGGAAAAGAGGTATGCATTGCCACCAAAGAGTGGAGAGTCACCTGTATTTGCAGCAACATATAAAACCTGCTTGTTATCTTTAGTTTGAGAAAATCTACAAAAGGCAAAAAGCTCATCCTGGCAAACAAATAAATTCAGATATATTAGTTGGAAAACTGAATAATTAAAGAGGTGGTAGTCGACTGGCTAGTGCCTACGAGCCTGCAAACAATAAATTATTGCATGTATGATGCTTAAAAGTAATCTAATTAACAGAAGCAACTGTTTGACTTCAAGAAAGCTAAGGTGACGCAAACTATTCTCACTTTTTCCTTCGATAAAGTCGCCACAGCCGTGGCTGTAGTTACATCCCAAACTCTATACAAAGGACCTCCCAATGACACAAGAAATTTTCCATCGGAACTGCAACAAAATCACATAAGATACGATTATTGAAAGCCAATCCAAATTATCAACAATATGATATGACAAATTCATTCAATGCTCCAAAGATGAGGCAGAGACCTGAAAGTCAAATCCTTAACTGACTCATGAGCCTTAGCCTCCTTGAGAATGATTTTCATGCTTGGCCATTTGAGAACCCTTACAGTGCCCTCCTGTAATGCACATAATTAACGTATCATACAAGCGGCTCTTTCAAAACTGAAAAAAACAATCCATTGCTGTCTTATGACATGATAGTCAACAAGAGTGCTTGCTTTCCCTAAAGTGTTTCGCAAAATAACTCATTAATGTTTCATTCTTTCCTGTATATATGCACAACTCATTGACCTCTAATGTAAGCCATATACACAACCTTCATATTACATAACAAAAAACATATGTTAGCACTTTGTTTATTATAAAGACATAAAGCTAAAGATGCTACCATCATCATAAAAGAAACTTACTACATGACTACAGTGATGACTGCTTTTCAATTTGATAAGTAATGATAAGAAGGTCTCTACCTCAGAACCAGTTGCTAATACAGATCCTTCAGGGTTAAATGCTAATCCTAATTGTTGTCCAGCATCTTCTAACTCTGTAAGCACTCTTCCTGAACCATTAACACTTGGGTCGTGCACTTCAGAGTTCTCAACTTCTTCCCACTCATAGAATCTGAACAGAAAGAAAACAGTCACAGCTTTGATACTCTATGTATTACTGCATTCTTAATGATATAGTTTGTAAACAATACTTGTTGATAATATACCTACGAATAGCGTATATTTTTTATACTGACGAGGTAAGTTTACAATAAAAACTAAGAGAATAAGTTGCAGGTAATACGAGACAATCAAACTAGTAGATGAACTTAGACGAGACAAGGTATCTGAACTTAGAAAATATTGACGAGATGAGCTAGATAAGGATAATCCAAGATGACCAAAAATACACAAGACAATGGACACGTTCTATACGACGGGAGCATGTAAACTTGACACCCGAAGCAGTTAACATTTTACCTGACGCGAGCTCGAATCAAGCGTATAAACTTAACTTCCGAGCAACTATTAGAAAATGACACGTGTCATAATACCGTACTCTATTTAGAAGCGTGCTTGTATATTATATAGGAAACATAACTAATATTTGGAACACTACACGTTCAATATGTAACGATTAGAAAATAAATATAAAGAGAGTAATGACGAGAATTAGAAATATAGGTAAATATAAAAAGCTATTAGACTGACTTTTTATTTTCTATCCGATCTTTTATCGTCATTTTGGCATTATACTTAAGAAAACGTTTTCCTTATCAAATTTGACGCTGTTTGAGAGTTTTTTTCTTCTCTTTATAAGAAGTCGAGTTCTAACATACTAATTGTAATAATCAGGTCGGAAGTCGAAAGGGAAAGTCCTAGTATCTGCCCCATGAGAAACAATCCGGTAGTTTCACCGCAGGTCGTAGCCGTTTTACAGTCAATCAGGACATCTTGGGTTGAGATCAACTCCCAAGCGGCCATCCACTGCAGTCGAGCAAGAATAGAAGGCTCAAACAGTTGAAGCGGCGGCCACCCACTTACCGATCAGGGCAGCATCAAAAGTCCAGTCTGGAGAATTACACGCTCAGGGTGGCCTAGTTGGCAAGAAGACTCACGTGGACGTCGATATCGCACTGGTGCAGAGAGAAAATCCCTCCAAACAAAATATGCCGCTTACCCCGTCTAACGTACAGCTCTTAGAGATGCAAATCGAAGAGCTAAGATATAAACAATTCAAGACAATTCAATTGCGATTTGAAATAGATGGACCAAGAAGTCAACGCAGGGATGGAAAAACTAATCAAAACAGTACAACCTTTAACGGAGAGGATCTTATCAGACAAAAAAAGATAACCACAAGCGAATAGAGAAATAAGACGAGTTGCACTGAAAAAATAAGAGATAAAGTAGAGGAGGGCGAGCTTGTGGCAAAAGCAGTCAGGAAAAGCCAAAAAAAAACAAGCAAAATACCCAGCATGATTGATCAATCGAGCAATGAGGTCTCTTCTGAAAACGAGTGGAATACAACGAAGAGAGGCAAAAGATCGCAGCCTACTTACTCCAGAAGTCCCATACATTAGTAAAATCTGTGAAGGCAAACTCTCCAGCAAGTTCGATCCTTACCAGATGATGGATATTAACCCGACGACATGCTGCTTCGCAAAGCTTATCCCATAACGTTTAAGGGCAATGCACTCGACTAGTTCAATAGTCTACTGAAATGGACCATATAGGATTTCGAAGGCTTATGGAACGCCTTTAGGAACCGATTCGTTGGGCAAGAAGACGCATAAAAAAGAAGGTAATATTATCATGAATTTGTATCAGTGGAGAAGAGAAATGTAGAAAGTTTTGTTCATGAGATGAACGCCCATCGAAATGTAAAAAAATGTTGCGGCAGCGGCATTTAAAAGAGAATTGGATTTAGAAGGGCCACAGTACAGCAACCACGTTAAAAAAATTTACATTTCTTATAGATCGTAAGTATGAGGGACATCTTGACAAGATCGGATCAGTTCATCCGAGTCAAAGACACTAGAACAGAGATTCTCTTTAATCACTCCACACCATCTCCGGTGGGGACACCATGATGGAACAGATCCGGATATGGGACGTGATCACCCTTCACGAACGCTTTATAATCAACTTGATATATGTGGGTCATTGTTGCACGAGTTTTGGTAGAGAAAAATAGTTCGGCTAACATTATCTTCAAGGCTAGTTATGAGAAAATGGCGGAGTACCTCCCTAAAAACCATCAAACAAACAACTAGTTAGCTACTGATAACCATGTGGGCAAGGTAGAACTACTGATAACCATGAGCTCCGGAAGCACTTTAATGATAGCGAACGCCCCAGCTCGTGCCACTCCATTGTAGGAAAGTCTTGGATTCATAAAATTAAGGCGACACCATCCTTTTTCTGACAATTTCTGAAATACCCAGTTAGAAGCCTAGACATAATCGTTATAGGTAGTTAAAAAGTTGCCAGAACCTCTTACGTGATCTCCACATATCCTAAAAGACTGGCCCCATAACAATCAACTATCCCGAAAGAGTGTCATAAAATGATGAAAGCATCATGGATAACCCTATAAAGGAGCAAGGTTTTAGAAATCGTTAAAGATGTACACCTTAAGACATGCATTGAATCGGTTTGGTCAACAGCTGAATAAAAGTGCACGCATTAAACGATGCAAATGCGTATGTTTTTTTAGTTAATGCGTACGCGAACAGACATTAAAAATGTAAGCCATGAAATAATAGCAATTATTTTTTAAAGTTCAACAGATAACTTTTAACATTCAAATTTTTTTCCTATTTTTTAATCTCTATAATACAGAGGTCTTTCCATTCTTTTTCTATCTCCTAAACTTCACTTCACTAATTTTTTTAATTCTTCTTCTTTCCAAAGTCTTGAGAAGTTCTTCACAAATTTCTTTCGTTTACAATCTTCAGAATGCAGGATTCTCTCATTTCACGAGGTTATAGTATGTTTCTTTTCTTTCAAACTAATTTCAATCGTAGAATTATATATGTAAGTTAATACGCAGGTTTCTCTCATTTCACAATGCTATATTATGTTTCTTTTCTTTCAAACTAATTTCAATTGTAGAATTATATATGTGAGTTAATACACAAGTAAATGTCCAATATTTCTAATGTGTGGCATGGTTACTAATATAACTATTCTTCTAGCTTCCGATTGAACCTAATTGGTTTTGCATCTAAATACATAAGTAATTGCCTATATAGCGATTTTATATAGTCTATATATGAAATAGATAATGCATGGTTATAGTTTTTATTTGAACTTAATTTGTTTTGCATGCTAATACATAAGTAACTGTAACTGCTTGTATAGTGCTTTTATATATTCTATAAAAAAAAAATATATAGTGCATTCTTATTGTTTGCGAAACTGATTGGTTTTGCACGTTAATACATAAGCAATCGTGCTTTTATATAGTCTATATTATAGAGAATCATATTCCCTCTTGAAGAAACTTCTCAATATAAAATACATAGTATTGGTCGATCATTGTAAATGGAGGTAGTTTTTAAATCTTCTCAAGCATCGAGTAATACGATGGACAGAACGTGATGTCCAATATAAACTTTTTCTCCTTGTCTTTAACATTTGTCTTGTTTTTTTATAAGCAGTTGTATTATCGGTCGCAACTTGAACAACATGTTTCTCTCCTACGTTATCAACAATATCATCTAATATTCTAAATATCAAATTAGTGTTTTGATTAAATAACTTGCATCAATGCTTTAAAAAAAATAGCCCTTTCTAGATAAATGACTCACTAAAATATTAAGCAATTGGCGACCTTTTATGAATTTAGATATTATAATCACACCCGTACTTAACCACGTTTTTAATCATGGGGTTAGTAGATTTTACCTCATTTTTAATATCCAAATACACAATTTGTAGCTAGATGATATTTTTAAGTCACGTAAAAAATACAAACAGATCGAAACATATTAACAATAGAAGGGTTGTTCGCTACATTAAACGGTATACCATTTTAAAAACATAGCAAAACATCTATGCATACATGATTAATTTGTTCTCTGATGTTGGATGGAGGTTTATCTCACCATCTTGTATATCATCATAGATCTATCCATTGGACCTCTAACTCTTAAAGTAGAGTTTCTATTAAAAAGAATTTGTTATTTCACTTTCTCAACATCAGATCCTCTAATGACCATAGATTAAAAAAATGTTCTTTGCCTTGACATATCACTTCTTTTCATATAAGTTTTTATTTCTTATCAGACTTCAGGCGGTACAGTCTCACATGGTTTTGCATCTTGACAATTACATCTTATTACTATTTTCTGATAATCTTCTTACAAAACTGGCATTCTAAATACACGTAACAATTTTTCTTTTGCATTTCGACTTCATCTCCATATTTCCAAGTGTGATCTTTTCTATTTTTACCGGCCATATTTTTTTAGAATGTTAAAAATTACCATTTTATCAATTAGTACATATTAGTATAAAACATGAATAGTAATTAATAATTAGTAAAGTTTAATTTTATCTATAATATAGTATTTTCTATATTTAAACATGAAGAAGTTTTGTAGGAAGATTATCGAAGAAAGGGTAACAAAATTAAAAAAAATCATCATACATGTAATCATCCAGATGCGAAACCACATGAGAATGTACTACCCGAAATTCGAGAAGAAATAAAAGCTTACATGAAAAAGATGTTATGTTAAAGCAAATAACCTAAATTGTTTTTAGGTTTATGATCAATAGAGAATTTGACGTTGATAGAGTGAAACAACGAATTCCTCGTAATAAAAACTCTACTCGAGGAGTTAGAGGTCCAACCGATAGATTCATGACTTAAAATGATGATATACAAGATGGTGAGACACATCTAAAACCTCCATCCAACATCAGAGAATAAAGGAATCAATTATGCATGATACTGAGCGATTTTCTTTTTAAAATGATATACCGTTTAATGTAGCCTATTATCCTTCTTTTGTAATATACTTCAATCCGCTGGTATGTTTGGACGTGAGTTTAAAGCATCATCTAACTACAAGTTGTTTGGATACTAAAAGAAAACATAGCCAACCAGATGTTCGTACAATGTCTGATGGTTTGACAAATATACGAGGTTGTCAATTACTTAATTTTTAGTCACTTTTCCAGAAAAGGATTATTTAACAAAAAAACATTGATGCAAACGATATTGTTAGGAGAAGTAGAAAAGGAACATGTCTTGCAAGTTGTGACCAATAATACAGCTGCTTATAAAACAACGAGAGATATGTTGTTAAAGAGGAAAAAAGTTTATATTAAACATCAATTGTTGCACATTGTATTAATTTGATGGTTGAGAAAATATCTAAACTACCTCTATTTACAAATGTTTATCGAAATGTTAGCAAATTAGTAATTTTATTTACGAACATGGTTGGGTGTTTGCATTGATAATGAAACTTACAAAAAGAAAGTAGATTCGTCCAGCTGCAAGACGATTGCTAACGGGCAATCTTACATTACAAAGTATGTTTTCAATGCAATAAACAATTGAAAAAATATGGTTAGCTTTTACAGGTGAAATAATTATGCATGGGTAAACAAGTCTAAAGGTAAGAGAGTAAAAAAGATATTAAAATGCCAAAACTTAGTGGAAATCTAATCTATTCTTTGAAGGCTACAAAACTTTTAATTAGTGTGCTAAAATTGGTAGATTCAAAAGAAATATTCGCTATAGTTTTTTATATAGAGCAATGGACAATGCCAAAGAGGATATTGCTAAAACATTTGATTTGATTTATCCAAATACAAAAAAATATGGGATATCATTGACGAAAAATAACACTATCATATGCATAGAGACCTACATGTGGCAGCATATGCCTTAAACCTGCAAGTTAGATACAAGCCTAAGTTTTCAAAATATGAAAAAGTCACACTCAAACTATATGCCAACAAATTAGTCATTGGCTCAAGTTGGCAGTCGACGCCAAGGCCATCGTCCAAGGCCTTCATACGTGCCAACAATACACTAATACAAGCTACATGTCAGGGGAACTAATGAGCATTTCCTCGGTGTAGGACCTCTACCCATGGCCGCATGCAAACGATAATACTTGAGGGTGGTTGTCAACTATTTTAAAAAATGAGTTCGGAAAACATTATAAAAAAAATAAAAGCTCAAGATATTTGTGATTTTCCACAACGTTAAGTTCTCCATTAATTTGGGATCTCACGCATCTTAATGACAGACAATGGGCCATATTCTCAAAATAAGTAATGACAGCTTTCTGTAGAAGGCACAAGGTGGAACAATCATTTCTCCCTAGTATATGGTATGAAAGCTATTGTTTCCACTGAGATAAACAAAGAATACCGCAACCAAACTCGGGTTTAGATAGAACATTATGGAAGCTTCATAAAAAGTCAATTTGACTTCATACTAAGGCCAAAGGCCTTCATAATCAATGACTTGGTAATAAGTTAGGTCTTCTCAGTGGCACATGACAAAAACACATGAAAATTAGCTCCCAACTAGGACGGGCCATACAAAGTTCTTGTCAAAGGGCATCATGTAGCATATCGATTAGAGGACGTGGAAATGAACGTCTTAAAACACTTGTGAAACCTCAACTATCTAAAATTATATCACCAAAATTTGAAAATTGCATAGGCGTTTTAACGTCTTAACGAGGCGCTATGTACATGGAAATGAACGTCTTAACGAGACGCTATGTACATATTCAATATTATCAATAAAATTTCTTTTTGGCCAATGGTTGTTTACAAACGTTTGCTTAAAACTATCTTACAACTTATCAAAGATTGATCATCTTTGAGGTTGGTTAAGAGTAGAATGTTCTGAAGGGTATAACATTTTTCGAAGAAACAACCATTTTTGAGGTATTATGTTCAATGAACACATTACAGTTTTTGCGAAGTACAACGCTCAATAACGCATTATATTTTTTTGAAGTGTAACGTTCAACAGATATCCTACCAATAATTCGAAGTGTAATCATATTCATCAACTTCACTAAGGTATTCGAAGTTGTATACTTACAATTTATAAATATATGTTGTGAGTTTCAAAGTATTTATCATATCTATTTTAGAATTGTTAGCATCGGATAATATATGAAGATGATAAAAGCATAAAGTAAGCAACATATTTGTCAATTAGATTAATTCCTCGATGTACAAAAAGCAAATTTCTAATTTGACAAATACAGAAAAGATGTGTTTAAAGAGTAATAAAATTATTCAGACGACTCATCTTCCTCGGATGAGAGGTGAGTCGAGGATAGGATCGAAGACTTCACTTGGACGCTTTTTTATGGGAATGTCATTCCATAAACTTGTGAGGTTAATCCTTGGATAAGTTGCATGAAGTTCTCGAAGAAGAGTGATGGTTGTTTCTTCTTTGCCATTGTTAATGACAGCTAACATGTCTTTCGAAAACTCAGCTTCGGCAGCAGCAAGAACTTTTTCCTCCTCAAAATTCTTTCTTCAATTTGGTTATGTCATCGGCCAACTCTTTAGTTTTTGCCTCGCTGGAAGTAAGAGAGTTTTTTAGACCTTCGGACTTGGATTTTTCATCAACTAGCTCATAAGTATGATCAGTTTTGAGCTTATTCATCTTTTTTTCATGAGAAGCCTTCAGTTTTTCTTTGTCAGCAAAATGGGTTGTTCACAGATGATTTTTCATGAAGAGAGCGTCTCGAATAAGCTCAGACCTTGCTAGTTCATACATATGAAATTGCTCGGCCACTTTGCGTTGAAAGTTTTCTCTTAGCTGGTTTTCAGGTTCAGCAAGAACTTTATAGTGGACCATGTCTTTGGCCAATTGCTTTAGATGGTCTTGATAAGCTTCCAGCTTAGGAAGCAAGTGCTTTCGCTGCAGCACTGGGATCGGTAAATGGTTGAAGGTCAGCAGAGATCGCAGGATTAGGTGGAGGAGGAATTTCTGTTTTTGTTAGACGATGAATCATATCTAAAGTTGTGGTTGGAACAAAGGGACAGATAATTTCTGGAGACGCTTCGACGGTTGTTGGTCTCCCAAAGTGATGCATATGATTTTGAAGGTCTTGGAGAACATGATTGTCTTCTCTAGTAACTCGTTAAAATTAATGAAACTATCAGGATCGAAGCGTTCAACATTGTGGTTCTCATCATCAGCATTGTCTTTGATGACTATCAAAGTTTCATTATTGGTTGCTTGCTTTTCGAAAGAAGGGTTTTGTTGATTTTCAACAGTTGTGATCTCTTTTTCATCGACCAGTGGATCCTCAGTGATTTTGGCTTGTTTTTTTTTCTTTCCACAGGAACTGGAAGAAGCATTTTTTTCTTTTCCACAAGAACTGGAAGAAGCTTTCTTTTTCTTCAAAGATGGTCCTTGATCTTTCCCTTCTTCGATGTGTGAAAGGGTATGCTCCCCTGATTTTCATTTTCGAGGTTTAGGTTTTGATGGAGTTGAAGGGCTAGCACCAGACGTGCTAGCTGTTTTCTACTTTTCTTTTCCTTGTTAGCCTTTTTTTTTCTAGATGACTTTCTGACCTGTTCCGGATAGGGAGGAATACATTGTAGTCAGAATGAACTAACCTTGTGCAGGCTATTTTGGGATTGGGCTCTTCCATCAAATTTCGAGGAGGCAAGGCTCCCTCTGTGATAAAAAACAGATGGTTATTAAGAAAGTTGCTCGGCTGGAAAACGGTGTGGAAAGCATTATTCCACTCTCTCTCGGCCCAGGCGACAAGTTTCTTGAAAATATCCTTAGCTGTTGGTCGACGTATTGAATATCGCCTCGAAATTTCTGAAATAATCATGTAAGTAGATAATTAAGGAAGGAGAAAACCAACAGATGGAATTTATTTCAAAAAGTATAATTTTCGAATGCTTACAGTTGCTTCTCCAGATGAGATTTAGCTTTGATAGGTTGGCATCAGAAATCTCCTTATCATTCTCCCATGCTCCTGAGATGAAGATAAACTTTTGCTTCCTAAATTTATCAGCTTCCAAGAGATCATCGATGATTTTTAGGTCATCCACCAGAGTGAGGTAATAAAAAGGGAGTTTTGGACCTTTCGACTATTGGATTAAGGAAATGAAATCCTTGATGCTGATTAGAATCTTGGATAATTGAGATACCATTATCACTAACATAGGAGTGAACTATTGATTCAGTGCCACTTGAGTAGGGAAAAGGTTGAGAAGTTCGAAGTATTCCACGATCATAGGATCTAGTGCAAACCGAATATCCCAATTGATGATTTTGAGGTAAACTACCAACTCATCGTCTTTGTAGTCTAAGGGAGTTTATCCTTCCTTAAACACTCAAACTGTGATTTTATCTTCCGTTCCCCATTGTTTTTTTAAATCCGAAGTTTGGCTCTCTTTACAATATATGTATCAAACCTTTTTTAGTTAAATGATGTAATTAGCATTGAGATCCCTTAAATTTATGTCGATAACAGCTCTTTTTTCTTCAGAAACTAATTCTGGTTCTTTCTTTTTCCTTGGCTTACAAGTATTCTTATCCATGGTAGTTTCTGAATTCCCATCATCGGATTTAGCTTCATGATCAGTTCTGGTAGCCTCAGAATCAGCTTCATTGGCTGATATTTCTTCTCTAGTTTGGGAAGGATTTTTTGTGGCAATAGATCTTCCATTTCTTGTGAAAGATTATTTACTTGAGGTACCTCATTGATTATCTCTTTTTGAGGAGAAGCCCGAGTAGCTGGATTCGGAGAGGGATGAGTTAAAATGATTTCTGAATCGTCTCTCATGGCTATAAAAGTTTTTCTTTTTCTGATTGATGAAGGATAAATCGAGGAAGGAGTATTTAAAATTTGTTTTGAGGAAGATTCATTCGATTCTTCACTAATCAAAGGAGAAACTTTACTTTGAGAAGAAGAGACTCGAGATGTTTAAGACGCTAGAACTTTGGAAGAATAACGTTCTTCGGTTATTGGAGAAAGAGAGAAAGTAGGAATTTTGGTTGGATCAAAATTATCGTACTAAGTTGTTTTGGTGGTTGTTCCAACAAAAGCGTTGTTGATTAATCCGACAACTTTATATTCCTTCGCTCTTTGGGTGATGTAAAAATAGTTGTACTATTTAAAGACTAAGTTGTTGTCAGGTTCTGGAGATTTTTGGTTTTTTTGGTATGTTAGTCTTGGATTTTCTCATAAATTGGATGAAGATTGACAGGAGAAGATGAGTATTGATCGAAAAGTTTGAATTTTCTGATGAAGATTGACCGGAGAATATGAGTATTGATCGAGTTTTTTTCTCATAAACCGGATGAAGATTGACCGAAGAAGATGAGTATTGATCAAGTTTTATACGAGGTATGTGACTTCGAGTTTGTATCACAACGACGGATACAACATGCGAAAGAATTCAAAGATATTTTAGTTCTCATTCATTTACTGACACGAGAACTAAAGGGCTTCTGATATGGAAGTGTGATTTTAAGGACTAAACTGTAAATAATGTAAGTTTAAAAACTGCACTTCAAATAATATAATTTCAAGAGAAAAATTGTGACTATATAATATTGTTAAAGACTAAAAGTAATTAGTCCTATTTTATAACGATTTCAGTTTAAGACTAAGTTTTCGCTTCTTTATATAAAGGAAAAGGCTAACCTAATAAAGGGGTTGAACACTTTTTCTACTTAACTCATTTGTATTTAAATTTTCTCTCTCTAAAAACTATCTATCTCTTTCTCTCTCTAGACTTCGCATATAACAATTTCATAAGACAACATTTTTAATATCTGAACTCACCAATACCCTCAACTCATCTATGAAATTTGATTCAAATCATATCGACGGTACAAGAAGTTATAAATCTGCTAATAAAATAAATTAACCCAAGTCAAAAAAAATTGTCAAACATCAGTGAAAGCTATTTATGGTATTACCACTTTCACGTGTCAATGACAATACGACATAAAAAAATTGTAGCATACGTCGACAGTTACATCCATAATAAAAAAATTAAGGATTATTCACATCTATATTGTATCAATATTTATATACGATGTCGTTTTATATTTATTGTCTGCCTTATCAAATTTGTTTGAATAATTATTTAAACAATTATTTAAAAAAATACTTTTAAGGATTGTGGGGACTCCTCGTAAGGCTATACTCTACGAATGGAGTATATTGATTATACGAACGAAGTAAGTTTACCTTAAAAAACTGATAAGAGGGTGAAGTAAGTTTACCTTAAAAAACTTATAAGAGGGTAAATTGCTGATAATGGGAGACGATCAAACTATTGGATAAGCGGTGACGAGACATCCGAACTTAGACAAACACCAAGTTAACATTAACGAGATGAGCAAAATAAAAATAAATAATCCGAGAGGACAAAAGACATACAAGACAATGAAGACATTCTATCCGACGGGATCACAAACCGAACACACAAACTTGATATTTGAACAGTTAACCTTCCACCCGATGAGAACGCAAACTAAACGTTTAAACTTTACGTCAGATCAGTTAATAGAAAGCAGCATGCATCATAACATGCTAGTATATTTATTAAAAACATGACTGATGTTTAATACACGTCGACACACGTTCAACAAAATAACGGTTAAAAAATAAATGTAAAAAAAAGTAATGGCAAGAACTATAAATAAGAATAAATCTCTCAACGTAAAGGGATCTGATTTTAAAATATATAAGATCTATTAGACTGGTTGTTTATTATCTTTTTCATTCTTTTGTCGTTATCTTAAAATTATATTGTGAAGGATTTTTTCTTAACTGAGATGCGATTAACAAAAAAAACAGCTTTTTGAAAAGGTTAGGTTCCTAGTATGCTATATTTTCTCCATCTCACCAAAATCTTAGCAATGTTTTAAGTGACCAAGAGGATGTTGGTGACTACTATTTACAACTAATACTTGGCAAAATTTCCTAGTCTAATCTATGTAAAATAGTATAGTCAATTAATAGTACTACATACTTCTATAGGACTGGGTACGACCGCGTCCTTACCAAACCTTTTACTATTACCAAAAATAATGAAAGAACAAAAGAAGATACAATACCTGCAACTATTAGCAAAAGCACATATAAGTCCGTCTCCACCTGGATGAACTGTCATTCGATAAGGCAAATCAGATTCTATTAGCAGCTTAGCCACCTGGAGAATACAATTAAAGCTTAAACAGTAGTAATGTGTCCACACAAATTCGTGTCTTCTGTCAGGTAAAGTCCTTCCTGTCTTTGTCTTATATCGACAGCCCTACCTCAAATTCTCAGCAAGCAAATATGAACTGATACCGAACTGAGTGCACACTAGTTATCACACACTTCCTATTTCCAAATATTATGGAATGAACTACTACACTCAGTCTTAGGGTAGCAAACTTGCAGTTGCAGGATCATAATAGGAACAAACTCAACCCAAACACAAATTTTCAATGGCACTTATAAAACTTAGCTCCAAAATCATTTAGTCAACATATGAGCATTGAAATTTAACAATGAAAAGATTCAAGTGCAGCTAGTTATGATAAGTTCGTATCGAAACCAAGTCGACCACAATCCTCCATGAAAACCTACAACGTTCTACAGCGGCATATATTTTTAGTTTTTTCATATGATGCATAAATACAACTGATCTATTAGAATATTGGTACTTAACAGTGGTCACTTAAACCAAAACACAAAACAGAAATTATATACAACTATCTACTTACATATAAATCGATCTAAACACTGATTCAAGTTTATGCTGACTTACAGGTTCTTCGGATAGAGAATTGGATGCGATATCGGCATGGTACAAGACGACGGCGTTGGGGATTCCATTCCGCCCCTTGCCACCACCGCCGGTGAAAACAACGGATTCGGATGCATTTGAAGAATCCGAGCCGATTTTGGATCTAAGTTGGTTCTGGGGAACCCAAGCGGACGCGTAGAGCGGGATGCCGTATTTCCGTAGATTGGATGGGCTCTCGTTCGCCATTGTTGTCCCGAGTGAGCTTGTGTGTCTTCGACTGGTTTCTTAGGGAAGAGAGAAATGAAACGACTTAGCGTAGTTATTAAGTATTTTGGTTTGGCGTTTCAAATCAAAGATGGTCAATATATATAAAATGACAAAGAAAATTCAACAAATGTCCTCCAAAGTAAAGCATTTGCACCTGATATATAAAATATGGCATTGGGTGGGACAAAGTGATACATAAAAGGTTCGTAATTAAAGATGCGACCAAATTTGAGTATTACATGATACATAAAAGGTAATATATAAGATATGTGAAATCTACGTGCATCAAAGATGCGACCAAATTTGAGATGCGAAGCACGTTTGGTACCATATTAATAGATGCGAGATTAGAATATGTAGTATATAATAAATACGAGACCATATATGCATCGTATACGAGATGAGAGGTTCGTAATAAACTCATGCGAAATGCGAGATCATTTGTTTTTAAGCCGATGGGATAAAGTATTGTCTCGCATATTTAAAAATACATCGTCAATCATTTTTGTTACACTGTCCTTATGGATCAATGAAGTATGCATTAAGATAATAGCTTATAAATAGTGTTTGTTTACTAATATATATTTTTTTGTAAAATTTTATTTATATTGACTAATGCATGACTAGAAAATGTTATCACGGTGATGGTATCGTATTATTTTGGTAATGGATTTTAGTAATAGATCTAAGAGATGGAAAACAGAAAAATATAGTGATAATATCTTATTAATTTGATCGAAAAAACCTTATATACCTTTAGGATAACTATCATTTATATAATATCTTGTATAGTACACTACTTAACTACCTCCTAATAATTCTCCATTTTATGTTAGGTTTGATTGTAGGTCCTAGCATGATTTCCACGTCATGAGTACTGCTTTATTACTACTCTTAGTGGCATTATTTTTCGTAGCCACTGTTTAGTGGCAGCCGATGTATTATATGATCTTCACACGAGTTCCTGTTCAGTGTTGGTGGGGGTACCGATCTGCTATCACACGAGATGATAATCATGTTTGTATACGGGTGACGCCTAGCTCTTCAACCGTTGTCTTTGTTTTTTACGTTGTTCCGTCGGGAGTACCTCGTTCTATCATTTCATGATTCTGCTTCGCATAATAATCTTCGACTTTGACCGCTCTTAACGTAGTATCCTTTGGTTTAGTACTTTCTTATCGGGGTACCTCGGTTTGGCTAATGAGATTAACTTAACGTTAGTGTTATATGCTTATGGCTCCCCCATAGTCCTTGTAAAAAGAAGGAGTTGTAAAAAAGTTTCCTTCTAGAATGGTTAAAATTATGTTGTGAGTCAAGGTATATTAATTCCACCTTTATCACATCTTTTTATGCGATCGACTTTCTTTTAAGATCTTTTAAGGTACTGCATGATTATATCATCTAAACTTCACGCATTCGAAGCATATTCGATGATTTTTTTTCTACTATTCAACATCACGACAGTTTATGTTGATAGTCAACCCGTTTTGTTTTCCAGACTTCTTAACCCACTCAACCAATAAATCTCGCTTATAATTTTCTGTTGCCGAAAAGAATATGACTATAATTCGTAGTGCAATCTTATGCATATACATCGATATCATTTTTATATTGCAATAAAAACATATAAAGATAAAAATAAATAAATAAAACAGAGACTTATAACATAGACCAACAACTACAAAAGTGCATTACACATAACAGAGACTTATAACATAGACCAACAACTACAAAAGTGCATCACCTGTGTACCAATAAAATGTGCGAATGGGTAGTAAAAAATGTATGAAAAAGTGATACAAAAAATGAAAACCGATGGTACAACGGATAAGAATTGATGATCGAACCAACGGTACTCGCCACGGGTTAAACGGTCTGCACAACCGATTCATTCCAACTGAACTGGTGGTGAATAACTGTTTCAAAAATCTATTATTTTTAAATAAAATAAACTCTGCAATAATATTTTATTTATCTTAGGTCTTTAGTGACACTTTTTCATTATCTATATATATCTCTTTCAATAAATGTATATATTTTTCTATTTTGTTAATTTATTTTGTGAAAACAATTTTTATTCTAACAAAATTTTGTAATATTAAAAAAATAGATTTTTAATATATATATATAGGGTTATTTCCATAAAGGTACCAACATAACATTTAAATGTCTTTGTGGTCCGGACATAGATGACTAATTCCATCTAAATACCAAACTATATCGATTATTCCTTTTTAATGTCAATTATTTTTAAAAACCCAAAAATAACCTTTATATCACAATACCCACCTCTTCCAGTGCCATCCCTTTCAAAATTTTCCACCTCCTCCGTGTAAGAAGAAGAGTTTCAAGACGAAGAGTTAGTTCAGAAATCAGATGGCAACCGGGTTAACTCACCTGACTCGGATGATTACTCGAGGGCATTCGACAAAATTGAAAGCAACAACACTGTACGTATGATCTGAATTAATTATTTCTCTCTATCGGGATTAAAAATTTTGGTATATTCATTCGAGTTAGATAGATCATTTCTCTGGAACTCGGTTTATGAGAAAAAAAACTCCTCCAATATTAGTCTGATTCAAATATCGATCAGTCGATTGAGTGTCTTACTGATGTATCAGCAAACCCACAGGAGTCTAAACTGATTAAAAGATGTTCAAAATTAGATGATTTAGCAATTGTATATGTGCTTAAACTAAGTAAGGATCCATAGATTTAATTGTCATTAATTGAATGACATGACTGGTGAAAGTGGAACCATTTTGGGTTACCATTCCTGTATTTTTCACACTTGGTGGTTTTGTTTAATGTTATTAGTTTCTTTATTGGCAATCTCCTCTATCGTTATATACATATGGCCCCAATGGGGTAGCCGAGTTGGTTGAGTATGGCATTCTTATGACCAAAAGGTTATGAGTTCGAGTCCCTCTACATACGCTTTCTCGACTGAGTCTGTCACCTTGTGTGGTTTACCTTCTGGCGTTGGTTTGCAGGCTATCGTGTCAGACTGAGGGTTTACCCTGTGCGCACTCATTGCACTCTGAGTAGCGGCTGCGGATTCCCTCCAAAAAAATAAAATAAATAATAATAATAATAATCCTACTTTTGGAATATAAAATTTGAATTAATATAGCCATTATTTTTAAAAATAATAATAAACTTATGGTAGGATGAATTATCATTTAATATATTTTGAATTTAGTAATGAGTAAAGGATTGAAAAAATAAATTGAATTCGTAGTTCAAGGACTCTCAAGTCTCATCAACCAACACATAACATATAAGTATAGGGGTGTCAAACGGGTTGAACCGGCACCAACCAGCACCGTTTAAATCAGAACCACGGGTTGCAGTCCTGCCGGGTTGCGGTCCTGTCAGGTTGCGGTCCTGCCAGGTTGCGGTCCTGCCAGGTTGCGGTCCTGCCGGGTTGCTCTTATGCGGTCCTGACGGTCTGGCGGTCCTGCCAGGTTGCAGTCCTAATGGGCCAGTTTCACAGTTAAACCGTCAGTTCAAACCACCAGACGAACCATTTAAGAACCGTTTATCAGTTCAAACCATCCGCCAAACCATTTAAGAACCGTTTATTAGAATATTTTATAATGTTATTTAAAATTAATTTGTAAGTGTTAATTGAATCTAATTTCAATAATTGAGATATGTACCATATACACGAGTTAATTATTCTATTTCATGTATTTTAATTTAAATATGTTATCATTTTAATCGAAATTTTATAATCATCAGTTACATTCTAAAATAATAATTGTAATTTTATTTTGATACGTTTGATTATATATTTATATTTATGTATTTAAGATATTTTATTTAATATTATGTAGATATTAAATAAAATAAGTACATCTACTTGTATTTCGATTACAACTTTCAATAATTGTAAAAATATAAAAATAAAAATTTGATCGTCTTAAACAAGATATCGTAAACAATATAATTGTAAAATAATTTGTATATTATTTTAACATACTAGATATTTAAGATGTTATATTTGATATTATGTACATATTAAATAATATATACCTATTAGACATATAATTGCATTCTAATTTTAAATTATTAGGTGATTTGTATATTGTTTAGAACCGATAAAAATTATTAAAAACTTGCTAAAACTAATGTATTTTAAATATTATGCCTTAATAAATCTGCGATTTTAATTAACAAACAAAATTGATTTAAATTATAAGAGATTAATTTAGGAAATATATATTTTTAAGTTTTTTTAAGACAAATATTAATAACTAAGTTAATAGTATGTCTTTAATAATTAAACGTTTAATATCAAAACCAATCATAAAAAAATAATAAAATATAAAAGCCGAATAATCAATAATTAAATAATATATGATCATTGACAATGTGGATAATCTTAGATTACTTGGGATTCTTTTATATAGATTGACACTTTCATCTTCAATGGTAACTATCGATGTGGGATTCTTTTAAACAAAACTCATCTTCAATGGTAACTATAGATTTGGAGTTTTGTTTAAAAGAATCCCACATCTATAGTTACTACCATTAAAGAGGAGTTTTGTTTAAAAGAATCTCACATCGATAGTTACCATTGAAGATGAAAGTGCCAATCTATATAAAAAGAGGCACAAACACACCCTCTCACTTACCAAGTCTTGGGCAACTACTTGAATACCTAACATGGTGATTAATAGTTAAAAATTTTGAATTAATTTTTTTTAAAGGTTTTGGTTTTGAAGAGTTAAAAAAAAAAAATTCAAAAGTCCGGGCCATCCGGACAAATCTCCGGATGGTCCGAATTTCCGGTCCGGGCGTCCGGAGATTACGTCCGGATGCCCTGGACCGGACGTCCGGACCATCCGGATGGTTCCGAAACTTTTTTTTTCGCTTTTTTTTAATTTTTTTTGGGTCTCCTCTATAAATAGAGGAGACCCTAAATCCAAACTCATAAATTCATATACTCTTCTCTATGTTTCTCTAAATCTCTCTACTTGTTCTAAATATTATAGAAAACTCAAATTTCTTATTTAACATATTGTAGTCCTACTTTCGGAATTGTTTGATTTTTTTTTCGCAAATTGTTTCTATTTGATAAAAACACTTCAATACCGTTGGGATAAAATTATAATAGCTCAATTAAGAGCTTCGTATAATTTATCAAGTTATTTAATTGTTATAACTTATAGTAATTTAAATTAGTTCTTTTAATTCTAATTTTATTAGTTGTTGTTAGTTGTTATTGCTTGTTATTAGTTCTATTAGTTGGTATTAGTATAAATTTAGTTTTTATTATTTGCGATATTAATTAGTTTCGATTAGTATTTTATTGCATATTTAAAAAAACGTTGTTTTAAGTTTTAAAATGCATATAAATCGTAGACTTACTAATACTCACCAATCCGCTAATTTTCACTTGTAATGAATGATGTTTGTGATAACCAAAACAAATTAATATTGACCAAAATGTAATAATAATTTTATAATCATTATTAAAATTACAATAATAAAATTCAAAATTTAATATTAAAATTATAACAATATAACTTGTAATCTTTTACCATGATAAAATATGATTTTGGTTTAAAAAATAATAAATAACATTTGTAATATTTAAAACCAAATCACAATAATAATATTCAAAATGTAATATTAAAATTATAACAATATAACTTAAAAATAATAAATAACACTTGTAATATTTAAAACCAAATCACAATAATAAAATTCAAAATGTAATATTAAAATTATAACAATATAACTTAAAAATAATAAATAACACTTGTAATATTTAAAACCTAATCACAATAATAAAATTCAAAATGTCATATTAAAATTATAAAAATATAACTTAAAAATAGTAAATAACACTTGTAATATTTAAAACCAAATTACAATAATAAAATTCAAAATGTAATATTAAAATTATAACAATATAACTTGTAATATTTTTGCATGATAAAATATGATTTTGGTTTAAAAAATAATATATAACACTTGTAATATTCAAAACCAAATCACAATAATAAAATTCAAAATGTAATATTAAAATTATAACCATAGAATTTGTAATATTTTAACATGATAAGATATAGTTTTGGTTTGTATTAGATCTAAAAACATAATAATAATAATATTCAAAATGTGATAATAATATAAGTAATATTTAAAATTTTGGACTATATAATAATTACAACACTTAAAATATCAATAACCAAAACAAATTAATATTAACAAAAATGTAATAATAATTCTATAATAATATGCAATATCTCAATATTATAATAATATGCAATATCTCAATATTTTTTAAATATAATATTTTGGTTATAAAATAAATAAAACATTTATAATATTTACCAATAAACCGCGGTTTTTTACAAATAAACAGTGGTTTCGCAGTCCTGCCGGGTTACAGTCCTGCCGGGTTACTCCTTATGCGGTCCTGACGGGTTGCGGTCCTGCCAGTTTGCAGTCCTAATGGGCTAGTTTTGCACGTAGACCGCCAGTTCTTAAGCAGGTTGTCAGCTTTGAACCGTGGTTCCAGAACCATTAGACACCTCTATAAGTATTAAATAATTAAAACTGTTAATTAATCGTTTTAACAAAATTAAAACAGTTAATTAACAGTTTTAACAAAATTAAAAATATTAATTAATGGTATTAAATGAATTAAAACTGCTAATTAGCAGTTTTAACAAAATTAAAAATGTTAATTAAGAGTATTAAATGAATTAAAACGATTAATTAGTAGTTTTAACAATATTAAAAATGTTAATTAACCGTATTAAAACAATTAAAACTGTTAATTAACATTTATAAATGTTTAACAGTATTAATCTAATATTTTTAACAGTTTTAATTTTTTCTCCAAAACATATCAAATAGACCACTTATTTGATTCGTCTCGTAAATATAAACACAACTGTGATTTCCGTTTTATTTTTTAAATTATAAATCAAAAGATATGAACTTTAGAAAAAAAATTATTCTTTTGTTAGAAGTTAGTAGATTATATTAGAAAGAAGGGTATTATAGTATTTATTTTTTTAGGTAAATGTGGATTTGTATATATGATGTACAAGGTTACAATCGTTTAGAGAGTTCAAAGATCTCTCTGTAGAGTACAAGTCACTAATGGACTTTACAAATAAAATCAGGAAAACTGAGTACATCAATAAGCCAAAAGAAATCTAACATGCAAGTCGATAATGCGGATATAAGCGGAATAAAGTCTTCAAAGTCGTAAGGGTGATTCGAGTGAAAATGGTGTCTTGAGTCACGATCTCTTCATCAAATACAAGGCGGTTTCGAGCACGCCAAATCTCAAAAACAGTAGCTTGGAATGCAAGGTTGATGGCGCGGGATCGGTAAGATGTGCCCCCGTGCTCCTTCCTAATCCATTTATGTGCACTGTCAAGCGTGGTCATTGCGCGAGTAATCCCCAACCATGCTCTGATACGACCCCATATTTCTCCACTGAACCTTCAAGAAAAGAAAATATGTGCACTTGATTCATCAGAATGCCTACAAAAGGGGCAACTGATGTTAGGCAAATCCATGTAGTGAAGTGTGTCTTTTGTGGCCAGACGACGGAAGCCAGACGGTGAAAGTGTATTTCGGTGGGATGTATCTCTTCCATATCTTCGATAGCATCGGGCACGGTTCACCCTTTGTCCTCATGGCTTCATAGACACGGCTTGTGATTAACTTTCCATCCAAAACACAGCTTTTAAGACCCCGAATCGCATGGTCTCGGCCCCCAAATATCTGAATCAAAGAATCTCTAATATCAAGAAGCTTTCGAATGAGATGACTGTCTCTAACTCGTCTTTGGTAGTCCCAGATAGTTTGTCCTCGAAGATAATACTCGTGCACCCATTTCACCCATAAAGACTCGGAACCCGAATGAAATAACCATATCGAACGGGTAAGAAGAGCACGATTCCAAACTCCTATATCTTTAAGTCCAAGACCTCCTTCTTCCTTCGGTTTACAAATTTTGTCCCATGCAATCCGAGCTGGTCTACCCCCCAGAAGAACTTGAGGCAGAGCGAGCGGATGGTATTAAGGACCGCCGAATGCAAAGGAAAAGCGCGAAACCAAAAACATTCTACTCCTTGAAGCACGGATGTGATCAGTTGAAGTTTTCCCGCGTAAGAAAGTTTCATGTGCTCCCATTTCTCAATGTAACTCGAGATAGCTGCAGTTAAAGGAGCAAAATTAGTAACTGAAACCGTCATTGGAGCGAGAGGTATCCCCAGGTAACGAACAAGGTATGTGCCAACTTCAAATCCGACTCTCTCCATAATCCGATCATAGACAATCTCATTAACTCCGGCTAGATATATTGTGGATTTAGTAGGGTTCAATGAGAGGCCCGATACATCCTCCAAATGTCCCAAACAATCCATAAGGATGTTAACCGATGTCTCGTCCCCTCGTGAGAAAAGCATCAAATCGTCGGCAAAAGCAAGATGGGTGGTGTGTGTGCGAGCACATTTCGGGTAGAATTTAAAGCCCGGTTCACTCGATCTCTTCTTTAAAAATCGGGATAGATATTCAAGACAAATGATGAATAAAGTAGGGGACATGGGATCACCTTGCCTTAAGCCTCGTTGCCCACGAAAGAAACCATGAAGCTCGCCATTGATGGAAACCGAAAAAGATGTTGTAGTAACGCAAGCAAGAATCCAACCCACAAACTTAGGAGGAAAGCCGATACCATGGAGTATTGTCGATAGGAAGTCCTATGAGACTGTGTCAAAAGCTTTGCGAATATCTACCATGAGCATACATCGTGGAGAAATTCTTGCACGGTTCGAACCTCTAACCAACTCTTGGGCAAGGAAAACGTTATCAACAAGATTTCGACCACTTACGAAAGCACCTTGTCCTTTGTCAATGAGAGTTGGAAGTAAGGGTGCCATTCGGTTAGCCAAAATTTTGGTAATCACTTTATAAGTAACATTTGTGAGACCAATTGGCCTAAAGTCACCCACCTTAGGATCATTGTCTTTCTTCGGTATGAGGGAGAGGATGGTGTGGTTTGTTGCGCGAAGTAGACTACCAGTGTCGAAAAATTCACAAACACAATCAATCAAATCTGTGCCCATAATATCCCAATTCTTTTTGAAGAAAGCCGAGGTGTAGCCGTCCGGTCCCGGGGCCTTGTCCTTCCCGATATCAAAGAGTGCATTCCGGATTTCATCACCTTCCACGGGTTTAAGTAGCTGCTCATAAAACCGATCTTCGACTAGTGGTCCGTGACTCATGACTGTCGGGTCAATGGGGGTGCTTGGTCGGGATGTGCCAAAGAGGTGTGTGTAGAAATCTACAAGGAGGGAGGCGACTTCTATTGGGGATGTGGTGCGGGAGCCGTCATCTCGGACGATGTATGATATGTTCTTTCTTGCATTGTCTCGGTTTATTAATCTGTGGAAGTATTTCGTACCTTTATCTCCATCAACTAGGTGGGTAGTCCGCATACGCTGTTGGAGAAAACTCTTTTCGGCATCAAGGAGGAAGTTCGCACGAACCCGTAATCTGTGAACCTCCTCTTTTAAAGAAGTGTTGTCAGGACCATCCATAAGAGAGGATAAAGCCTCTTTAAATTCTGAATTTGCAGTAGCCGTACGCTCGAGAATACCCCCGTACTCAGCTTTATTCAATTCTCTTAATGGACGTTTTAGGGCTTTCAACTTCTGCGCAAGTATATATTGTTTCGTACCATCAATAAACTGCCCCCATGAACTTTGTACGATACTAGCAAACCTGGGATGTTTAAGCCACATGTTGAAGAATCTGAATGGCCGACAACCATGCTGAAAGTCTCGAATAACCGATGCAATAATTGGGCTATGGTCGGATACGGGTTCCATCGGAAGGAACGATGCTCTACATATGAGATTCCTGTCACTCCACCCATGATTTATAAGGACTCGGTCAAGCTTAGCCCAAACAGTACTATTTGTCCAAGTGAAGAAAGGACCTGTGGAAGGTGCATCGACAAGACCATGAGATATTCGAAAATTATTTAAATCAATTAACTCACTATTTCGAAGAGGAGCAGCCCTAATTCGGTCTCCTGGAGCACAGTACGTGTTATAATCTCCCATAATCATCCAAGGTAAACGAATGTTGTCCCCGATGGTGGTTAGGTGCTCCCAAAGAACTCTCCTTTGCGGTACTGTATACAAAGGGTAAACGAAGGTAACATAAAAAGTTTCTTGGGTGACGTTGCAATGGACTTGAAAGTGAATGTGTTGTCTTCCAATTTCAATCACTGTACAAGCTACCCTACTAGCATCCCAAACAACAATGATGCGTCCTCCAGGAATAACATCAAGATTAGAAACATGATTCCATTTTAAGAAACAAGTAGACATAAAGTTGGCTAAACGTTCTTGCGAGAATTTCATTTCTAATAGGCAAAACAAGGGCAAAGAATTCTTTTCTTACGAGTTTACAAACCGTGGAGAGAGAAGCGCCTCGATCTGCACACCCACATAGGCCCCTGATGTTCCAACTAAGGAGCTTCATTTATCAACCGAGGAGTTTATGGGCACTCCGCGCCTCGTGTTTTTCTTTGTCTTTTTGCTTTGCACCTTTTGCCAAGTCTGATCAGAATGATCGGCAGGGCTGTTCGGCAGATATTATAGTATTTTGGATTATGTTTGATACGAAATTTGGATAATCATCTTAATTGGTATCAAATGTTGATTTTGAACTAATAATGGTACTTATATGGGAGTCTCCCATATATATATAAAAAAAGTGGGAGAGGAAATGGTTAATACTTTTTTTTATTGATAGCAAATTGATAAATGGAAGTATAAAAACAAAATTAACCGTTTTCAGAGGGAGTTGTTGCCCCAAAATTAAAATATCCATTCTAAACAACAAGATTTGATTTGTTACTGTCAAAATTTTAACTACAGTAACATTTTATATTATATAATACATAACTGAAGTAACTTTTATATTGCATAATATAAGGACTAATCGCCAACATATCTTTATTTTGTAGATCTTGAGTAAAAAAACTTTAAAATATTTCCAAATTACTAACATCCCGGTGATAAAATATAGCACAATTCATAAGCGATGGATAAAAAAAAGTATCTAAATCGCAAAAACGTACTTGTTCTTCACTTGCTATATAGAGGTAATTAATTACATACTCACTTACATTTTTATTTTTCTCATTTAGACTTTTTCAAGATATTCACAAAATCAACACAAGCAAATACCGCCCCATATCATCAGAAGAAGGAATGGATGCTCATAAGTACATACTCAACATACTTGACTAAACTGTGTTATTGGCTGCAGCACCGTTCTCCACTCTTCGATCAGCCTGTTGTTGAGATTCACGAATGCTGGAGATCGAACTCAAAATGTTAGCATTTGTCTGAGAAATCGACTCCAAAACCTTTTCACCGACTTCGCTCTTGCAAAGCGGACAGGAGGCATTGATCTTTAGCCATTTATCTACACATTCTTTGTGGAAAAAATGAGAACATGGCAACTCTCTTAATTCGTCGTTGTTTGCATACTTAGCCAAGCAAATGCAACAGACCTGAAAGAACATATATGAATATGAAGAATGAGTAGAAAAGCAATACATATATATTTGGTTTAAGAAACTTTTCAGTTAAAAAGTACTCTTTCTGCTCAAACCAACAGACCAAACCAAAACAAATCGATGTATGCCGACTCAGGTTAACCCAATGTTAAGAGGTTGTTTGGTATGTATGGCTTACAAGTTATAAGCTACAATGTTAGCTTAAAAATAAGCAAAAGGATAAGGACAAAGGTTGTTCAGTACATTGAAAAAACTAGCTTTAAACTCAATGTTTAAATTAATTTGCCTGAACCGGAAAGACGCATAGAACTGGACCGCCTTGGCTTTAAAACCAGCTTTTGCTTCTAAGCCAAGGTGCCTTTTGACACTAAACAACCTCAAAATACAAGCTCTTTCTATTTTATTCAAATAAAATTTCATATTTACATATTGGTCATTCATTGATTTGATAATCATATCATTTCTATAATTTATCTACCTAAGGTAACTATAATATGTTGGTTATAAAGTTGAATCATAAGTATGCCCTAAAGCAAGTGTATTTTGGTTACCCAGTTCAATGACAGATGCTAATTAGTGTGGTGCAAAAATTTAGTGCAAATGCTACGATATTTCACCTTCATAATAAAACCAAACAAAGATCAATTATGACTACGCTAGTTATTAACACACTGTTGAGAAAGGACTAACCGCGTCTTCACCAGAAATTACACGCTCTTTTTCTGTTCCAGCAGCCACAACTCCACCTTCACCATCACCAGAGTCACTATCTCTATCGTTACCACTTCGACTTTTCTTCAACTTAAACTTATATGTCGGTAAAGCGTCTATTGATTCCGGAGTGGCACCTCTAGGTGGAGCCAGATCTTCTCTGAAGCCAAGGATTGAGATGATACAAGGCAAGCAGCAGCAGATAGTTGTACATAGAATAAAAGGCATGGCATATCCGATACAGCTAAAGGTGAGAAACACAATACACAACCTACAAATGCAGGGAAAATAAAGGGGATAAGTTATTGCACATGCAAAAAACTATGGACCGTGAATATACCTGTATAAATTAGGAGCTTCACTAGCAGATGAATGACCTCCAAAGATCCATACATTTCCAACCACGAACCAGATAGCAAAGAAGCAATCCAAAGCCATTTTAAAGTAATCCAATAGCACTTTAAGTCTGCATCACAAAAGACCCAGCTTTATTTTATTAATTCTTCTAGCATCAGTTTGTATTTAATAAGAAAAGTTTTGACAATGAATTCTGGCAGCAGACAATAACTAGTGATGTCTTAATTTTGAAATATATAAAAATGGCTAGTAAGAATATTTGGTTAGCTAACAAACAATTAGTTTGAGTTCAGGTCGGGCTCCTCTCGATTTGATAATTGTTTATCTTGAGCTCAGACTTCTCTATATGCTTGAATTTCTTACCAAGACAAGCTTGAAGATCTCCAAATGACTCGTGAGCTATTTGCCAGCAGCTCAATATCTAAATCAAGCTCAAGTTCATGTACATGCCGCTCGGATGATAATAACATATGATCTATTATAGTTTCAAGTAGTAATTATTTAACTACTTTTAAATAAACGCTTGGTTTGCGTTCCACTCAAATTCGGTTCCAATAAGGAATTTGAGTCGAGATCAAATTGAGCTTAAGTACTCAGAAAATTGTTGAGCCGAACTCGAGCGAGCTTAACATATAAAATCGAGCTTCAGCTCGAATAATTCTTTTGCTTGTGTGCCAAGGTCGAACAGCCAGATATGCGATTCGACTAGTTTAAAATCCAACCGAAGACCTGATGGAATGGGCACACATAATGGTAGCATATCACGATATTGAAAGCAAATCATATTACATCCTCTAAACTGCTATATACCGTGATGTGCATACATCCAGAATAACTTTTGCTCACATCCGATAATTATAACTAAAAAGGTTCTTAAGCATGTAAGATTTCAGGGAACATACTTATAGCATAGAATAAAATATCCATTTTCAATGCAAGAAACCAACAATACCTTGCACTGATTACCACTGAGTTGCGACTACCTCTAGGAGGCACTCCAGCACCAGCAGCCCCTTCCGCTGTCCTATTAAATGAAAATGCAAAGGGTCCAGCTGCAACATTAAGATTAGGTTGGTGTTGACCAGACTCTTGTGCTGCAGCCTGATTAGAACAATAATAGCGCCAATAAAGAAGTGGCAGGGTGGCAACACATCCAGACGCGTAACCAACGATCCATGCAAAAAGCGGGGTGCGTGGATGCTCATGCTTCGACAAAGACAACACAACAACAGACGCAATTATTTGGACGAGAGTTATAACAAGTTCGGTTGAAATCCATAAACCTGAGTTCAAAGGACTTCTTCGTGGACGAGTATCACCTCTCCGTCCTGAAGAATTACGTGAGTTCATCTGATTTATGGATGATGTCGAAGGTGGAGAAAGGGGTGCATCGGCACCTGCAGAAAGTCTTTCTACATCTCTATCATTAGATGTATGAAGTGATGAATCGATGCTCCTTGGCATGTCAATGGTATGTTCACTTCTGTTTAAACTATCTGTTCGGTCCATTAGTAAAGGATGAACGTCAGTTTGACGGTCAGAGCTTGGTTCCAATGAAGGAACATCCATTTGAGTTTTCCCAGGCGAGTGTCAATAACAGCAACATAGAAGCACTACACAGGAATTAGCTAGTTTGTCAGCTTCACTAAGCCTCACAAACTATGTGATCTTGTATACTTCAAATGTCTTATTTCTGCAAAACCAAACACAACAAAAGAACATTCAATCAAAATTTTATCGTGAATACAACTCAATGCTGGATATGTTTTTTACTTAGTCCTGTGCTGATGAGAAATTTCACCAACTTGGGTGATAAGAAAATTCATAAAATTATCTTCTAACGAGTTTTTCAAGACTAGCTCTTCTTCGAAAAAATCAAAAATTGTGATATCATATCATCCAACATTAGTGATCTAGAACCCATATATGAAAATAGGTTTTTTACATGAAACATCACAGGAAGAACAGAAACAATCTTACGAACAAAAACTCGATTTCTAAAACCTCTCATTGGTTAAAACATCAATACTAGCTACCCCATTCCTATAAACCCAAACGCAGAAATGAAAAGATAAACAAGAAAACCCAATTCGCAAAATAAACAAAACGTCAATATAAAACAAACCTAACAGAATCCTTCATCAAATTCAATCTTCATTCAAGAACCCTAAAATAACACATAAGATCCACCAATTTGACAACCCTAAAAAAACCCTAATTCCAGGACGAAAAATCCAAATTAAACACCGTGTCTCCTTATCGTCAACAAACAAGGAGATATAAACGAAACTTAAATAAACCGATTCAAGAGATACAAACAATGGACGGTAGAGGCAGATGCGGATTGAAACCGGAAAAAGAAAAAGGGCAAGGGAAAAAGGAACGGCGACGTTTGACAAACCTTATCTTGAGGTGGAATTTTTTGGCTTTTACCAGCTGCTAGAGAGAGAGAGAAAGAACTAGCTTTCAGCTTTTGACCTCCGTTGCTTCTTGGGTTGCCTGAGAATTTTCTCCCCTTGTGCTATTTAATATTTTAGGATTTTTATTCATACAAGAAAAAATCAGAAATGGACATATTCACCGAGAGGGTTTTTATACCTAATAAAATCTAATTGTTCTCTTTTTACTCATTTAGTTTTGGAGTTTTTTTACTGTTTTATCGCTATTCATCCCCGAAAAGTAATACACTTAATTTTTTTTAAAATTGGGACAAAACTTTAAATCTGTATTTTAATTTTAATAATAGTTTATATCAAACAAAACACTAACGTGTGTTATGTGTGGGTGAAATTAGACCTGATCCAGGAATTGCAACATAATATTTGGGTTGGTTTTGGCATCTCAACGATGGATATTAGTGGGAAATTGGATACAAAAATCTACCCAAATACTATTGGCAATATATGGGTCATTCGTAGGAAAATTTAAAAAAATTAAGATCAGGATTCAATTTAATCACAATGGAAGTAAGGATGACATTGTTAAGTTAATGGATCCCAAAACAAAATAACCAGGAAAACCAAAGCTAAAATCGATAATTGTTCATGATCAACACAGTGGAAAACAGATAATTCTAAAGCTACTTCAATTTAGAACATAGTTCTGCCAAACAATTCAACGTCTCCTACATTAGAATCGAAGCCCAACCAACAAATAACTCATAACAAAGAGGAATTCAAATATCCTTCTCAACTAAACAATAGTAATACCTTTATGGAAAACGAAAAATCTCGTGATTAATGAGAGACAATTGAAGTCATTCAAACTCTTGAATATGGATATAATTATCTTCTTCCCTCGAGTATGAAAACTTAGCTTTTGAATCCCACACTCCAAACCAAGAGAGCATTGGAAGCCTTCCACCAACACCTATACTTAAAAGAAGAGAAGTATATATTAAATTTCTGGAATTGTTGGAAAAAATACTCAAGGAAGCTAACAACAGAAATAAGAAGGGTAACTTGGTTATGAAGTCCTTGTTTGGGACAAATAAACCTCCAGCCATGCAAATGCTAATGATTAAGTTGCTCAAGTGGAATATACGTAGTATAGGCAACGAAGCTTCTTTTAGAAGACTGAAATCCATCATCTACAAAGAAAAGATTAACCTTTTTGTTATCTAATAACCTTTTATTAAGATGAAGAATATGGAAATTATTGTTATAAAGCTTCGCTACAAGAATCATTTTGCAAACATTGACAACAAAATATGATTGTTTTGGAGTGAATATTTTGTAATCAACATTATTCAAGATCGTCAGCAGCTCATCTATGCGAACATTAGACACGATTTATATAATAAACTATTCTTTATAACTACTGTTTATGCTATATCTCAAAAAGGTACATATTTGACATTTAGAACACTTTTAAAACTATATCTCATACTACTAAAGAGTGGTTGGTAATGGGTGACTTTAACGTTATTTCATCCTCAGATGAGCAGTTGTGTTGTTCTTCATTTTGGCCTACCAGTTTAGAAGAATTTAATGAAACCATTAATGACTGTTAACTAGAAGATGCAAGCTATGTTGATTCAAAGTTTACTTGGTCTAACAAAACCAAGTAAAAGAGTTTAGATCGTGTTTCCTTTAACTATGATTGGGCTGATTATTTTAGATATAAAATGTTATTCATATGGCTAGAACATACTCTTACCATACTCCCATTTGTATTACTTTATCCAATGATAAGATTATACCTAAGAATTGTTTCAAATTCTTATATATTGGTGAGGGATTTTTGTGATAAATATAAAAAAAATGAAAATTGAAGAAAAAAGTACTAATATCTTACTACTTTGATAGAAAAAAAACCTTACATGGTTTTAGGATCCTCTCTGTTTTATACAATATATTTTATAATACACTACTTTACTATCTCCTAATAATTAAAACAAAATATTTTATAATTCACTACTTCACTATCTCCTAATATATTTACTTTCTGTTAGGATTGGTCGTAGGTCCATGCCTAATTTTCAATTTTTGGGTACTGCTCTGTTACTGCTCTTAGTGGCCTTATTTTTCGTATTCAGTATTGGCCAGTCTTTACGCGGATCCATGTTTAATGTTGGCCGGTGTACCGGTCTGCTACCACGCGAGATGATAGTCTACCTTTCATACGGGCGACGCCGAGATCTTATATCGATGTCCTTGTCTTTGTGTTGTTCCGTCGAGGGTACCTTGCCTAATTAATCCGTATAGTTACGTGAAGACGGCGCACTTAATACAAGAATTATGTGAAGACAATGCACTTAATACAAGAATTACATACCTCATACGGTGGCCAATGGGTATAAATTAACGATAGCGTTATACCTTATCAGGGCTCCCCATAGTCTTTGTAAAATGAAGAAGTTGTAACATTTTTTTCCTTTTATAAGGATTAAAATTACACTGCCAACTGAGGTATGTAATTCTTGTATTAAGCGGACCGTCTTCACGTGGTTGTTTTAACTTTTTCTTTTTATATCGTCACACGCGCTATCCTTTATGTCAGTCTCTTTCTGTAACGTGTCTGAATTCCGTTTCCTATGTCTGACAAACGTCGTCCCTAGTTGTGTGTCTATAGAAATGGCATTTCATATATCTCCCCCTTATCGAAATGGTGTGTTTGTCCCTCTTATTTTTAGTCTATTCTTGTAAGTTGGCCCAATTGATACAAATCTATGTACTATAAAATGGCGTTATACACCCTTTCTTTTCTTTTTTTCCTCTTTCGTTTAGACTAACCTTAAAGGCACAAGCTTCTCTTTGCTCAAGTGTTCATCAGTAGTTTGTTTTCTAACGCTCAATATCGAGCGAAGGTAAACGTTATAATGTTGTTTATTTTTGTCATTTCTTTTTGTTTTGTCATTTATACTGTTGTCGTTAGTTTCCCTAACCCTCTGCCTAGAAACCTTAAAATATTTTATTATGGGTTTTGATTATTCTGACATCAAATTCTCTGTGTGTCCCATAAGGAACTCATAAATGATCCTTGAAGAAGTCTAACACAACCAATAGAACTTTTCCCGGTGCCCCACCGACGGACACGATGGAAGGCAGAGAATTCTTAGATAGTTACTTCGACCGCCTCTTACAATTGTATACAAACCTAAGAAATGAAGGGCTTACTAGAATTATATTAGTTTATAACTTTCCCGACTTTGTAATTACTAGGCTCCCCAAACCCGGTGAATATCCCCACCATGCAAGAGAGCGGGAAAATTATATATACACTATATTACTCGATTGGGGGATTCAATTACCTTTATCCAAATTGATAATTGAGTTTTTAGGTATATCTGAATATGCCCGACACAGTTGAATGCCAATGGATGGCATTTTTTGCTTAATGTTATACTAAGTTCAAAATTGTTAGATAATGAGATTAGTATAGGTGACCTGTTTTATAGATCGATTTATATAAGCTTTAAAAAAACCCCATTCTATTATATATCCACCCGCAGTAAGATTGTCATGCTGTTAGATTCTAATAAACATTGGAAATATTCTTTTATTTTCGTTTCTGGGAATTTGGAACATCATGTTGCAAACAAAATATCTAATTAGATAGACGATGGATGAGCACACGTAAGGGTTGGATTGATTTGTTTATTTTCTATGTTTATAAATGCCTTCTTTGCTATTGTTGATATGCTTCTATATTTTGTTTGTTAAAGGTACATACTCTGGGAAGTATTAAGAAGTGTGGAAGAAGGAATACGGTGACCAGGAAGCGAGCCCCTTAGAACAATTGTCTACTGATGCGTATACTCAGTGGGAGTCGGAGTATTATCTCCTTTTCACGCCCATTAATTTTATTACAAATGGTTTGCGGCCCTTACGAGTGATACAAATGTCAAAGGATGGAGATGTGACGCTTACTTCTACCGGGGAACCTGTTACCACAGAAGTCGCGGGGGCTATCTTAGCAGAGAGGGTGTATGTCGATAACCCAAGGAGTGTCGTATAGGATCTACCTCTCATGAGGCCCAAAGATGTGGATACATTTCCAATAATGCTGCTGGGCATAAGAGGCCTTTAAATGTGGTGAAAACAACAAAGTCAAACTAAAAAAGAATAAGAAATTAGTCTGCTCTATCACCGCCACGTATGCATCTAACACCACTGGTACCACTACCGCCTCTGAACAGTGCGATTCCAGCGATTGCGTTATGATATCCTCACTAGAAAAGAAGGTGAGAGCACATGGCAGAGCAGTCCATCTACTGGAGGCTTTGTGAGGAAAAAAAGGTGCTTAGGAAGAACAGGCCCCCTGTCAACAACAACTATGATAGGGTTGGGGACCAATCTCTTACCGGGCTGGATAACTTGCCTATGGTGGTTAGTGCGAACCCTTAACTTGTGCATAAACATATAGATTCTGACAACTATGAAATTGGAGACGCTTCTTTGGGTGGTATAAAATAGCATACCCTTCATCTAGACTCAGCTAACCATAGTCGAGCCCTCTCGGGTACCCCTCAGTTAAAAGAAATGATCGCACCTCCTCTAGCTTCTTCGCTAATAGGTCAAAATGACGTTCAATCTTTTGTTGGTCTCCTCATATCTGACCTTTTGTACATTTCTACGCCTGGTGGTCCAAGTGTTTTGAAGTGTGCCTCCCAAGTTGATCTACCTGACGGACCCCTTGTTGTAAGTATGCCTAAGTCGTCTACTCCGATGCTTCATCGGTTGAAGCACTGTATTTAAATGAATTTTTACAATAGCATGAGTATACCATATCTTTTGCAACGCCAGCTGGAACTATCGGTAGAGGTACATTATTTTGCGTTAATTTTTATTATGAGGTAATTATTGTATTTTGATTTCTTTAGATTTCCTGACATTGTCTTTCCTGCATAATTACCATAACTCGATGGTATCTGGTTACAATAGAATGAACCCAACGAATGTGAAGATTATGGATGATTTCCAACCCGAGCCTCTGTCTTTTGGGTATTTGAAAACTCTTTCTGCTGACCTACTCGCTACAAGAAGGGATATTGTGCTTTGAATTTATTTTTTGAGAAGGTGTTGAAGGAGAAAGTCGATCTTACTAGTCGATTTACAACTGTTATCTCTGCCAAGGAGGATTTGGCCAAGACTGTCAGGGATTTGTCGATTCAGAACGAGGTTCTCTCAAAGCGAGCAAATGATTTGATCGGTCAGAATTCAAGGCTTCTAGCTAAAGTAGAGGACTCCTCTATTACAAACAACAAATTTATTTTTTAGAATAATACAATATGATCAGAGGCAACTTGTTTGAGGCTAGAGCTGTCGCATACTCAAAGACGACATAATGAAATTGTTTCAAAGGCATGTGTTGACGGTCAAAATAAGGTTTTATTAAAAGATTAAACCAAACCTAATGTGGGTTCAGAAAGATACCATAATCGAGTTGTGGAGACTGAATACCGACATGGAACTAAGTTAGTTCATGACATTTGTACGAGATGAAGAGAAGCATGGGTTACTGATGATGATGGAGAAGAAGAAGATATGATGGAGAAGGTGACGGAGGTTGTCACCCCCTTATTACAGAAGTTCCCCCATCGTCCAAAGGGTTAGTTGTTGATCACCCTGCCATGCTCTAATGCAGTGCCTGCCAACATTGGATTACCGGAGGGTCCCTCTAACAAGGATGACGGTATTGTTGAAAATAATTAATAACTGTATAGTAGGGCTGGACCATTTTTCCTACTATTCTCGCTATGTGTTTCATAGCTCTTGTTACTGAAACCTTTATCCATTTTATTTAATATGCATTTTGACTTTGGTTTCTTTTCATTTGATATATTATTGTGTTTAATATAATTTGAGATTTTTTGAGGGAGTATGATTATTAGCATGTTATTGTTTGTTGCATGGCTATAAGAATATCTTATAGTCTTGTTCGCTCTATAGGTCTTATTGACCTAGGCTCAATATGACCCCTAACGCGGTCTTATAAACTATGAATTTTTAGTCAGCCCTCTTTACTGAGCTACATAACTCGGGTTCACTATGGCCCTTAGCGTAGCATTCAAGGATTGTGATGCACATTATTTTGCTTTTATTAATTGTATTTAGTCAGGGATCAGTGTGCCTCGTTGCGTAGCCAAATAGGTGTGGCTAATCTTAGCCATTTTGTTGTTAGATAATTATAAATTCTTGAGACTTATGTTTTTAATACTAAAACAAATAATAATAAAAATATGCACAAAAAATTGGCAAAATAAAGGTGGCTTCATTAAAAAAAATTGGCTTCCAACGTGCCTCGTTAAAAACCTTTAAGCGCCACCAAAAGGGTAAATAGTGCACAACCGCTCTTAAGTAGCATGATAATAAATTTTCATATGATTTACATTCCATGGGTGTTTCAATGCATTACTTTCTATTTCGTGCAGTCTATAGGCCCCATGATTGCATTTAGAAACGATTATGTATGGTCCATCTCAATCCGGACCCAACGTGCCTGCATGTTTGTCATGATAATACATTGCCTGCGTTTTTTATTACTAAGCCACATACATTAAAGCTTTGATGTTTAAACTTGGAGTTAAATCTATTTCTCATTAAGCTTTTATAATGGTCTGACCGTACCCTCGCTTGATCACTTCTTTCCTCTATCATATCAATTAACGATTGCCGATATTGGTCATTCACCTCTTCCGAATAATTAGCCACCATATGGTTTGGTATTACAAATTCTATCGGGACTACTGCTTTCATTCCATACACCAACGAGAAATATGTATCTCATGTTGTTGACCGAGGTGTAGTCCGGTATGTATGTGGCCATTTTCTTTCCATGTTGTTAGATAAGTGATGAGTGATCCCATGGTTGTGGTTTAATGTCTTTATTATCTTATATTGGAATTATGGTTCGTTGTCGGTCATGAGTGATATGGAAGTAGGAATTTAAGGGCTAAAATATAAATAATGTAAGTTTAAGAGAACAATTATAATTATGTAATTTATTAAGGACTAATGGTAATTTGCCCTATATTGTGTAACCGTTTTTAACTTAAGTCTAAGTCTCAGCGCCTATATATAAAAGGCAAGGCTGAACTAATAAAGATGTTGAACATTTTTTTGTCTTACTCAATTGTGCTCTGATTTTCTCTCTTTCTTTCTCTCTCTATAATTCACATATTATTTCTTCATAAGAGAACATTCTTAATAACTAAACTCACCAATGAGGATCCTTGGAATTTTAAACCTTGAGAGAATCTGACTTTGTGGTAATTCACATATTTCTTGGGACCTCGTCTTTACCAAAGCAATGGCATCCACCCATTTAGATAAGTAGTCAAGTACTACCACGAGGAACTGTCGCTTACCAATAGACATTGGAAGATGTCCTAGTAAATTTATCCCCTAGTTATCAAAAGGGCACAATACTGACATTATACTCATTGGCTCACTAGGAAGATGTCACTTGTAGGAAAATTGTTTATAATGGTGATATTTTTTTACTAAGGCTTGAGCATCCGAGGCCAACCTGGCTAGTAATACCCTGCGAGTAGAAATTTTCTTATCAAACTCTTATAGCCACAATGAGCACCTGTCTCTCTATCGTACATGTCTTGAAGTATTATCTCTGCTTCTTCTTTTCTCACATAACGCAGCAACGGTCGGGTGGCACTCTTTTTGTATAACACGTCATCTAAAATCGTATATCTACATGCACAGATCTACAACAATCTTGCTTATTCTTTGTTCGATGGAAGCGTGCAGTGTTTACGATATATGTGTCCCTCCGGTCCGTCGTTGTTGTAAGTGCATGTACTTCAATTTTTCCGGTTCTTGTCCCCACAATAGGTGATCCCTTGACGATGATGGTAGTAATTTCTTCTTGAGTTACCGCTTTAGCCAATGAGTCTGCCACCAAGTTATCAGACCTTAGTATCTGTTCATATTCTATGTTACCAAACTTGCTCTTCCATTCATTCAAAAATTCTAGGTACCCATGAGTACTCGTATGTTTAGCCTCGAATGAGCCTGTGACTTGACCCATTACTAACTAAGAGTCTGACCAGATTAATAACCGTTGAGCTGCACGAATGTGAGCCAATCTGAGTCCTGCCAACAACGCTTTGTATTCAAATGCGTTGTTCGTGACCTTGAATGTGAATCGTATTGTTTGTTTTATCTGTTATCCAGTTCACGTTTGAATAATTACTCCAGCCCCCCCCCTCCCCCCACCCCCGTTGCATTTGACGCACTATCTACTTTTACTATCCACCTAGCAGTGTTTTTGTTAACCGTTGTTAGATCTTCATCTGACCCCCAACATCTAACAAATTTGTTGATAAAATCGGCTACTGTTTGGCCTTTTATCGCTACCCTAGGTTCATAGTCTATGTCGTACGCTCCAAGCTCTACCAAACATCTTGTTAGTCTGTGGGAAACGTCTGGCTTTTAGAGTAAGGTACGCAACACGAATGAAGTACGTAGAAAAATGGTATAACTCTGGAAGTATGAGCATATTTTTCAAGATGTGACCATTAAACCGAAGGTTAGTTTTTCTAGGTTGAGGTACCTGGTTTATGCATCAACTAGCTATTTGTTGAAGTAATACAACGACATCTGGACTCCTATCATCTCTCGCACCAGCACCCCACTTACTGCATAAACTGATACTGAAAAATACAGGTATATACATTCTTTTGGGTCTGGTTCTATTAGCACTTCTGGAGATGTTAAGTACTCTTTCAACGCATGGAAGGCCTTATCACATTCAATGATCCAGGTAAATTTTTTACCCCCCTTCAAAAGTTTTAAAAAGGGCTAACTTTTGTTCGATGATCTAGAAATAAACCGAGATATGGTAGCCAACCGTCTCGTTAGGTATTGTACCTCTTTTATATTTCTAGGAGGTTTTATATCTAATATATCCTTCAACTGAGAGGGGCCAGTCTCGATGTCTCTCTTAATAACAATAAAACCAAAAAAAAATCCATTACAAATAACAAAATAACATTTAAGAGGGTTAAGATTCAATCCATACCTCCACAATTTATGGAAGACCATTCCTAAGACTTCAAGCTAATTATCCTCTGAGTCACTCTTCACAATCATATCATCAATGTAGGCCTCCATATGCATGCCCAATTGTCCTTTAATTTTTTTATTGATAAGCCTCTGATACGTTGACCCAACGTACTTGAGTCCAAATGGCATTACCTTGTAGCCATAGAGGCCTCGTTCGATCTGAAAAGTAGTTAGCTCCTCATCCTCCGGGTTAATAGATATTATATTATACCCTAGATATGCGTCCATGAATGATAGGTACTCTTTTCCAGAAGTGGCATCCACCAGATGGTCAATTCTTGGTATGGGGAAAACATCATTTGGGCAAGCTCGGTTAAGATCTATAAAATTCACAGTATAGGTCATTGCACATTTTTATTTTTTACCAACATTGGGTTAATGATCCAAATCGGGTATTACAATTGTCTGATATGACCCAGCTTGACTAACTTTTCAACATCTCCGAATATTGCTTCCGACCTTTCTGGGGAAAAAGCCCGGCGTTTTGCATCACTGACAAAAAATTACTATCGATGGTTAATGAATGAGAGATAACAGTTGGGTATACAAATGTTACTTTCTCAGCATCCCATGCAAATACATCCTCGTTTTTCTGTAACAAAGCTATTAGACTGCATTTAAAGTTTTGGTCAAGTTTATTACCTATTTCGACAATCTTTATTCTTCCAACATTAAGCTTTCTTCTGCAAGTGAGGTATCCTCCTCCTCATCACTATCCCTGGGGTCTTCCACCTATAAATCATTTTCGTCGGTCGATCCGTGGTGACCTCATACCCCAGAGTTCATTAATTTATATTTGGTTTTGTTGTAAGGGTCCAATATTATTACGTAACATTGTTTCATCTGTCTACGGCTCACACCAGATTGCCGATTGGGTACTTAATGCATTTCCTAAATGAACAATTTGTGGCCTCGAGCTTATGGAGCCAAAGTCTCCATAGTATAGCGTGGTAGGAGTTGTGGGCCTCTACAATCATAAAAAAAATGTGCGGATCATACTTTTGGTGTAGTTGTAGCCGACTATAAAAAGTTCAATCTATCCTATGCATTTGGTTGATTTTCTCTCGTATCTTGCCAAATTTCTGTTTGTCGTCTTGTAAGGGGGAACTCCCAGCATCTGTTTGTAGCCTGCCGTAAAAATATCATTCGCCAAACTACCATTCTCGTTACCATGACTCCCAAAATGTTAGTACTGATTGTTAGCGCATCTTCATAGGGTGTGATAATTCCTCTCAAATCTTCGTTATTGAAGGTCAACTCTGCGACTGGCTTCCTAAATTGTGAAATATGAAGAGCCACAAACTAGGTGAATATCTAGGTTCTTACTGTTTCGCTTCCGTGAATATCTAGGTTCTGATATTTCCTCAACACAACCTGATAGAGAGTTCATCTCTCGGATAAATTGTTACACATAGCTCTTCAGAGTTTCCCCCATTTATTGATATAAATCCATAATGGTATCACCTTCGCTTTTGTACTCTTTGTTTCCCACAAAATGGTTCATAAACGCAACCTATATGCCTTCAAAGTCATTGATTGATCCCTTTTGAAGGTTATCGAACGAATCTAGGGAATTTCGTTTTAATGTCATTAAAAATACTCTACAAAGTAACAAATTATTATGATTGAACACCATCATCATGTTCCTAAATTTCTCAAGGTGGTGCTCGAGATGTCATGGCCCGTCGTACGAATCCATCTTATGCGGTTCAAATTTTCTTGGAAGTTTTCCCTTCAAGTATGATTTTCATCTGCAAAACATACTCAACCATATTGGGTCTTACATGGTCATACTCAGCGGCCTCAATTACCTCCATTCGCCCAAAGGACTGAATTAGTGGATAAGTCGTCCCTGTGAGAATTTGTCGCTATTTTCTTCCTTTGTTTTTCTGCTTTTAATCTCGTCGGTACACTCGCATCTGTGAGCACGACTTTTATCTTTTTTTTTGTGCCCCCGTTCTCTAGCAGGACATATTTTCTAACAACGCTCCCTAAGAGGACCTTATTGTATAAGAACTTGAGCATTTCAGCGATTTGATCAAAATATTACCTTGCCTGCCGATCTCTCTTCTGCTACCACTGAGCAACCCATTATTGCTCGCGCTTGATTTCCTCTATATGAGTTTCCAAGATCTATACATTAAAAGGGGTGAAAGACATAGCAAGGTTCATGGAGTTTTCACCATGCACGGGTCCGCCAACATTCTCCTCAGCACTGATATGAGACTGATTGTTAGTGTGGTTCGCCGTTACGTACACCTCTTGATGGTCAGCTTGATCGACTCCTACGATGAACTCGTCAATCGATGTATTCTCTTGAACTCCTTGATTATATTACCCTCATTGCTCGTATGAGGCTGTCATATTCTCCCTTTCAATTCCTGACCTAATCAACACCATCACTTGCCCTAATACGAGTTATGCGTAATGCATTCCCATAGACGATGCCATCTGGTGAGGGATTTCGTGATATATATAAAGGATGGAAAATGGAAATATAAAATACTAATATTTTATTACTTTGATAGAAAAAACCTTACATAGTTTGAGGATCTTCTCTCTTTTATATAATATACTTTAGAATACATTAATTCATTATCTCCCGATAATTCTCTACTTTTTGTTAGGCTTGGTCGTGGGTCCATGCCTAATTTACATGTCTTGGGTGCTGCTCCATTACTGCTCTTAGTGGCCTTATTTTCCGTAAGCACTATTCAGTGTTGGCCGAGGTACTGGCCAGTCTTTACGTGGCTTCTTGTTTAGTGTTGGTCGGGGTACTGGTCTGTTATCACGCGAAATTATAGTCTAGTATTCATATGGGCGACTCTTAGCTCTTCTATCGATGTTCTTGTTTTTGCGTTGTTCCACTGAGGATAACTCGTCCTATTAATTTGTTGTATCGCTCTGCTTTGTATAATATCTTTCAAATTTGATTCCTCTTAACGTAGTACCCCTCGGTTATTACTTTATTATCGGGAGTACCTCAGTCTGGCCGATGAGAATAACTTAACGATAGTGTTATGCCTTATCAAATATTTGGTCCCTAAATGATGAGTTCTTAACGGTTATAGATGAAAATTTGAATCAGGAATTATCTGGATACCCTATGTATGTATTCTGGAACAAGCTTAAAAGACTCAAAACGTGTCTTCTAAACTGGAATAGACAAAGCTTTGGTAACATTTTTGACAAGGTGTTGTTTGTACCAGAATTAGTCAAAATTCCGGAAGTTAAGTTGTAGGAGTGTGACAGTTTAGACAATAGATTAAACCCTTCTAAATCAAATTCTCTCTATCTCCAAGCCTTGGCTACTGAATAATCATATTGGCATAAAAATGTTACTCTATCTGGTTAAAGAATGGGGATATGAATACTAAGTTATTCCAGAATTATGTTATAAAGAAAAGGAGAATAAACGTTATTCAAGGCATAAAAGATGGCTTAGATTGGATCACATATAGTAATCTATTGGGAAGTTCTGCTGAAACATACTTAAAAGAAATTATAACTGAATTACCTTATCCTGATAAAGAAGAAAATATTAAGTGATAACATATTTAGCACAATTCCTAAGTTAGTCACATATGAGGATAATAACTTACTACTCGCTTCTCTTTTTGAAGAGGAAATATACTCTATTATAAAGAATCTAAACCCCAACATAGTTCCAGACATGGATGGGTTTAGTAACTACTTCTACATCATCTGCTGGCATATAATCAAGAGGGACTTATACGTTGCGATAATCTCTTTTATTCATGGGTAGAATATCCCGCGTGGCATCTTATCTACCGGAATTTTCCTCATCCCTAAATCATGTGATCCTACATCGTGGAAGGATTAGATACCGATCAATTTATATTCTCATATGAACAAAATCATGTAAAAAATCATCAACAATAGACTGGTAAAACACTTCCCTAAAATTATCTATAACGCTCAAGGTGTTTATGTTAATGACAGGTCTATTTCATACAACATACATATAGCAAATGAGGTAATCTATAATTTAAATACAAAAACCAAGACATGAACGTCCTTATAAAGGTAGACATGTCAAAGAATTTTGACAGGATGTCTCACAGTTTTATATCTAAAGTCTTGCAAGTATTTGGTTTTAGTCAAAGTTTTATTAGTATCATTGATAAGTTGATCATGAATATATATGTTTCTATTCTTATTAACGGTGATTCTAAAGACTATTTCAAAAAAAATAGATGAATTAGACAAGAGGACCCTTTATTCTCTACTCTCTTTATTATCGCTAAAGAGGTTTTGGTAAGAGGATTGAGTAGCCTCTTTAATACCAATAAAACTATGAAATTTTCATCTAGAAGTAACATTATTATTCATTGTCTCGCTTTTGCCGATGATATTCTTATAATTACTAATGGGAGGCAGTATACTATTAATATTGGTAATTATATTACCGTAGTTCGCCTAACTGGAAATTGGTTATGGTCCACGAATTAGGAGTTTCATGTTCGTACTATTCTTCCTCCCATTATTTGCTAGGCCATATGGCAAAGCAGAAACAAGGAAAAATATAATGGTATCACTAACTCTACTATAAACTACATTATCCATATCTTGTCTAGTATTGATCAATCTAACCTCCTGAAAAGAAAGAACGGGTGTAATAATGAATCTACAACTAATGTTTTAGGTTCTTACAACAATTTAAAAGATAAACAAAAGCTTATATTTCTTAGATGGTCTTCTCCTCCTTCAAATATATACAAGCTTAATACAGATACCTCATATATTCTCAACGGAGAATCCAGTGGATGTACTATTCTCAGAGATAGCAAAAGTGACATTATCCAGGGCTGTGGTAATCTCTATGGTAAACTTACTCCTCTAATGGTTGAAGCCGGAACCTTGCTTGATGGCCTTCAGATATGTAAGATCAATAACTTACGTAACATTGATATTGAAATAGATTCGCTAATTATAGTTTATATGCCAGTTTCTGGTAATTATCCCTGGCCCATTCAGCAAATTATTACTTGTTATAGGAATCTAATTCATCCTACTATGAAGATTGTTCACATATGTAGAGACCATAATAAATCCGCTGATTGGCTGGCTAAATGGACCATGAAATGCAAAATGAAAATGATCTGTAAAAATCTTCAACCCCTTAATCAGCTGAGTGTAATCACTATGTTGGAAAGCATGGGCTTGGGTTATGTTAGAAGCGTTACTTAAGTCATATGATTTACATTATCTTCTAATAGTTCTTAATAGAAATTAATTTTGATAACTTTCGGTATGCTTGTAGATTATATTTATTTGTGTAGATCTCTGAGTTTCCGGAATCATTACATGATGATGCTGCCTAAAAGACCGATTGATCTTGCTCTGTATGCTTCTCCATATTATGAGTTAACTCTCTCCTTGCTTCCAGCTCTTATTGATGTATAATCCCAGTGGAGTTAGAATAATCCATTCCGATCTTGAGCTTGGAAGTTCATCATTCTCCATTCATTATGGTTTTCGTGACATCAACAAGTATTGAATCCCAATGAATCCTTGATTTTTGAAGATATTCATCTATTTGTGTAAAGTCTTTTGTTTGTAATCAAATCTTATTGAGCTTGTAAGTCCATCGCTCTCTCATTTCTTCCAGCGATGTCTAATAACAATGAAGCTAGAATAAATCTTTATCGATCTTGAGCTTCGCATTTTATCATAGATCTCTTTATTATGGTTGGTGACATCAACAAGCATCAAATCCTGGAATGATGAAGATCTTCCTCTATATGTCTCGAGTCTCATGACTGTAATTAAAGTTTACTGTCTGTCATTTCATCGATCAGGTGGTGACTATCAAAGTCTTTATGTTTCTCATTGTTTCAGGGTCTACTTGTAAGCATGGTTTTTCTCTAGTTAACTCAAGGTTCTTAGAATTAAAGTAGATTGCTTTTGAGGGAAGAGGATTTCTAAGGTTTCAGACCGAAAGTGATAGGAAATCAATTTGGTGGAATTATTCGTCGCTCGTTTCTCTTTCTTTTGATTTTTGTATTCAAGTGCTTTCAAGTACTTTGTGCTGTACAATTTTTTTAATTTAATAAAAGGTTATTTTTTGCTTTTAAAAAAATATTAAACAAAACATTGAAGCATTTTTAAAAACTAAATTTAATAGTGTTATATTATTTTTGGTTTATAATATTAGAAGCACAAATAAACTTAAAACTCATCCCGCTAAATATATGTAATGCTCAAAAATAAATCCAACATACGTATTCATAAATATTATTAACTATTAAAACTATAGATAAAATATTTTAATAAATAAATGATTTGTTTTTTTTTTATTTGGGAATAATTCTTTATGGATCCATCTAGGTTTTGAATCCTCATTATAATTTGTTTAAATAAGATTTAACCATACCAATTTGACATCGTATGTGGGAATCGATTGGTATCCGTGAGATTTTTCATCCAAAAACAAAAAACATAGATTATAGCGAATTCAAAATAAAAAAGTACTGCCTCCATTATCTTAAAGGTTACTGGTAGGTAAACTCGCGAGCAAAAGCAACAACTACTATGGCAATTCAATTAGAAGACTTCAGTGCTTGGCTATGGAACTGCGGAATGAACAAGCCAGTAATTTTTAATGATGCATGAGATGTTTTTTATACATATTTTTCCAAAAATAAGATATGAGATTGAGCGTTCTGAAGACGACGTTGAATGTAACCAATCCAGTAATAAAATAATGCTTCCGAAATGTGACGAAATGACGCAATATACTTTTAAATAATAAGAAAGATATGGTTAATGATAACTCAAACTGGGGATCCTCTAGTAAGAGTGAGAAGTTTCGACACTGTCGCAGTAGAAAAAGGAGGAATATGACTCCAACGTGAAGAGACAGAGGTGAAAGAAGGGCATGAACGCACGTTTGAGAGTGCTAACCAGCCCAAAATGACAATGTATGCAACAAAACAAACGTGACAATATATGAATCGTTTCAACCACCAAGTCTCAACAGCTCACTTTAAGTACAACCAAATCACCAACAAAGTCCCAACAATTCAGTTAAGGATCCAGAAATCACCAACAAGTCCCAACAGCTCAATCGACGATCCAGTCGAATCACCAACATGCCTAGTGGTCACCCGAGGATTCAGTCAAATTTCTACAAACCCTAATGAGACAGTCATGAATCTAGCCAAAATTTCAGCACTTTCAGACACCTTCAATGCAACACCCATTCCAGCAGAATTTCGCATTTGTACCACCAACATACTTAATTTTTCATTATATATATGCTCATGCTTCGGTAACAATTAATGCAAAAAACCAGTACATATCCGCTCCAACATGCATGGCTTAACGTAATCCTTTGGGTGTTCATCCTCAAAATAGTTCAATCTTTACTTTGTTTTATTGACATAAGGTCATCACCATAATGGATATTAATTATCATTTTTTAACAAAACAAATTCCAAACCTTCGACAGAGTAATGGCATGGACCAAGTCAATGACATATATATACCTCATGTAAATTTAAAAAATTATGAAATTTTCTTGACGATGATGTTGATTTTCATAAAGAATCATAATTAATACTAGAGATCATATACAAAGATCTATTATCAAACTTTAACAATCATAAAATGAATAAATTCACTAGAAAATAAGACTTGAATCATTGTATTGAGCATTTTAAAAGTGAGATACTAAGGTACATAACGAATGATTTTTTTTTTCTAAAACTATAGTGTATCATTTCAACTTATTATTTCATCTAACAACAACTAAGGGTAATTAAAAAAATCTTCAATAAAAGGATAAATAATATATAAAGGCAAAAAGAATAACTCTAAGGTAAAATCTCGTCTTCATCACCGTTAGAGATTATGCATCATTCAACAATAATAAAATCAACAAAGGATAATTTTGAGATGAAATATAGTCTTCAACACCTTCAAGTGTTTGGAATCCTTAAAACAAATCAAATAAACAAAAAAAAGATAAATCTGAAATGAAATGTAATCTCAAACACCTCAAGAGTTTTATATTTTTAAAAAATAAATAAAAAGTAAGTCTAGAACACTGAGAGTTTCGACATCCCTTTAAAAACAAAAGAAATGTAAAGTTGAGATAAAATATAGTATTACGACTTTAAAGAGTCCACACGCTCTTTATAAAAAATAAAAATAATAACCACGATGATGTTCATAAGTAAGCATAGAGTGAGTCATGAACCTTTCCAAAACCAAGCAAATAAAGTTTGTTATTCTAGGTATAATTCAAATAAGGGACCCACGTATCCTCTATAAAGGTCTGCGTCTATGAAGCTGATCATTTCAAATGGAGTAACATAGTACTAGTTAATAAAATGCATATTATTAAGAAAAAATAAAAGCACACACAAGCCAACTTTACTTTTATAAACTATAAAGTAAGAATAATGACAAATTAAGTCCTTCAAATTTACCCAAAAAATAGGAGTTGTTCATAATATTATACTTTCAGAATTACATCAGTCTGCCTAACCAAAATATAAAAAATTATAAGGGAAACTCATTTTTTCTAAGATACTTGAACATCATATTTAGTTAAAAGAGCATGAACTTCATCTCTGGGATATAAAATTTTGGCTGAATAAACAAAGATCTCATTTTCGGTTTGGCTAACAGAAGGTATCACATTTGTCTCACATAGAAGCATAACTATTGGTGTTATACCAACTTTAAGAACATTATCACCTTCATTATCTGAATAAGAAACATGTGTAAATTTTTACTCTTCAGACTCTTCAATGAGTTTGGAAACGCTATAACCTCCATTCATTGACTTTACAAGAGGCTCATGATTGGGAAAGTCATTTCATTGCCAAGTTGGAGGTGTTATCAAATTTAGCAACATGGTACCACAAATTCTTCAAAATCAAATCTGGATGTATCTCATAGATGACAAGTAACAATTTTGACTCTACCCGCAACACTTCATCATATGCAATACCCAGTATTTCTGCCCAAAATTTGGTTGAAATATCAACTTATATCGGTCATTCGACATCTAGTGTTTCTTACAAATCATTTCATTTTTATAATGTTGCTTCCAGTTCTTTCTACAAGTCCTCTCGTTCGATCGAAGCTTCAGTTTATAATTTAGCATATTTAGCTTATTCGACTTCCTGAAGTTGTTGATATTTAAATAATCTCATTATTATAAAGCTAAAGTATTGTTTAATTAGACGATGATTATTTAGATCACTTTGTTAACTATATGATCAGTTAGATAAGATTAAAAATAATTTAACTACTTAATCATCTTATTGTGATAGTACTAATCATTTGAGACAAAAAAATTGTTTTATATTTTATGGAGGAGCGCATATATAAAAGGTAAAAATTATTATTCGTGATGGTACTAAATTTTTTAAATTGTTATTCATAGTAGTTGTTTTCGACAATTTTAATTTTTTTATTAATATCAACATATAAAAGCAAAATATTGATAACAATTGCTTTATTCTCTTTCAAAATTTAGAAAATCTCTTATTCTTTCGGATTTACTAAAATGATTTTTTAAGACTAGATTTCTTCCACCAAATCATGGCTACTAAAAATTATGGGGTAATGTGTTTTTATGTTAATTTTGATTGTTAAACGCTTAAAAATTGATTTTTAAAGATAAAAAAAGGTAAGTCTAAATATATTTCGATACTACGCGCTTGTTTGTATGTTTTTTTCTTCAAATTATGGAAGAATGGGAAAGATCACAAACTACATATGTTAGGAAAATATATGCAAGACGACCAAAACACTCATATGTATCGACACTATAAAAACTATAGAGGATATTATTCCAATAAAAGACCCTCTCCACGCGCCTTATGCGCAACGATGACCAAATCAGACTTCATCTCTTGATTAATTACCTTTGTTGTTTGCTAGCAGTTTTAGAAATCATATGGCCTACCAAGTACGAAATAGCAAAGAAGTATTTTATAATACTTAGTTAAGATCCTAATATATATATATATAAAATTTAATATAACTCATATGATATTGTTTTATTCTTAATATGAAACATTTTTTATGTTGTATGAGATCGGTATGCGCTTATACGCACATTAAGCGAGCCTTAGAGCTTAGAGCTTGGGATTCAAGTGTCGTTTATAATTGGTTTTGGATGGCACACCATGTGGGAGGTTTATCGATTTATTGATAGAGTTTTACTCCAAATCACTGATTATAGAGGTGTTCATAGATCTATTTCATATAAAAACTAACTATTCACTTTCATATTTGGTAAGATGACCATCACCTTAGACGATATTGATGAAATTATAGGTTTGAGTGTCACATGTAAGATTTTACAGTTTTTACCTTATTTAAAAAATGATAAAATGCATGTTGAGGCTAGCTGATTTTTGTACATAAATTACATCAAGTGAAAAACCCTGCATTTTAGTACAATAACACTTCACTTACTGATAAAGGGGTGACTCGGTAGCACGTTCTCATTTGTTGTACATGTTCATATTTACTATATTTGTTGACAAATACAACATGTGCATTTATATTAAGTATGTGTTCTTCTTTTGTGACTAGACATCATGGTCATCAACTGAGGGAAACTTCAAAACACAAGGTGAGGATCATGTGCGATGTTATAACAATCTTTGATAATTGGATCATGGAACAATTCTCTTTAGTCTGTCCGGTTATACGTTATGAGTACACGTTCGCACTTTCATCCATAATGAGATGAGATGTTAGTTAACTAAGTTTTAAAAATCATTCCAAACTAAACTACCATATTATGTTGAACTATTTGGGTAAAGTTTACATAAGTTATAATTTATATTTCTAAATATTCGTTAAATATAGTTATATAGGATTAAATAAGTAAATAGTCCATCGAATATCCCATTTTCTTTCATTTAGTCTCTCGAATTCAAAATTACCAACAAAGGTCCCTATATTTGTCAAAATCTATAAATTTAGTTATTGACTTGCAAAATCTATAAATTAGTCCATTGACTTGGAAAAATCTACAAATTTAGTCCATGACGAAAAAGGCCACCCACCACAGACTAAATTTATAAATTTTGCAAGTCATGGACTAAATTTATAGATTTTGCCAAGTCCAGGGACCCTTACTAGTGATTTGATAGTCTATGGACTAACTAAAATAAAATAGGATTGTCGAGGGGATATTCACTGATTTAAGCCTAGTTATGTATATCATATTTAATTTGTTTGGCTAATTAATTTGTTTTGCATGTTATTTTACAGCCATATTAAACGATCCACGAGAATTATCTTAACAACATGTAGCTTGGTACACGTGCAATATTACTGGTTTAGACTGCGTCTATACGTATCATCCAGATCAAGCATTGCGCCAGTTAAGACAAGTATATGACATTCCACAATTGGCTTGCACAAGAAGTTGCCTGAAACTAGACGATCAAAACAGAAAACTATGTATGATTTAAGTGATTAATTATGGGAAGATTTATAGGCATTTATATTTATCAAATCATGTGAGGAGGGCTTGTTATTTGGATAAGCTAGATTAGTTTTGTACTATGGAGTATCTTGTATGGATATACAGGATGAGTTGGATAAAAATTGTAAATCATTCCATAATCAACGTAGATGAGCACATGCAAGCTGATCATGAGAGTATGGTAATACGACAGTTGCGTGGTGGTATGCGAAGAATTACAACTTCATGATGACGGTCATTTTATGGGTACTGTGAGGAGATACGAGATGTATTTAACTATGTATGGTCTATTGTGGATCATATATGATAGTCATTTTGTAAGTCTACATAATTTAGTTCATGATATTTTTATACTATTACTTGTATGTCTATTTATTTAATATTTATTAATTATTACATTCTATTAGTTGTACTATATTTTATAATAGCTCAGATACTCTGGAAAAATATAAAACATCCTTATAATATTTCACTTGGATCATATCAACTACGCATTAAGGAAAGTCATTGCATTAACAGATAAACTAAAATTTCTTATTATTTTAAACAACAATTGATAAAGTACTCATAACATTGAGCCACATTATGGGTTATAACTTATAGTTCTCAACGATTACCTAAAACAACTTTGACTTTTCATGGTATGTAGACTATATAACCACTTAACATGTCGATTTCCAACTAATTCACTTTAACTAGATTTGAGATCATTAAACCAAATATAAAATCTCAAAACTAAAAAGTACGACAGATTTTATTATATATTTTAACAAGTATGCATACAAACTCAACTAATAATAAAAATTGAAACCAGACTATAACTAAAACAAAATTCATAAATGGTGTAGTTGCACGAGTCCATGACTATATGGCCCTTTTGAACAAATGGAAACGGACTTATTTGGGGCCCAAGTATCAGAATTAGACACTGCGACCACTCGAATCGAACACGTCAAGAAGCCCAGCAATTTTCGAAAGTATTACGTGGTGATAAAATCCAGACCCCAAATTCCATCGTTTAAGCCCTCTTTTTGTTATTTTTGTGCATTTTCTGCATTTTTATATTTTTGTTGGATTTTATTAAAATACTTAACCAGTTCCAATCGATTCGAAATTAGGTTGGGATTTATATTGTTTCATAAGGAACAAGCTGTAATTTTGGCATAGGGTTTCGAGCACTTCTATATTAGGCTCTTAAACCCTAGTTTTACCGTCAGACTTTTTTGAAATATAACTTGAGTTTTATCTAAAGTCTCCTATACTCTGACCTAGGGTTAGAGATTATCAATTTTATGTTTTTGTCTTTCTTTCTCTATGTTTGCCGCCATCTGTTCCATCTCGTAGTTCGGTGCTACCATATTGGTATCAGAGCGACAAAGCTCATACGTCATGGGTTACGAATGTATGCCACCAAAGAGATCCTTGCGTTGGAAATCCACTATTCCGATCGCAGAATCGGTAGACCGTGATGAATTCAAAAAACGACCCGACCAAGTTGGTGAACAGATACACTCGTTAGAAAACCAGATGAGAGACATACATGAAGCACTACACAGGTTGTTGAACAACCAAACCAACGGATTTCGAGCTCCAGGTTCGAGCAACCAACCATCGGGATCTGAGAGAGAGGCCAGTCGCGAGTAGAATCTGTTTGCTCCTCGGAGAGAACAAGGCAGGGGTCAATATTACCTACAAGACTGTCAACAAGAGATGTCGATTAGAACACCAACAACCAATGGGAATATGGATTCAGATTTGAGATCCTAGAGTTTCAAGAGGGTCTCAAACCGGAGAAGTTTTTAGATTGGATTGCCTCAGTTGAAGAAGTCCTTGATTTCAAGGAGGCTCTAGATACAAAACTGGTACAGTTGGCTGCAACTAAGTTATGAGGCTGAGCTGCATCTTGGTGGCAGCAGCTCAAGCAGACCAGATGAAGGCAAGGTAAGCCATAAATAACAACTTGGGCTAAACACTTAAGGGTTACATTTTTACCTTACAACTATGCACGTATAATGTATAAGTAGTTCCAAAACCTTAAACAAGGGTCAAAGACTGTTGACGAATACACTAACAATTTTTTCAAGCTACAAAATCGTGTTGATATTGTTGATTCAACAGATCAATTAGTATCTCGCTAGATATGTGGGATGAGACAACACTTTCAGGACCATCTGAACATGTTCGACCCTGTGAATGTGCCTGAAGCACATCAACACGCACTATGTCTAGAGAAATCCCTTTCATGAAGGCCTTATGGAGGAGATACTGCCAGAAGAACTCTAATGGCATTTCCAAACAGGACGGTTCTAGGCCCTAGCCCAGGAGTACCAACTGCCACTCCTATGCGTACAGGTCCTAATTCACAGGTCCCTAGTCTCGCAGGTACTTCCTCGCAGGTCATATGCTACCATTGTCATGAACTAGGGCACGTTGCTTTACAATGTCCAAAATTACGACAACAGCCACAACAATTTAGGGGTTTATTCACTGAAGCTGTTGATTTTGACCTGGAAGGGGACCCATGGTTTGATGAGGAACTAGAGGATGCTGAGCTTGAAAACAGAAGCTCTCCTGGTTAAAGAAAGGTAATGAGGTAATAATCTCTAAAAGATGACTGAGGTTTTTTCTGTTGGTAATTTTAAGGAATAACGTTAGATTCATATTAACCCCAACTAAGGAGGTATCCCCAAAACCTGCACATGTTGTATCACAGAAGTCGGATAAGAACTTTATAGCTCGAAAAACATTTATAGAGCATGTTAGTGACACTGGGATTGTTTATCTTTTGGTGGTTAAAGAATTTAATACTGATCCGTTTGCTAGGATACCTGAGCGCGTTCGACCGTTATTAGCAGGAATTTTATGTTATCTTTCCCAATAATCTGCCTACAGGTCTTCTTTCATTAAGAGCCATCAAACACCAGATTGACCTAGTATTGGACGCTAGCCTACCAACCAACTGCAGTACCAGATGAGTCCAAAAGAGCATGATGAGCTCCATAGACAGGTGGAAGAACTGTTAACTAAAGGCCATATCCGTGAGAGCCTTAGTCCTTATGCGGTTCCTACAATTTTAACACCAAAGAAGGACGGATCTATGAGAATGTGCGTGAATAGCCGGGCTAACAACAAAATTACAGTCAGGTATCGGTTTCCTATTCCTCGCCTTGATGATTTACTGGATCAATTGCGTGGTGCTACCGTGTTTAAGAAGTTGGATTTGAAGAGCAGATATCACCAGATTTGTATTCGCATGGGAGATGAGTGGAAAAAAGCCTTTAAAACCTGAGAGGTCTGTTTGAGTGGATGGTCATTCCATTCGACCTTTCCAACGCTCTTAGCACATTGATGCGGGTTATGAACCAGTTATTTCACCCGTTCATTTGAATTTTTTTAGTTGTGTACTTTGACGATATTCTCATATATAATACTACGGGGGAGCTGCACCTACAACACTTACGAGAAGTGTTGCTTGTTTTAAAAGGAGAAGAGTTTTATGGGGGAGTAGACAAGTGTTTCTGTATGATAGATTCAGTTCTCTTCTTGGGGTATGTTGTGTCAAATGATGGTTTGTCAGTGGATAAGTCAAAAGTGGCAGCAGTGCGTGACTGGCATACACCTACTTCTATCACTGAAGTCCTCTCTTTTCACGGACTGGTCTCCCTTTACAGAAGGTTCATACATAACTTCAACATTGTTATGGATCATATTACGGATTGTATGAAGGGCAAAACATTCTGTTGGACCACTGAAGTAACTACCGCGTTTGAAAAGATCAAGGTAAGACTGGCCACTGCATCGATTCTGGTTTTACCTGACTTTTCTGTAGGGTTTGAACTGCATTGTGATGCGTCCGGATTGGGCATTAGATTTTTACTCAGCCAACGAGGCCGACCTGTAGCCTACTTCAGTGAAAAGTTGAGTGGAGCTAAACTCAACTACAACACATATGACAAAGAGTTATATGTTGTTGTACGAGCTTCGAAGCACTAAAGTTCCTACTTGGCCTATAATGACTTTGTTCTATACACCGATCATGATGAAGCATCTGCAGATTCAGGAGAAGCTCTCTTCTCGTCATGCATGTTGGGCAGCATTTACTCAACAATTTACCTTTTTCATCAAGCGTACTTGGAGGGCAGTTAACCGCGTAGCAGATACACTGAGCCGATACAATATGATGATTCGTATGGAAAGATAAGTTGTGGGATTCGAGATAAGGAAGGATCTACTGGCTATCGATCCATATTTTGGTCCTATTCTAGAAGATGTCTGCGCAGGTTTGAGAAAAGATTTTGCAGTGAGCAACGATTAACTCTTCAAAGGTAATTTACTCTGTATTCCTGAGGGCAGTTTTAGGTTACTGATTATACATGAGAGACACAACGAGGGGCATAGTGGTAGAGATCAAACTATTCACTCTGTATCCAGTCAGTTATTATGGCCGCATTTGAGGCGATCTATTATCCGTTTTGTAGCTGGTTGTCGGGTTTGTCAGGTGGCAAAAGGTACATCCTCTAACGTAGGTCTATACCTACCACTCCAAATACCGAAAGTACTGTCGCAAAGCGTCAACATGGATTTCATCTTTGGCCTACCAAGAACACAGAGAGGTAACGATTCTATTTTTGTGGTGGTTGACAGGTATTCTAAGATGACCCACTTTCTTGCCTGCAAGAAAACCACAGATGTTGTGAATGTTGCTATTTTATACTTTTTTTAGGTCTACCGCTTACACGGCCTACTCCTGTATATCGTTTCTGATCGCGATATGCGGTTTGTCGGGCATTTTTGGAGAAGGTTGTGGCGCCTCACAAACACAAAGCTGAGTTTTAGCAGCGCGTATCACCCTCCAACAGACGGCCAAACCGATATAATTAATTGAACGTTAGGCAACATATTACGCATAAAGGTCTCCGGGAAATTGAAAGTATGAGATTTTCGCCTTTATCACATTGAGTTCGCCTATAACAGGCACCACAAGCGCAGTACTGGGTATAGTCCCTTCATGGTAGTCTATGGTTATAACCCACGAGGTCCTATGGATTTGGATTTCCTAACACTTGAAAAGGTTTCAGTTAGGGTCAAGAACGTCATTTCTGATCTATGAAAGATCCATGAGAACACATGCAAACACCTAAAGGAAACAACACATAAATACAAGCTTGTTGCAGATAAAAAGCACCGACTGTTTGCAGTAGGAGACTTTATATGGGCAGTTTTGACCAGATATCGCTATCCTGCGCACGAGTACAACAAGTTAGCTGCAAGAAAGGTGGGTTTGTTTGAAATCATTGAAAAATAATAATCTCAATGCATACAGGTTGAAGCTACCCAGCCACACGAAGACCCATAATGTTTTCAACGTGAAGCACATGGTGCAGTTTACCAATGCTGCTGAGGATGATGAAGCTGAGAATTCGTGGGTGAATTCTTCCGAAGAAGGATAGGATGTTGTAGTTGCACTAGCCCATGGCTATATGGCCCTTTTGGACAAACGGAAATGGGCTTTATTTGGGGCCCAGTTAGCAGAATTAGGCATTGCGACCACTTAAATCGAACGCGTCGAGAAGCCCAACTATTTTTGGAAGCAACATAATGTGATGAAGTCCAAGCCCTAAATTTCATCGTTTAAGCCCTCTTTTTGCTGGTTTTGTGAATTTTCTTCATTTTCTTCATTTTTTTGGGATTTTATTAAAATACTTAACCAACTCGAATCGCTTTGAAATTGGGTTGAACTTTATTTTATTTTGTAACGAACAAGCTGTAATTTTGGCCTAGGGTTTCGAGCACTTTTATAAAAGGCTCTCAAACCCTAGTTTTGCCGTCAGACTTTTTTGGAATATAACTTGAGTTTTATCAAAGTCTCCTATACTCTGACCTAGGGTTAGAGATTATCAATTTTTTGTTTTCTTCTTTATTTCTCTGTGTTTGCCGCAATATGTTCCATCTCGTACTTTTGGCGCTACCAATAAACAATAAAAATCTTATTATATTTATATATCTTTCAAACTAAAAACACCAACTTGAATGGCATACTCGTGATAAACTTTAGGTTCTAGAGCCGTAGTGAGTAGACGACCTACAGCCATATAGTTGGTGTTGATATTCTCTATTTTGATTTGACCATTATAAATTCTATCTTTTACGAACATGAACTTTGTGCCTATGTAATATGACATATTTGAATTAATGTTAATGTTAGAGAACATGATGACTAAATTAGTGTCACAATAGAAAATGAATGATATTTCAATTTTCGATCAACTTTACATAGTTCTTTGACAAAGTTTCATAACCATAATGCATAATTTATGCTTCAAACCTGCCATATATATTTTAGCCTCCATGGTAGAGGATGAAACAAGAGTTTGTGACAAACTCTTCTAGGAAATTGCATGTCTAGAAAAAATGAATAAGTATCCAGTAATGGACCTCATTTTCTACACTTAACGAGTAAAATAAACATTGAAATAATCTGTAATATCTATGGTGTCCGATCTCCTGTATGTCAATCTCTAGTGTTTGGTTTTCTTAAATTACCAAAGAACTCTTTATTTATTTGTTTATGTTTTTCAAGTTATCAATACACAGGTTGCTCAAGTAACTATGCAACATCCTTATTATGATCTATATGTCTATTTTGGTGAAAACTTATCATACATTATAATTATAGAATTCGAAGTATATGGATATATATACACGAATGGAATGACTGATTCTGTCTTGGGGCATTGGTGTAGTAAGAAATTATCATTGTTAGCTATAAGGGTATCTATAGCTTTGTTGTTTATCCAGACTATAATAATTTAATATGCTCTTAATAACGCTATTTGCGATATACTTATGATCTCACGAGAGCAATCATTAATAATCTTGGACATAAAATATGCATAACCAAAATATTTCATATTAATATTTTTGACGAAAAAATCTTGATGACATATAATATGTTTAAATCATTTGTAGTACGGAGTGTGCAATCAAGATATAATACAAAATAGATTTCTTTTCATTTACTAAATTTGTGATAAACACAATATTTTATATAATTTATCTCAATCTTAAGTTACATGATGATTATTAAGAATTTATGTTACAATTTGTGATATGATTGTTATAGCTTATAAATGGGTTTATTTAGCTTGTGCATCATCAACTTGAGATTATTAAAAATAAAGTTTTTGGTTTGATTCATAATAAATTGTTTCCTCAATGTCTCCGTCGAGAAAAACCGTATTAATTCATATGATTAATCTCTTAACCAAAATTCACAACAGGAGCCCTTATTGTCCTAAATCTGTTATTTGATGAAATTGGAAAAAAATCTCAAAATAATCAATGTATTCATGTTGAATGTTAACCTTTGGCTACATATGAGATTTACATATTTCTACATTTCCTGAAGAATCATGTTTGGTTTTAAATACCCATTTCAACAAATCGTTTTATTATTCTCAAATAACGAATTTCTCATATTGAACTATACTAAAATTATTTGTACTCAACATTCATTGCTTCAATCCATAATGTAGAGTTTTAACTCTTCATTGCATCTAAAAGCTTACCATGTTCATTTGAAACGTAGATTCATTTTTAACTCAAATGTAGATTCATTTGAAATGAATATAGATTTATTTCAAATGAATATAAATTCCTCATGTTAATTTTACAATGGCATAAAACTTGTATGCATGATATTTTTGGTCTAGCGAATCAACGCAACATAGGCTCACATGGTTGCTCAGTTTCTTGAGTTTGTTGAGTTGATCGTCGGGATCAACATCAATAATTTATTCTTAAGTGGAAGCAAAATGTTTGTCCGAGATACTAAACTTGCTTGCATATTAGAAACAACGAGTAAAGTAACATGAATTATTGCTCAATGTTAACGACCAAATCAATTAGTCTCAGTTATTTCTCACTGATAATGTTGTTATCAGAATCTTTATCATTGGTGAGGTTTATTTTCGTATGAGGGTAAGCTTGTAATTTTTGTTTGGAGTTTTGTGGAATTTGTAAGTATTTAATGTTTAAGTAGTGAGTAGAGGGAGAATTAAGCAGTCTGGCTGTATTTAATTTTCATTACCCTCATTTAATGTTGGTGGTTGGGTATTTATACCCTTACATATGGGCTTTATGGGCTTTTCGGGTCATGTTTAATGGACCCGGGTCAAATTCAAAGACCCATGAGCTCTTAATAGAAGAGCAGGCGGCTTAGTCAAGAAGTGTTTAGGTTTTAAGTACTTTAGTTTTTGTTCGAACAGTCCAATGGGTGAGGTGTTCAAACTGCCCTGTCCGGTTAAGCAGTCTTTGTCTGAATTGTCCCTATCCGTAATGGTAATAGAATCTGGATTCATCAGTAGCCCCTTTTTTAGGTGTTTGTTCAAAAACCTTTGTCAAAACCTGAAAAACAGTCCGTTATCAATGACAGTTTCATCCGGACAAGTCTTTCGAATAATGTTATGGTTTTATCCGGACTGAAAAAAGCTCTCTGAATCTAAACAGTTTTTTGCCAAAGTTCATGGGACACGTGTCTCTCTTTGGTTCGTTACTTTAGCCGTTTTTTCACCTTGAATTTTGCACCCACCTTCTCCGAAAAGCAACCTCTTCATTAATGAAGGTGACATCAGTGCCGTTTCTTAATCATTGCAAATCCTTTGCGAATTCTCCTAGGAATCAAAACTTCTTTTTGGGGTTTACTATAAATTAAAACACTTTTCCACTATTTTATTATCACTTTCATTCTCACTTTGCTAATTTTCAGAGCTTTCTCTCTTAAACACAAGTTCTGTACTTTGGTTGTTTATGTTCACGGCTAGGAACGCTTTAATCAGAGGCGGGTGGCTCAATCTATCTGAATTAGAAAAAACACAAAAAGTTGATAGGGAGAAGCGCATTGCAGCAGGCTTACCTGACTCTCCCATCAAAAAACCAGCAACTTCAACTACAGAGCCTGACCAGGGTTCATCTTCTACAAAGAGTGTCAGACCGAAGAGATTGTTTCAAACCAGCCTTTCCCCTATTGTCTCAGGTTCATCGGTTCAAGAGTCAGAACCCACTGTTGAACCAGGCTTAACAGTTACTAGTTTTAAAAAAGCTTCCCCGTTCTTAGCCATGGGGTCAGATGCTGATACTTCTCCCAACAAACTGGTTGATCGAAGAAAAGGCCAGCTGGTCAAAGGGCAGGCTTCCAAAGGCACCCTTTCGAAATTAGGTGCCAAGGATAGCAGTACAGGGTCAGAAGCACCTATAAAAGTACCCAAGGACAGGCTGTCCGGTCTGGAGGCTACTGACTCAAGCCCCCGAAGAGAAAACTCCACATCTGAGCCCCAGTCGGAGGCTAAGGTGTAGGAGAGCGCTGAAACTCATCAGTCTGGTGGTGAGACTGAACCAACTCCAAACTCCCCCCTCACCAAGACAACTGAAAACCCCTCCTCAATAATGGAGGAAATAATGGAGGACTCTATCGAAGAGGCTCCATTCGAGTCCGAACCTTCCGGACAAACTAGTGGTGCTGTGCTTAAGGCATCCGGATCTGCCGGAGTGCCTCGAAGGAAAAGTGGGACCTTGTTTCCACAAGGTAAACGTTAAATACCTTCTTGCTTTACAAAAAATCAACTATGCCTTCATCCATATAGCTGAGTTGGGCCGGATGCGTACGAAGTGGGGAATTCCGGAGAACGTGAAGATAAGAATCCCCATAGACCCCGAAACCCATATGGACTGTAAACTCAGTGAAATAGTCATCTTCACTGAGCTTTTTAACTGGGGTCTAAGGTTTCCATTAGATCCGGAGATAGTTAGGTACTTCCACCTTATCAAGTTCTGCCCTAGTCAACTGAGCCCCAACGCCTGGTACACACTTATGGCCTGCATTATGGCCTCCAGGCTCTCCGGGATTCCTCTACCAATGGAGGAGTTTGCAGCTGTGGCCAGTCTCTGCAGAAACCACCATATTCCCTTCTACCACTTCAACATGGGTGATAATTATAAAGCAGTGGATGATCTGCTTGAGTCGGAGAGAAATAGGAGGACCCAATTCATGTTCGTAAGTGGTGCTTGGGAGAACGGGAGAAATATCAAAGTCAGAGTCAATCCAAGTCTCCTCACCAGCAGACGGAGGAGCGATCGTAAGGCTCCTACTTTATATTATTTTTTCTACTTTTATCGAATTTACTTAAACTGATTGGTCTTGTCTTTTTTCTTAGCAGTGCTGCCCAAAGACTTTAGTGACTACCTAAAGGCCGGACAAATTACTTGTACCAAGATCAACACTTGGGCTGCTGAAAAATGGGGAAACCAGTTTCACGATGCTTTCACAGGAGGCAACTTGGCAAGGTCTCACCTCTAGAACACTACTGGCCGGAGGGACTTGACCTGGGAAGAACTCACCACTCCACCCCCTCCGGATGTAGTCTTCAAGAGAACACACGAACCGGATGGGTCACTTTACTTGCCAGGCCGGGCCAAGGCCCCGAGTAAAATGAAAGGCAAGAAAAAGAAGGGCAAGAAGGTTGTAGGTGAAGCTAACCCTGCCGAGGTGGAGGAGGCTGCTCCAACAAATCCAGAGGGGCCAGCCCCAAGCCAGATCGATGCTGCTCTCTTCGAAGTGGTGGAGCAGGAGAGTGTTAGGGAAGAGGTTCAATCCCCAAAACCCCCAAGGGCTCCCAAGAGAGACCGAAAACGGGGAGCAGATTGCAAGGACAGGGAGGCTAAGAAGAAAAAGACCTCCAGGGGTGATGAACTTTCTCTCCGGCCTCCGGAGCCTCTCCCCATGTAGATCCTACTGATCCAACACGAGCAGAGGAGATCCCTGGTGATTTTTAAACCGACGAGGTCGGAGGAGGAGACCTTAGAATTGATGGTGTTGACATCACCGGGCTAGATGGACTTGGTGACTATTTTGCCAACCTCCCCAGAGACGATTTTGCTGGGCCTTACCTCCCTCCGAGTACTTCGAACACCGTCACTTTTAATGGTAAGACTTTTACTGTTTCAAGTGAAAGGGATATTATAGCTCACTCCATATTAAGTAATGTTCAGCAGTGCTTGTTTTGGAGAAACAAGTTCGAAGTCAGGCAGATATTATCAAAGATCTCAAATCTGACAAAGAGAGACTGTCCGACGATCTTCTTACTGCCACTCAACATGTTGACATTCTGAAGGGAGAAAATGAGGAGCTAAAGAAGAGCCAAGAGGGGTGGATCACAAAGGTTGCCACTTCAGAAGACACTATCAAAGAGCTCTGGGAGAAGCTGTCCGGATTGGAGAAAGATCTCACCTCTTCGAAAGAGGAGGCAAAGGCCAAGGATCAAGTAATTCACAACTTGACAAGTGACAAAATTGCGCTTGAGAACACAGTGTCCAAGGCCGCAGAGGAGAAATCTGATCTGCTAAGAGAGCAAGAGGCCAAAATTCAGGCCAAGATCGATGCTTATGCCAACAACGTAATAGACACTCAAGAGCAAATGTATGCCAAGGTGAAATCGGACATGGTCTTGCTCTTTCATGAGAAGTTCCCGAAGAGGAACCTGGGAGATTTTTGGCTTCATGTAGAGTACAAAGACCTTCCCTTCCACACCATGGCTGATGTAGACTTTCATGATTATTCAAGTGCTTCCTCCTCTGATGAAGAAGAAAACACCGGGGAGGGTCCTCACGAAGAGAAAGGCGATCCCAAAAAGAAGAAGAAGACAAGTGAGGCTGAGCCATCTTCAAAGGCTCAGTCTTAAACTATGAATTATCTTTTCACTTTTCATGTTATCTGAACTAAAGTCCTTGGAAGGCCAAGGTATTTTTGTAACTGTGTCCGGTATTTGGCCGGATAGATCTTTTGTTTTGTCTGACAATTTAAAAGTCCTTGGAAGGCCAAATCACTTATGTTATTTTAATGAATATCTTTGTTTTGCAGAACTCTTGCATCCTTTCATAGTTTGTTTCAATTTTAGTGGCTAGTGTTTAAATAGCCCTTAGTTATTTCATAAGCATTCCAAAGTGAGAGTGTTTAAATTCTCCGATGACAAAATGTTTAAGTAGTTATCATTCCCTTAATTTAATTCGGATGGTATGACAAAAAAAACAAAGTAAGAACACTTCAATTTTTTTTAAGAAGGCATCAAATTTTATTAAAAAGCCCGGACACCTCATTAAAACCTCCCCGTGCCACCAGGGTAGGAAAGAGTATGCCCCCAAATATTTACATGGATTTTTAAATAAGTAAATATTTACATAGCTTCTATTCCAAGTACATTCGGAGATGCTCAATATTCCAAGGGTGATTTAAAACCCTTCCATCTTTGTCTTCTAGCCAATATGTTCCTGGTTTAAGCCTTTCAATGACCATATAAGGTCCTTCCCAAGTTGGGGCCAGTTTGCCGAGGAGCTTCTCTTTAGTGTGTAAGAAGACTTTCCTCAATACCTTGTCCCCCGACTGGAAATTTCTTCTTGTAACTCTAGATGCAAACCTGCTTCTCATCAAACCCTGATAGTGTGCAGCTCTAAGGTGAGCCTTAACTCGTCTTTCCTCTATTAGGTCAAGCTGACCTCTGATTGCCACTTCGTTAGCGTGTTCGGAGAAGTTGTGAACCCGAAATGAAGGGAAAGTTGCTTCTATGGGGGCTATTGCATCCATCCCATAGACCAAGGCAAAAGGTGACTCTTGTGTTGCAGCCCCAGGTGTAGTCCGGTAGGCCCACAAAACCTCTTGTAAATAGTTAGGCCACTTCCCAGCAGCCCCTTCCAAATTCTTCTTTAAACCGGACAGTATAGTTCTGTTAGCCACTTCGACCTGACCATTCGCTTGTGGGTGGAAAGGTGAAGAGAAACAATGTTGTATACCCCTTGAGGCACAAAAAATCTCTATTTCCTTGTTGTCGAACTGTGGTCCATTGTCTGTCGTTATCTTTTGTGGACACCAAATCTACAACAGATGTTGGATAAAATTAATTTTATGACAGCTTTTGATGTTGTTCCTGCCAGGGGGGCTGCTTCAACCCACTTCGAAAAGTAATCTATAGCAACAATTATAGTTCTGCGCCCTCCGGACGCCATAGGAAGAGGTCCCACTAAATCCAACCCCCATCGAGCAAAAGGTATAGGCTCAGAAATTGACTCTAAAGGGATGGCTAGGACATGAATTTCATTACTATATATCTGGCATGGATCACACCTTCTCACCAGCTCCTTAGCATCTTGCATTATACAGGGCCAATAATAGCCAGCCAGTAAAACTCTCCTTATTAGAGCCCTGAATCTACAGTGAGTTGATCCCTTACCATCATGTAATTCGGAGAGGACCACTTGAGACTCATCATCTCCCAAACATCGCAAAAGAGGTTTACTGTAAGACTTTTTATACAGAATGTCCCTTAGTATGATAAAACCACGAGCTTTGTGCTTCATTTTTCTTGCTAATGATTAATCCGGAGGTAAGATGCCATCAGAGAGATACTGTAGGAGAGGGAATCTCCAATCTTGAGGCCGTTTCATCTGTACATCGAAAATTTCTTCCTCTTTGCTCATATTGAGTTGAATGGAAGGACACTCCAGCACATGGATCCAAGGATATGACTCAGGATATGCTATGGTTGCCAAGGAATCTGCTAGTTCATTCTCTGTCCGGGGTATATGTTCATAAACAATACTTTTGAACTTAAGTGCCTCATTTTAAAGAAGAAGTAAATACTTCACTAGTTGCTCTTTTTTGGCCTCAGAATGACCTTGTGCATGGTGGATAAGAAGATGGGAATCGCTCATCAGCTTGACCCTTTTGGCCCCATAAATATAAGCTAACTTTAAACCAGCTATAACTGCTTCGTATTCAGACTCATTGTTGGAAGCCCTAAAAGCAAAACATATAGCCTCGTACGTTTTGTCACCATATGGAGAAGTCAGGCACACCCCTGCACCACACCCCATAGTACTGGATCCACCATCTGTCCGGACGATCCAGACCTTTTTGTCTTTCATTTCAGTAGTCTACTCCGTATCCCTATCAGAGTGGAATTCAACTAAAAAATCAGCCACAACTTGGGCTTTGACTGCTGTTCGAGGAGCAAAATCAATATCAAAGTCCCCCAATTCCACTGACCACTTAGTCATTCTACTTGAAATGTATGCCTTTTGAAGAACGCCCTTTAAGGGAAAAGATGTCCGAACGATAATAGGATGAGCCTGAAAATAAGGCCTCATCTTCTTTGCAGCAATTATAAAGGCTAATGATAATTTTTCGAGCTTTAAATAACGTTATTCTGCATCTATCAAGCTCTTGCTGATGTAGTACACCGGATGGGGGTAATTATCCACCTCTCTTACCAACACAGCACTGATGACACAATTTGAAACTGCCAAGTATACGAAGAGTGTTTCTCCATCAACAGGTTTAAATAAAGTCTTGGGGGAGGACAGATGTTTCTTAATCTCATTGAAGGCCTCATCACACTGTGAAGTCCAGTCAAATCCCTTCGCACCCTTCAAAGTTTGAAAAAACGGGGCACATCTGTCCGAAGACATTGAGATGAATCGATTTAAAGCAGCCAACCTCCCAGTCAATCGCTATACTTCTTTAACATTCTGAGGAGGCTCCATTTGGAACAAAGCATTAAGCTGGTCCGGATCGGGCTGTATCCCTTGCTCACTTATTATATAACCTAGGAATTTCCCGGACTGCACTCCGAACACACATTTTTCTGGGTTTAACTTTAAATTCACTTTTACTAAGTTAGCAAAAATTTCTTAGAGGTCTGCCAAGTGTAGTTGTTCATCCATACTTTTTACCATCATGTCGTCAATGCATACTTCCATATTTCTTCCAATTTGATCAGCAAAGGCTTTGTTCATCAATCTTTGATAAGTAGCCCCAACATTTTTCAATCCAAATGGCATCACCTTGTAGATCTGAAGACCCCTGTCAGTGACAAACGTGGTATGCTCCTGATCCTTCGGATCTACTTGAATCTGATTGTACCCGGAGAAAGCATCCATGAAGGATAGTAGCTTATTTCCAGAAGTGGAATCTACCAGCTGATCAATCCGGGGGACTGGATATAAATCTTTTGGGCAAGCCCTATTGAGATCTGTGAAGTCAATGCACATACGCCACTTGTCATTTTTTTGTTTCACCAAGACCGGGTTGGCAGTCCACAAAGGATATTGAGACTCCTTTATATGCCCCATTTTTGTGAGCCTGTCAACTTCTTGAACAATAACGTCAGCCTTTTCCTTGGAAAAAGCCATTCTCTTTTGTACCACATGTGCTATGTCTCTCCGAATGGATAGGCGATGTGATATAATATCTGCTGGAACCCTTGTAACATCAGCGTTGCACCAAGAAAAAACATGTTGATGGTCTTTCATAAACTTTAACATCTTAATCTTTAGTTCGGATGACATTTTGGACCCTATCTTAACACTTTTTCCTTCTTCCAAAGAGTGTGTTTCAACTTCTTCAATCGGTATCAACACTCTAGGGGTCTCTCTAGGGTCATCAATTTCACCCTCACCCCCAGAAAGCCCCTCAAACTGCTATTCTTCGTTGATATGAATTGCCCCCAACGTCCGTGGAGCCAGTGCTGTAGCATAACATTCTCTTGCAATCTTTTGACTGCTCCGGACAACTCCCGCTTGTCCTTGAACAACATATTTCAAACATTGGTGGACTGTCGAGGCCACTGCATGCATCCTAGAGAGCCAAGACCTCCCTAAAATAGCATTATAACAAGTGGGACAATCCACCACAATAAAAAGTATCCTAGAACATCTTCTTAAAAGGGTTCTTGCCCAATAAAACTTCTTATGCGAACTCCCCGATCACATCTGCTGAGCTCCCAGTGAAGCCCACAATTGATCTGTCCAAACGCTGAATTACAGCTGGATTTTTCATCTTTTTGTAAGTGTTTAAGAAGAGGATGAGCTTCCAGTATCCACCAAGATTCGTCTTATGTCATTGCCCCCAATGGATGCTCCTATGACAACAACATCTTCATGAGGTCCAGCTATATCCCTTAAGTCATCTTCATCGAACACAATGAAGGAAAATGGAATTTGTGATTGATAGGAGGTCATGCCTCCTTCCATCTAGGTGGCTAAAGTATGAACGTGCCTCTTCCTTGAAGAAGTAGTATGAGCTGTCATAGTATCCCCTCCAAAAATTGTGAGTGATTCAAAAAACTCAATAAGCCCGGAGACTGTTTTACAACGTTTCTCAATGGCACCCACTCTATTTCGAGTTGGATCAGGATCCAAGTATTCTGATTCTACATCAAATCTTTCGATTATAACCATAGCTCCCTCCGGAGCAGCATTGCTTGGACCATCCCGATGAGCATTATCAGGCCTATTTCCTCATCTTCTTTTGACATATGCCCCCAGCTTTCCTCTTTCAATCAAGTTCTGGACTTCTTGTTTCAAGGCTATTCAATCGTCAGTGGTATGGCCAGTATCATTATGGTACTGGCAGAAAGAGTTGTTACGATGTTCCCTAGGAGATTGCAGTGCGGCCGACCTTCTATAGTGCACTTCTTCCTTTGTTTTATCATAAATGGTGGCCACACTTTCTTTTAATTCTGCAAACCACTCTGGTTGAACCCAAGGCCCTCTCTTATTTCTAGATTGTTGACTCTGGGCAGGTGCAGCTGGCTGAGATTGAGCTTTAGCCCTATTATGCCCCTGTCCGGTCTCCCTTGCCTTGTTCCCATACTGATTTTGGTTGGGGTTTGGTGCAACCGGGGCATACCTCACTTGCATGTGCACTCTAGTTTTCTTTGTTTCATCAACGTTGATTTGCTTTCCGACCTGATTCAATAGACCTCCCCAGGTCATTGCTTTCTTTCTGGTCACTGAATCAGCCAAATTTCCAGGGTTTAAGCCCTGTCTCAAGGATGCTATTGCTACTTGCTCGAAGCAATCAGCCAACCCGTTTTTGGTGTTCACAAAACGACTTATATATTCTTTCAATGATTCGTTTGGTTCTTGGAAACAATGGATTATTGTGACCCCATTGCCTTTCAATTCCTTACTCCCAACAAACTACCTTCGAAAGGCCACCCAGAAGGTATCAAAGTTTCTGATGCAGCCTTGTGGTAGGCTATTATACCACTTCAGAGCACTCCCCGTAAAGGACTGGGAGAATTCTCTCCAGAGTAACTTGTCGTCATCATCGAAATTCATCATAAAGTTTTTAAATTGTTCCAAGTGGTTGTCCGGATCAGTACTGCCATCATATTTTTCCATTTTAGTGCTATCGAACCTCTTAGGGAGGTTTCCGGACAAAATCTTGGAAGACAATAGAGATTGTCTCCAATTCCGGCCACGACTGAACACAGTATCCTCATTGGGATTTGCAAAGATACCTGGTTCATCATGGAAGGCGAAAGGATCTATCATCATCCAATCTACATGCCTCCGGCTGTGAGATGATCCTTTGCCTATATTCTTCTTCAATTTCCCATGTCTATCCTTTTTTCTTGAATACTTTTTAATCAACTTTTGCTTCTTTTTGGATCAGCCCTCATCACTGCTGGAGGACAAGGACTCTTCGACTCCATCCTCGTCCGAGGAGCTACCAGAAGACTCTGAGTCTGAATCAGAACTTTCCACTGGCTTAGACCGGTGAGACTTTTTAGAGCTAGCATGAGTATTCTTGGTACTCACATGAGTCTTCGAAGGCTCATGCTCTCCAGGGTTGTCGGTATGATGAGCGACTGATGCTTTTGACTTTTCTTTCATGCTCATCTTAGCCTTCTCTGCCCTCAGAGCTTCTATCTCGCCATTTAATCTATCACGTTCCTCGATGGTGTATTCATCATTTTCATCCACCACTTCAAGCAAAGCTGGTGGTACTTCCGGGGCATCCAGATTCATTCTGACTGATTTTTCCTGTTGGTTTTGAATGCTTGATTCAGGCACCGTCGTTCTCCCACTGTGGTCGCCAATTTGGTGAGGTTTATTTTCGTCTGAGGGTAAGCTTGTAATTTTTGTTTGGAGTTTTGTGGAAGTTTGTAAGTATTTAATGTTTAAGTAGTGAGTAGATGGAGAATTAAGCAGCCTGGCTGTATTTAATTTTCATTACCCTCATTTAATGTTGGTGGTTGGGTATTTATACCCTTACATCTGGGCTTTATGGGCTTTTCGGGTCATGTTTAATGGACCCGGGTCAAATTCAAAGACCCATGAGCTCTTAATATGAGAGCAGGCAGCTTAGTCAAGAAGTGTTTAAGTTTTAAGTACTTTAGTTCTTGTTCGAACAGTCCAATGGGTGAGGTGTTCAAACTGCCCTGTCCGGTTAAGCAGTCTTTGTCTGAATTGTCCCTGTCCGTAATGGTAACATAATCCGGACTCATCAATCATCAAAATTTAAATCCTATAGTTACCGTATAAAAAAATGTATGCAATTAAAAGAGTAAAACTTGTAATCCCGCGAATGGTTTGAATAACCTATAACGTGACAACTAACTGTATTAGAATCCAATTTTTATTTACTTGGCCGATAATTTTTTATTTTAGTTGAGTATCTCCTTAATTTTCACATAATCAACAAGTCATACAGTGTCTTAGATGCTATTTTATTAACTATTCATTTAAGAAGATATGTTCTATAATTACTTATCCGCGAGAGGGCAACTGGTAAAAATGTATGAGCGATCATACTCTTAACCATTTTGTGTAATGTACGGATTCTTTGTTCATATAATTTATTTATTATGGGTAAAACCATAATGGTGCATCAAAAGATAATCTCACACTCCTCCATGTAAAGAAAAAATGGGACATGAAGTTGTTCACCAAATTCATAATATCGACCATATTATTCACGCTCACGATCAAATCCGATTGTTCTAATCTTTTTATGAATATATAGCTCAACATAGGTATTAAGATACTTGAACATACTAATGAATTCAAATTTCTCATGAAGCATGTAGATATATCTATGTCATGAATATTCGTTAATAGAGAAGATGAAATATATTTGGTTGTTCCATAAAGATGCATGGAATGAGCCATGAATGTGTATATGAATTAGTTTTATCTTTGGTGTATTTTGTATTAAAATACCCAATACGTGTCTCAAAGTCGGTGTAATCAATGAGATTTAAAAGACCATCAACAATAAACTCATCTATCATTTTTTGGGTTATGACTTAAATTCATGTGCTAAAGGTAAACTGAATTTCAAAACTTATTTTATGTGAAATAGTCATATCGACATGGTAATGAAAAAATTATATAACATGTATAAATTATCATTATTATTCAAAACATATATCATAACATACTATTTGTTATAAAACATATGTAATTCTTTGTTTCCAAAAGTGTAATTGTAACCTAACATTTGTCCAACAAAGAAATTCAAATTAAATTCATTCTAAAAGAAGGTACATATAAAAATATCATCCAAATATGATATATCTCCATTAGTTGTAACCAAAATTGAAAATAAAAATGTAATTTACAATGTAAAAAGTTAGTCATTTGACTACCCACTTTCAAGATATATAATCCCTCAACTAAAAAAATATGATAAGAGTCCCTTGACTATCCATTTTCGATAAAGTTAGTCCCTTACGCATATCAATTTTTTTATATAGTTAGTCCATTGACTACTCATTTTAGATAAAATTAGTTTATTGACTATCCATTTCGATAAAGTTAGTCCCTTAAATAAACACGCATAAGCGACTAACTTTTTAAAAATTAATAGTCAATGAACTAACATCAGACGTGTTTTATTCAAAAGACTATATGTCTAGAAAGTGGATAGTCAAAGGATTACCATTAGATGGTTTTTAGTTGGGGGATTATATGTCTATAAAATGGATAGTCAAGAAACTATTTAATATTCAAAGTCTAGTATACCATATAAAATAACACAAATATGAGTTGCGAGTGTGTATAAACCCGACATGTGTATTTTGGTATTGAAACTCTATTAGTTTATGAACAAACCATATAAGCGAGCGTACACATAACCATCCATGATTATTAGTCCTCACAATCTTGCCTCGTTTGATCCGTGCTCTTGCCATATGTCCTTATTTTACATGTGTCTATCTCTTTTTTAGGGTCACCATCCTCAAAGTCGAAAATAAAACCTTTATGTTTTGTATTTGTACTAGATTTCTTTGTATATTTATTCTTTTAACCATTTTATTCCGCATTAATTGTGTTAAACTTTTTTTCCCTCACTCTGTTATTCTTCCTCATGCACAAGGTTGGAAATAAGAGTGTTGGAGTCATATTTAACAAGATGGTAGTCGTATATCATCTAAAAAGTATTAATCTGATGGAGAAGATATATGAATATGTAGGATACAATAACATGCTCTATGAGCTCAATTTTTAATATCTTTAACTTATTATGTAAAAATAACATCTCCATGATTTTCTCTTTGCCTTGGATTTTGTACTTTATGGCATATATTTACCTATCAGGTCCTTACTTTTAACTTGTGGAGACTTAACAAAACTTTTCTCAATATGGACTAGCACATCATTTGGCATACTACATCTTAATGGTAAAATAACTTAAAAATATATATGGGACTCCATTATGTATCACGTATAGACTAATCCCGTTTAAACATTCTCACCTCTTAAAGTGTATTATCTCATCATGAGTGCTCTTATCTGTAAGAGTTCCACGCTATTCTTCCATAGTCCACTGATCTATATCATTGTGTCCTATATTGAGAACAAAAAATGTAAAAGAAACTAACCTAATGTTGATAGATTGTTCAAAAAATGTAAAGGAAAATGGCTTTTCTCTGTCAAGAACAAGAACAATAACAGAGTGTCAACTCTAAAATTCCTTACTAATCTTTCTTAGATTAGAGGTATGGAAGAAGGTGAATTCATGATGTCCTCTTCTTCTTCTTCCCCAAGATCAATTGGTTCTGATCCTACTAATATTTTAAAGTATGAAAAAGATTTCCCTCTGCTTACCCATGAGCAGAAACAGAGTACCAACAATGGGGTTAATATAATTGTTAACCCGACATTTGAGAGTTCTGTCCAAAGAATCGGGCATCAGATTGAATCCAAGAAACTCTCCAAATCTTTCGATGAGATTCTTAAACCAATTGAAACTGGAATATTGCATATATATGTCGTCATTTCCAGAAACTCTGATGAAAGTATTATCTGTTTTGAGAAGAATGATAAGAACAAGTTACAAAATATTTCTAAGCATACCATTATATGTAAATTTACCTATGGAAAGCCCATATATGAAATAATCAAGAAGTTTCTGGGTAGTTTTCAGTTCACCGGAGCCTTCAGTATAGCAGTTTATGACTACCGCCATGTATTCATTGAATTCGATTGTCTCGACGATTTAAAGAAAATGTGGTCCAGAAATGTCTGGAAAATCAGAGAAAAGACGATGAGATTACTTAAGTGGTCTCCAAGATTTAATCTAGATGAAGAAAACCCCCTGACACCAGTCTTGATCACATTGAAAAATCTACCAGAATTCTTGTATAACGAAGCAACACTTTTAGAAATTGTTAAGTCCTTAGGGACTCATTTGAAGACATGGATTCCTAAAACCAATAAGGCTACGTTTAATTATGTTAAGATGTGGGTCGAGGTTGATGTTTCAAAAACCATGACCAGAGAGTTAAAGGTCAGGTTTGGTGAGGATGAGGATTATAAGTTGGAAATCAGATATGTAAATCATCTAAGCTATTGTAGTGAATGTAAGCACATTGGTCACAAAATGTCAGATTGCAAGAAAGCTATAGCTGTTAAGATTAATGAACAAGTTGATATCATTATTGAAGAGTAATATCTGCTTTAGTACATTTAAACAATAAGATTACAACCACTCATACTCTAAAGTCTGTAATTGTTGACAGTGGAGATAGTATGAAAGCTGTGAATGATCAATTGTCTACAGATAACCAACATGTGAATAATCCTACTAAAGATGAGTCTAATGGAAGTCTGGAGACTGGTGCTGTTTTGGCTTCTAGTCTGGATAGGAATGGAAGATGTATGGTTGATAACACAGAAATGATTGAAGCTTTGCAAGCGTTTGAAACTAGAGAACTCTTCATGGTTGATGGGAAACGTACATATTCACAGTCTGATTCACCATCTAAAATCACAACAAGTAGTCTCCATTGTTCACCTAATAAAAAAAAAGACTGGTTAATGATGAAGATACAAGAGTGCAAAGCAAAAAAATCAAGAAGATTAAAAACTGGAACAATAAATTATCTACAACATTAAAGCTTTTACAGCTAAAAAGGGATGTAAGAAACAAACCATCCAAATGACTATCAAAATTGTGAACTGGAATGTTAGAGGACGGGGGAATAAGCTTACCATGAGGAGGCTTAAATCTTTTAAAAAGGGTTGAAAACCCTGCTCTTCTGGCAATGCAAGAACCTTTAGTTAATTGTGAGAAGCTTGGGAATGTGGCTAAAACTCTGGGCTACAATCAGTTTTTTGGTAATATTAATAACAAGATTTGGTTGTTTTGGAGAGAAGAATTTAAGGTGGAGATCATTTTAAATGAAGAATAGGTTATCCATGCTAAAGTTAGTCACAATACTCTAAACAAAGATTTCAGGTTGTCAGTGGTGTATGAAAAATGCAGCGGGATCCTCGGGATGGACTTGTGGAATTCAATGAGAAATGTGAATGATGAAGACATGGAATGGATAGTATTTGGGGATTTTAACACTATCCTTAATGCCGATGAGCAGCTTTGCTGCAAAAGAACTTGTCTGCAAAGTATGGATGACTTTGGCAATGTAATCATTGTTTGTAATCTAACAGACGGGGGCTATTCTGGCAGCAAGTGTACATGGTCAAATGGGAACAATTGGAAGAGGTTGGATCGTGTTCTTTACAATAATCACTGACTAAGGTATTTTGACAACACTAGATTTGTGCATTTATCGAAGATATGCTCTGATCACTCTGCTATGTGCATTACTATATCAACCAATTTGAGTACCTTCAAGCCTGCTTTCAAATTCTTGAATATGTGGGTGCAACATCATGATTTCCTTAAAGTTGTTGAGGAGAGTTGGTCTGTTTATATGTGAGAAAGTCCAATCTATCTTTTCTGGCATAAGTTAAAAATGTTAAAGGGGGTTCTTAGAGCATGGAACTATAATGAATTTGGGAATGTTTTTGATTCAATCAGGCAAGTAGAGGAAGAAATCACAATCAGAGAGTTAAAGTATCAAGCTACTAGAACTAATGAAGACAAATTACTACTTGATAAAGCTAATCAAAATCACATTAGTCTCATGGCTAGAGAGGAGAGCTACTAGGAGCAGAAAACACACAGTTTGGTTGAAAGACAGTGATAGAAGCACAAAATTCTTTCACAACTTGGTGAAGAAAAGAGCTAAAAGAAACAGGATTCATAGGGTTTGAGATAAAGAACAATGGTTGAAAAATCAAGATGATATATCTAACTCTGCTGTTTCATACTTCAAGAACTTGCTAGCTCAATCATCTATACCTAATGATCAAAACATTGCCTTTGATAATATTCCTAACTTAGTTTCTGAGTGTGATAACAAAATGCTTAATGAAGATATTAATAAGGTGGTTATCAGCATGCACTCCAACAAAGATGCTGGCCCTGATGGTTTCAATGGCATGTTCTACAAAGAGTGTTGGACTATCATAGCAGATGACTTGTGTGAAGCAGTGAAAGAAATTTTCGGAGGTGCGAATGTTCCTACAGGTATTCAAGCATCAGTTATCTGCCTTATTCCTAAAGTTGACACACCTAAAACATGGAGAGAATTTCGCCCTATCAGTTTAACTACTGTCTTTAATAGAATCTACTCAAAAGTCATTAACAACAGAATGAGTTTAATCTTACCTAAGCTGAGTTATGAGGAGCAATGAGCTTTTGTAAGGGACAGAAGTATTCATGGAAGTGTATAAATGACAAAAGAAATTTGTTATGATATAAACTACAAAACAAAAGGTGAAAATCTAATATTAAAGCTGGATATTGAGACAGTTTTGATAGACTTTCTCACAACTTTATTCAGGAAGTTATTAAGGCCTTTGGATTTAGTCCTTTGTTCATTGAGTTGATTAATAATAACATTACCAACAATTACTTCTTTGTCATTGTCAATGAAGTTACCAAAGGGTTTTTAAAGGCTGATCAAGGCCTGCGACAGGGGGATCCCCTATCCCCTAGTCTCTTTATTCTCGCAGAAGAAGTTTTGATTTGTTGATTGAGAAAGCTTAATGATTCTACAAATTCTATCAGATATAAAATCAGAGGTGGACAGGTTATATCGTGTCTTGCCTTCGCTGATGAGCTTACAATTTTTTGTAATGGGTCTGATAATTCTATCTCTAAGATAAGTGAACTACCAACTACTTATCAAACTACATCTGGGCAGTTGATCAACAAGAGGAAGTCTAAGTTCTATACAACGTCCAACATGCCCAACATCAGAATTAACAAAATTGAAGAAACTACTGGTATAAGACATAGCTCCACGCTTTTTTAATATTTAGGCATAATGGTTAGCAACAACTCAAGGATAAACCATTTTGATAATCTAGTTTCAAAGATTAGATAGAAAATTATAGAGTGGATGGCAGCACTCTATCATTTGGGGGAAGACTTGTCCTAATACAATTTATTGTCTCTACTTTCCCCTTGTATTACATTCAAAACTCTATTATTCCCAGGACCGTTATTAAAAGAATAGACGTTATTTTCAACAAATTTATTTGGGGTAATAAGACTGACTCTAAAGCTTTGAATTGGACATCTTGGAGTAAGATTAACAATCCTAAAGATTGTCACCCTGTTGCAGCTCCTACCCCTAAAAGAATATCTAGAGTTCGGGCAAGACTTGCTGACAGTAGGGACAATGCTGAGAGGTATATTTTTTGGGTTCCTGGTAATGGTGATATCGATTTCTGGCTTGACATATGGTGCATTGAGCAACCCTTCATTTCCTTTAATGATCAAGAGGACAGACGATAGTACACTCAAACTAAAGTTAGTAGCTACTGGATTGAGGGGAGGTGGGATGTGGAAAGGCTAAAGATGAATGTCACGTTGCCTATTGTATCTAGGATTCTCAAAACAAAGCTCAATTCTGATCCTGATAAAGCTAACTGGTCTCTATCTACTAAAGGGAAGTTTAATGCAAAGATTACTTGGGATGCTACAAGGAAAAAGGTAATGTTTCTAACATTTTCAAGAGCTGTTGGAACCATGTTACTCCAAGGAAGTGCTCCTTCTTCCTCTGGGGTGCCCTTATGAACTGGTTTGCTGCTGATACGAATCTTCAGAAGCGAAATATTTACATGGCATCAAAATGTCAGTTCTGTGAGAATGTGGAATCTCCTAAACATGTTCTAGTTACCTGTAATGAAGCCTGGTCTGTATGGAGCCATTTTAGCATAATTTTTGGCATCACTGTCTCAAGAAATATGCCATTAACTCATCTCATTCGATCCTGGTTCTGGTCTTCAACAAAAACCTGCAGCATAAGAACGATTCTGCCTGCAATTATTACATGGACCATATGGAAAAATCGAAACAGTAGACTACTATGCACTCTTCTGCTTCTCTAATTTATCAAATAATCAGAATGCTTAATGGCTTATCTAACGCAAACTTACTCAAAAGGAAACACTGGAGTCGTGATACCAAAGGTGTAAGTCAATTGGGATGTCATCTAAGCAAGAAATCGATGCCAATTTCGCTGAAGTTGATCTGTCCTAAACTTAACCGGTTTAAGCTTAACACTGTCCGGTCTTCATTGCTTTCTAGTGAGGCAGGAGGTGGCAGTATCGTCAGAAATCATTCTGGTGATATTGTTGGAGGTTTTGGCAGAATGTATGGGAAGTGTGTTGCGATTGTAGCTGAGGCAAAAGCTTTGATGGACGAGTTTGCAATGTGTATAAACTTGAACATCAGTCAGCTAGATATCGAAGTAGACTCAATGGTTTTGGTGGAGCTGATTGGCAGTGGAAGAACTCTATGGTATCTTGATCCCATTATAATCTACTGCCGCAAACTTATAACTTCGAGTATGTCGATCAAACACGTTTACAGACAACAAAACAAAGTTGCCGACTGGGTGGTTAAGCAGACTGTCTACATGAAGAAGAACCTCGATTTCAATCATTCTACAACACCGAATGAATTGAAAGTTGTTGTTTTGCTTGAAGGTATGAGAATCAGATATATCAGAGACGTCGAAGAGGTACCGGAGCGATTGAAGGTATCAAGAGGAGGAAGACGTAGTCTTCACTTTTAGGGTTTTAAATTTTAATTGAAATTTTTTAAACAGTGAAAATCGGAAAATTTAAAATTGTGTCCTCTCTTGTAGCTTGTAACACAACGTTTTAATTAAATAAAATTCAAGTTAAAAAAAAGTAAGACTTACGGTTCTAAATTTATTATTATTTTTAAAAGATATATTATTGTTTAAAAATTAGGGTCTAAGGTTTACAAATATAACCAAAAAAACTCATTTTCATATAGTTTTTTAAAAAACAAACAATTATTAGTAATTGAATTATTGGTTACTAAAAAGTTAACATATTCTAAAAATAAATTATGGCATCATCAAATGAGCTGATAAAATATTTAGCAGTAAAATTTTAGAAAAAAAATATTTTAAAAATGGTGTAGAATTTTACTTCCATAAAAATCTCTCTTCATGTTTCCCTCCATTTTTATCAGAGACAGCCTTTCTTACCGTTATTACCGGGAAAATGGTTGGCCTTTCGTTTCAACTACTTTCTGTCCAACGGTTCCTGAATCCTGACTACGCATCCCTCTCTCTCTCGCTCGCTCGCTCCTCTGCACTTTCATTTCGTTTTCGGATTTCTAGGGTTTATCTTTTCTCCAGCAAAACCCAATTTCATCCTGATTCGTATTCAAGGTAAGCTTAAAATCTCCTCCATGAAAATTATCACTCTCTTTAGTTTCGTACCTGGTTCTCGAATCGATTTAGATATTTACAAGCTTTTCGAATTGGTAGATGATAGATAACGTATATTCATGAATACTCGATAAATATCGTACATCTTCCTTGTCGATTAGCTATTTGTTAGAAGCTAAACAAATAGCATAAGGTAGGGGAGGGGAGGGGCTATGAATAAAAAGGCTAAACGTAGTCACCGAATTCGAGCATTTTTACCACCACTGTGCTGTCGAATCTTGAAAAAACAAGACGAAATTTGAACCAAATTTCAGCTGTGCTCCGTGGAAATAGTGTTTTTTTCATAATCTACCAGCATTTTACGGAAATGCTCGACTTTGGCCCTCCCCATATAGCATAATTTAGAAGAGTCCAGCCGAAATTGGATGTTAATTGCTATCTGATTTGTGGTGATTTACCGCAGTGCTTATCTAATCGTAGATACAAGTTCGTGTATTGCAAGCTTTTATTGTTTGTCAAATGGCTAATCGGATTAAAGAAGATGAGAAAAACGAGAAGGCCGTTCGTGCTCTCCTGAAGCTTCCGGAGAATAGAAGGTGTATTAACTGCAATTCATTGGTAGGCATTTCATTCTGTGCATGGAACTCAAGATGAATTTCTTTACATAGTTTTTAAAAGTCTTAGTCCATTTAGACCGATGTCATGTTTTCCAGTAAAAAGCGAAAAATCATAGCTTTTGACACATAATGGAACAGAACTGAGAGACAATATTTTACATGGCAGGGCCCTCAGTATGTATGCACAACTTTCTGGACTTTTATCTGCATGAGTTGTAGCGGAATACAGTAAGCATTAATCTGACTTTCTGTGTCCTCGTTTATATATTTTGAAACGATATCGATGCAAAATGACTATGTAATTTCAGCCGGGAATTCACACATCGAGTAAAATCCATATCAATGGCCACATTCACAGCTGAAGAAGTCACTTCTCTTCAAGCAGGAGGGAACGAGGTTTGTTTGCTTATTATGTCTTTTATTACCCATCAACCTGCATGTTTTCGCTTCTCATTTACTACTTGAGTTTTCTTCTGTACCTAACTAATCAACATACCTGTTTTCTTTATAGCGAGCAAGGAAGATTTATTTAAAGGAATGGGATTTTAAACCTAGTTCATACCCCGACCCCAGGTTATTATACTTATGTTTTTCATGATAAGTAGGATACCTTCTTGATAAGTGACTGCTAAAGCATCTTCATTATTCATATGGTTTGTTTCAGTAATATCTATAGACTCCGCGAGTTTATTAAGCAAGTCTACGTCGGCAGAAAATACATGGGCGACACTACTGAAAAGCTCCCCACATTGAGACTGGTAAAGTACTTACTGCGACAAAATTTGTTCATCTTTGTTGATTGTTTTGTTTTACAAGCTTCTTTGGACTTACCCACTAGGAGGTTACTTAAGATGACATGATACTATTGATGATATTAACGAATGTCTTACTTGGTATATATAGACTGATCGCGAGGACTCCTTCAAAAGTAAGAACGGCACTCCACACTCCGTCGGATCTCCAAGTCCAAGTTATGAAGACAGATATGGAAGGTCAAGTACTGAAAAGGGTAGCCCGGTTGGAAGTGACAAATCTTTCAAGTTCTATTATGATGAAAAAAGGAGTCCTCGATATGCCCAAGAAAATGTAAGATCTGGTGGCGTCCGGAGAAATCCTGTGCGCTTTGAAGTTGTCGACGACAGGTTCCGAGATGATGAAAGAATTGAGCGGCGTACTAACTTTTCAAAAAGAGATTCCAAGGCAAATTCCAGCTGCCCAGATCTACCTGTTAGGGATACTGTAGGGGATGACACTCTCCGTTCACGTGCAAGCGATGCTATAAAAGTGAGTGATTGGAAGGATGCTAGTCGTCATGTTAGCAATCAAGTGAGTATTTGTTAGTAATTACTCTGTCGGATGCGCTTATATTGTTATCTTTGAAATTGCAGAAAACAACGTCCTCACAGAAACAACAACCTTCCGCTATGAAACCACTGGAGAAGAAAATAATAACTTTAGACAGCTTGATCGATTTCACTTGTGATAACGAACCACCTGATTCTAAAGCACTAGTAAAAGTGGAGCAAGTGCCTTCAACCAGTAACAGTGGCAGTCAGTCGTCGTCGCTTGACATGCCGCCAAAGAAGATGACACCTCAGACAACTTCTTTAGAAGACTTGTTATTTGGACCTGAAGGTAGTAATAATGAACCAGCAAGTTACAAAGATTCTCCCTTTTTAAGAAAAACACCGGCTGCAGAGGCTGTCTCTGCCGTGCCTATAATCTATCTCAACTCCTTTGATGCTTTTACAGAATCAAGTACCCATATGCCAGTTCAACCTTCCAATGGAGGTCCTCCGACGCCACAGCAATATTATCCTTCATCTGACTTTTCTACAGATGATAGCTCTAATGGACAACTCGTCCCTGCAACACCTTCTTTCCAAGATAAACAGGTTCGTTCCAAAGTAAATCTGTCTTCCTATGTTAATGAGTATTTTAGATGCTAAAGAGAGATCCAAGCCTCGACCCAAATTCTTGAAGCACTTATTATAATAGATATTAAGGTTACACTAAAACAAAGAAGGTACATGTATTCTTCAGAAGAGTGAGAAAACTCAAGTTTGATACCAGATGAATAATCAGTGAAATCTTTTCATCGTTAAAATTTTTCCGTTTTGGTTTGCTTAAAGAAATATTTGAACATAGTTAACTCATTTTTCCCGTGTAATTTCTGACAGTCAACAACGCCTGACTCTCAAGGGCATTTAGGTTCGCCGATTGAACACTCATCTACCATCGATGGAGCTGAGTCCGAACCTCATCAAGGGGAGACAAAGAGTAGTGTTAGAACCGAAATTCCAGCTGTAAGACTTATTGTCTTCTGTTGGTCTTAGTGCTCAATAATTTCTCTTGGTGATTAACTTTCTACTCTTATGCAGGACCTTTTTGCTTCATTTGGTCCTCCACAATTGCATCACTGGCAATCTGGTCCACCTCATGGCAGTGGTTACAACATGCAATATTATCCGAGTCCAGTGGTACTTTTGTCACTGAAATTTATTATTGATTGATATATTCTCCCGATTGCTGTTATATATTCTCCCAATTGCTGTTATATATTCTTTCCCGTTTACAGCCAATGGGAGCATATCCACAACGGACAAAATCAACAAATCCGTTTGATATATACAGCGACGAAGATACATCCGAAGCACAAGTATGCACATAACAACTCAGTCCTACAGTATATTTAATAAAGTATGTTGCTTCGAAAGTCTTGGATGAGAAGATAGTAGTTGTCAACGAATCAAGATTAGTTATACGGAAACAGAAACAAAAGGAAAACTGATAAATAGTTGTTCTTGATTGATGATATAGAAAGTACTTATACTTCTAAGTATAGAAGATTGATGTGATTTCGAAAATGACTCCTTCTAAATGATGCAGCTTTCTTGTATGTCACCTACTGAAGGCACAGCTGGAATGAATTTGCAGTCTCCTTCCTTTTCATCAGGCATGTCAATGCGTTGATTTTTTCGGCATATAACATTCTCAAGAATTGAAACGGTTCATTCTTATAGTTTTCACCATTTTAATTTCAGGTCAAATGGGTCACCAAGTACATAACAATATGTTAGCTTCCAGGTAAAACCATTGTTCCTGCCTACAATATTTTCTCCTCTGCGTAAATGCCTTATCAGTAGGCTTTATTTACAATTAAATCAACAACTTAACTTCATTATGAATATCAACCAGTCAAATGGCTGCATATATATATATATATAAGAACTCTTTCCTAGATATCTATGATCATATGAGATGTAATATCATTCCATTAACTCTGGATATAATTACAGGCAACATGAAGCTGATTTTGGCTATTATGAAAACAATTTTGGCTCCAATAATGCCACACATCAACCTACCATCCTGAGATCGAGAGGAAACCCATTCGAATAGGTAATGAAGTGAAGTACTTCAGTATCATTCATACAGTTGCGCATGAAGATGCTTGTAAGGCCAACATAATCTAAATGAATCAAGAAGTTTTGTCTTGGATCGATGGAATCCCTTGGATGTTGAAATCAATTCTGGGTTTGTAATTTACGAGCGCAAAAGAAAAAAAGTTCTGTTTTAATTAACACCTTTTTTCTTCAACTTTAGATTCCCCCAATAGTTTCGAAGTTTGTGGTTGCTTCTTTATCAAATATCTTGTTGTTTCAAAACAAGAGAGGTCCACTTTTCTTCTTGCATGTCTCTGCAGATTCGGTTAAGCGAGGCTGCTGCAGCTAGAGGTGCTGTAGCAGCAGCTGGTAAATGATTATACAGCTGCACCTCCAGCTGCAGTGCCTCGATATCAATATCCAGCAGCAACATGAAGAAAAACAAGCAGATGTGAAGTTGGGAACTATTGGAACAATAGAAGAATAGAGGAGAGAATCGATTGGATGGAAACAAAAAGTCTGATTTGCTTTGTAATTACCAAACTTAGAATGTAATTTGGAGAATCCTTACATGAACTAATTTAAATCATTCTAACTTGATAACAGAAAAAGGAAGTATATTAATTATTCCATGTTTTTTTCTTGGTATGAAGTGAGAACCTGTTCGGTTGAATAGTTTACTGAAAATGAAGACTAGTAAAAAAAGTACAGAAACATACGTCCATAGGTTTTGTAAAAAAGTACAGAAACACACGTTCTCCAGGCACAGGTACTCGCACTTGCACGACTTCTCTAATCCATATTGACAAACTTTCTAGCCCTTAGAATAAGATGCACAACGATCCCACACACAAATCCAATTGCCGCACTTGACCCAACAAGAGAAACACTGGTACAAACAAGCATAACAAAAGCCTCTTCTTTAGTACTCATATCCCTAGCAGCCATACTCAATTCAACACCAGCAAACAACAGCAAAACACCCAAAAGCCCAACAGGAAATCTCTCTAAAACCACAACCAGTGAACTCCCTACGACCAAACCCACCACCATTTTAGCTACACCAAGCAATGCCACACACCCGCCACTCCTCCCACCAAACTTATACTGCCCGGCTAATCCACCCGCACCGTGGCAACTCGGCATGGCACCGAACCAGCACCCTATTACATTCATCAGCCCCACGGTCACCGATACAGACGTAGCAGATAAACTTTTATTATTTGGAAATAAATCGGAAGACAGTTTACATACTGCTACTACCGAGTTTAGTATTGATAGAGGAAGTTGTGGGATTGTTCCTTTTATAAACCCTACTTTCCATGACTTTTTTGAAATTTTTATAATTTGGATATGGCTTGGACCAAATTTGATTTGATGAACTAACTTAGGGTTTCTTATGAATGCTATCACAACCCCTAATACAAAAATTATAAAAGCTGAAGGTATATTAGCTATGATCGATTTCAGCTTTCTCCTTCTAGGGTTTGTTGTTGTCACTATCTCTGTTTCTCCTTCTGCTTCTTTTTCTTCTCCTGCACCGTTGACAAGAATTATAAAAGAAGCACAAACCAAGGCTAAAACCAATCCGTCTAGCCCTAACCAACTTCTCCCCCCTAAAGATTTGGACTTCTTGGAAAAGTCTTGAACTTTTGTTATGTAATTAACAGCGGCCATTGAAAAGGTCAAACCTTGTGATAACTGAACTCCTCTAACCACAGATAAAGGAATGAACTTGTACACTAAATGCATCAACCCAGTGACACCCAGAACCAATAAAATCCCTCCGGTGAGAATTCCGGCGGCCATTATTTCAGGGATACCGAAATCTGATCCGCCGGAGATCCCGGCCGCTGCGATGGATTTCATCGGCTGTACTGGCATTGGGGTGCCGTAAATAGCGCCGGTGATGAAGTTGTATATACCGGTGAAAATGAGGGTTGTGCCGAGGTTTAGATCATCTACTAGTGTTAAAGCTAGTACGATTGGTATGTATGTGCCTAAATCCCCCATTGCACCGTTTACTTCTGACCATTTTGATTTGAAAAGTAAGTTGTTTTTTAGGGTTTGGATGGTTTTAGTGACTGGGTTCGATGTCCGTATCGTGTTTTCATTGGTTTGGGACTCCATGAGTGGATTTCGCGGGGAACAGAGGAGGTACTAGAGAGGGAGAGGGAGAGGGAGAGCGAGACTTATATAGTCGTCCGCTCCCTCACTTTTACATTTTAGATATTTCACAGTTTTATTCGATTTAGAAAACAAAATAGTGACGCAATATAACTATTATTTCGAAAATCTACCTAGTAATATATATAGAAATCGAAAATACTACTTGAAGTTGGACGACATTGATACACAACAGGGTCGTTTATTATTTTGGGATAATAATAATATTTTTATTATGTACAACTAGCATTTAACTGGGGATTTGTATATTTCCCTAGAACTAATGGGATCTATTCTAGTGTCTATGCACCGATAGTGTCGGTGATGACCACTGATTTGCATGGCCAAAAACAATTACGTTTTCGATCTGTTGAACCCCTATTTTAATCTATTTATTTAAGCCATTTATGTTTTAGTATATTTTTATGGTGGTCTAAAAAAATCGTAAAAAAAAATCGGTGGTAACAAAAAGAAAATTAATTGTCCGGAAGGCGTCGTTGGTGAAACCGGATCAATAAAAGTTAAAAGTTGTTTGTGGGATTCACAACTATGGGAGTTCGAAACAATTTGACGGTCATTTATAAGCATGTTGTTTGAACGAACGGGAGATGAAATTTGTAGAACGGCCGACCTATATGGGAACATGCCTTAGAGAAATATTGAACGGTTAAGAGATTGAATGAAGATAATGTTTCTTCCATGCGCACTATCTACAATGCTAGGTGTTATTTATTTTAGTGTAATTGGATCGACTAGTCGACCAATTTAATCATGATATATTATCAAACAAGTCGTAGAGTGCGGAGTGCACGCTTGTTAGATTATATCACGATTAGCTGACAGGTCAGCTTGGAAATTTTTTATTTTGGTTAAATCGGCTATTGTTGCAAGTCAACAGAATTTCGAAATTTAAAAATTTGACCGTTTTATTCAAATTTTAAATTATAGCCGTTTTATTACAAAATCAGTTAAGATACCCTAACTGCCCTAACTTCCAAACTGTTTTTGGTTGGTCGAATTTATAAATATGGGTTCTGTTGAAAAGAAGATCATATCATTTTCATCCTCTCTGTTCAAAGTATATATCTCTGATTTTATCCAATTGAAATTTTTGGAGAACCCCAAAAATATTTCAATAAGAAATTGTTTACAAGACTTCAGAGATTATCTGGAAACGAAACACTATTTTCTACACTAGGCAGAGAAACATGGTTTTGAAGAACGCGGACAGGTCACAACTGCAGTTTATATTGAGAAAGAGCTTAAAAGGCATAATTATTACGAATGACATAAATCTGGTGAAGACGATAGGCAAGTCATTACTGATATATTTTTTGCGCATCCAGTTAGTGTTGATATGTTACGGAAATTCCAATTTTGTTGATCATGGATAACACCTACAAGATCATAAGATACGCTGTTGTTTGAGATCGTAGGCGTGACATCTACTGGTTTGACCTGTTGTGCTGTTTTTGCTTGTATGTCCGGGGGGAAATAAACAACTTCAAATGCGTTATTAGAATGTTTGCAATCGTTGATTGTTGCTCACAGGATTGAAGAACTGTCTGTGATTTTAACGGACAAAGATTTAACGCTGATGAACACCCTAGAAGTAGTATTCTCAAAGACAACGCACATGTTATATCGCTGGCACATAAACCAAAACGTTCAGGGGAACACAAAGAAGTATTTTCCTGAAAAAATGATCATGCGAAGTTTGTATCTGTTTGGAAAAATATAATGTATGCGACATCAGTAATTGAATTCGATCACGCTAGGATGAAGATGCAGCTTGACTACAAAGAATATCCTCTTGCAATCTAATAGTTCCAGAAATATTTGGACGAGGTTTGTGAGTAAAAAAATGTTTAGAGGAACAAATTTGTTATATCAGTTGTTATATATGTTTCGAAAGAGAAGCTCCCCATTCTAGAGAGAGAAAGTCACAAGTAACAATGAATTTGTGTGCTTTCATTGTTGTCAACTTTCCATATAAAAATCCTTCATCGAATTTCGTCAATTATTTTTCTTAGGCAATGAACTCTTTTTCGAACTTTGTCAATCACGCTTCTTGGGAAAAAAATTATTCTTTGAATTTTGATCAACCTTTGTTGGCGGAACAACTTATTATAGGAATTCTCCCTCCCTCAATTTTTTTTCAATCATTGAATGTTTTAAGAACACTAAATATGAAATACGCCATCAGATTTAATTCAGTTATAAGCATCCATACCAACCGTTTCTCCCATATTTTTATTTACCAGTGATGTCATGATTCTTTGACATCACCAATGAAACGCTTTTTCCTTTGTCAGGTGTCGGTTGACATGACATTTACGTGTCTTCTTTTCTGATACAAATTTTCCTACGATCGGCGCAACCCTTCCATTGGCACTTATTACCTCTAGTTTGGACAGTTTTCCTCTAGGAAAACAGACCCCACACCTCTGGACTTTGACACTTACTATGGCCCATTCTTCTCCTATAAAATCTCTTAGCTTCTTATAGATCTCATTCCAAAGTTTTTTAGAGAGATAAATTTTCTTAAAAACACCTTTTAGAGAGAGAAAGGTAGTTTATGCCTAAGAATTTCCCAATCATAGATTGGTTGTCGATTATCCAGAAATCCAAGGAGAGACGAGCCACCGGGTTGTACATCGATCATGAGCCTCAACCACATGTTATTACATATTACAGTGCTTGGCCTCCAACTGAGATTTTAATGCAATCATCCCCTCAGATATCTCTTCTCAGCACACCCCCCGTCACGCTTGCCTAGTAACTGACAAGGGTGATTATATAGTAATGGGTAAAGACAAACATTCGAAGGACTCTTCCTCGAAAAGAAAACACCACCATAAATCCGAGAAAGAAAGTAAATGTTCCAATAGTTCCTCCTCAGAAATACCTGCTAATCCATCTTCAATACCTCGTGGGACTCCTCGACTATCACCTGAAGTACCCCTTCAAAAATTAACAAAATAAGATGTAGATTTAATAAAAAAATGATCCCTCAAACCTATCCAAAAGACAAATTCGCACGTCTCTTCTGCCGAACATCATGTTATAAAATCTGGCGGTAATGTTGTTGAGGAGTTTTGGCCTTAGCCTTTGGGAAATAAGAAGAGCCAATTTCTACCCATGGATCCTTAGTACCAATTGTTGAGGAAAAATGAACGGCTTCTGCTACTCTTTAAATTATCAAAGAGAAAGAAACAACTTTTACTGCTCTTCAAGTTCTCGAGGAGAAATATTCAACTGTTGTTATGCCTGAAACTAACGAGGAGAAAAAGCCAACTGTTGCTATTCTTCAAATTGACGAAGAGAGTTCCCTTCAATGAAAAAGTGAAGTCAAAGTAAGATGTTCTTCTTCCCCCTCACATTGATGCTTTAGTTGGGAATAACCTTTGGGCAGTTGAAAAAAGCATATTATGGCATTGCACAAGGTTCAGTACAAATACTATGATATATCCAAAGAAGCAAAACTGAGAGTCTGATGGGGAATTCCTTCTATTATATCTATTCGTGTTCCAACTGCCGAGGAGACACCTCTATGATTCAAAGACCATGAACTGATTTTATACACAAAAATAATAAATTGGGGATTGCGATTCCCCTTGGAACCTTTTTTTTCCGAATATTTTACCATCGTTGGTCTTTTCCCAACCCAAGTTGGACCCAACATGTGGTTCACTCTCATGGTTTGTATCATGGCTTCCAGAATTTTAGGGACAAGTTTTTTTTCTGGAGCAGTTGATTGACCTTTTCGGTTTAGCTAAGAATCCGTACTTCCTTTTCTACTCCTTAACCTTTGGTCGCAATCCAAAATTTGTTAAGGATTTGCTTAAAGCAGACAAGAAATGAAAACAACGATTTATTTTTATCTCTGGCCTTTGGGAAACAGGGTTCGAGGCGACCACTGTGAATCCCCATAAATTATCTCTCAAACAGACAAATAGAGGTATGTTTCCAAATTTTATTTTCTTTCAAAATTTTCTCTTGTTTATTCTCCTTATATATTTTTCTTTTAAAACACAAACAACTATGACTGGTGTATTTAATCCCTATGCTGTCGTTGTGCCTACTACCACGATAATTTTCACTGAGCTAAGTATGTGGGCAAAACTTTCTTGGTCCAACAGATTCAATCTTTGTTTTATACCAATTAATCTTTCCAAAGCCGTCTATTGAGAGCTAACCCTTCAGAACGGTTATCTTTAGAAGAAATCATGGTTCCTCCAACTAACAAGAAGTCTTAGACTGGTTAGAGGCTCGAGATATTTTGGTCTATCTTTTTAAAAGGGCTAGAACCAAAAGTAATCGAGACGAGGAGTCTGGTAATTCTTTGGATTAATAAGAGGTTCATGAGCTTTATGGTGCAAAACCTCATGAAGATAATACCAAGATTGAGGAGGCCAAAGCTGTAAAACCTGGAGGGCCTAAAACACTCCCCCACAGAATCCTTCTAAAAAGAAATGTCAAGGAAAGTTAAAAATAAATCTTGAAGAAAACCAAGACATCTTCCCCGGAAGATAAAGTTGCTGAGAACGTCAAGTCTTCACCAGAAACGATACTCATCGAATCTGACTCCTCCCAGCTGAAGATAACATTGCTCAAAAGACCAACTCCTCAACCGTTGTTTCTTTAGAAGTTGGCTCTTCTTCTAGCTCATTTGAGATACCCGTTGGGGACAACTTCTCCTTATGTCTTCATAAAATACTTCGGTCCTCGGTTATTATTGGAAAATGGATGCAATTTTTAATGGATAAAAAAGTTACTACAAGTCAGAAGCTTCATTGGTAGTATCAAGAATCGAGGAGCTTGAACCCAAGCTAAAAAGGATAAAGAAGCATTTGTTGAAGCTTATGTTGCCAAATGTGTGGACAAGTTGAATGCAAGAGATGCAACAGCTAAATCCGAGATGATTATAGAAATTCACGAGCGCTACTCTGACTTTAATTTGGCTAGTTTATGGGAACTTGTTCTCGTCGAATATCGCCCTCTTGGGATATCTTTGGGTTATGATGAAAAAAATTCAGATTTTAACGAAGAAAATTCCCTCGAGTCTTCTATAATAAAATTTTAATTCTTGCTTTTAAAGTCTTGATAATATTCGAGAAAATTTTGTTGAAGTCCTCATAATCTTCGAGGAAACTTTGCTGAAGAGCTTATAATATTCGAGAAAATTTTGTTGAAGTCTACATAATCTTTGAGGCTATTTTGTGTATAATTTTCAATGTTTTATGAAATGCATCAGATTTTTTTTAACTATCTCTTCTCATCGTGCTTTTAATAATTAAAGACCATCTTTTGTTGTAAAACCATTTTGGTCCAAATGAGGTTCAACTTTTGTTGTAAAACCCTTTAGGTCCAAAATTAATTGTTAAAGACCAACTTTTGTTGGAAGACCCCAAAATTAAGTTAAAGATCAACTTTTGTTGGAAGACCCTTTAGGTCCAAAATTAAGTTAAATACCAACTTTTGTTGGAAGACTCTTTAGGTCCAATTTTTTTGACAAAAGTTATATATATATATGAATCGGCTAATAGGGCACCTAATTAAAACCTTCCTCCGCCCCCAGGATAGGAAATAGTATGTCACCGATAATTTACATAAAAATATATACTTGTTACATTCATTATAAATACAATTTAAGATGTTTTATATTCAATTGGTGTTTCAGACTTCTTCATTCTTTATCCTTGATTTGATACGTCTGGTGCTTCACCCTTTTATGTTACCTCGTATAGGCCTTCCCAATTAGGTCCTAACTTTCCACTGTATTTTTCTTTGGTGTGAAACAAACATTTCTTTGGAATCTGATCTCCAATACAAATGGAGATTCTAAAGTTGTTGCTCGAGGATTTTTTCGATATGACCAAATAACTTCTTGCAAATAATCTAGCAATTTTCATGCCTTTCCTTCTAATTTTTACTTTGGCTCGTCAACTATTGTTCAGTTAGTAACTTTAACTTGTCCATTTGCTTGTGGGTGAAAAGGAGCCGAAAAACATTTTTGTATTCCTCGAGAGTTACATAAAATTTCAAGTATTTGTTATCAAATTGAGGTCCATTACATTTAGTGATTTTCATTGGAATCCTAAAACGATAACAAATATTCGAAGTGATAAACCTAATTACAAATATTCAAATTGAGGTCCATTACCAAGCAATACCACACACCCGCCACTCCTCCCACCGAACTTATACTGTTCGGCTAATCCACCCGCACCGTGGCAACTCGGCATGGCACCGAACCAGCACCCTATTACATTCATTAGCCCTACGGTCACCGATACAGACGTAGCCGATAAACTTTTATTATTTGGAAATAAATCAGAAGACAGTTTATATACTGCTACCACCGAGTTTAGTATTGATAAAGGAAGTTGGGGATTGTTCCTTTGATAAACCCTACTTTCCATGAATTTTTTTAAAATTTTAAAATTTGGATATGACTTGGACCAAATTGATTTGATGAACTAACTTAGGGTTTCTTATGAATGCTATCACAACCCCTAATAAAAAAATTATAAAAGCTGAAGGTATATTAGCTATGATTGATTTCAACTTTCTCCTTCTAGGGTTTGTTGTTGTCATTATCTCTGCTTCTTCTCCTGCACCGTTGAATAAAACAAGCACAATCCAAGGCTAAAACCAATCCGTCTAACCCTAACCAACTTCTTCCCCCTAAAGATTTGGACTTCTTGGAAAAGTCTTGAACTTTTGTTATGTAATTAACATAGGCCATTAAAAAGGTCAAACCTTGTGATAACTGAACCCCTCTAACGACATATAAAAGGAATGAGCTTATTCAAATATTACAATTAAAATATTGTAAGACATTTATGTTATGTTTGTACTAAATTTATACGAAATTTACAAAAAATTGTGTTAAATTTATATAGAGTATAAGTAAATTTGTACTAAATTTGCACGAAACATGGAAATACTATAACGCATTAATTTATATCTAACTATATGGTTTAAACATTTACTTAATACCAAACTATATAGTTTAAATATCAAATTGTACTACATAGATTGTCCATGGCATACATGGTATAGATCAAAGGTATATAACTATTCGATTTGCGAGTTCTTCTTCAAACAAATTATATTTAAAAATCGAATAATATTTGGTTTATTTGATTTTTTTTCTTTTTAAAAGTTTGATATTTATTTATTTAAGAGTTAAATACAATTTTATTCGACCCGATTTAATATGAATATTTTAAAATATACATTTTTATCTAAAAATAGCAGTTCGTAAAGTGGAAAATATCAAAATATTTAAATATTTTGATAACTTTGAATTGAGAGATTTTATATACTAAATAATAGATTATTCCGGCCAAATATATAATAAATTCAATAATTAAGATATTAGAATATAAAATTTAAAGGTCAAGCTATATATACCCATCAGCGTGTTGTGTCTATACCACTCGGTACAAACCTCATGTACTGAGAAATACAGGGGTGCTGTACCGCTCGGTACATGGGTTGTGCACCTCTGGTACACCGGTTATGCACCGTCGGTGCGCAGGGTAAATAACCAATGGTGCCATCGACTAGGCACCATCGGTACACCCTCTTGTGCACCATAGGTTCACAGCAGGATGTACCTATGGTGCATAATTTTTTTAATCTATTTTTTCCCGCCTTGAAATTCCCGTTAAATTTCTTTTCCGCTCTATAATTTCCGCCAAACTAAAATTCTATTTTTCCAAATAAGAATGTCTAAGTTGGATATACCAACTTTCTCAGTTGTTTCTTTATGGAGTGGAACGTGTTTGACGACGCTCATCTAATCAAGGCTCCAAAACATGTGAAGTTTACTAGACCGGATGATAATACCGATGAGTTTTTCGATGATGTTTAGTGTGGGTTTAATGTGAGTATCGTGTTTTTAGTGGCATGGGACTCCATCTTCATGGGTGGATTTTGTCGGGAATAGATGAGGTACTGTTGAGATGCAGATCGAGAGAGCGAGATTTATATAGTCATCTCCTCCCCTCGCTTTTACATTTTAAAAAATTCTTATTAGTCATTATATTTTTCAGAATTTCATTAACAGACTTCCAATTTTAAATATGTACGCATTAAGTTTTTGTTTCTATTCCGTTTAAATTTTTTATTTTTTTGTATTTTTTTAGTTTTTAAATTTTGATAATCACGAACATTTTAAAATATCTTTTTTTATCCTTTTTCTATTTAAAATATTAAAATAATATTAAAATATTGTCATGTGAAATTTACTATAATGAGAAACCTCATGCATAAAAATCAAAATAATAAACTAGAATAAATTCAATAATTAGATATTAGAATATAAAATTCAATTTCTTTCTTTATCTAAGTTAATAAATATGACTATTTTGGAATATTATATTTTAATAGTATATCATTTCTTTCCTAACCATGTCAAATTTGTTATATAAATACGTATTTATATCTATGTAAGTTACACTTTTTCTATAAATAAGATTTTTTTCTATAAATAGGACTTTAGGCCGGTTTTTGGGTTTTTGAGAGATGATAAGTTTGTTTTAAAATATATACTTAAAAATGGTTATTTGAACTTGAGTTTAACAATACTCCATGTGTCTCATAATATGTGTCTTTCTAGAAGAAATATTTTGTCTCATAATATTTGTCTTTCTAGAAGAAATATTTTGTCTATTATGTGTCTTTCTAGAAGAAATATTTTGTCTCATAATATTTGTCTTTCCCATTTTCCAATGCAGCATTGATTACATATATTCTACTTCAAACCAATAAAATAGTTAGCCTATTGCACAAGTTATTAACTCCACCAATCAAATTTACTTTTTTTATTCTTTTAAAATCGTGATTACTTTTCTTAATATTGACGAAAAAACCTTAAACGACTGATATTGTGAGACGAAGGGAGTATTAAATTCCTTACAAAACCCATGTTTATCCCTAAGAATAAGATTATATATTATGATATGATTCGAACTTTCGATGCTTTTAACAATGTCAGACATAGCACGCGATAGATTTACATAGTCATCCGCTCCTCTGACTTTTACATTTTAAACAATTTTTATTAGTTTCCGTGTTTGTCAGAAATTATATTAACAACTTCTAAATCTAAATATGTACCTGTCCAACCATTGAATCATAAAACGGTAAGAGATTAATTCAAAACTAAAACTAAAACTGAAAAGAAACCAAAAGATTTATAGATGAAGGAGTAACGAAAAATAAATGTACAAATATTATAATAAAAAAATTGTAATTTTTTTATATTATATTTGTGTTAAATTTATGCTACATTTATGTTATATTTGTGTTAAATTTATGCTACATTTATGTTATATTTGTGCTAAATCTACACGGAACATACAAAAATTTATGCTAAATTTGCACGAAATATGAAAATACTATAACACATTGATCTTTATCTAACTATATGGTTTAAGCATTAATCCATACCTAACTATATGGTTTAAGCATCAAATCGTCCTACATGAATTGTCCATAACATACATGGTATAGATTGAAGGTATATGACTATTCGATTTGCGGTTCAAACAAATTATATTTAAGAATTGAATAATAGTTGGTTTGGTTCATTTGATTATTTTATATTTATTTATTTAAGAGTTGAATAAAATTTCGTTCGGTCTAATCTAATAGGAATATTTTAATATATATATATTTTTTATTTAAAAAAAAGCATTTCCTAAAGTGGAAGATATCAAAATATTAAAATATTTTGATAACTTTGAATTGAGAGATTTTATACACTAAATAGTAGATTATTCTAGCGTATATATATAATAAATTCAATAATTAAGATATTAGAATATAAAATTTAGTTTTTGAAAACTTATACATGATTTTATTTTAAGTTTAGGTTAAACGGTTGACAAAAAGATATCTACCCTCAATATAATAAATTTAATAATTAGATATTAAAATATAACAAATAATTCCTTTTTTATGTAAGTCTATATATAATTATATTTTAGGTTTAGCTCAAATTGTTGAAAATATATATCTATCGTGAATATAATAAATTCAACAGAAATTACATCTAAAGTATCTTCAACTATTTTATTGTTATTTAGTACCCCAAGTTTGATCAATTATCTCTTACTACTCATCTCAACTACCTAATTACCACAAATACCTAACATTATTTTAATACCCTAACTACCTTCACCCATCATTAACAAGCACGTAACCAAAATTTCTCTTTCCTACTTTTTTTAATTTTATTTTTAAAAGATCCGTATCTTTCAAACCAGAGCTCGAAAAAAATAAATGAAAGTACCATTGCTTTTGTTTTTTTAAAAATGAACAAAACTAGATCCATTGATGATATTTTTTTATTTTTTTAAAATAAAATTTCACCAGTAACAACTCTCAGGATATCCTGAGAATTGTTCAGGAAATTCCGAGAGTTGTTCAAGAAATCATGAGTTGCAAACAATTCTCATGATATCCTGAGAATTGTTCAGGAAATCCTGAGTTGCAAACAATTCTCATGATATCCTGAGAGTTGTTCATGAAATCCTGAGTTCCAAACAATTCTCATGATATCCTGAGAGTTGTTCATGAAATCCTGAGTTGCAAACAACTCTCATGATATCCTGAGAGTTGTTCAAGAAATCCTGAGTTGCAAACAACTCTCCGGCCCACAGTCGTTTCCCGGGAAGAGGTACATCTCCATCAGCCGGCGAATGCAGCGGGGGCTCGCAGAACTATGGAAGCCATCCCGGCAAATGACTCGCCGATCCTCCAACTAGAGCAAAGAATCTAGAATATCCAAGAGGAATGGTTGAAAATAGTGTTTGAATGAGACGCAAGGGAACAAGCCATGCACGCCACAATGGCAGGAATAAACGACGATATTCAAGCTCTGAACGCTAAGATCAAGAGAACGAGCAAGGCCCATCAACTGTCTGGTCCGGAGGGGAGAAAATTTAACAGAACAGATCGTTCGTCCAAAGGAGATGACAAGCAGAAAGGTGAAGACGAGAGCGGGGGTAAGAATCGTAGTAGAGGAACGCGAGACGAGGTGAAACAAACGTCAACCAAGCGCGCTCGGGAAAGTGAAGATCTCCGTTACAATCAGATCCGCCCGAAGTTGTCGGCCTACATACTAAAGGAATCACCATTCTCTGAGAAAATCTTGGAAGCTCAGCTCCCGAGGAAGTTCGACCCATTTAGGTAGGAAGTGTATGATGGAACGAGATATCAGAGAGGCGTTTGGAGCAGTTTAGAAACATGATGATGGCCTTAAACCCCGACGATGCGATGTTGTACCGAGCATTGTCCATGACTCTCAAAGGTAACGCCATGGATTGGTTCAGGAGTTTACCAAAAGGATCCATCTATGACTTTACAGGATTTTGGAAAGCGTTTAGAGAAAGGTTTGTTGGCAACAAGGAGCTTAAGCGCGAGCAGTTGTCAATCACGGACCTTTATCAACACCGGGGTGCGTCTCTTAAAAGTTATGTTAGAAGATTTTTTCATGCTATGAATGCTTTGCCAGATTTGGCCGAAAACATGGCGGTGGCCTCCCTGAAACGGGGGCTTGACCGAAAAGGGGAGCTGTATGCAGATCTCATCAAGTTCCCAACTGAGAACATGGGGGACCTGCTTGCCATGGCAGATACCTTTATCAGCGTCGACGACACTACCAGAGCAGGGTCCTGAATGGCGCAAATCGGATTTCAAAGAGGGTGGAACAGAACGGAAAAGGATTGAGGAGCATCCAAGGAGGGATTAGAACCAAAGACCCCAACATCTCAATCAACCGAATAGGTTTCTCACCCCGTTGATTGAGGTCTTCTCAGTGATTTTTGTTCGAACAAAGGGGCGTACGAAGTACCAAGCTCCGCGCATAATGGGCGCACCATGATTTAAACGATCCAATCGGTACTACTGCGCATATCATCATGATCATGGACATTCCACGAATGAGTGCTGGCAATTAAGAGAAGAAATTCAGCGCTTGATAGACAATGGCAAGTTGATCCAGTATATCAAACGATCTCAACCGGATCGCCGTGAGGAAGTTCTTTCTCCAAACATTGAGAAATCGGCCAATGGAGAAGAACCAAAAGCTAACAAGCAACAATGGCTACTCACAATATCAGGGGGGAATTCGGTTACAGGGTAAGGGTCTGCAAAACAAACGAGCTAAAAATGAGTTCAACGTGTATGAAGTAGATGCAAATTCTTATCGAAACTACAAGGAGCCAATAGCCGACCTCACATTCAACGATGATGACCTCAGAGGTGTCAGTTTACCACATGAAGACACTTTGAGTATTCACTTAAATATTGGAGGAGTAATGGTAACCCGAGTGCTGGTTGATGGAGGAAGCTCATCAAATATTATTTTCAAAAGCAGCTTTGATTGTATGCCAAACGTGCCCCCATACCGACCTACTCAGCGGACATTGGTCGGCTACGAAGGAAGAACCTCTCAATATGTTGGGGAGGTGGAGCTGTTAGTAAAGGTTGGTCATGGAGCTACAAAGAAGGAACTAAAAACGTTGTTCTTAATTTCCAACGCGTCGAGCCCTTACCATACCATTATTGGATGACTATGGCTGTATAGGATGGAAGCGACGTCGTTTAAATTTCGACAATGCATCAAATATCCGGTAGGCAGCTTAGTAGGAACAATACGGGGCAACCAAAGAACTGCGCGAACATGCTATGCAATCGCGTCAGACCCATCCAAACCTCTCCAATAGCAATTAAATAGCGAGGGAGACGTTACACCAGGAACATTAGATCTCACCTCGCCAGACCCAATGGATGATCCACAAGAAAATGAGAATTCAGCTACTACAGATACTACAACGGTGGATACGATCATAGCTGACAATAGAGTGCTTCGATTGAGAAAGGAGCTGTCCAGGACTCAAAGGTATGTTATAGCTTTATTAGCAAAAAAATTAGATGTCTTTGCTTGTGAGGCAGCTAATGTTTTGGGAGTAAGCCCTTCGATCATAAGCCATAAATTAGCTATGAACCCTTGTGCCAAACCGGTGCGACATAAGCGCAGGGTTTTTTCATCTGAAAAGCAGGCCGCTATATTGGCTGAAGTAACCAAGTTAAGGCGGTTGGGGAATATCCGAAAGGCAAGGTACCCGGTCTGAATAGCCAACCCGGTTCTAGTAAAAAGAAGAGCGGACAGTGGAGAATGTACGTGAACTTCACCGACTTAAACCAAGCATGCCCTAAGGATGCTTTCCCATTACCAAGGATAGATCAGCTGGTCGATTTGGCCTCGGGTTGCGATTTTTTATCCTTTATGGATGCGTACTCGGGGTAGAATCAGATCCGCATGCACCCGTCCGATCAGGAACACACAACCTTTCAAACTGAGTGGGGTTTCCATTGTTATACAGTTATGCCTTTTGGGTTGAATAATGCAGAATCAACGTATAAATGATTGATAAATCACATCTTCCAAGATCATTTGAGACAACATTTAGAGGCGTACATTAACGATATGATCATTAAAACCCATGAAGAAGCGCATCACTTAAACACATTACAGGTCGTTTTTTTATTTATTACACTAATTTAATCTCAAACTTAACCCAGATAAGTGTTTGTTTGGTGTTGCTAAGGGAAAGTTTTTGGGCTATGTGGTAAGTCAACAAGGTATTAAGGCAGATCCCGTCCAACTAAATGCGATTTTACAGATGGAACCACCAAATAATGTTAGAGAAGTGCAGTGTCTTACAGGAAGGTTAGCAGCCTTTTCGAGGTTTATCTCCCGTGCATCAGACAAGAGTCACCATTTTTTTGAAGTATTGCTGGGTGCTAAGAAGTTCGCCTGGACAGAAGAGTGTGACAAAGCTTTCGTCGAGCTCAAGCAATACCTCACTTCTCCTAAGATTTTGTCAGCTCCCGCTCCTGAAGAGCCCCTATTTATTTACCTGGCAGTGTCATCCTTTGTTGTTAGTTCGGTTCTCGTGCACGACCAGAATAGGATACAACACCAGATATATTACACGAGCAAAACACTAACAGATGCGAAGACGAGATCAAAAAAATCGCTTTGAGTTTGGTTATTGCAGCTCGACGAATGAGGCCATATTTCCAAGGGCATCTAATTACCGTGCGAACAACATCCCCTTTACGAACAGTATTGCAGAAGCCAGATGTTTCTGGCAGACTAACCAAGTGGAGCATCGAGCTCAGTGAGTATGACATCCATTTCGAGTCGCGCTTAGTTATAAATGGGAAAGTAGTTGCAGATTTCTTAGCAGAGTTCACCTCATCCAGAGAAGAATAGATTGACAAAAATGACAGACAAGCGATCGAATCCGACCAGTGGATCATTGAGGTCAACGGTGCATCTTCTAAGTCAGTAGGGGGTGCAGGCATTATACTTCGGACTCCAAGCGGGGAGGAGATCAAACAAGCTGTACGCTTTAATTTCCTCGTAACAAATAACGCCGCAGAATATGAGGCCGCCCTTTTTGGCAAAAAGCTGGCTTTGATATGTGGAGCTCGAAGCATCAAGATCAGATCTGACTCTCAGTTGGTGGTTAATCAGGTACAAGGTATTTATGATGTCAGGCAGGACGGATTCAAAGAGTATCTTGTGATACTCAAGGAGTACGAGTCTAAATTCACCAGTGTGTTCTATGAGCAGATCCCACAAAGGGATAATTCGGCAGCCGACACTTTAGCTAAGACCGCAGCTTCTGTAGAGCATCCCACGATCTTACTCCAGCAACTCCCCACGACAGAGCTCATATCAGCAACCACAACCACCAAAACAATCACTAATGACGATTACTGGAGGGCTCCGTACTTTCAGTACTTGAACCATGGGACATTGCCCACAAGTAAGAATGAAGCTCACGCATTGCAGATCGGAGAAGCTAAATATTGTATCCTTGATAATACCCTGTATAGGAAAAGTTCAACCCGACCTCTGCTCTGCTGCCTTGACCGCGTGGAAGCCAGTTCGATACTGGCTGATTTACGTTTAGGGGAAGTAGGGGCTCATTATGGACATCGAACACTAATTCGTTGTTTTTTCCTCGCTGGGTACTATTGGCCTGAGCTAGTAAGTGATACAGGAAATATTGCATAGCAATGTCACAAGTGTCAAGAGTATTCGAATACACAACATAGACCTAATGAGCCTATGCAGAACATCCCCGTCTCATGTCCGTTTGATAAATGGGGAATAGATCTGGTGGGTCTTTTGCTAATGGCCACAGGAAAACGACAGTTCCTTATCGTCGCAGTAGATTACTTTTCAAAATGGGTTGAGGCTAAAGCCCTGTTCTGAACGCGCGCTGAGGAGGTATGTGATTTTATCCATAATCAAATTCTAACCCGATATGGAATTCCACGGATTCTAATGACAAATAACGGCCCACAATTCTAAAATTTAATTCTTACCAACTTCTGAAAATGATATGGGATTCTCCAGCACTTCTCCACCCCCTACTATCCTCAAGCAAACGTTCAGGTCGAAGTAACTAACATGACATTACTAGAAGGGCTTAAGAAAAAGTTGGAGGGAGCTAAAGGTAAGTGGCCGGACAAATTGGCAGAGGTCCCATGGGCGTACCGGACAACCCGCCGTTCCACAACAGGAAATACACCATTTGCTTTGGTATACGGTGCGGAGGCAGTTATTCCAGCAGAGGTCATAGTACCAAGCCATAAAATTGAGCACTACGAAGAGGAGGCAAACCTTGTAGCCATATCAACTTCCCTGGATATATGAGACGAGCAACAAGATCTGGAAAGATTCCGAGCAGAACACTATCAAAGTCTAATGAGGGGACGCTTTAATGCTCGTTTGAAGCCGCACTATTTTAAGGTGGGAGATTTATTCTTGAAGAAGGTGTTTCAGGGCTCCGGTAGTGGAACATGTGGCAAACTAGGACCAAATTGGGAAGGCCCATACACAATTATTTCAGCAGGGCACCATGGCGCGTATAGACTGGTAGATCAAGATGGTTGAGCACTCAAGCATCCTTGGAATGTCAATCACCTAAAGTTGTATCGCCATAATATTTAAGATGTATTGATGCGCTCTTTTTCCTCCCTGATGGCGCAAAGAGGTTTTTTAATGAGGCATCTAAGAACAGATCTTTGATTTTTTCAATGTAAGTTATGTTTTCGCCAATGTGTGTTTGTGCAAGTTTCATCCTTACAAACAGCGAATGGGTCAATGACCACGCCATTTTTGGCTACGCAACATACCATACTGAGTCCAGACTAAGTGTCTATAAAAACGAATGGGCTAATTGGCCACGCCTACGGGCTACGTAGCGGCCATACTGTGCTTATACTTTGTACTGGGTATATTAGCGAACTGGTCAAAGACCAAGTCTGAACAGACTACGCAATAGAGTCCATAAGACCTTGCCGCGAATACACTATTATGGCACAAGTTGTCTAAGCTACGGAATGAGCCCTACTGAGCTCGGGGTTGTAAGGATCTCTAGAAAGCTCAGCAAACACATACTCCACATTTGTCTACAAATGTTTATAATACTAACTAATTCACCAAAGGTAAATCATACATCAATTCAACCCATTCTTTAAATAAATAAACCAAATTATTGCAGGTAGTACAAGTTCTTTGAATTTTAAACACAACAACATGAAAATTTATACAACAAAACAACCATAGTAAGTTTTCGTTACTTAGCACTACCAGGTGGCAATAGCTCGGTAAGATCAACATACGTATTAGCTTTTGTGGTCGCTTGAGGAGCTAAGCTCGAGCTCGGTGCAGCTGATTTGACTAGAGGGGCCAAGGATCCCAAGTTCATACCAGGATTCAACGCTATTAACTCTGCTATAGCCTTCCTGTTCTCCTTGGCTATTATCTCTGCAACAACACTAAACACCTGCATTTCTCTTTCTCCATCAGCTGCTTCTACTTTTGTCTGCCACTGTTGCCACTCTCGTTCGAGCTGTGCACGTTCCTCCTCTACCTGGTTGCTCAACTTACTCACATGAGCAGTTAAAGTTGTAATTCTCTCCGCTTGTTCCTCTACCCTCTTGGCCTGACTGATGGTCATGTCTAATAAGTTTGCGTTTTGCGCGTACAGCTCATCATTCCTTTTTAACAGATTTTTTTTGGTTTAACACCAACTTGTGGCTCTCGGATACAGTCGCTAGCCTCTGGTCGCTGCATTTCACAGTCTCTTGAAAGGAGGCAACTACTTTCTCCAGTTTGGATTTTGCATCAATGGCCTCATGCTTCGTGTTCTTGGCCGAGGTGTAAGCATGCCTTAAGCGAATGACCTCTGCAGTGCTGTGTTTAGCTGAGCCAAAAACCATGGCTTCTTCTTTTCATTTCTCCATGGTCGCTACTTCAGCAAGGGATATATTTTGATAACCCATCACAAATGAGTTATAGTGCAGCTGCATATAAGCAAGAAAGTTAAACTTATATCCTTAGATATTTAACTTAACATGTCCAGATCCATGGTTCTTACCTCGATCGACAGCTCTACTTATCTTTGCAAGATCTCAAGATTCGATATTTTATCGTAATACGACAAATCAAGGATCCTGCGAAGCTGCTCAAACATGTAGGAAGAGGGATGAGGAATGTTGATCTTTGGTGGTCGCTCCTCTACACGGGCCCTCTGCTGGCTAGACTCAACTCTTTTGTCGCCACCCTTGTTCTTCTCATTAGCTTCTATTGAGGGTGGAAGATTTTACACAGTAGAGCTGAGCACCAGTTGCTTTATTTTGTCGGTACGAGCTGAGGGTGCAGTTTTATTTTTCTGAGCACCATTCTCATTTTATGCTTTGTCCTCCACCAGATCAATTAGCTCCTCAACAGCCTGTGGATTTTGTTCCTCGCCAACTTGTATTGTCGTTTGGTTGGAGGGACGTGCTCTTTCCTCAGAAGTAACTTCAACACCAGCATCCTCTTCATCTCTAAGCTGTAATCTCCTCATGTTTAAGGGAACAACGTCCACAATCACTTTTCACTTTTTGTTCCTCCGTGTATCTAGTGCACCAGAGTGAGTCTCCTCGTCATCCTCTTCTCTTTCTGCTCGGACCTTATCGGGTTGAGCAGCTTTAGGCACCTTCAGTGCTTCTTTTTCAGATTGCTCGATAATCTTCCTTTGTTTTTTGCGACATCGTTTCCTTGCTCGTAAGAGAGCGCAGGAGCAGAAGATGAATCTCCAACTTCACCAACCTTTCGGATCACTTGAGGTACTGTCAGCCAGATGCTGACATTTTTCTTCTCTCGGAGCTTCTGCTCTAAAAGCGACCTGATGCGATCCATAGTAGCTTTTGAACCGTCTGCCATTCTTACATCTCCGTCTTCTGTGATTTTGAGCTCTGGAATCGACCACAACCCTGATTTCAAGTAATTATACTGTGTGAACAGTTTCTTAGGATCTTGTTGCCAAGCTTAAAGTTAAACTACTGACTCTGATCAAAGGGTTTACGTAGTTCAGCGGTCTCCCTTCTTTCCACCAGCTCTGATTTGACAGTTCACATGAAAGAAAGAGAGATATAATATTATACAAGAGGTCGTGCAAACTTTTATCTCCTGCAAACTAACAATACTTAAAATTTTCTTCCAATTTCTTTCTAGTTAAAGGTTTAAGGTGGGGATGCTATGTTTCCAATTGCCCGACACAAAGACAAATGAGTTCTTCCAGTTCCTATCAGAGGAAGGGAGTTCAACAATTTTCTTAACCCTTTTAAAGTGGGTGTAAAAGAAATGGGTTTTGGCCATTTTGGTTACATCAGTACCGGATAACAAGTCTGCCAGGCATATTTCAGTGTTAAGCAAGTGTGAGCTAAGCACCACGCTAAGCAATAGGCTCTAGCCATTCACAGACATTTGAGTAGGGAAGATGCCGATCACACTAAAATAATCACGAATGAGTTCGGGCAGCAGCAATCTCAGCCCCCAGTAAAATAAGCTAGTAAAGAGGCAGGTCTACATTTCTTGTGTATGATAGGGATGTTCGCCTATACTGGGAGCCCTAATAGTAACATCCTCAGGGATGCTACATCTGTCCCTGAGGATGGAAACTCTACCGTCGTCTAAGTTAGTGTACTTAAGGCCTATTTGGGAGAAATAACTTTCTAAATCGCTGATTTTTTCGTATAGGGGCTCCGTAATTTTGTCAGATTTAGTCTTCGTTACCCTTTTTGGTGCCATGGTTTTTCTAAAAACTGCAATTAGGTAAGGATACAAATCAGAATGATTATAGCTGACGAGGGCAAACGATTCGATTTTGGGGAAAACCTACTGATAGAAGTTAGAAACCTAAAATCTAGGGTTCTCCCAAGCGTTCAATGAGAAGTGTTTATTTGATAAAAAATAAGTTACCCGAGTGATGTTGAAGAAGATGATATCAGGCACCTTGGTTAAAGATGGAGAGGGTTTTCCAGCAAAGTTGAAGTGTAGAAATTTTTAGATTTGGTAATTGTTTCTAACAAAGGAATACAGTAAGAGTTTGAATGACTATATACTTTTCTAAATAAGCGTGTGACGTCATTAATTGTTTGGAAGTTTTTCCAAAAGACTGAATCGCTAGATGGTGTCTCCAAGAAACGGCGATGTCAGAACCGTCACAGTTACATTAAAGACATGTGTCAACAGAAGCAGTAGCGAGACGATTCGAATCACCACGCAGATAAGTGAGGAAATTAATTAGTATTGTATTTTAGTTTATAGGTTTACTAATATTTTTAATAAACCTATAAACTAGGGGGAGCCTTGATAAGGGGGGATTCCCCCAAATAACTACGAGCACGAGCAGGAGGACCGCGAACTTGGATTAGGGAAAGCAATGAAGAAAAAGGACGAGATCTACAGCGGTGACGAGCTCAAAGGCAGATCGAGCTCGAAGACAAATTGAGTTCGAAGGAAGATTGAGATGAGAGACAGATTGAGCTCGAAAACGTCAGAGGAAGAGTCAACCGACTAAATTAGGGACACGATGAACATATGATCAAGATTGAGTGCAAACTCAAAGAAGACGAGCTCTGGAAAACCAGATCAGACTTGACCGCGTTTAAGGAATGGCCCAGCTCAGCTTAAAGTATAGATTAAAGTAAGCGTTTTCTTACTTATTATGTAACACACGTTTTGACTCTTAAGTCAAACCGTTTTAATTACTTCTTCCCCAATTGTAGGGATAATGATTCTAGTGGGGTAGTGGTGCTTAAAGCGCGAATATGTGTAACTGCCCATTAATTTGTACATTATAAATATGGAGAACCTATCTATGAATGAATGGATCTTTTTTCGGCTTTCTCTTTCCTGACTAGAATATTAAAGACTTTACTGTGGTAGAACTTGTTATTCCCGTAATAATATGTATATATATATATATGACTCATAATCAACATAAAATAAAATTAGAATTATTTTCTTCAACTTACCAAGGAATAGGTGGTTTTGTTAGTTGTCCATGTGCTGGACAACTATGAACATCTAGGCATGGTTTGACCTGCTTCAAACAGGAAGGATAAGATTTATACCACCATCCTCCTACGATATCGATTCTAATAATTGTCGCACGACATGTAAATTCAACTGTCTGATATGTCAATGAAAGTTTTATAGTTAGAAATAGTAACGATAGTTAAAAAAACAATAATATTATTTTTTTAAAATGAAATAATTAATACTTACTTTATTTTGACCTGGATTTAAAAGCTGAAGTTCAGCAATGGTTCTCCGATTTAAGATTTTCAGTTCTTCATTTGTTATATGCAAATTGTTTGACGCTGCAAGCACTTCAATAGATGATACAGGAGATTCAAACCTACAATAATCAATTGAAACTTTTATCGGTAAATAAAAAATTAGTGCATAAAAAATATAAAGAAAAAGGGGAAAAAATACTTACGCTAATTTATACGAATCAAGCTAAGGAATATCTGGATTTAAAAAACATAACTTTGAACATATACTGCTGAGACAATGGTGGTCTACAAAATTAAACAACTCGGTATAAAGCATGAGTCAACATAAAAATGTAAGTATATATATATAATAATAAAATGTTAGCTTACTCATGGAAAATTTGACTTTAAGAGTGGTAAAAACAACATTTACTTGTTGATCCCTTTTTTCCACTGCTTGTATTTTGATGTCTCTTGCTATCTCACCCCATAAGGTTAGCTTGATTTCTTCTTTCCTACATGAAGAAAAAAATTGAATAAAATTTGTAAGTATTAATACGTAAAGTTAGTTTTAAAAAACTAAAAAATTATTAAAACAACAAACCTTATGTTTTGGAGAATAAACTCTAGCTTGCTCTCTAATCGTGAAATGTTTTCAACTGGTTTATTCTCTAAAAGTTGAACGGTAGCACTTCGTCCCAAAATATCTTCAAACGTAATGTAAAATAATTATAATATAATAAATATAATATAAAAGTTTGGGAAATTAAATTATAAGATAAGATTGGTGACCTGTTGGGCGAGAAATGTTTCCAACACGACATTTTCAATTTTTCTGATAGAAGTCTTTCGACTAAACTCAAGTTTTCCAGCACGAGCAACCACTCTCGAAAAGTCTTTGTTTTCTTTGCTATAAAATCCACGGATTTCATAAACCATTCCGACCTCAATTTGGGCATAAAAATAATCACCATCCCAAGATTTCATGGTTGCTTGTATAACGTCTCCCTATAATTAAAAAAACATATAAAACTATTATATCACTATATTTGAGAGACATATTAATGATATATAATATATAAGAAAATAGTAAACAAATATAAAAATACTCACATCTGTATCGACCAGGATGCAATCTAAACTTGTGATTTTGTCTGGATCGTGAAAATCTTTTTTCTTCCAAATCCGACAAATACGTACTCTAATTTTTTGACTCCTTTCATATAGTTGTAAGTACCGTAAATGTGTGATGTTCATAACTGTAGAAAAGAAGAAGATGAATTAGTACTATTATATCGAAAACAAAAAACAGACATAAAATTTATATTTCCAAACACATTGGAATCTACAACAATGAACAAATAATAACCAATTAGTAATAGAAATCATATTAGGTTTATTTGTGTAGATACCTGATGATCTTAAACGGGTAGATAAGTTTCTAAAAAAAAGAGATAAATAACCTTAATCTTTTACATGTCTATATATATACCGAAGTAGGAAGACATACGTGGTAAACATGTAGTCTTGTTTGAACGGATGACCTAGTTTAAAAATCCATGAGCTTCATTTGATCACACGTGGTAAGACAGACCGTTTAGCTAAAGATTCTTTAGCGACACCGGTAAAACATAAAAATTATCTGTAAAAATTATCTAGTCACACCCGTTAAGTTTCATTTTAGTAAATAATATATGTTCGACATATATGTGATTTAACTAAATAAATGAATCAATTTAATCATTATCTTTTAGTAGCAATTATTAAGTAAATAATATTTTCCCCAAACTATATAAACTATAAATATATTATTTTTTTTGAGAATCATATTATTTATATGTAATATCTAAATATAAATAATAAAATTGAAATTAAATAAAAATATAGTGTAAATATAGCATTATAAGAATAAATCAAAATCTCAAAAGACAAAGAGATCTCCAGAGATATAATCTCCGATTTTTATTAAAATTATATGTATAGAATATTTAAATATGAATAAAAAATAAAAAACATGGTACAGTTTGAATTTACCTTCTTTATCGTATGTCTTTGGATTGTTGAATTCCACCTCAAGTTATGGTATTTTCAATCTCTACCAAGTTTTGCACTGCATGTCTATCTAATTATATAAACCAACAATCAACAAATATTTAAAAAAATTACACAATTATAAAAAACAAAATCCGAAAAAACTGAAAATAGATCTTCAAAAATACAATCGGCATAGATATGGTCATCCAATATGGTATTTTTGTTATTGATTTGTTAAAAAAGATACTCCGTGGAGAGAATTATACCCGGAAAGATAGTATTGCCATTAAGTGACTATTGAAATAGAGCGAGAGAAAGAGAATATTAGAAATAACTAAAATGAAAGAGGATATGTTGGCTAAGAAATCAGTTTCTGATGTAATACTATTGTATCTAGAATTTTCGTTTCTCGGTAGTGGAGCTGCGTTAAATAATTAAACCGTTTCCAATGTAATACGATAGTCTCTAGAATTTTCGTTTCTATAGCGGAGCTATCTTAAATATTTATTTTATATTTTATTAACTGAGTTAATGACCTATTTTATTTATAAAAAGTAATTAAATAATAATTTGTTTTGAATTATAAAACCCGAAGAATGAGTATATAGTTTTTCAAATTATAGTTTTATTTTTTTAGACCAAAGAATTGGCCAAATAGTCTGTTGTTTAAATTAATAGTTATCACTAAATATTTATTTATTGGTAGTATTAAATATTTATTTTATACTTTCTTAACAAAGATAATTAAAATATATTTATTTATATAAAAATAATTAAATAATAATATTCGGAGCTGCATTTAATAATTAAATCAGTTTCTAAAGTAATTGTCTCTAGAATTTTCGTTTATGGTCTGCATTAAATATTTATTTTATGTTTTACTAATAGAATTAATGACATATTTTATTTATACAAAACAATTAAATAATTTATTTTTAATTATAAACCGAGAAATGAGTATATAGTTTTTCAAATTATAGTTTTATTTTTTAGACCAAGTAGTCGGCACCGGTTGTTTAAATTAATAGTTACCACTAATTGTTTTTGGTAATATTAAATATTTATTTTATGTTTTTATAGACTGAGATAATTAATATATATTTGTTTATATAAAAATAATTACATAATAATTCTAATATATAACTTTTCAAATTATAATTCTATATTACACTTGTATTAAAATATATTTATTTTAAAAATATTATATATAATTATATTGTATATAATTATATAATAAAAAAAAACATCTATACTCCACTTTTAATTTACAATCCAAAACCCAAACTATTATCCATTTAAGATCCATATTTTCATTACTCATCGAGAAAGACCTGTTTTAGTTAAATATTTACCATTGAAGACCTACTAATTTCTTAAATACCTTTGCTTATTTATATAGAACCATGCTCACCTTTTTTCCCATATTTTCTTTCTCTTTCAATACGTGAATATAAACAGCTCTAATATTAGGCGATTTTTCATTTTTTTACTCAATTTTCTTGTTTTTCTTTTGTTTTCATATGTTTTTTTGTTGTGTTTTTAGTTGATTTCGAAGTTTGATTTTAGATATATGTTTATATAAGTGGATTTGTGTGTGGTAATTCGAATTTTGATTTCGGAATACTAGAAGTACTTGAGATATGTTTTTGTTTCTGATTCTTGGTATTTATCTGGTTTTTACGTTGCTAATGTAGTTTCTTTGTTGTATATCAGTTAGTTTTTCGTCGATTTTAGTCTGTTTTGAGTTTATGAGATTTTGGTGTCGAGTAAAATGGCTCAGAGAAGAAGATGCGAAAACTTTGTATTTGTACCTACTGAGAGTTGCGAAACGTGTAATTCTTCTCGAATAGTAGATGCAAAAAACACGTTTTTGATAGATGCGAAACGTTATTTGTTCTAATTTTTATTTTTTTTGTAATTCATAACATATTATCAATGGTACCAGTTTGTTCGTCTTAAAACAACAAAACCAATAGTATTTTCAGAATTTTTTTTCGAGTTACGGTTTAAAAGATACAGACTTTTAAAGTTTTAAAATTTTTAAGGGTTTCGCGAAGAAGATGCGAAACCTTCTTCATTATGATAGATGCGAAAACTGTTTTGTTGTGCTAGATACGAAACCTTCTTTATTTTTCTAGATGCGAAACCTTCTTTATTTGGTAGATGCTAAACCTTCTTTATTTTGATAGATGCGAAACCTTTTTTGTTTTGATAGATGCGAAACCTTATTTATTTTGCTAGATGAGAAACCTTTTTGTTTTGATAAATGCGAAACTTTATTTATTTTGATAGATGCGAAACCATTCACTAGATGCGAAACCATATAACTCAGAAACGTGTGTAAAATATAATTTTTGTTAAAAAAATTCAAAACATATCATGAATGGCACTAGTTTTGTTCGTTTTAAAAAACAAAACCAATGGTATTTTCGGACTCTTTTTCCGAGTTACGGTTTAATAAATATGGACCTTTAAAAATTAAAAAAAAAACAAAAAAAGAGAAATTGGTTACTGTATTTTATATAGAAAAGTATTTAAGATATAAAATCCTATAATTTTTTTAAATCTTTATCCGTAATATGTTAGTTAAATGGATTTTTATTGGTAAATCTCCCTTTAATATATTGAAAAGGCACAACCACGTAATAATCCCTCATATCTTTGAAATTGCTTATATATTAGACCCCAACAGTAAAGATAAAACTGCAAATAAAATAAATAGGTTTAAAATCCTATAAATGTATATAGTATTATACAATATGACATCGTAGAATTAAAAGTGAACCTTCATAAATAGACTCTATTTACTTTATAAGTTACGAGGGCAAAATAGTAAAGTAGTGAATCACTAAAGTTTATATAAATTGTTGACAAAAAAAAAGTAAATCTACTTTGAATATAATATAATAAATTCAATAATTAGATATTAATACATATAAACAATTTTTTTTATGTAAGTGTAAAAATATAATTTTATTTTAGTTTTATACTAAATGGTCAAGCTATATATATCCAACGTTTTTTTATTTAAGTTTGATTATTTTTGTACGAAATTACCCTCCAACTTTCATTTAACTACAACACTGCTAGTAATGAATGAAAAACACTAACCATATCCTATATTTTAGATTGACCCAAATCACAAAACAACCTATTTATTAGCTTAAACAAAATACTATGATTTACTAGATCAAACCTCATATTGGTATAATTTTGTGAAGTTCTTCAAAATCTTTTTGAACATTTAAAGTAGTCTCAAGAACATTCAACCACTCTTCTAAAAAACATAAAATCAAACATGAATCAAGCGGAACTAGGGATTCGCATGGAGGAGTTACTATCACCGGAGGTGAGGGAGGAGCTTATGTCACAGGAGAAGGAGGTTGAATCGCCAGAAAAGGTGACGGAAAAAAATTTCGTCCCCGGTGTCCCTTTGCACCATTGGTTCTAGCCCTTAGAACCAATGGTGCGAAGGCACACCGGGACCAATTCTGGTACCTATGCACCGGTGCACAACTATGAGAGTTCGAAACAGTTTGGTGCACAACTATGAGAGTTCGAAACAGTTTGACGGTCATTCATACACAGGCCGTTTGAACGAAGAGGAAATGAAATTTGTTGTTAGGTCGACCTATATGAGAACATGCTCTAGAGAAATATTGATCAATGTTAAGAAGTTGAATGAAGATAACATTTCTTATGTGCGCACTGTCTACAACAGTAGGCAGAACAACCTGGTTTTGAAGAAGGCCGACAGATCACAGCTGTAGTTTCTATTGGGAGAGCTTAAAATGCATAATTATTACGAATGTCATAGATCTAGTGAAGACGATAGGCAAGTCATCATTGATATATGTTTTGCGCAACCAGTTAGTGTTGATATGTTACGGACATTTCCAATTGTGTTGATTATGGATAGCACATACAAGATCATAAAATATGCCGTTGTTTGAGATCGTAGGCGTGACATCTGCTAGTTTGACCTACTGTATTGAAAAAAATCCCGGGGACAAATGTTCGGCCGAAAATGAACTACCGTAATGTATTTTTCGGTATTGAGGAGAAATATGTAAGTATTGTTAATTTTATTTAACCCGATTGGTTTCTTACCTTATTATGTATTTGTTTGTAGGTGATATTCCAACTTTATGCGGATATGTAAAAGAGGTTTACAGATCAGAGAATTAGCTTATATTATAATCCTATTCAGGTTTTTAGTACGACTAAAGGGTATATGCCGGATCGAGCGATGAATTTTTTTGGTTGGATCTAGAATAAACCACTATATCCTATAGTAGCTTTACTTGTTATCAAGAATTGATAACATTACCGATACCATGTTAACCCTCGACATTGGGATGAGTTGCAGTCATTTTTTTTTATCGTTGACGCGTTTACATGACCAGTGATGGGAAACCGTAGGACGGCGGCGCTTCATTACAAAGCGTACATTGGAAAGTACGAGTACTTTCACATCACTCCACATATTCTTAATGACCATATTTTGATAGAGGTGAGACAATCAATTTCATGAAGCAATTCTTGCAAATCACAAATCCGTAACTGTAGGTCATCTTAGGTATCATAATCTTATGTTAGTTCATTTAGCCACCACGAGTCCATGTCCTTGTTATGTACGTTGGTTTTGGATAAATCTATTTCGCTATGTTTTGGATGTTGTTTTTCATTGTATAGCATAACGTGTTTTATGCCCATGTTGTATAACAAAATATTGCCATTTTTTTGGAAATGCATGGTGCATAATAACATTTTGGTTGTATTGCTATGTATTTGTGTATTTTATATTTTTATTAGCTAACTTCTTATGAAAGTTTCCTTAAATTTAATATTTTTTCATTTTTATTTATATACACTGGCGGTGGAACCCACGCACACCGCCGGTCGATTATCTACTATGCTAATGTGGAAATTCTACACCGGCAGAATTATTTCCATTGGCAGTGTAAAATTATGTACCACTGATAGGATCCTCAGTTACTCTAACATGATGAGAAATTTTTTTTCTCTACATACACCGGTAGTGGTAACCACTCGCACTACCAGTGTATTATCCACGTTGTCGATGTGAAAGTTCCCCACGGACAACATAATATCTCATCAAAAGTGGAAACATTCGGCACCGCCAGTGGGGTGTCCGGTTGTAGATACCATATTTGTTAGTTTTTTCTTATGTACACTGGTGGTGGTAGCTACTCGCACCATCGGTGGATTATCCACGCTTATGGTGTGAAACTTCCCTACCCGCAGTATAATATCCCACTGCCGGTGTAAAAAATACGCACCTTCGGTGGGATGCCCAGTTGTAAATACTACATATATTTTTCCTACATACATCGGCAATGGTAGCTACTCACACCGCCAATGGATTATCAACGTCGTTAGTGTGATAATTCTCTACTGGCATTTTAAATATTTTGCATTGTTGTGCCTAGTTGTGGATACTACATTTGTTAGTTTTTCCCTTTGTACACCGGTGGTGGTAACTGGTGAGTTCAATTATCAAAATGGTTGTCTTAGGAAAAAGTTAATATGGAGAGAGATATTTTTTAGAGAGAGAAAGTCAGAGCACAATTGAGTTAGATCAAAAAGTGTTTAACCCCTTTATTAGTTAAGCCTTGGCCTTTATATAGAAGCGCTAGGACTCAGCTTTAAACTAAAAACGGTTACATATAGGGATAAATTACCCTTAGTTCTCAATAGAATTACATAATCATAATTGTTCCACTAAACTTACATTATTTACACTTTAGTACTTAAATTTCTACGTCCATATCAGTGGCCCCTCTAGTTCTCATGTCAGTAAATGAATGATAACTAAATGTCTTCGAATCCTGCCAGAGGCCATATCAGAGAACTCGAAGTAAAAAATTCAATAATATCTTTTCTTTCTCCTCGAATATTTTTAGACGCAAAACACAAAGTTCTAATTCAAAATTGGTAATCGTCGAATTGTGCCAAACGCACTCACACATCAAAACTCAAATTCAAAAATAATTATCTTTGAATTTTGCCAAACGTGCCCACTAATCATAACTCTCAAGAAAATGACTTTACTTCAAAATTGCTTCGAGGTAACTCTTTATAAAATGTAACAGTTCAGATTCATCATGAATACCTAGCTACTAGACTTATAGCTAGCTAGTTAGTCTGACAGATGTCAAACTCATAACCCTATCACCTTTCGTATCCGGCCCAATCGTCACAAAGTCTTTTCCACTTCTACCCATCTTCTCATCCTCCTGTAAATTCGTTAGTTACTTCATTCTCACAATTTATTTTGAGAGAGAAACAACACACCCTTGGCTACCTTCGATATGTTCTTCAACTTTCCCAACATCTTCATTAGAAAACTCATATTTTCCGATCAAACCCCATATTTTCCGGTCAATCTCCATCCAGTTTATGAGAAACAAATCCAAAAACCAGAAAATCCAAGGCTAACATACGCAAAAAACCCAAATCTCCAAAGCCTGGCGATAATCTAGTCTTCGGATCATACGATTACTTTTGCACTACTGAAATAGAAGAGGAGTATAAGGTTGTCAGATTAATCTACAACGCTTCGATTTGAACAACCACTGGAACCACTTACTGTGGTAATTTTGATCCATCTAAAGTTCCTGTTTTTTCACCTTCTCCTACTACCGAAGTGCGTCATTCTTCTAGGGTTCAAACACCCAAAACTCCTCGAGCCTCTTCTTCTCAAGTCAGAGCATCACCTCTGATTAGTGAAGAATCAAGCAAATGCCCTTCAAAATAAATCTCAATTTACTCATTCTTCAACTTGTCCTCCACCAACTCATAAGAGAAAAAATTTCATAGCCATGGGAGATAATTCTGATGTTACTCCAACTTCCCTCTCCTCGAATCCATCTACTCAGTCTCCTCCTTGGAGAGAAATAATCGAAGAAGCTCCATTACCTCAACCAAATCCCTCCAAAGATCCTCCCCAAATAAGGGATGAAACATCCAAAGCCGATGAAGCTGATTCCAAGGCTACTAGGTTTAATAATGAAGTTGAATCCGATGAAGGAGACTCAGAAACTACCACAAAAAAGAAAGTTCACAAGCCTAAAAAAAAGGCACTGTATATTGTTTCCGATGAGGAAAGAGAAGCTATTGGCAGAAACTTAAGAGACCTTGATGCTGACTATATTATCGAGCTGAAGAAGGTTCCATATATATATATACTGATGCTTGACTCTCTTGGTAGTATATATATATATATACTACCAAGAGAGTCAAGCATCAAACTTAAAGAAAAAATGGGGAATAAGAGACAACATCAGTGTTTGACTACCTAAGAAAAGGGAAACTCCGTTAGATTGCAAAGACGAAGAAGTAGTGGTCTACCCCGAAATCATCAACTAGGGTCTTCGGTTCCCACTTGATCCTATAATCGTGGAGTACTTCAAACTTCTCAACCTATTCCCCACTCAGCTGACACCAAATTAATGGTTCACTCTCATATATGTGATTATGGCATCTTGGTTGACCAAGATTCCGATCAACATCAAGGATTTCATATCTTTAACCAAACTATCAAAATGTCTGAAGCTCCCCTTCTACTATGATTTAAAAATCATCGATGATCTCCTGGAAGTGGAAAAAATTTAGTAACAAAAGTTTATCTTTATCTTAGGAGCATGGGAGAATGACAAAGAAATATCCGATGCCAACCCATCAAAACTAAATCCCATCTGGAGAAGCAACCGTAAGTACTTCAAATATTATATACTTTAAGATAAATCTCATTTGTTGTCTTCCTCATTCATTATTTATTTGTATGATTATTTCATCAATTCCAAGGCGATATGCTATTCGTCGGTCAGCAGCCAAGGAAATTTTCAAAAAACTTCCCGCTTGGTCCGAAAAAGAGTGGAACAACGCTTTCCACACCGTGTTCCAACTGATCAACTTCCTCAACAGTCATCTCTTTCCAATCACAGCAGGAGCCTCGCCTCCTCGAAATTTGATGGATGAACCAAATGCTCATCACGCTTGCAAAAGATTAGTTCAACCTGATTGTAAGGTATTCCTCCTTATCCGCAACAGGTCAGAAAGTCACCTACCTCAAAAGAAAAAAGAAAAGACAAAAAGGAAAATAAAAATAAAAAGGCACCTAACACATTTGGTGCTAGCTCTTCAACACAGTCAAAGCCTAAACACCTATATAGAAAAACAGGAGAACAGACTCGTTCACCCATCGAGGAAGAAGAAGAGAAAGAACCTTCTTCGAAGAAAAAGAATACTTTCACCAGTCCTCGTGGGAAGAAAAACAAACAATAAAAAATCACTGAATATACATTGGTCGATGAGAACGAAGTCATAACTGTTGGGATCAACAAAATCCTCCTCTTGAAGAAAAGACAACCAATAATGATGCATAGATCATCATCGAGGATAATGCAGACGATGGTAACCAAAACACTGACCACTTTGACCCCGACAACTTTATTAATTTTGACGAGTCACATGAACTTGCTGGAGAAGACTAGGCATGGGCATTCGGTTCTTCGGTTCGGTTCTTTTGGTTCTCAGTTCCTTTAGTTCTTCAAAACTAGTACCCATTTAGGAACCGAATAAATTTCAGTTCGGTTTGGTTTAGTTCTTCTTAGTTCGCTTTGGTATGGGTACCTAACTCAGTCCCAATCGGGTAGTTTTGGATACTTCGAATGTACTGCAATATAAACATACATAAAACTTTTTTTACACTTTAAAACAATAAATTATGTTAGATTGTAAGAAAAAAAATACTAAATATGAGAAATATTCAAAATTAATATATTAAATAATAATATTAGTAATATAAAGAAAATTGAGAGATGATATCAAGTTTATTAGATTATATATCATATTTTGTTATTTTGTTTATAAACATAATAGTTTGTAAATATTTCGCCACTTTGAATTAACTATGTTGTCATTTATTAAAGAGAACATAATTAGAGGTCAACAATAAAAGACAAATTTAGGGGAATCTAACTTTGAAAAAGAAAATATATTTTCAAAAAATTCAAAATTAAGGGTTAATACATAGGTTCGGTTCTTAACGGGTATCCACGGTTCTTCGGTTTGGTTCCAAAAATCGTGGGTAATTAAAAAATGGAACCATTCGGGTATTATGAAAGAACCAAATCTGCTTCGGTTCGGTTTAGTTCGGTTTAGTTCGGTTCTTTCGGTTCCGGTTAAAATGCCCATGCCTAGAGAAGATGATCCTGTTATCCAAAATATTCAGACTCGTATGCACCATTTTGGGAGAAAGACGACCGCGAAGAGCGTCTCCAGAAATCATATGTCCCTCCGTTCCAACTACAACTTTGGACATGATTCCTCGTCCTAGCCCAACACTTTTTCCGTCTCCTCCACCCAAACCAGATGTCCTTGCTGCACTCCAACCATTTTCTGATTTCGATGCTGCAGCAAAGGCGCTTGCTTCACAATTCGGGGCTTCTCAAACTCATTTGAAACAATTGGCCAAAGACGTGGTCCACTACAAGGGAATTGCCGAAGCTGAAAAACAACTAGGCGAAAATTTTCAAGGTAAAGTGATCGAGAAATTCCACATGTTCGAGGCAGCAAGATCTGAGCTTATTCGAGGAACTTTCTTCATCAAAAGCCATTTGCAAACACAGTATTATGCTGATAAAGAAAAGCTAACAGCCTCACATCAAGAGGAGATGAACAAGCTCAAAGCTAAATATGATGATGACTTGACTGCTGAAAGGCTTAAATTCGAAGGTCTCCAAACTTCTCTTACTTCCAGCGAAGAAAAAAATAAAGAGTTGACTGATGAGATAGACAAATTAAAAGATGATTTTGAGAAGGAAAATGAAGTTATTGTTGATGTTGCTGCTGCAGAAGCTGCATGTTCAAAAGACATGCTGACTACCATTAACAGTGGGAAAGAAGAGACAACCATCACTTTTCTTCGAGAGCTTCATGCAACTTATCCAAAAATTAATTTCTCTAGCTTTTAGAACAACGTTACCATCGAACGACATCCTAGTGAAGCCTTCGATCCTATCCCAAACTCGTAATCATCAGAAGCAGAGTTATCCGAGGAGGAATCGTCTGAATAACTTTGTTGTTCTTTGATTTTTGTTATCTTTTTTGTACTTGCCAAATTAGTACCCTGCTTATTGTACTTCATCGAATTAATCTAATTGACAAATGTTTGTTTATTTCTCATTTTTATCATCAATATGAATTATTCGAAGTTAACAATCCTAAAATAATTATAATAATAATTTTTTAAACATAACTCCATGAATATGATAATGCACTTTGAAATTCACAATACGTAATACTCCAAATAATTTAATATAAATTTCGAACATACCCCATCGAATATCATAGTGCATTTTTTGAACGTTGCACTTCGTAAAAGCACAATGCATTTATTGAACGATGCACTTCGTAAAATCATAGTGCATTTGTTAAACGTTGCCCTTCGAATATAGTTGTTTTTTCGAAAAGTGTAATAAGCACTTCGTTTAATTCTTCTCTTAACCAACTTCAAAAATGCGTTTTATTGATAATATTGAATATGTACATAGCACCTCGTTAAAAACGTTTTGGGCCAATAGGGTAGGAAAGAGTGCACCATTAAAAGAGTAAAAAATCCAAAATACAAACACAAATCTATTCCCAATATATCTTCAAATGTTGTATATTCCATGGGTGTTGAAGCATCCTCCCCTGAATATTGCAGAGGCGATAAGACCCTGGGGTTTTATCTTCTCGACAACCATATAAGGCCCTTCCCAATTTGGGGCCATTTTTTTTAAGGCTCTTCTCCTTTGTATGCAAAACTACTTTTTTCAACACTTTCTCACCTTATTTAAACTCTATTCTTTTCACCTTCGAATCATATCTGTTCCTTATAAGAGTCTGATAATGGAGGAGGTGCTAGAATGCTTCGAGTGATGAATGTCGATATTGTCTTAGTGTCAAAATCCTGAGTGTTTTTTTCTTTACAGATTAGTATGTTTTAGTGTTTAGTTTTTAATGTATCGTTTTAGTTTTTAAAATTAGAATGCTTCGAGTTTTACTTTGCTTCACTGAGAAATGATGTTTAATGATGCTTTGAGGGTTACATTTTGAAACTGTCTTCTGTGTTTACCTGATAAAGTTTTGATTTTGCGTTTTATTGATGTTTAATGAGTATAGTAGGAACTGATAAATGATTATTGTGACTAGGTGTTAATGTTTAGGATTGTTGCTGCATTGGACTTGTTTTTTACTTTGTTTGTTGTTGCATTGGACTTGACAGATGTTTGTTATTTCGTTTTTGCTGCATTAGAGATGTTTGATGTTGCATTGTTGCAGTGACTTGTTTTACTTTGTTTGTTTGATGTTGATTGATGTTTGCTATTTGCTATTTGTGCTAGAATGTTGCAGTGAGTTGTTCTATTTGTTTTATTGTTTTACTTTGTTTGTTTAATGATTATTGATGTTTGCCGTTTGATAGACTGTTGCATTGGACTTGTTCTATTTGTTACTGCATTAGAGATGTACTAGGCTATAGATTTAGGAGAAAATGACAGATGTGGCTATTTGTCATATTTAAGTGACTATTGCAGTGACTTGTTAATTGATTTGTTATATGAAATTGGTTGTGATATTTACAGGTGTTAATCGTGAATTATTCACCATGATAGTACGTCACGGTGGTAAATTCTATAAGAAAAATAGCATTATAACATACAAGGATGGGAAAAAGACACTAGTTCATAATGTGAACCCCGATAATATATCACTTATCTACCTAAGTGAGCACATTTATATGACGTGCTCACCTGAACATAAGTTGGCTTGTTGAACTTCGCTTACTAACTCTCGTCATGCAAGGATGATAAAGGTTTGCTAAATGTCTCTAGTGATGCAGATGCACTAGAGATATGCAAGATGGTAGACAAGCGCTGGTTCTTAAAGCTATATATTGAAGTTGTTCTACCACTGGAAATATTTTCCACTTCAAAAAGAACAAAAGTAAAAACTCCGCCGGTGGTTGAACTTTCAGAATCAAGTTCAGATTCAGATAAAGAGAAAGAGAGTCAGAGTAGTGAGGAAGACCTTGTGCATAGGGATGCAGATGAATTTGTTAAGGGTATGGCTGCTGAAGAAAAGAGGGTTGGAGAAGAGAGGGTCGAAGAAGATGTTGATCAAAGAGCTTGGATAGAAGAAGAAACAATTGGTGAAAAGGCCGAAGTAGAAGGTGAAACAGTTGGTGAAAGAGCCGGTGTAGAAACAGTTAATAAAAGGACCGATGTAGAAACAGATGTGGCTGATTGTAAGGGTGAAGAAGATGTTGGTGATTGTGGGGTATAAGAAGAAACAGTAGGTGATAGTGATTGTAGGGTAGAACAGAATGTTGAAAAAGATACTGATCAAAGGGTTGAACAACAAGAAGACTCAGTTGGTAATGCTGGTGGTAGGGTTGAACAAAGGGCTGTTGGTGAAGATGCTAATTAAATGGCTGAGGTTGAAAGAGAACAAGCTGGTAGCGGTGAAGAAGAAGCTGATGATGCTGGTGAGCCCACTGAACAGAGGGTTGACATAGATGCTGGTGATGATGGGGTAGAAGAAAACATTGCACAACCTCCCATTGAAGAGTCTTCAAATTGGACTGCTTTCATAGATGAGTTAGGGCCCGATGTTCGTTGGGGGTTATGGAGTTAAGGTTGAATCAACTTCCGAGGAGAAAAATGATGGAGAAACAGTGGCAGAGGCCGATGATGAGGCTGGAGAGCAGATGCCTGCCTCACCATGTCAACAACACGAGTCTGTCCCACCTGAACAACAAGGGGATGCAAAGGATATCGAGACAGACTACGCGACATCGGATGCTCTGAATACACAAGAAAAATATGATGTAGAGCTCGACGATGTCAAGGAGATGTGGTATAATTTTGCTGAGTTCAATCCGGTTGTACCCTTGTCCAGTGTACAGCTACAAGTCAGGCATGAATTCACAATTGTAACTGAGCTTAAGAAGGCTATAAAATATTATAGGATCAAGCAACAAAGGTATGTTGTTATGAAGAAAAATGACAAGGAAAGAATCTCATTTGTATGTTCAGCAGAGGGTTGCCCTTGGAGAGCATACTGCAGCACAATTGGATGCATAAATAGGTGGGTGTTAAAGACGTTGGTTGACAACCATACATATCCTCCAACAAATGAAAACAACAACATTACGGACATATTGATAGCTAAGTACTATCTGCCACAGTGAGAGGAAGATATCAGCTGGTCATTTACGTCCTAAATAGCCTCTTTAAGCAGAGAGTTCCTTGTTCGCATTAATCGGTAGAAGGGGTATATGGATAGATCTATTTCTCATGAGATGATATTGGAGAATGATAAGCAGCAATTCGTACGGTTGTTGGACTACAACGAGGAGATTATTAGAACGAATCTAGGTTTTATTTGCATTATTAAGCAAGTGAACAATATCTTTGAACGTTTCTACATGTGTTTGGGACCTGTTAAGAGGCGATTCAAAGCAGGGTGTAGGCCAGTTGTTGCCTTGGATGGGTGTTTTTTGAATGGAGCTCTTAGAGGCCAACTTTTGGTGGCTGTTGGTGTTGATGCTAATGATTAAATGTACCCTGTTGCGTGGGCTGTTGTGGAGAACGAAAATAGATCAAGTTGGAGTTGGTTTTTACATTTGTTGGAAGAGGATCTTGACATCCAAAACTAGGGAGCGTGGTTGTTTGTGAGTGATAAATAGAAAGGGTTGGTCCCTACTTTGTTAGAAGAGTTTCCAAACTCTGAGCATCAGTTTGATGTAGGCATTTGTATGCCAACTTTAAAATAACCTACCCTGGTCGACTAAAGAAAATGATATTATGGGAAGCAGCTAGAGCCACATACCTTGGGGAGTTTGATGCACATATGGCAGAGATGCAAAGGGTTAATATTGACGCTTTCAAATGGTTAGAAGATAAACCACCAAGCCAATGGTCTATAGCCCACTACAAAGAGGACACATGTTGCAATATTCAGACCTCCAATCTAGCGGAGACTTTCAACATGGTTATTCTACACCTGAGGGAGAAATCTATCATAACGTTGATGGATGGCATCAGAACCCATACAATGAAAAGACTAGCTAAGCTTAAAAAGAAAAGTGCTACCTGGAAGGGTGAAGTCTGCCCAAGTATGTTGAAGAAGCTTGAGTTGAGTATAGAGGCGGCTGGGAGGTGCTGGACTGAAGAATCTGGAGGTCCCCAATATGAAGTCAAATCAGGGGGAGGGCAATTTTTTGTACACATTTCTCAAAAGACATGTTCGTGTAGGAGTTGGCAGCTGAGTGGTATACCTTGCGCTCATGTTGTTGCGGGTATATGGGTTGACAATAAAAGACACATCGACTTCAGTCCTTTGTGTTATCGTATTGAAACTAAGAAAGCCAACTACGAGCATACTATCAACCCTATTAATGGGTAGTTGTTGTGGAAGAAATCTGTCTTTCCTTCCTGTCAGCCACCACCTATGGAAGTCAAGAGAGGGAAAAGGGTAATAAAAAGGAAGAGGGACAAAAGCGAGCTTGAACCACCGGCTGGAGAAAGACTATCCATGAAGTTCATTCTATTAAGGTGCACAAAATGCAAGAAACAGGGCCACAATAGAAAGAGTTGACCAACCACTGAAGAGTCCTAACAAGCTACTGCTGGGTCTGACATTGGTGATGCTGGTGTTGCCAACAGCTCATAGAGAGCTATAGACAGGCCATAGGTAGCTGTTGGGGCTGAGCCAACTGATGGTGGGGTTGCAACCAACACAGAAGGACCTGCACCTGCTGATGATGGAGTTAACATAGCACATGAAGCCTCTTTCCATGCTCGTCTTAGAAAGGCAGCAAGAAGAGTGACCAAACTCCCGGTAACATTTTTGTATTCTTCATACTTTTGATTTTTGAGACTGTTGGGATAATGGCAACTGATTGGGTTTATTTGGTAGTGAAATAGGTTAGGAGAGGTGTTGCTGCTAACACAATGCCTGATGCAAGTTTTTAAAACTTTTGTACTCTCTTTTTTAGTCTTAATTTTTAAAATGATATTGATTTTCTTCTTTTGGTGCAGGGAAGCTTAGTCTATTGTGTTGATCCAAGAACTGGTGGGGGACAAGGTGCACAAGACACAAGAAGAGGGATGGGAAGAAATGTAAGATTCTTATCTCTCCTACTGTAAAGCTGTTTCATTTTGGATTTTTCTACCTGTTTTTTTTAATAGAATAATTGCTCACGTGGTATGTTTCATAGTGGTGTTAATGTGCATTTAATTAGTATTCAATAGTCTTGTTGATATGTTAGGTAGGCTTTAAGAAAATAGTGTTCCTATTTCTGTATTTAATGAGCTACGTGTTGGTATTGGTGGTATGCTTGCTGTTGTTGGCATTGCTGATATTTGTTGGTCTACTTGTTAGAATTATTAGGGTACTCTATGATTACAGGAAACTACTTGAAATTGGGGGCCAGCTAGGGAAATGCCTCAATTGTAAGAGATTTCTAGAGTGGCAAATGAGAAATGGAAGAGACCAAGACAAGTGCCGAATTCATCTGCTGCTGCGTGTTCATCTGCTGCACTAGATGATACCTCTAGGAATGTCTAGTATATAGACTATTGAATAGTGGAAATTTATTTTTTTTGTTTTAGAGTAGACTATTTTTTGTCAGGTTTTGTTAACAATTACAAGTCTGAACTCTAAGGGTGTTGTTGTTATTAGGTGTTCATAGCCTTGTGTAATTATTTGTATTATCTGTTGATAATGTATTATGTTGGAATATGATGTACGCTTGGTGAAATTATGAATGAAATTTTAAGGTCTGGTTTGAATAAGAACTTAGCAGTGTTATTACTACTCTAATTTGTAGATTTGCAAATAGTCCATAAATAAACCAGTTCACAATTGAGGTAAAAACATAATTTAACACAAATATCACAACAAGCTAAATAAGCATCCAGCCAAACAAAGAACAATGCTGATAACAATGCAGTATTCAACGCAAATACCACCATAAGCTAACACAATTATTAATTCCAGTTATCAACAATGCTGAGACAACAACAAAGAAAAATGAAGCCAGAAGATTAACAAAAAATAAAATTACTTATCCAAACCAGTTCTTATATTTTTTATCAAACCAAAAATTACATTGCTGAAAACTAGTTCTTAACAAGACTAAGAAAAAACAGACAAGAAATGCAGCAATATAACATCAAGAAACTAACTTTGGTCTTGAGACTACCATTCTGAGCTTCAATCTTGCGTCTCTTTTTCTTCAACATAATAATTAATTCTTTGGAATGACGAGGAACTGGTTAATCTACCCACTCAAAAAACCCACATTTATCTTCAATACTTTGTAAATTTAAATCGATTTAGGGTTGTAAAAAACTACGGTTCTAAACATCAATTAAGGTTTAAATTTTAGAAGATTTAGCTTAGATTAAACTTACCCGATAGTTTCTGCATCCATAAAACCTCCTCCCTGGATGGAGTCTGTCCAAGAAGTACAAATTACCAAAGGTTTCTCATAAAATCATCTCGATACCGAATCTCCGTTTTTTGTATGAGGGAAAGTGGTAGAGCCGGTAGACATTAATAGAGGATGAAGATGAATTCTTTTTATTGGTTTCACGAAACGATTTGGAGAGAAAGAGAGAGGAGAAATGAATAAGAAGAATGCAAAAAAATGGAGAAAAGAGAAAGGATTCGAGGAAGAAAAGTATATGTTTATAAGGTTTCAATTATTTCTTAATTAAATTACATAGGATTCATTTAATAGGTGTCAGGTCAAAAAAAAAATTCATCTGACCAACACCTATGCCAACAAGGTTTTTGGTCAAAGGGAAAAATCGTACCTAAACTCAAAGGACTAGTGGTGATAAAAAATCTAAGGACTATGGTGAGAGGTGACAGCCTCTCATGGATCAGAGGATCTTCTCGACTAACTTTATCCAAACACGATAGTCCAGGGATTGTCAACGGACATTTGAAAGTCAAGGGACTATCTTGCCACCAAACACGATAGTCGAAGGATAATGTATTATTTAAAGCCGTATATTAGCTATGATTGATTTCAACTTTCTCCTTCCAGGGTTGGGTTTGTTCTGTTTCTTCTTCTACTTCTACTTCTTTTTCTTCTCCTGCACCGTTGACAAGAATTATAAAACAAGCACAAACCAAGGCTAAAACCAATCCGTCTAGCCCTAACCAACTTCTCCCCCTAAAGATTTGGACTTCTTGGAAAAGTCTTGAACTTTTGTTATGTAATTAACAGCGGTCATTGAAAGGGTCAAACTGTGTATAACTGAACTCCTCTAACGGCATATAAAGGAATGAACTTGTACAATAAATACATCAACCCAGTGACACCCAAAACCAATTAAATCCCTCCAGTGAGAATTCCGGCGGCGAATGATACCGAAATCTGATTCGTCGGAGATCCCGGACGCTACGATGGATTTCATCGGCTGTACTGGCATTGGGGTGCCGTAAATAGCACCGATGATGAATTTGCGCGCCATATTTACATAGTCATCCGCTCCCTAACTCCTCACTTTTACATTTTAAACAATTCTTATTAGTTTCCGTGTTTGTCAGAAATTATATTAACAACCTTCAAATTTATATATGTACATGTTCAACCATTGATTCATAAAATGGTAAGCGACGGATTCAGAACTAAAATTAAAAGAAAACCAAAAAAATTGTAGATTAAATAGTAACAAAAAATAAATGTATAAATATCACAATGAAAAAATTGTAAGACATTTATGTTATATTTGTGCTAAATTTACACGAAATTTACAAAAAAATGTGATAAATTTATACGGAACATACAAAAATTCGTGCTAAATTTGGATGAAACATGGAAATACTATAACGCATTAATCTATACCAAACTATATGGTTTAAGCATAAAATCATACTACATGGATTGTCCATGACATACAACGTATAGATTGAAGGTATATAACTATTCGGTTTGCGGGTTTTTTTCAAACAAATTATATTTAAAAATTGAATAATATTTGGTTTGGTTCATTTGAGTTTCTTTTTCTTTTTAAAATTTTGATATTTATTTATTTAAAAGTTGAATAAAATTTTGTTAGGGCCCGATTTTATATGAATATTTTAAATTTTTTTATTTAAAAAAGGAGTTTGTCAAATGGAAAATATCAAAATATTTTGATAACTTTGAATTAAGAGATTTTATATACTAAATAGTAAATTATTCTAGTATATATAATAAATTCAATAATTAAGATATTATAATATAAAATTTAATTTCAATTTTTAAGCCTATACATGATTTTATTTTAGATTAAACAGTTGACAAAAAGATATCTACCGTCACTATAATCAATTTAATAATTAGATATTAAAATATAACAAATAATTTATTTTTTATGTAAGTCTATATATAATTTTATTTTAGGTTTAGGTTAAATTGTTGAAAAAATATATCTATATAATAAAGTCAATAACTATTTTTATGTAAGTTTATATATATATGATTTTGTTTATGTTTAGCTAAAATGTTGACAAAAAAACATACGCACCCTTCTTATAATTTTATTTTAGGTTTAGGTTAAATTGTTGAAAAAAAAATCTATTGTCAATATAATAAATTCAATAATTAGATAATAATATATAAAAATAATTTTTTTATATGTGTATAAATATAGCTTTATTTTAGTTTTAGATTAACGGCTAGGTTATATATATATATATATATATATATATATATATATATATATATATATATATATTCAAATTGAGTTTAAGTTTACTCATAAACGTCTTTAACTTAAGTTTGATTTATTTTTGTACGGTATTACTTTCCAAATTTCATTTAACTACAACACTGCTAGTAATGAATGAAAAAACACTAAATATATTGTAGTTCGACCCAAATCACAAAACCACCTATTTTATTAATTTGAGAAAAAATACTATGATTTACTAGATCAAACCTTATATTGGTATAATTTTGTGAAGTTCTTCATAATCTTTTTGAACATTCAAAGTACTCTCAAGAACAGTCAGCCACTCTTCTAAAAAAACACAAAATCAAACATGAGTAAAGTGGAATTAGGGATTCGTATGGAGGAGTTACTACCGCCAGAGGTGAGGGAGGAGCTTATGTCACAGTTGAAAGAGGTTGAATCTCCGCAAAAGGTAACGAAAAACAATTTCGGCCCCGATGTCCATTCGCACCATCGTTTCTAGGGGCTAGAATCGATGGTGCAAAGGGACATCGGGGCCAACTGATGGTGGGGTTGCTACCAACACAAAAGGACATGGACCTGTTGCTGATGGAGTTAACAGAGAACATGAAGCTCGTTTCCATTATCGTCTTAGAAAGGCAGCAAGAAGAGTGGCCAGACTCCCGGTAACTTTTTGGAATTCTTCATACTTTTGATTTTTGAGAGTGTTGGGATAATGGCAACTGATTGGGTTTCTTTGGTGGTGAAATAAGTTATGAGAGGTGTTGCTGCTAACACAATGCCTCATGTAAGTTTTTTAAAATTTTGTATTCTCTTTCTTAGTCTTTTTTTTAAATGATATTGATTTTCTCCTTTTGGTGCAGGAAAGTCTAGTCTATTGTGTTGATCCAAGAGCTGGTGGGGCAGAAGGTGCACAAGCCACAAGAAGAACGATGGGAAGAAATGTAAGATTCTTATCTTTCCTACTGTAAAGTTGTTTCATTTTGGATTTTTCTACCTGTTTTTTTATAGAATAATTGGTCACATGGTATGTTTCATAGTGGTGTTGGTGTGCATTTAATTAGTATCCAATAGTGTTGTTGATATGTTAGGTAGGCTTTAAAAATTGGTGTTGTTGTTTCCATATTTAATGGGCTGCGTGTCGGTATTGGTGGTATGCTTGTTGTTGTTGGCATTGCGGATATTTGTTGGTATACTTGTTAGAATTATAAGGGTACTGTATGATTGTAGGAAACTATTGGAAACTAGGTGCCAGGTAGGGAAATCCCTCAATTCAAAGAGATTGCTAGAGTGGCAACTGCGAAATGGAAGAGACCAAGATGAGTGCCGAATTCATCTGCTACTGCGTGTTCATCTGCTGCACAAGATGATACTTCTAGGAATGTCTACTATATAGACTATTGAATAGTGTAAATTTATTTTTTGGTTTTAGAGTAGACTATTTTTGGTCAGGTTTTGTTAACAATTACAAGTCTGAACTCTAAGGGTGTTGTTGTTATTAGGTGTTCATAGTCTTGTGTAATTATTTGTATTATTTGTTGATAATGTATTATGTTGGATTATGATGTACGCTTGGCTAAATTATGAATGAAATTTTAAGGTCTTGTTTGAATCATAATTTATTAGTGTTATTACTACTCTAATTTGTAGATTTGCAAATAGTCCATAAATACATCACTTCACAATTGAGGTAAAAACAAAATTTAACACAAATACCACCACAAGCTAAATAAGCATCCAACCAAACAAAGAACAATGCTGATAACAATGAAATATTCAACACAAATACCACCACAACCTAACACAATTATGAATTCTAGTTCTCAACAATTCTTAGACAACAACAACTAAAAATGAAAACAAAAAATTAACAAAAAATAAAATTACTTCTCCAAACCAGTTCTTACATTGTTTATCAAACCAAAAATTACATTGCTTATCAAACCAAAAATTATATTGCTGAAAACTAGTTCTTAGCAAGACTAATAAAAAAACAGACAATAAATGCAGCAAAATAACATCAAGAAACTAACTTTGGTCTTGAGACTACCATTCTCAGCTTCAATCTTGCGTATCTTTTTCTTCAACGTAATTATTAATTCTTTGGAATGATGAGGAACTGGTAAATCCACCCACTCAAAAAACCCACATTTTCCTTCAATACTCTGTAAAATTAAATCGATTCAGGGTCTTAAAAAACTAGGGTTCTAAACATAAATTAAGGATTAAATTTTAGAAGATTTAGCTTAGATTAAACTTACCCGATAGTTTCTGCATCCATAAAATCTCCTCCCCGGATTAGAGTGTGTCCACGAAGTACAAATTACCAAAAATTTCCCAAACAACCATCTTGATACGAAATCTCTATTTTTTGTATGAGGGAAAGTGGTAGAGCTGGTAGACATTAATAGAGGATGAAGATGAATTCTTTTTATTGGTTTCAGGAAACGATTTGGAGAGAAGGAGAATGAGAGAGGAATAAAAATAATGCAAAAATATGGAAAGAAAAGAAATGATTCGAGGAAGAATAAGTATATGTTTATAAGGCTTCAATTATTTCTTTAATTAAATGACACATATGATTCATTTAATAAGTGTCAGGTCAACAAAATTTCCATCTCACGAACACCTATGCCAACAAGGATTTTGGTTAAAAAGAAAAATCGTACCTAAACTCAAGGGACTAGTGGTGATACAAAAATCTAGGGATTATGGTGACAGGTGGCAGACTCTCATTAATCAGAGGATCCTCCAGACTAACTTTATCTAAACGCGATAGTACAAGGACTATCAACGGACATTTGAAAGTCAATGGACTATCTGCCACCAAACGCGATAGTCGAAGGACGATGTACTTTTCAAAGCCGTATATTAGCTATGATTGATTTCAACTTTCTCCTTCTAGGGTTTGTTGTTGTCACTATCTCTGTTTCTCCTTCTGCTTCTTTTTCTTCTCCTGCACCGTTGACAATAATTATAAAACAAGCACAAACCAAGGCTAAAACCAATCCGTCTAGCCATTTATGTTATATTTGTGCTAAATTTGTGCTAAATTTACACGAAATTTAAAAAAAATTGTGCTAAATTTGTAGGGAACATACAGAAAGTTGTGCTAAATTTGCATGAAACATGGAAATACTATAATGCATTAATTTATACCAAACTATATGGTTTAAGCATCAAATCGTACTACATAGGTTGTCCATAACATACATGGTATTGCGTGTTCTTTTTCAAACAAATTATATTTAAAAATTGAATACTATTTGGTTTGATTCATTTGAGTTTTTTTTTTTAATTTTTTTTTAATTTATTTATTTATTCATTTATTTAAGAGTTGAATAAAATTTCGTTCCGCTTGATTATATATGAATATTTTAAAATATATATTTTTCATGTTAAAGAAAAAACAGTTCATAAAATGGAAAATATCAAAATATCAAAATATTTTGATAACTTTGATCTGCCGGAGATCCAGCCGCTGCAATGGATTTCATCGGCTGTATTGGCATTGGGGTGCCGTAAACAGCGCCAATCATGAATTTGTATATACTGGTGGAAATAAGAGTTACGTCGAGGTTTAGATCATCTACTAGTGTTAAAGCTAATACAATTGATATGTAAGTGCCTAAATCTCCCATTGCACTGTTTACTTCTGGCCATTTCGATTTGAAAAGTAAGTTGTTCTCTAGGGTTTGGATGGATTTTGTCGGGAACAGAGGAGGTACCGCTGAGAGATAGAATGAGAGAGCGAGATTTATATGGTCATCCACCCCCTCCGTTTTTGTTGAGAGATTACGTAATTAGTGGCTATTGTTTAGGAGTGTTTAATGTAACTCCGTAATTAGTGGCTATTGTTTAGGAGTGTTTAATGTAACTCCGTAATTAGTGGCTATTGTTTAGGAGTCGTTTCGTTTATTTAGGAGACGTTACCTTAATTAGATTGGTGTAAGTTATTATATAAACACAGGAAGTGAATCAATCGAGGCAGCTCATTGCTTTGCAATCTAGTTCACTCCAATTTTCTTTTAGGGTTTTTCTTTGAGCCATGTCTTTTCATGGTATCAGAGCGTGACATACACACACAATAAAACAATGGCCGGCGACGATGAAAAATCACCATCGTCACCAAGAAGGGAGATGAATTCACCATTTTTTCTCGGCACGGGAGACCGACCAGGCGACTTCATCACACCCACTCGTCTATGCGGAGACAATTACGATGATTGGGCTTCAGATATTCAATTAGCATTAGAGGAACGCCGCAAGTTCGATTTTCTGGACGGTACCATCACTAAACCGACGCCTCCATATACCCAATCTGATTGGAACACCATCAATGCCATGTTGGTTTCTTGGATTACCAACACAATCGATCCTACGGTAAAGAGTACCCTATCTAAATTTTGTGATGCGAAACGTTTATGGGAGCATCTTAAGCAACGATATGCTATGGTTAATGGTCCAAGAATTCAACAGTTAAAGACTTCAATTGCAAAGTGTGAGCAACCAAAATCTATGTCGGTTACAACTTACTACGGGAAACTGAATGCATTGTGGGAAGAATTGTTTAAGCATGAACCACTAATTACTTGCAGCTGTTGTCAGTCTTGTACTGCCGCATCTTTGCACCAAGCAAGACGAGAACAAGGTAAATTACATGACTTCTTGATGGGACTCAACACTGACTTGTATGCTCAATTACGTACCAATATTCTTTCTCAAGATCATTTACCTTCGCTTGATCGAGCGTACCAACTGGCGATACAAGATGAACGTGTGCGGCTTGCCAAGTCAGTGACAGAAGACAACCCAACAGAGGTTCTTGGTTTCGCTGTTCGTACTGGCTTTACTGGCACATGAAGAGGCCGCGGAAAAACGGACAGGCCTGTGTGTAGCCACTGCAAGAAGACGGGGCATGAGTCTTCGAATTGCTGGTCTCTCGTTGCTTGTCCTCACTGTCACAAGCATGGTCATGACAAAAATAATTGCTATGAAATAGTTGGATATCCCCAGGGGTGGTTGGATCAAAACAAGGCTGATGTGGGTGCTGGTCGTGGTCGTCAGCAGGCTGGTCGTGGGCGTGGTTCCGCTCGTGCTAATGCAACAAGCAGTACAATTGGAGTATCCTCTACTAAAAGCGCCACCGATCAAATCTTCACACCAGAACAATGGAAAGCTCTTGCAGGCTTAATTGGTAATGCTCCTGTTCAGGATGACAGGTTGAGTGGTAAGTTTGACACGAAGTCATGGATCATTGACACTGGGGCAACTCATCATGTTACCGGTGATTTGTCTTGGTTATTTGACACTGTGGCATTATTTGACTGTCCAGTTGGACTTCCTAATGGTGAATCTGTCGTTACAACAAAATCTGGTTCAGTTCGATTATCAGATAAATTAACTCTTAATAATGTTCTATATGTGCCGAAACTCAATTGCAATTTACTTTCGGTTTCACAATTGAATGATGACTTACATTGTATTGTCCAATTCAATTCTTATATGTGTGCTATACAGGACCACACCAGGGAGCTGATTGGGACGGGAGTTAGGCGAGATGGACTTTACTACTTCTTTAGAGATGAAGGTGATTTAGTACAACATGTGTCTGTCAACAAAGCAGAATCGACTTTGGAGTTGTGGCACAAAAGGATGGGACACCCTTCAGCAAAAATAGTAAAGTTAATTCCTCCGGTTGGTAGTCTTAAGGGTAGTTTAAATAAAGCTTGTGAAATATGTTTCCGTGCTAAGCATCCAAGAGACAAATTTACATTAAGTGACAATAAGGCAACTAGAATTTTTGAGAAAATACATTGTGATTTGTGGGGACCTTATAAACATGTCTCTTCTTGTGGAGCTCGGTATTTTTTAACTATTGTCGATGATTTCTCAAGAGCTGTATGGATTTATTTGTTGGTTGATAAAACAGAGGTTTTTCGTATGTTCATGTTTTTTATTGCAATGGTAGATCGACAATTTTCTCAAACAGTGAAAGTCGTTCAAAGTGATAACGGTACAAAATTTAAATGCTTGCTTGACTACTTTTCTGCAACTGGTATTTTGTTCCAAACTTCCTGTGTGGGGACCCCACAACAAAATGGGAGGGTTGAACGAAAACACAAACATATTTTAAATGTCGGGAGGGCATTACGCTTTCAAGCAAATTTGCCTATTTATTTTTGGGGAGAAAGTGTTCTGGCTGCTGCTCATTTAATAAACTGCACTCCTTCTCCTCTTTTAAACAATAAAACATCTTTTGAAATTCTATTTGGTACCCCTCCTTCATATGAGGAAATACGCACCTTTGGTTGCCTTAGCTTTGCTCATAATAAAAAATCCAGTGATGACAAATTTGCAAGTAGAAGTAGAAAATGTGTTTTTTTGGGTTACCCGTTTGGAAAGAAGGGGTGGAAATTGTTTGATTTGGACAGAAAGGAATCGTTTGTTTCTCGAGATGTCAAGTTCTTTGAGGATATTTTTCCGTTTAATAACTCAGGTGCTGCAAATATTATTCCAGAAAATATTGTGCCTACGGCGCATGTTGAAGTTGATCATGATTTTGCTGATTTTGTTAATGCTGATTTGCCTAACCCACAAGTCCAAACACAACCCCAAGAAGATCAAGCATCCCATTTTGATGCAGATCGGGACCCAGGTTTCAGGGAGGGTGGGCAGGTCCATACCGAGACTTCATTAGCAGCACAAACAGAGGCCCCTTCTCAGTCACAAGTTGTTTTGCCTGATAGGCCCCAGTCACCAGGAACTTGATAATACACGCAATGTGCAGTCTGTTCCTATGGGAAGGGGGATGAGGAATAAAATTCCTTCAGTTCTATTACGAGACTTCGTTACTCATACTGTTATAGCTTAAAGTCCATCTTCCGCCACTCCGTCTCCACAGCATCCCTCATGTACCCCTTATCCCATAGCACATTATATAAATTGTGACCATTATTCTATGAATTATCAGAAGTTTCTTGCATCTATTATTTCGAGCAATGATCCCAAGTCGTTCAAAGAAGCTATGAAAGATGTAGGTTGGCAAAAGTCAATACAGGAGGAGATTCGGGCTTTGGAGGAAAATGGTACGTGGACGCTTGAACCTCTTCCAAAGGGTAAGCGTGCTTTGGGAAGTCAGTGGGTTTACAAAACCAAGTATTCCTCAAGCGGTGATATTGAAAGGCTCAAATCCAGATTAGTAGTTTTGGGGAATCATCAAAAAGCAGATATTGATTATAATGAGACTTTTGCTCCGGTTGCCAAAATGACTACGGTACGTGCTTTCTTGGCTATTGCAGCTTCGAAAAATTGGGAACTTCATCAAATGGATGTTCACAATGCCTTTTTGCATGGAGATCTTGAGGAAGAGGTTTATATGAAACTTCCCCCTGGATTTGAGAGTTCTTATCCAAACTTGGTCTGTAGGTTACGAAAATCTCTTTATGGGTTGAGACAGTCTCCGAGATGTTGGTTTGCAAAGTTGGTCACGGCTCTTAAAGGATACGGTTTCTTGCAATCCTACTCTGATTATTCCCTTTTTACTTACACTAAGGGCAATGTTCAAATAAATGTGCTAGTGTACGTCGACGATCTTATTATTTCTGGGACTGATTCCGCTGCACTTAAGGCATTTAAAGCCTATCTCAGTGACTGTTTTAAGATGAAAGATCTTGGCAATTTGAAATATTTTCTCGGAATCGAGGTGGCAAGGAGTTCAGCTGGTTTGTTCTTGTGTCAACGCAAGTACACGCTTGACATTATTTCGGAGGCTGGATTATTGGGAGCCAAACCGTGTGGCTTCCCGATTGAGCAAAATCACAAATTGGGTCTCGCAAACGGGGTGCTTTTGTCGAACCCTGAATCCTATCGTAGATTAGTGGGTCGGCTCATTTATCTGGCAGTGACCCGTCCAGATTTGGCCTACTCGATTCATATATTATCTCAGTTTATGCAGGAGCCCAAAATTGAGCATTGGGAGGCAGCTTTGAGAGTCGTTCGTTATTTGAAAGGTACTCCGGGTAAGGGTATTTTGTTACGTGCAGATAGTAATCTATCTCTGCAGGGTTGGTGTGACTCTGATTGGGCAGCATGTCCAATAACTAGACGCTCTTTGTCCGGATGGCTTGTGTTTCTTGGACAATCTCCTATTTCTTGGAAGACCAAGAAGCAATACACAGTTTCTCGCTCGTTTGCAGAAGCGGAGTACCGAGCTATGGCAACCATTACTTGTGAGCTCAAATGGTTGAAGGGGTTGCTTCTGAGCTTGGGCGTGCACCACCCTCAGGCAATCCAGCTTTTTTGTGATAGTCAGTCAGCCCTCCATATGGCCAAAAATCCGGTATTTCATGAACGCACCAAACACATTGAGGTTGATTGTCACTTTGTTCGGGATGCAGTAGTCGATGGTTTGATTGCTCCGTCATATGTTCCTACTGGTGCACAATTGGCGGATATTTTTACAAAGGCCCTTGGAAAGAAACAATTTGATTATCTTCTTGGCAAGCTGGGCATTTTTGAACCTCATGCTCCACCTTGAGGGAGGGTGTTGAGAGATTACGTAATTAGTGGCTATTGTTTAGGAGTGTTTAATGTAACTCCGTAATTAGTGGCTATTGTTTAGGAGTGTTTAATGTAACTCCGTAATTAGTGGCTATTGTTTAGGAGTCGTTTCGTTTATTTAGGAGACGTTACCTTAATTAGATTGGTGTAAGTTATTATATAAACACAGGAAGTGAATCAATCGAGGCAGCTCATTGCTTTGCAATCTAGTTCACTCCAATTTTCTTTTAGGGTTTTTCTTTGAGCCATGTCTTTTCAGTTTTACATTTTAAACAATTTTTATTAGTCATTATATTGTTCAGAAATTTCATTAAGAGACTTCTAATTTTAAATATGTACGCATTAATTCAGAAAATATGCGAGTTATTTGGTTTTTTGGTTTGTTTTTAGTTTTTTAATAAATCATAAATGGATAATTATTTTTCGATTTGGTTTAATTTTTTTGTTTTAGCTATTCTTTTTTTGTATTTCTTCGGTTTTTAAATTTTGATAATCACCAACATTTTTATCCTTTTCCGTATAAAATGTTAAAAAAATATTAAAATATTGTCAAAACTTTGAAGGTGTGAAGTTTACTATAATAAGACACCTTATACACAAAAATCATAATAATAAACTAGAATAAATTCAATGATTAGATATTAGAATATAAAATTCAATTTCTTTCTTCATCTGAGTTTAGATATGATTATTTTGGAATATTATGTCAAACTTGTTATAGAAATACATATTTATGCTTAAAAGCGGTTCCTTCAATTTGAGTTTAACAATATTAAATTCTTTAAAAAATTCATGTTGAACTAAAAATAAGATTACAAATTAGGATATGTTTCAAACTTTGGATGCTTTAACAATGCCAACAGAGCGCGCGCCAGGTTTACATAGTCATTCGCTCCTTAACTCTTCACTTTTACATTTTAAACAATTCTTATTATTTCTGTGTTTGCCAGAAATTATATTAACAACCTCTGAATTTAAATATGTATGTTTTCAACCATTGATCTATAAAATGGTAAGACGGATCCAGAACTAAAATTAAAAGAAAATCAAAAGGTTTATAGATTAAAAAGTTACAAAAAATTAAATGTACAAGTATTACAATGAAGATATTGTAAGATATTTATGTTATATTTTTGATAAATTTGTGCTAAATTTACACGAAATTTACAAAAAATTGTACTAAATTTACACGAAATTTATGAAAAATTGTGCTAAACTTATACGGAACATACGGAAATTTGTGCTAAATTTGTATGAAACATGGAAATACTATAACACATTAATCTATACCAAACTATATGGTTTAAACATCAAATCATACTACATGAGTTTTCCATGACATACATGGTATAGATTGAAGGTATATAACTATTCGATTTGCGGGTTCTTTTTCAAACAAATTATATTTAAAAATTGAATAATATTTGGTTTGGTTGATTTGAGTTTTTTTTTTTAAATTTGATATTTATTTATTTATTTAAGAGTTGAATAAAATTTCGTTTGGCCTAATTTTATATGAATGTTTTAAAAAATATATATTTTATTTTTTAAAAAAGTAGTTCGTAAAGTGGAAAATATCAAAATATTAAAATATTTCGATAATTTTGAATTGAGAGATTTTATATACTAAATAATAAATTATTCTAGTGTATATATATACATCCAATAATTAAGATATTAAAATATAAAATTTAATTTCTATTGAATTGAGAGATTTTTAAGTAAAGCCTATTTATTGAAATATAAAGATTATTTTTGGATACAGTAGAAATGGCGCCAACTTTTGCTGCCAAAACTAAACTAAGCCAAGCTTGAACAAATACAAGGGTTTTCCCTTAAAGAATCCAACAACAACCATTGGCTTAGAATTACAAAGCCTATAGGGGAGACGAAGCTCGAGGAAGAGTCTTTTGTCAGGATAGGCTAGCTGACCTAAAGCCCAGGAACAATCTCCTTTAGATGAAAATGAATCAACAAATTAGCTCAGCAACCTTCTAGAGTAACTCAGAATCAATAGGCAGAGAAAGTTTTAATCAAGCTCGACTCAATCCTGGTTTTACAAGATCAGCACAAATGAATGTTGAACAACCACCAGGGCTTCATTTCATTCGGAGCAGTCACCGGCTACAAGACTTCAGCAGCATCCTCTGAATAATATTCTTTATGTGGAAAATGGTCGACAATCAGCTCAGCAATGAGGGACCAATGTCTACATGCAGAGCAAGCTTAGACAAATTTCAACCTATTCTAAGCAATCCCAGGTCACCAAGCAAGATCGAATCTACCTCACTTCCTGATAATCACAAAGCTTGCAACAAAACAGAAATAGACAACCAGTCTTAAGCAGAGATATTGATGTAAGGTAGACCAAGACTTTCTAAAACAAGAATTGACTTAAGGGTAACAGGAGCAGTAGTGAAGTCATAATCTTTTCTTAATTTGCACTTTAAAGTCCAACGAGCCAGCCAGTCCGCTGATCTATTTTGGTCTCTAAATACATGATTAAGAGACATTAAAGGAGTTAACATCATTCTACAATAATTAAGAGTAGAGAAAATGGACCAAAGAATAACTCTATGATTACCATTCTTAACAAAATCCACAAGCAATGAAGAGTCAAACTCAATGTTTAAATTAAACAAACCTTTAGAGTTGCAAATGATCAACCCATCCATGAGTGCACGAGCCTCAGCCATAAGAGGAGTTAGCTTACCATAAACATAACCAAAAACATGAATTAAGTTACCATCATAGTCTCTAATAATAATGCATGCACTTGCCTCACCATTACAATGCACAAAAGCATCAGTATTAAGCTTGTAACGACCAATAGAGGGATGAATCCATTTAAGAACATAAGGTCTTTTGATGGAATCATAGCACAAGTTTAAGAAACCAAAATACTTAGCCACATTACTATCTTTAGACCAATGATTTGATTTAAAAATACCAGCAGTGTTCATATGGTTAAGAATCCTTTGAACTCCATTAATAATTATGTTTGAAGAGACTTTGAAGTTTTTGAACTTGGACTGGTTTCTGTATTTCCAAATCATGCTGTAGATTAATGATGGAATCACATTTCTCACATGATTTTTCTTGCTAGTAGACCAAGCCCAAGTCCTAGTCATGTGAGTATGAGTCATGTATCTGAATATTTGAACATTGAAATGACCTGCAAAATAGAGCCAAGTAGCCCAAGCCAACTCACAAGAAATAAAGATATGATTAGTAGTTTTACAGTTTATACAAAATTGACACTTGAAAACAACCACCATCTGTCTTTTCCTAAGGACAGAATCAGTGGAAATGAGGTTGTTAATCAATTTCCAATGAATGAAAGCATACTTTTTAGGAGTTAAGTCATTCCAAATGTTAGAAAATAGATTAGATTCAACATGATGAGTACGAAGATAATCCCAAGTATCTTTAAGACTAAAATTACCCGTAGTGGATAAGCTCTAGATGATCTTATCTTTGCTGTTATGGTTGATAGAACATTTACTGATACGGTGCAGGTCCTGCTGGCTAATGAGATTATCAATCCTAGATAGATTCCATTGAGAGTTAGTCCAATATTGATTAACCTTTTCAGAATAGGACCAACCATTGTCAACCGAGTTATCAAGAGTTAAAAGAGGGTCAAAATTAGACCATCCATCCAGCCAGAAGTCAATGCAGCCTTCTCCCAAAGACCAACAAATAAATTTATCAGCAATAAGCTTAATCTTCATAAGTATCTTCCACACCATGGAGCCTTTCATACTGTTAGAAATTTGAAAAGGGTGCTTCTTCTCACAGTATATGTTGTGAATAAGCTTAGCCCATAACATCTTATTATCCCTGAACTGAAGCCAAAGATTGTAAGAGGTAGAGTTTTGAACATCAACCAAGTTTCTGATGTTCAAACCTCCCTATTTGAAAGTTTTACAAATACGACTCCAACTACACCAATGAATTTTGCGGTCAATGCTGGTAGAACCCCAGAGAAAACTATTAAAAGCATTCTCGATTTTATTGAGAACGTTATTAGGAATGACATTACTTTACATCCAGTAGAGGACAATGTTCATTAAGACAAAATTGATCAAAGTGATCCTGCCCGCAAAAGATAAGTGCTTAGACTCCCACTCAGAAATTCTGTTATTGATCTTTTTGAGAAGATCTGTGTAAACAACAGACTTGTTGTTAGTGCTAATAGTAATACCAAGGTATTAAGTGGGAAGCAGGCCAGTATTGAAACCAGTGATGCTAGAGATAGAATTGATTCTAATGTCATCAATACCATTGGGAGTAATAACTTTCGTTTTGCTTTTGTTAATAACTTTCCCAGAAGTTTCTTGATCCTGCAAGAAAAGATTCAGTGAAGCTAGTGTAGCTTCCTTACTGTTAGTAAACAGAATGATATCGTCAGCAAATTCCAGATTACTGATACATAAGCTGCTACGACTCCTATATCTCATATACTTGTTATCATTAAAGAGCAAAGTAATGCCTCTAAGAAACACTTCCTCGGCAAGAATAAAGAGGCTAGGTTAAAGAGGATCACATTGCCTCAACCGTTTGACAGTTTTAAAGAAACCTAAAGAAACACCATTAATTAAAATAGAGACATAAACATTGGATATCATGCTACTGATCAGATTGGTAAATCTTTTAGAGAAACCAAAATATCTCAAGACCTTAATAATAAAAGGGTGGCTAATCTTGTCGAAATCCTTGCACATATCTAATTGAATGATGATATTTTGATCCTTAATTTTCCCGTTCAAATCATAGAGCAATTCTTTGGCAGTTAAAACATTAGAATGGATGTTGTTACCAGGCACAAAACCACATTGAGAGCTAGAGATTATCTTAGGCAGAAGTTTAACAAGTCTGCCATTTAAGATCTTAGCCATAATACGATTAAGCATTGAACATAAGCTTATCGTCTGATAGTCATTCCAACTAGTAGGGTTTGTTGACTTGGGTATAAGGAAAATTCCAGTAGCCAGAATACCTTTAAGAATGCTATAACCTCTAATAAAATGATGTAAAGCAAGGGTAAGATCATTTTTAATAATATTCTAGCATTTTTTATAAAAGAATAAGTTAAATCCATCCATACCTTCCACACTTGAGGCTTTTAAGTTGCTGATGGTTTTGAAAATTTCATCTTCTCCAGGGAGCTTAAGTAAACTCTTGTTATCATCTTGAGTGATAATACTAGGAATGGTGTTGAACATTGAGTGATTTATCCTCTCAATTTCCTCATGCTTATCTTTGTAAGGGTTACTGGGTAGGGCATTAGTGAAATAGGATACTGCCGATTCACCTATTAAATCTTTGTCTAATATCCAAGTATTGTTATCTTTGATACAATTTATGGTATTCTTTTTTTTGGAAACATAATTGTGAAAGAGTTTAGAGTTGTTATCACCGTCATTTATCCAACTTACATTACACTTCTGAAGCCAAAAATATTCCTCCATTTTGTAAGCATTTAGCAGCAAACATTAGCCCTATTAAGCTCTTCTTTAGAGTGAATAGTATTCTGTTATTGATGTACAGTTTCCACCCTTAGCACTTCATCCTCCATTGCTTTAACCTTACTGAAAACATTACCAAAGTGATACTTGTTCCAGGAAATGAGACCAACCGTTAAACTTTTTAATTTAAACCAAAATTTATTCAAAGGATCCCCATCAAGATCTTGATCCCAGTTGTTAGAAACAAAGGGAATGAAGTCATCATCAAAGGACCAAATATTTTGAATCTGAAGTTCTTTCTAGGGCTATGGGACAACATCAAAATATTGATAACAATATCCATATGCTCAGACCCCGTTCTGGCTTTATGAATGACATTAGTGTTATTTAAAAAATCATTCCAAGGATTTTTTATAAAAACCCAGTCAAGACGCCTCCATTTCGACTTGTTGGACCAAGTAAATCTAGACCCAGCATACTTAGCATCTAGCAACCTGCAATCACTAATCATCTTGTTAAAATCATCAGCGTTATTCTGGAAGAAAGTGGAGCAACCTATCTGATCATCTACAGAGTTAATTGCATTAAAATCACCACATAAAAACCAAGAATTATTAGTACAAGATATGCTACGTAAAGTGTCCCAAAGATCCAGTTTGTTCAAACGTTGACATTTTGCATATACAAAAGTAAACAGAATATTTTTACTTAGAATATTATGATTAGCTTCAATATGAAGACATTGACCATGGTCAATCAGGATATTGACCGAAACATTATCATGCCAAAACACCCAAATTTTGTTGGATATATTCGAAGCACAATGAGTAAAACCAATTTTAGAAGCAATACTGTTAAGATTATCATTGCTAATCAAGGGTTCTTGAATAACAACAATGAAAGCTTTGTTTTTGTTAGAAAGATGCTTGAGTCTTCGTAAAGAAGGTTTATCTTTGATATCTATGATATTCCAATTTAGAATGCTAATCATAATTAAGAGATAATTTAGAGTTACTTGTTACAGAGAATTGATGAGTTTTTCTGGCAATCCTTTTCTTTTTAGCTTGCTTCAGTTGCCTGTCTATAATAGTGCTAAATCCATCTTCATCTTGAGATAGTTCTTTTCTTTGTATCTGACTCCTTGTTAGTCTTTTATCAGGTTGGTTGTCTTTGGCTTTGACAGACAGATTGGCCTGGCTTCTTGAAGAAGTCTGAGGACTTTCATTGCCACCTTTAGAAGATGAGTATTCTGATGCTAAGTTTTCATAGTCCATGTTGTTAGCTTTATTTTCAAGAGTTTGTAAGGCTCCTATAATTTCTTCTTGTTTGTTATGGATATTGGTATCAATATCACATTCACGGTCCATCCTGTTAGCATCATCTTCGTTTATTTCATTCTGATTCCTAGCTGATTCATGCCCATCACCAAGTTCAAGATAAGTCCTTTCATCAATTCTGTTCTTAGGAGAAGATTGAAGACTCTCAATATTATATTAAGTTTAGGTTAAGTGGTTGACAAAAAGATATCTACCGTCAATATAATAAATTGAATAATTAAATAGTAAAATATAACAAATAATTCCTTTTTTAGGTAAGTTTATATATAATTTTATTTTAACTTTAGGTTAAATTGTTGAAAAAATATATCTATTGCGAAGATAATGAATTCAATGACTTTTTTTTATGCAAGTTTATATATATGATTTTATTTATGTTTATGCTAAAATGTTGACAAAAACATACGCATCCTTCTTATAATAAATTTATTGATTAAGATATTAGAATATAATATATATATATATATAAATATAATTTTATTTTAGGTTTAGGTTAAATTGTTGACAAACAAATAGATTTACGGTGAATATAATAAATTCAATAATTGGATATTAATATATATATATATATATATATATATATATATATATATATATAAACAATTTTTTTTATGTAAGTGTATAAATATAACTTTATTTTAGCTTTAGATTAAAGGTTCAAGCTATATATATTCAAATTGATTTTAAGTTTATTGATAATTTGATTTAATCTTTCAATTTTCATTTAAATACAACACGGTTAGTAATGAGTGAAAAACACTAAATATATCATAGATCGATCCAAATCACAAAACAACGTATTTTATTAACTTTAAAAAATTATGATTTATTAGATCAAATCTTATATTTATATAATTTTGTGAAGTTCTTCAAAATATTTTTGAACATTTAAAGTACTCTCATGAACATTAAACCACTATTATAAAAAAACACAAAATCAAACATGAGTAAAGTGGAATTAGGGATTCGCATGGAGGAGTTACTAAGGTGAAGGATGAGCTTATGTCATATGAGAAGGAGGTTGAATCGCCGGAAAAGGTAACGAAAAAAAAATTTGGCCCCGGTGTCTCTTCGCCCCATCGGTCATAGTCCCTAGAACCGATGGTGCGAAGGGCCACTGGGACTAATTCTGGTACATATGTACCGGTGGTGTTGATGGTGTATGACCACCGATTTGCATGACCATAAAAAACAAATTTGCGTTCCCGGCCCTCCAAACCCCTATTTAACCTATTTAAGTCATCTATGTTTTGGCCCTCCTAACTACGATTTGTGTTTTGATTTTGGTAATTAGGGAGCGGATGTTACAGATGGATCCGAAAAATCTTTCAGCACTAACTACACTCATGTATATTTCACGACTGAGTATTATACGCAAGTTGCATTGCTCAAGTGGGTCAAGAAGATCAGAAAAGATAACAGCATGGTTATAAAATGCCGTGATAATGTAGAGACTATAAAGAATCCTCCAATATTATTTCAGTGTGAGAGGTCGGCAAATTATATTCTTATGGTGGCAGAAAAAGAGCGTAAAAGAAAATCGACGGTAACAAAAAAACATTAACTGTCCTAAAGGCATTGTTGGTGAAACCAGATCAATAGAAGTTAGAAGTTGTTTGTGGGATTCACAACAATGAGAGTTCGAAACAGTTTGACGGTCATTCATACGCAGGCCGTTTGAACGAGGAGGAAATAAAAGTTATAGAATAGTCGACCTATATGGGAACATGCCCTAGAGAAATATTGAACGGTGTTAAGAAGTTGAATGAAGATAATACTCACTATCTACAACACTAGGCAGAAAAACCTGGTTTTGAAGAAGGCGGGCATGTCACAACTTCTATTGGGAGAGCTTAAGAGGCATAATTATTACGAATGTCATAAATCTAGTGAAGACGATAGACAAGTCATTATTGATATATTTGTTCGCATCCAGTTAGTGTTGATCTGTTACAGACATTTCCAATTGTGTTAATCATTGATAGCACCTACAAGATCATAAGATATATTGTTGTTTGAGATCGTAGGCGTGGCATCTGCTGGTTTGACCTACTGTGTTGAAAAAACTCTCGGGGACAAATGTTTAGCAAAAAATGCACTACCGCAATGTATTTTTTGGTATTGAGTAAAATGATGTAAGTATTATTATGTAAGTATTGTTAATTTTATTTAACCCGATTAGTTTCTTACCTTATTATGTGTTTGTTTCTAGGTGATGAGAGAGAGGTTTATAGATCAGAGGATTATCTCATATCATAATCCTATTCGGGTTTTTACTACGACTGAAGGGTATATGCCAGATCGAGCGATGCAAAAATTCGGTTGGATCTAGAAGAAACCACGATATCCCATAGTAGCTTTACTTGTTATGAAGATTTGATAATATTACCGATACCATGTTAACCCTCGACATTGGGATGAGTTGCAGTCATATTTGTTTATCGTTGACGAGTTTACATGACCACTGATGGGAAACCGTAGGACGGAGACGTCTCATTACGAAGCATACATATTCTTAATGATCATATTTCGATAGAGGAAAGACAATCAATTTCATGAAGCAATTCTTGCAAATCACAAATCTGTAACTGTAAGTCATCTTAGGTATCATAATCTTATGTTTGTTCGTTTAGCCACCACTAGTCCATGTCCTTGTTAAGTAATTTGGTTTTGGATAAATCTATTTCGCTATATTTTGGATGTTTTTTTTCGTTGTATAGCATGACGTGTTTTATGTCTATGTATAATAAAATATTGCCACTTTTTTTTGGAAACGCATGGTATAATAACATTTTGGTTGTGTTGTTATGTATTTGTTACTTTATATTTTGTTTATTGGCTAACTCCTTAAAATTAAAATTACATACACCGGTAGTGGTAACCATTCGCACTAGTGGTAGTGGTAACTACTCGCAGGGTTCCTTAAAATTAAATTTTTTTCATTTTTATTTATATACACTAGCGGTAGAAGCAACGCACACCGCTGGTTGATTATCTACTATGCTAATGTGGAAATACTACACCGGTAGAATAATTTCCATTGGCAGTGTAAAATTATGTGCCAGCGATAGGATGCTCAGTTACTCTAAGATGATAATAAATTAGTTTTTTCTACATACACCGGTAGTGGTAACCACTCGCACTACCGGTGTATTATCCACGTTGTCGATGTGAAGGTTCCCAACCGACAACATAATATCTCATCGAAAGTGGAAACATTCTCCACCGTTAGTGGGATGCCGGTTGTTGATACCATATTTGTAGTTTTTTCTTATGTACACCGGTAGTGGTATCCACTCGCACCATAGGTGGATTATCCACGCTTATGGTGTGAAACTTCCGTACCCGCAGTATAATATCTCTTTGACGGCGTAAAAAATACGCACCGCCAGTGGATTATCAACGTCGTCAGTGTGATAATTCTCTACCGGAAACATAATATTCTGCATCATTGTGCCTAGTTATGGATACTACATTTGTTAGTTTTTCCTTTTGTACACCAGTGGTGGTAACTACTAATACCGCTGGTGGATTATCCACTGGAAGTATAAAATTTTTACACCGGCGGTGGGATACCATTTTATTTCTAAAATAAACTAAGTCTTTTTTGGAAAAAAAAACTTGTCATTGGTAGTGGTTTTCACCAACATATTTGAGACTTTCCACCAATAAGAGTTGTCTATTAACTAAATTTTCCCGCCAACTATATTGTTTCCCTCCCACCAATCATCCTTTATAAATAAAGCTAGTAAATATTATAATTTATTCATATTTAACCGCAAAGAAATTTCACATTAGCATAAGTATACAAACTAGAAGTATGCACGCAGATGCGCATCAATTGAAAGTCACTGATTGTGTGAAATGCACGATGTCGGAAGAAAGTCCTAGTTTTATCGACGAAGTTCTATGAAAAATATACTTCATGTATGGTAAATAAGTAGCGTGCTCCGCTTGTATAATTCCCCCACCACGCGGACATGAAGAAGTCGGCGTCATGTTAGATTATGGAAAATGGTTTTAAATATACTGAATGCGACACTCCCCTATAAAATTGAATGCAAAACACGCATATTTTCAGTATGACACTCCAAAACCTTATTACGAATGACATGGTGGATCATATAGTGCAAAAATTTAAAGATAAAATTGATATGAAAGCCAATTCCCTCGAAGCTTCTTACGCAATTTTCGATGAAACTAGCAATTTTTTATGAAACTAGCAAATATGTGGAATATCTATTCGAAAAATAGTTCGAGCATGAAGGGAATTATATGTTTCCATAAGCACGCCTTTAACGTCAACAATATATCTATTTCACTTGCATGTGTTTGTATTTAGATTACGTATTACGTACAATATTTGTAAACTTTGTCAATATATAAACTAAATTATGTCTAGCACATACAATTTACCTAGCAATGATGCACTCGTTTTCTCGAGATCTAAGCACATATTCGTGATATAATTTGTCTCATTTAGTGGATGATGCATATGCATTTGTTTATTACTTACTTTTGGAAGTTGGACGAACATGCGGTTTTAGTTTATCCAAAGGCTCAATAAGGGAAGATGTTTCCTGATGGACTATGGTAAACCATTTCTTGTACACATGCTCTATGCGTGCTTTGTCTTTGTTTCCATGAAAACAAGTACACGTTTATCCAATTTTTATTTCGATCATTCAATCGTCGTCAGATTAATACAGACAACTATATATATAACCTCTTCCAATGATCGTAAAAGAAAATCTAAAGATACCTCTAAACCTGCAAATGTCATTATTTGGACACATTCTACGTGAAGATTTTTTTTATAAAACATAGCTGGATACGTTATTTTTTAGTTTGCCATACACATTGTCAAAGAATTTATGTAAAAATAACACCTACTTTTCAAATGAAACTTTAATTTATTCATGTTCCAATTCAACCAAAATGTGCATTTTTAATAAATTGGTTCGAAATTATTTTTTTCTTAGTAAAAAACGCTTGAAGATAGAATCAGCGTTTTCCGCACATTTTTTGTGCGCTTTCCCAATGTAACTTTTAGTTGTCAACAACGCCCAACCCTTCCGAGCATTTAGGTTCACCGATTGAACACTAATCCACTATCAATGTAGCTGAGTTCAAACCTCGTTTAAGGGGAGACAAAAAGTAGTGTTAGAACGAAATTCCAGCTGTAAGACTTGATGTCTTTTGTTGAACTTAGTACTCCATAACTTTTTGTAGTACTAGTGATTAACTTCCTAATCCTATGCAGGACCTTTTTGTTTCATTTGGCCGTCCTCAATTTCATCACTGGCGATCTGGTCCACCTCGTAGCAGTGGATACAACATGCAATATTTTCCGAGTCTCGTGGTTACTTTTGTCACAAAGTTCATTCTTATTGATATATGCTCACATCTATTGTTATATATCGTTTCGTGTTTGCAGACAATGGGAGCATCCACATAAGACAAAATCAACAAATCCGTTGGATATATACAGCTTTAGAAGATACATCTAAAGCAAAAGTATACACATAACAACTCAGTCCTATTTAATAAAGTACGTCGCTTCAAAAGTCTTGGAAGAGAAGATAATAGTTGTCAAAACGCATTTTTAAAGTTTTCACCATTTTAATTTCAGGTGAAATATGTCACCAAATACATACCAATATGGTAGCTTCCAGCTAAAATTAGTTGGTAACGTGGGTTTTGTTTGATCCGACCAGTCCGGTTATATCTGTTTGGGTTTTATCATGTTAGGATATTGAATTGGCCATTTACGAGTTTAAAAAATATACTCCTAAATGGATTGGACTGGATTCGAGCTTCTAATTCGTCAAATCCGATATGGTCCAAAAATTATAAGATATATTACATTTTAAATAATATATTAAATATCAAATAATAATAATATATAAGATAATATAATATAATTAAAATAAAATAATATAAACAATATAAAAAACTATTTAAATTGATGTCCGCATATCAGACGGAATTCATCTGTCGATATAAACAAAACCATATGTTTAATATATAAAAGAATATTAAAGCCCCCAAGGGGGTAGCCGAGTTGGTTGAGTATGACATTCTTATGACCAAAAGGTCATGAGTTCGAGTCCCTCTACATACGCTTTCTCGGCTGAGCCTGTCACCTTGTGTGGTTTACCTTCTGGCGTTGGTTTGCAGGCTATCGCGTCAGACTGAGGGTTTACCCTGTGCGCACTCATTGCACTCTGAGTAGCGGCTGCGGGTTCCCTCCGAAAAAAAAAAGAATATTAAAACCCTCGAGGGGTAGCCGAGTTGGTTGAGTAAAACATGCTTATGACCAAAGGTCATGAGTTTGAGTCCCTCTACATACGCTTTCTCGGTTGAGCCTGTCACCTTGTGTGATTTACCTTCTGGCATTGGTTTGCAGGCTATTGCGTGAGACTGAGAGTTTACCTTGTGCGCATTCATTGCATTCTGAGTAGCGGTTGTGGGTTCCCTTCGAAAAAAAAGAATATTAAAAATATGGGTTTGCTTTAATTAAGAGAAAATTATCTATATATACCTTTTCAAGTATGTAATACCTAACTAGTATTCAATAATGGAGGATAGTTTTATAAAGTACTTCAACTCAAATATTGGACAAGAATACCTATAAGGGTATAAATAAGGTATTCTAGGTTGGAATCCATTTTTTTGTACTCCTAAGATATATTTTTGGGTTTTCATTCCTCCAAAAATTGAATTTTCTAATTTTGAAGAGAGAGACATGAGATCCAATACAGAATACCCCTAAACCCAATTTCAACACAATTATCTTATCAACCGGCCGAATAACCCCTTGATGACGCCGGTAAACACCGGTAAGGTTAACGGTGCCGGTGTACACCGTTAACCCACCGTTTTTACCACGTCGGTGAGAAGCTTTGGTTCACGAACGTGTATTTAAGAAGTGATTTTACATTTACATGTACTTTTTATATTCAACAACGTTAACGCGAAGCTTGTTGTTTACGATTCTAGTAGTTTTTTGGTTTAGAAACATGAATAGATAGAGCACTGATTGGTAATTAGTATGTTGGATTTCATCCATGACAGTTTTTTGCGTTGCATTGTTCTTCATTTGTGGGGTATTTTAAGAAAATTATAGCTGTGCGAGGGGATAGCTGTTTCGTGGTTGTTAGTTTGATTTGGTTAGTAATGGTTCGTGGTTGTTAGTCAGATTTGGATGGTGATACTTGTTTCGTAGTTGTTAGTTTCATTTTTGTAGGTAAAGGATGCTAGATTGGTTTTAAATTGTAGGTAAATGATGCTAGATTAGTTATAGAACTGTAGGTAAATGATGCTAGATTAGGTAAATGATGTTAGATTAGTTTTAAAACATTACTAGATAAGACCATATATGGTAATGCTAGATTGGTTTTGTCATGCTAGATTGTGAGTAAATGCTAGACTAGTTGTAAAAATTGCTAGATAAGACCATAGATGATAATGGTAGATTGGTTTTGTCATGCTAGATTGTGAGTGAATGATAGAGTAGTTTTAAAACATTGCTAGATTAGACCATGATTGCTAGATATGACCATGTAACACATTGCTAGATTAGGAATGTTAATGATAATGAGATGTTCTATGTAACACATTGGTGCTTTGTGGTTGCCAATAAGAATAGGTATATGACATTGCGATTTATGACCATGATTGCTAGATATGACCATGTTTGTAACTTTTGTATAACATTTTTAGATATGACCATGTGTGTAACTTTTGCATAACATTGCTAGATATGACAATGATTGCTAGATATGACCATGTTTGTAATTGTTGCATAACATTTCTAGATATGACCATGATTGCTAGATAGGACCATGCTAGATATGATATTGCGATTTATGTGTCAATAGGACCATGTTAAATACTTGATTCATACGTATATTTTCATTGCAATTGAAGTATAACATGGCGATTGTAGTGTCATTTCTAGTTTGCTAGATATGACCATGATTGCTAGATGTGACCATGACTGTAATTGTTGCATAATATTTCTAGATATGACCATGGTTGCTAGCAATGTTATGATAACACTTTGCTAGATTGGGGTATGACATTGCGATTGTAATGTCATTGTTAGTTTGCTAGATTGAAGTCTGTTGTATAATATTGTTAGATATGATCAGGATTGATAATGCGATTTTCTATGTAACACATTGCTAGATTGGGTGTATTAATGATAATTCGATATTCTATGTAAAATATTGTTGCTTTGTCGTTGGAAATACAACTTACTAACTCAAACTTGTACAATGCATGACATAAGAAGAAACAAATTCCATCTAGAGGAGAAGTAACAACCAGCCAGTTGCAGTGTGACCATTGTTTAAAAGCAGGACATTACAGGAGGACATGTTACGCTCCATTTTGAATTTTCGTTTGCTGTGTAATATAAAACATGCGATTTTTGTGTTATGTTGAAACCATTCGCACTGTACTTTGCTAGACAAGTTATACTTATCATGCGATTCACGTGTTATGTTTAAATCACTTGCACTTTACTTTGCTAGATAAGTTATTCTTATTATGTAATTCACGTGTATTAGAGTATATGATGCTACTTGTTAAGTTTCAAATCATTATGATTGCAGTTTACTTCAAAATCATTGCGATTAAACTTCATAAATATGTTATCACGATTGTAGTGGGCTAATATATCGTACGGTTGCATACAAAAGTTTGAACCAATTCTAGCATAGTTAATAAAACCAAGCAACTATGTTAACGTACAAAAACCGTGTATTACATTTACACGGAAAACGTAATAGTCGTAAGCTTGTAAAACATATGTTCATCGTTTCTAAACCTACAATAATCTTGCATTTTTGTGGCCTCATTTATCTTGCTTAAAATATAAAAAATAGCATCCTCTACAGCGACAATCGCATTCTCAACTTGTCATACTGAAAAATAGATATCATATTATATACAGTCAACCACTACCAAAAAGCTACAATAAATGAATTAAATACATAATACAACTTGTTTATAACTTAGCAATCAACATAAAAACATGGAACACACAATTACATTGCATCGTACAAGTTTGAATTAGTCTAGTGTTATGATATCTAGCAATCTTATGCAACCTTATGATATCTAACAATGTTATCCAATATACTACAATCTAGAAATGGTATCCCTAACAACCATGGCCATACATAGCAATGTTATGCAAACATTACAAGCATTGTCATATCTAGCAATCATGGTCATAAATCGAAATGTCATATATTTATTCTTATTGGCAACCACAAAGCACCAATGTGTTATATAGAATATATCATTATCATTAACACACGTAATCTAGCAATGTGTTACATGGTTGTATCTAGCAATGATGATCATATCTAGCAATCATGGTTATATCTAGCATTGCTATGCAACAATTACAATCATGGTCATATATAACAATCCCAGTTATATTTAGAAATGTTATGCAACATACATAGTCATATCTAGCATTGTTATGCAACAGTTACAATTATGGTTATATATAGCAATCATGGTCATATAGTTTACACATAAATCGTAATTTCATAGGGTTAACACATAAATCGTAATATTATAAAACTTTTCCTAAATCACATTATCTTCAGCTACAATCGCATCATATTCTTTGCATCTCTAAAATCTGTTATCAGGCCACCGAAAAACTTACAAAACCAGCAAAGTACAATAAACTCGACCACAAATCTAGCTTAAACCTCTTTTTAACTTATAAATCAGCCTAAAAAACATCAATTCATGATATCACCAAACCTGAGTTGCAATATCACCAAACCTGAGTTGCAATATCAAACCCTAAATTCGTTGATTTTTCTTTTTTTAAATGATGAGTTGCAATATCACCAAACCAGAGTTGTGGCTACCGGTGGTTGACAATGGTGGACGATACTAATTGTAGATGGGAAAAAATTAGTCATAAATCACAGGTTCGAGTGTTTAGTCACAACTTTAAAATCACTACAACCGGAAAATGTGGCTACCGGTGGTCGACGGGTTGCACGGTGGTTGTCGGAATTATCACCAGAGAATTTGTTTTTAAAAAAATCAGCTTCTCTTTTGAAAACAAGTATTTTGTTAAGGTAAGAGAGAGAGAGAGAGACAGCTCGTTAAAAATTCAAATTCTAAAATATCTAATTGGGTGAAAATACTCATTATTTCTCAAAAAGGCTTTATATTTAGTGATGTAGCCCAAAAAGTCCAAACACAAACCTTTTTTTATTTTATTTTATTTTATTCAAATATCTTATATTATTCAAATCAAATATAATTATATTAAGATTTGATTTTATTTTATTTTAGAATATTTATTTCATTTCCTTGTATTCAAATTTAGGGTTTTGAGAAGCTCTTATATAAAACCTCATATGCCTTAAGTTATTTCAAGTTTTTGGAATAATATATTTTTATCTCTGAAAATTTCAGTCTTTGTTACCCTTAGATTAAGGTTTCATCATGTTCACATTGAATTAGAGTTCCATCTATGGTTACTTATTCTTTTATTTCCACCGCATCATCAGTTATGATATTTAAAAAATTAGATATTAAATAGTTATTTTAGTAAGGTGGATATTAAGTAAGCATAAATCTATTTTTGGATACTAAATGTCAATATATTTGTTCAGTAGATATTAAAAATGTCATTTCCCTTCATGTCTACGTCCACTTTTCTTCGTGCCTATACCTGCAGATTCGATTAAGTGAGGCTCATGCAACCAGAGTCGGTTAAGTGAGGCTCATGCTGCTAGAGGTGCGGAGAAGTGTAATAAAAAAAATTCTATCAAAATTAGGTCATATAGAGTCCATTTCATATTTGTCACTAATCGAATACGCTCAAACAACCAAAAAATATCAAATCGGAAAGAAATTAGCAAATTTAGAATACAAAAACCAAATCAGAAATTTCTAACCCAATAAAATCAAATCTAAAACAAAATTAAGATCCAAAATCGAGAAATAACCGATTGCAAATACAAAACAAAATCAAAAATAAAAACAACTTCTCAAACCCCATCGAAATCAAATACAAAACAGAATTGAAATCCAAAATAGAAAGTAAGGTATCGAAAGCAAATCCAAAACAAAAACGATACCACGTGGAAAAAGAGAAACATAAAATATGATTATGGTTTCTATTATTTGCAATACAAATTTATAAAGAGTTTACTAATTTACAAAGTAATAATACGACCTAATCACCCTAATATCTCTGACAGAAGATTGAAACTGATGAGTCCGGAATTTGTTGCCACTCTTTATGAGAATCGAACAGGGGCAATTCGGACAACATCCACCCATTGAACCATCCGAACTGAACTAATGTACTAAAAACTTAATCACTTCATGACTAAGCTAATTACCTACCTGCTTAAAACTAATGGGTCTTTGAACTCGACCCGAATCCATAAGTCAACCCGAAAGCCCATGTGGCCCATAATTAAGGGTATAAATACGCAACCACTTTCATTTAATGAGGGTAATGAAAATTAAATACAACCAGGCAGCTCAATTCTCCCACTATAATCTACCCAAACATCCAATACTTTTGAAATACCACAAAACTCTGGACAAAATTACCCACAACCGAAAATAAACCACACCAGAAACAATACCTCGTATCCATTGCCTATAATTACCCTCTCCTAAATGCGGAAGGGAGGCAGTGTTTCGACATTAGGCGTAGATCAGTACATATGGGGACCAACACCATGCCTAAGACTTATTTTCAGACTCATCTGTTCTTTGAGAGCCGAAGCATGACCAAAAGTGGCTCAGTTAAAGAGAGTGACATAAGAGCACCAACACCATGACTTTTGCTTATCTACCAAACACCCATTCCTCTTGAAAGCTGGAACAAGACAAATCATATATACCCATAATTAGGTTGGTCAAGAGGGTGACGGGGAGGACCAACATCATGCTTTGGCCTTATTTTCCAAAAACTTCGTTCTCCTAAAATTTGAAGCGAGCCAACGATCTCGCATGGTAATCATGTCAGTTAAGAGAGTGGTTTGGGAGGACTTGACGTTGGGCTTATTTTCCAAGAGCCTCAGTTCCTTAACAGGTGAAGCAAGGCAAAAAGTGGGTCAGTAAAGATACTGATGTGGAAATACTCGCATTATGCATTGGGCTTATTTGCCAAACAACTCAGTCTCTCAAAATCTGAAATGAAGTAATGACTCGACGGAAAAAACAGGTCAGTTGGAAATTGACATGGGGGAACACATGTCTTAGGCTATTCGTAAAAGCAGCACAATCTCTTAAAAGCCAAAGCAAGGTGACATCATAAAAAACGTTTGTTCGTCTTGAAACCATAGACTACTTACACTGTACGTTTCATGAATGCCAAAATAATACGATGTTGATTTTACACATCGATGCGATCCACACTAAGGAGCAGCGGAAGACGTTTGCATTTCTCAAATGCAACAAGATACCTCTGTTTCTTGACTACAAGGAGTACGAGGCGTACCACGTCTTCATAGGACAGGTAAGTACCAAACTATTAAACGTCTAGTCTTAGGTTTTACTATTATTATGTTCTGACTTAGTTTTTTATTTACAGGGTCCACTGCATTAGGCATACAGGCATATTATAATGTGCTTCGTATGTGGTACCTCAGTGCTCAGCCAGAGGTGCAGCGACATTTGGCGCGGACTCCTTTCGGTCCTCTTATAGCCCACTTGCCTCAGTACTTCACGCACTCCGTGCTTGATGAGGTTTTTGTTGAGCTTTGGCATCAGGAGACCAACACGTTCCATTTCTCTTTTGGGGAGATGACGATTACCCTCGACGATGTCAGCTGCATTACAGGTCTCCCTGTAGTTGGTCGGACCCTGGATGTAGTCACGGCTCCACGTGATGAGGCATACAACTACTATGCTAGTATGTTAGGTTTGACAGTGGATGAGGTCCACGTAGAGATACAGTCCACCAGAGGCGTTGGCTTCAAGATCAAGTGGTTGCGGGAGACTTTTACCAGGGGTCGCTACGTTGAGGAGACTGATGCTGAGACTATCCGCCAGGTATCACGAGCATACCTTATGTTCTTATTTGGTTGCACTATTTTTGCGGATACTAGTCAGAAAAGCGTCAAGCCTGACTACTTGTACGGGTTGGCGAATATGGATTCTGGGTTGTGGGGAATCGCATGGGGTACGAGTGCATTGGCATTTCTTTTCCGTGGTTTGGATGATGCTTCGAAAGCTTCGAAGCATAACCTTTATAGATTTGTAGCTATGCTTGATTGCTGGATTTATGACCACTTTCCCGCGTTTAGAGCCTCAGAAAATACGGACCACGTAGCAAGGCAGCCTCGGATTGTGAAGTGGCTACCAAAGCGGATTGTTGGGCAAAACATCCACCCCAAATCGGTTGTTCATAATCTCCTTGCAGATCAGAAGGAGACATATGTAAGTGTCTAAATTTTATCAGTCATGAACATTTTAATATTAAGTTTTATTTTTTAAAACAGTCTAAGTGTTTTACTGTTTTGGAACAGGTAATATTTGAGCCATACTAGGACATTAGAGTCCAGTTCCCCGTGCAAGAGATCTGCACCATCGTTTATCCTTTGCGGATGATGAGCATGGTCGAGGGCTACATGCCTGATCGGGTTATGCGCCAGTTTGGACGGGTTCAGGATGAGCCCGAACTCCCACTTGTACTCCGACCGGGTTACAAGAAAGGAGATTTAGCGAGATATACGTGGCGAGAGAGCGCATGGCTAGATTGGCGTCAACACTTGCTTTCTGAGGATCGGTTGACCGTTACCATTGCCACATATAGACAGTCTGCGACGAACACCTACTTGAGGTACCTGGCTGAGTATGGTTGGCATACTATTACTCCACCACCACGTACTACGAACGACAGATTGCTAGACGCTGTTCGCTCGATTGTTACTATGCCTGTAGAGCGTGGGGAAGCGGGTGCGCTTAGGTGGAGAGATCAAGTCCTACATCTCTTCTCTCCTTGGTTGTTTGTCCTCATTATTGGACTTGTTTTAGCTTTGTTGTGATCTTTCTTTTTTCATGGACTTGTAAGTTGTTTATCCATTCGTAGGAGTTATTAAACTATCATATTTTGTATTATGACATCTACTTTGTTATTTCTATTGTTTCTTTCAGATTTGTTAAACTTAATTTGAATTCTTAATTACAATTTAGATTCCGCAAATGAACATAAACCGCACCATTCTTACCATCAAACCTTTAAAACATAACAATAATTTAACAAAATTCATCAACCTTTATAAAAAAAACACCATAAAACCCACTCCAATCCACGCTATAAGGCTTACTTTTTTTAAACCAAAACAAAAAAAAATTCAAAAAATTACAAGTTATTGTGCACCATTGGTACGCAGTAAGTAGTACCTATGTTGACACCACTGCGTACCATTGGTACAACAGTGTGTGCACCATGGCTACTGTAGAAGGCGTACCCATGGTGCGTTGTACCATCAGTAAAAGAGGTATGTACCGATGGTACCACCCCCTTTTACCGATGGTACCATGCACCGGTCGGCATGCCATGTACCGGCCGGTGCATGGCACCATCGGTACACAATAGTGTGCACCGATGGTGCATCACACTGTGTACCTATGGTGCAACCTTCGTGCACCATAGGTACACAGTGTGGTGTACCATCGGTACACTCGACTGTGCACCATAGGTACACTACACTGTGCACCATAGGTACACTACACTGTGCACCATAGGTACACAGTAGACAATACCTGTGGTGCGCGATTGAAACTTCGAATTTTTTCCGGTTTTTTTCCCGCATTTTCTATTTTCGCGCTCTTAAATTCCCGCCAAATTAACCTTTCATTTTTCTATTTAAAGAAGTCTATCTTACAACACCAAACACAAAAAACTTTCCTTCAAACATATTTGCGGTCTTTGTTAATGGGTTGGAGTGTGTTTGATGATGCTCATCTACTTAAGGCTGCCAAATCTTTGAAGTTCAAACGGCCGGACGATAATACCGATGAGTTCTTTGATGAAGTTTTGTGTATGATGTATTTCATGTACGGCGAAATGTCTACGTATAGACAAATGCCTCGATCTCGTACTTGCGAGGAGGTAGCCGCGAGGTACAAGTGTATAAGTAGTGGACCGATGTTCTTGGATTTAAAAGTTGAAGTTCAGCAATGGTTCTCCAATTTAAGATTTTAAGTTCTTCATTTGTCATATGCAAATTTTTTGACGCTGTAAGCACTTTAATAGATGATACAGGAGATTCAAACCTACAATAATCAATTGAAACCTTCATCGGTATATAAAAAATTAGTGCATAAATAATATAAAGAAAAAGGGAAAAAATACTTATGCTAATTTATACGAATCAAGCTCAAGAATATCTGGATTTAAAAAATAAAAGGTTGAGCCAGTACTGCTGAGACAATGGTGGTCTACAGAATTAAACAACTGGGTATAAAGCATGAGCAACATAAAAATGTAAGTATATATAATAATAAATGTTAGCTTACTCATGAAATATTTGACTTTAAGAGTGGTAAAAACAGCAAAGAGAGGTTGATCCATTTTTTCCACTGCTTGTATTTTGATGTCTCTTGCTATCTCACCCCATAAGGTTAGCCTGATTTTTTATTTTCTACATGAAGAAAAAAATTGAATAAAATTTGTAAGTATTAATACATAAAGTTAGTTTTAAAAAACTACAAAATTATTAAAATAACAAACCATATGTTTTGGAGAATAAACTCTAGCTTGCTCTCTAATCGTGAAATATTTTCAACTGGTTTATTCTCTAAAAGTTGAACGATAGCACTTCGTCCCAAAATATCTTCGAACATAATATAAAATAGTTATAATATAATATAATATATATAATATAAAAGTTTGGGAAATTAAATTATAAGATAAGATTGGTGACCAGTTGGGCGAGAAATGTTTTCAACACATTCAACAAGACTATTATAATCTACCAGATAGAACCGATAATTTAGTATTTTTGGCCCGACATTTTCTATTTTTCTGATAAGAGTCTTTCGACTAAACTCAAGTTTTCCAGCATGAGCAACCACTCTCGTAAAGTCTTTGTTTTCTTTACTATAAAATCCATGGATTTCATAAACCATTCCTGATGAGTCCGGAATTTGTTGCCACTCTTTATGAGAACCGGGCAGGGGAAATTCGGACAACATCCACCCACTGAACCATCCGAACTGAACTAATGTACTAAAAAACTTAATCACTTCATGACTAAGCTAATAACCTACCTGCTTAAAACTAATGGGTCTTTGAACTCGACCCGAATCCATAAGTCAACCGAAAGCCCATATGGCCCACAATTAAGGGTTTAAATACCCAACCACTTTCATTTAATGAGGGTAATGAAAATTAAATACAACCAGGCAGCTCAAGTCTCTCACTACAATCTATCCAAACATTAAATACCTTTGAAACACCACAAAACTCTGGAAAAAATTATCCTCAACCAAAAATAAACCTCACCAAATTGGCGACCACACTAGGAGAGGAAGGTGCCGAATCTAGCATTCAAAACCATCAGGAAAAACCAGTTCGGATGAATCCGGACGTGCAAGAAATACCACCAGCTTTGGCAGAAGTGGTGGGTGAAAATGATGAATATACGATTGAGGAGTGAGATAGATTAAAAGTTGAAATAGAAGCTCTGAGGGCTGCCAAGAGGGCAGAGATGGGCATAAAAGAAAAATCAAAGGCGTCAGTTTCTCATCATAATGGCAACCCAAGAGAACATGAGCCCTCAAAAACCCATGTGAGTACGAAAAAGACTCATGCTAGCTCAAAAAGTCTCACCGATCTAAACCGGTGGAGAGCTCTGATTCAGACTCAGAATCTTCCAGTAGCTCCTCAGGTGAAGATGAAGTTGAAGAATCCTTGTCATCCAGCAGTGATGAAGGCCGTTCTAAAAAGAAACAAAAGTTAGTCAAAAAGTACTCAAGAAAAAGGGATTGGCATGGAAGGTTAAAGAGACATATATGCAAAGGATCGTCTCATAACCGGAGACACGTAGATCGGATGGTGATGGATCCTTTTGCTTTTCATGATGAACCATGTATCTTTGCAACTCCTAACGAAGATACAGTTTTCAGTCGTGGCCAAAATTGGAGACAATCTCCATTATCCTCCAAAATACTGTCCGGAAATCTTCCTAAGAGGTTCGACAATACAAAAATGCAAAAATATGATGGTAGCAAAGACCCGGATAACCACTTAGAACAATTCAAAAATTTTATGATGAATTTTGACGATGACGACAAATTACTTTGTAGGACATTCTCCCAATATTTTATGGGGAGCGCTCTCAAATGGTATAGTAGCTTACCACAGGGCTGTATCAAGAATTTTGACACTTTTTGGGTAGCCTTTCAGAGGCAGTTTGTTGGAAGTAAGGAAGTGAAGGGCAATGGAGACACGATTATCCATTGTGCCCAAGAACCAAACGAATCCTTAAAAGAATACATAAGTCGTTTTGTGAATACCAAAAATGGATTGGCTGATTGTTTCGAGCAAGTAGAAATATCTTCTCTGAGGCAGGGCTTAAACCTTGGAAACTTTGCTAATTTAGTAACCAGAAAAAATGCCATGACATGGGGATGTCTACTGAATCAGGTCGGAAAGCAGATTAATGTAGATGAAACAAAGAAAACTAGGGTGCACAGGCAGGTGAGGTCTGCTCCGGCTGCACCAAATCCAAACCAAAATCGGTCCGGGAACAAGGCTTGGGAGGCCGGGCAGGGTCATAACAGAGCCAAAGCTTAGTCCCAGCCAACTGCACCAGCCCAGATTCAACAATCTAGAAATAAACGAGGGCCTTGGGTTCAACCGGAGTGGTTTGCTGAGTTGAAAGAAAATGTAGCCACCATTTATGACAAAACAAAAGACGAAATACACTACAGAAGGCCGACTGTATTACAGTCTCCTAGGGAGAGCCATAATAATTGTTTTTGCCAGTATCACCATGATACTGGTCATACCACTGAAGATTGTATTGCGTTGAAACAAGAAGTGCAGAACTTGATTGAAAGAGGCAAGTTGGGGGCATATGTTAAAACAAGAGGTGGAATTAAGCCTGATAGTGCTCATCGGGCTGGTCCAAATAATGCAGGCACATCGGCTCCGGATGGGGCTATGGTGATAATCGAGAGGTTCGATGTAGAGTCAGAATACTTGGACCCTGATCCGCCCCAGAATAAAGTGGGTGTTATCGTGGAACGTTGCAAGACGGTGTCCGGACTTATTAAATTTTTTGAATCACTTACAATATTCGGAGGGGACACCACGACTGCACAAAGTACTTCTTTAAGAAAGAGGCACGTTCATACTTTAGCTACCCAGCTTGAAGGAGGCATGACCTCCTTTCAATCGCAAATTCATTTTCCTTTTATTGTTTTTGACGAGCATGATCTGAGGGATATTGCTGGTCCACATGAAGATGCTGTGGTCATAGGAGCATCCATTGGAGGCAATGATATAAGGCGAATTTTGGTGGATACCGAAAATTCAGCCAATATTCTCTTTTTAACTTCTTACAAAAAAATGAAGAATCCAGCAGTGATTCAGCGTTCGAACAGATCAATTGTGGGTTTCACTGGAAGCTCAGCAGATGTGATCGGGGAGTTCGAGGTGGAGGTGTTGTTGGGCAAAGGCCATTTTAAAAAGATGGTTAGAATACTATTCGTTGTGGTGGATTGTACCACTTGTTATAACGCTATTCTGGGGAGATCTTGGCTCTCTAGGATGCATACCGTGGCCTCAATAGTCCACCAGTTCTTGAAGTATGTTGTGCAAGGACAAGTGGGAGTTGTTCAGAGCAGCCAAAAGGTAGCAAGAGAATGTTATGCAACTGCTCTGGCTCCTCGGACGTTGGGGGCAGTTCGGATCAATGAGGAATAGCAGTTTGAGGGGTCCTCTGGGGGAGAGGGTGAAATAGATGACCCCAGAGAGATCCTTGGTGTTTTAATATCAATTGAAGAAGTTGAAACTCACTCTCTGGCCGAAGGAAAAAGTGTCAAGATAGGATCCAAGATGACATCGGAATTAAAAGTTAAAATGTTAAAATTCTTGAAAGACCATCAGCATGTTTTTGCTTAGTGCAATGCTGATGTTATCGGAGTACCAGCAGATATTATATCACACCAATTGTCCATCCGAAGAGACATAACACCTGTGGTACAGAAGAGAAGATCATTTTCTAAGGAAAAGGCTGATGTCATAGTTCAAGAGGTCGACCGACTTACTAAAATGGGGCACATAAAGGAATCTCAATACCCATTATGGACGACCAACCCAGTATTGGTAAAAAAGAAAAATGGCAAATGGAGTATGTGCATCGATTTCACAGATCTCAACAGAGCTTACCCAAAGGATTTATACCCGGTCTCCAGAATTGATCAGTTGGTGGACTCCACATCTGGAAACAAGCTGCTATCCTTTATGGATGCCTTCTCCGGGTATAATCAGATTCAAGTGGATCTGAAGGATCAAGAACATACTACATTTGTTACTGATAGGGGCATTCATTGTTACAAGGTGATGTCATTTGGGTTAAAAAATGCTGGGGCTACTTATCAGAGGTTGGTAAACAAGGCTTTTGCTGATCAAATTGGAAGAAACATGGAGGTTTACATCGACGACATGATGGTGAAAAGTGTGGATAAAGAGTTAAACTTGGCAGATCTCCAAGAAACTTTTACTAACTTAGTAAAAGTAAATTTGAAATTAAACCCAGAAAAGTGTGTCTTTAGAGTGCAGTCCGGAAAATTCTTGGGATATGTGATAAGTGAGTAAGGGATACAACCTGATCCGGACCAGCTTAATGCTTTACTAAATGGAGCCTCCTCAGAATATTAAAGAAGTACAACGATTGACTGGGAGGCTGGCTGCACTAAACCGTTTCATTTCAAGGTCTTCGGACAGGTGTGCCCCGTTTTTTCAGACTTTAAAAGGTGCAAAGGACTTTGATTGGTCCTCACAGTGTGATGAGGCCTTTGATAAAATCAAGAAGCATTTGTCCTCTCCCAAGACTTTGTTTAAACCCGTTGATAGAGAGACTCTTTTTGTATACTTGACAGTCTCTAGTTGTGCCATAAGTGCAGTGTTGGTAAGGAAAGTAGGTAATTATCCCCGTCCGGTGTATTACATTATCAAGAATTTGATTGATGCAGAAAAACGTTATTTGAAACTTGAAAAATTAGCACTAGCCCTGGTGATTGCTGCGAAGAAGATGAGACCTTATTTTCAGGCTCATCCCATTATTGTCCGGATGTCTTTTAATTTGAAAAACATTCTCCAAAAGGCCGACATTTCAAGTAGAATGACCAAGTGGTCAGGGGAATTGGGAGACTACGATATTGATTTTGCCCCTCAGACAGCAGTCAAAGCCCAAGCGGTGACAGATTTCTTAGTTGAATTTCACTCAGATAGAGATACTAAACAAGCAACCGAAGTAAAAGATAAAAAAATATGGATTATCCGGACTGACGGTGGATCAAGCACCATGGGTTGTGGTGCTGGGATATGTTTAACCTCTCTGTACGGTGACAGAATGTACCAGGATATATGCTTTGCATTCAGGGCTTCCAATAATGAGTCCAAATATGAGGCTGCTATAGCTGGTTTAAAGTTGGCTCTCATTTGTGGAGCCAAAAGAGTCAGGTTAATGAGCGACTCCCAACTTCTTATCCATCATGCATAAGGTCAGTTCGAAGCTAAGAAAGAACAGCTGATTAAATATTTATTCTTCCTCAAATAAGTGGCACTCAATTTCAAAAGCGTCACTTATGAGCACATACCTCGAACAAAAAATACACTGGCAGACTCCTTGGCAACCATAGCCTACTCTGAGTCCTACCCTTGGATACACGTGCAAGAATGGCCATTAATTCAAATCAATCCAGATAAGGAAGAAGAGAGTTTGAATATACAGATAAAGCAGCCTCAAGATTGGAGATTTCCTTTCCTTCAATATCTCTCATATGGCATCTTGCCTCAGGAAAAAGCAATAGCAAGAAAAGTAAAGTACAAGGCTCGTGGTTTTGTCATCCTAAGAGATATTCTTTATAAGAAGTCTTATAGTAAACCCCTCTTACGATGTTTGGGGGTCGATGTGTCTCAAATAATGCTCTCCGAGTTACATGATGGTGAGGGATCATCTCACTGCGGATTCAGGGCCCTAACAAGAAGAGTTTTGTTAGCTGGGTACTAATGGCCCTCCATAATGCAAGATGCTAAGGAGTTGGTAAAAAGTGTGACCCATGCCAGAGATATAGAAATGAAATTCATACTCCAGCTATCCCTTTAGAGTCAATTTCTGAGCCAATACCTTTTGCTCGTTGGGGGTTGGATTTGGTTGGGCCTCTACCTATGGCATCCGGAGGGTGTAGAACTATAATCGTTGTTATTGATTACTTATCCAAATGGATAGAACCAGCTCCATTGGCAGGTACAACATCAAAAGCTGTTATAAAATTCATCTTATCCAATATCTATTGCAGATTTGGAATTCCACAAAAAATAACCACAGACAACGGGCCACAGTTCGACAACAAAGAAATGGAAATTTTCTGTGCCTCTTGAGGCATACAACATTGCTTCTCTTCTCGTTTCCACCCACAAGCAAATGGTCAGGTCGAAGTGGCCAACATGACAATACTGTCCGGTCTGAAGAAGAATTTAGAAGGGGCTGCTGGAAAATGGCCAAGTTACTTGCAAGAAGTTTTGTGGGCTTACTGGACCACTCCCGGGGCTGCAACACAAGAGTCTCCCTTTGCCTTAGTATATGGGATGGATGCCATAGCTCCCATAGAAGCTACTCTCCCTTCATATCGAGTTCATAATTTTTCCGAACACGCTAACGAAGTGGCAATCAGAGGCCAGCTTGACTTAATAGAAGAAAGAAGAGTTAAGGCTCACCTTAGAGCTACACACTATTAAGGTTTGATGAGAAGCAGGTTTGCTACTAAAGTTAAGGGAAAGGATTTTCAACCACGAGATAAGGTATTGAGAAAAGTTTTCCTACATATTAAAGAGAAGTAGTTCGGTAATTTGGCTCCAACTTGGGAAGAACCATATGTGGTCATTGAAAAGCTTAAGCCTGGGCCATACCGGCTCAAAGACAAATATGGAAGGATTTTGAATCACCCCTGGAACATCGAGCACCTCCGTTTGTACTTGGAGTAAAAACTATGTTAATATTTACTTGTTTGAAAATTCATGTAAATATTTGGGGGCATACTCTTTCCTCCCTGGTGGCTCGGGGAGGTTTTAATGAGGTGTCCAGTCTTTTTTATAAAATATGATGCCTTCTTAAAGTATTTAGAGTATTTTCAGTTAGTAGTTTTCGTTGAATTTTTTTATTAAATAGACCGGATTAAATTGGAGGAATGATGACTACTTAAACATTTGTCATCGGAGAATTTAAACACTCTCACTTTAAAATACTTGTGAAATAATAAAGGGCTGTTTAAACATTAGCTATCAAAGTTGAAAAATTATGAAAGAATGCAAGAGTTGTGCAGAATGAAACTACCCATTAAAACATACGAAATGCCTTGGCCATCCAAGGACTTTGAATTGTCAAAACAAGAAAGGTTTATCCGGACAAGGACCGAACATGGTTACAAAAAATGCCTTGGCCATCCAAGGACTTTTATTCAATCACGAGAAAATTAAAAAAGATAATTGATACTCTAAGACTGAGCTTTTGTAGATGGCTCAGCCTCACTTGGCCTTTTCTTCTTTGGGTCATCATCCAGACTCTCCCCAGTCTCTTCTTCTTCATCAGTGGTATCATCACTGGAGTAGTTGTACTTATCACCAACAGACATGGTATGGTGAGGAATGTCTTCGTACTCCACGAATCGCAAATAATCTCCCAAGGTCTTCTTCGGAAATTTTTCATAAAAGAGCAGAACCATATCTGACCTGACCTCAGCATACCTTGCCTCCTGAGAATCTATCACCTCATTGGTATAAGCATCCATCCTAGCCTGGCTTGTTTTCTCCTGCTCCCTTAACAAGTCAGCCTTTTCTTGCTCAGCCTTGGACACACTATTCTCAAGAGAGATCTTGTCATTACTTAAGGCCTGAATGGTTCTATCTTTGACCTTCACCTCCTCTTTTGATGAAAGGAGGTCTCTTTCCAGGATGGATTGCTTTAATTGGAGTTCTTTGACAACTCCTTCCGAAGTGGCTAACCTGTTGGCCAAGTCCTCCTGACATTTCTTCAACTCCTCATTCTCTTTCCTCAATGCCTCAGTATTTTGGTTGGCGCTAAGAAGGTCGCTAGACAGTTTCTCCTTGTCAGAATTAAGGGTATTGATGATGGTTGTCTGATTGCGCACTTGCTTCTCCAAGATAAGCACTGGTTGGACATTGCTCAATAAAGAGTGAGCAATGGCGTCTCTTTCACTTGGGACAGAAAAAGACCTACCATTAAATGTGACAAGGTTCGAAGAACTTGGGGGGAGATAGGGTCCAGCAAAATCATCTTTGGGGAGGTTTTCGAAGTAAAGACCAATCCCCTCAAGCCCGCTGATATCGACACCATCGATGCTGATATCCCCTCCTGCACCCTCTTCGGTTTGAAAGTCACCAGGGATCTCTTCTGCTTGAGTGGGGTCAGTAGGGTCAACAGGAGGTAGTGGCTCCGGAGACCGGAGAGAAACCTTGTCTCCCATGGAGGTTTTATTTTTTTCTTGGCATCCCGGTCCCCATCTTCTGCTCCCCGTTTTCTGACCTTTTTGGAGACCTTTTGAGATTTTGGAGACCCAGCTGCTTCCTTGGTGCTCTCGTGCTCCACCACTTGTAATAAGGTATCATCAATCTGCCCTTGATCTTGTACCTCTGGGTTTGTTGGGGCAGCTTCCTCCACCTCGGTAGGGTTAGCCTCTACCACACCTTGCTTGGCCTTAACTTTTTTACCTTTCATCTTGCTAGGGGATTTAGCTCTGCCCGACAAGGGTAATTTCTCATCTTTCCCCTCTGTCTTCCGGAGAATCACTCCCGGAGGGGGTGGAGTGGTTAAATCCTCCCAAGACAGATCCCTCCGGTTGGTGGTATTCCAAAGATAGGATCTGGTTAGATTGCCTCCGGTAAAACAGTTGTAGAAGCGGTTTCCCCAGGTTTTAGCAGCCCAAACATTTAGCTTGGCACAGGTAGTCCGCCCAGCCTCTAAGTGATCATTGAAATACTTGGGCAGCACTACCAAAAAGCAAAAGAAAAAAAAGAATTAGATAAAAAAGTTTTTATAAGTAAAAGTAGAAGTATCTGGTGAGATTGTTACCATCACTTCGCCATCTGCTGGTAAGCATGCTTGGGTTGACACCAGCTTTAATTTCTTCCCATTCTCCCAAGCACCACTGACGAACAAAAATTGAGTTTTCTAGCCTTTCTCCGACTCGAGTAAGTCATCCACTACCTTATAGTTGTCACCCATGTTGAAGTGATAGAAAAGGATGACATGATTTCTGCAGAGGCTTGCTACAGCAGCAAATTGCTCCATCGGAAGAGGAATTCCGGAGAGCCTTGAAGCCATGATACATGCCATGAGGGTGAACCATGCATTAGGGCTTAGTTGGCTTGGGCAAAGCTTTATCAGATGGAAATATCTGACTATTTCTGGGTCCAAGGGAAACCTAAGTCCTCATTCGAATAGCTCAGAATAGAAGACAATCTCGTTGAGCTTACAGTCCATGGGCATCTCCGGATCGATTAGAATCCTTACTTTAACATTCTCTGGAACTCCCCACTTCGTCCTCATCCGGCCAAGTTCAGCTGTGAGAATGAAAGCGTACTTGATTTTGTGCATGGCCAGCAAATATTTAACGCTTACTTAGTGGAAACAAGGCCCCACCTTTCCCACAAGGCACTCCGGCAGGTCCGGATGTTTCAAACACACTTTTTTCTTGCCTTTGCTCTTCCTAGTAGTGGAAGTCTTGCTTGTTTGCCCGGAGACGTCAGTCTCAAAAGGGGCTTCTTCGATGCTGTCCTCCATTACATCCTCCATTACCATGAAGGGATTGTCAGCTGTTTTTGGAAGAGAAAAGCTATTAGTTGGCTCAATAGGCCCTCCGGATTGTTGAGCATCCTTTCCCTCTTGTGGTCTAGAGTCCGGCTGAGGCTCGGACCCGGAGGTCTCTTTTCGAAGACTTGAGCTAGTTGCCTCCGGACAAGACAGCTTGTCCTTGGGAATTTTGATGGGTGCTTCTGACCCTGTGGTTTTACTTTTTACCCCGGATTTCGAAGGCGTGGATTGTGGTTTAGGCTGTGTGCCATCAGCCTGCCTTTTTACCAGACGACCCCTTCAGCTATCTACCAGTTTCTCCGGGGAAATATCAGTATCTGACCCCATAGCGATGAATGTGGAAGGTTTTCTAAGGCTTGTAACCACCTGTTCTGGTTCAACGACAGGCTCTGACTCTTGAACCGATGAGCCCGAGACGACTGGAGAAAGAATGGGCTGAAATAACCTTCTGGGTGTAGAACTCTTGGCAGAAGACGAACCTCGATCAGGCTCTGAGCTTGGTGTATTAGGTTTGTCAACAGGAGAAACAGGAAGGCCTGCAGCAATGTGCTTTTCTCTCTCTCGAATTTTTAAGCTTTTTCTAACTCCGATAAATTGAGCCACCCACCTTTTACTAAAGCGTTTCTTGCTGTGAACATAAACTCACACCAAAAGAAAGGTTTTTTGAGAGATGAAAGCTTTGAAGTTTAATAGAGTTGAGATAATTAAGATAATACAATAGTGAAAAGTGAACTGATTTATACTAATGAGATAAACGATGCTTTGATACCTAGGGGAAGACGAAAAGATAGGTATAATAATTAAAGACGACACTGATGTCACCAACATTAATTAAAAGGTTACTTTTTTGAAACAAGTGGAAGCGCTTTTCTAGAAAGAAAACAGCCGATGAGGCGAATCAGAGGAGGACACCTGTCCCACTATCTCTGGCAAAACTGCTCAACTTCTAAGGGTTTTAGTCTGTCCGGATAAAGTCGTTACGCTTTTCAAAACATCTGGACGAGGTTATGAGTACACTTGAAATATTTTTTAGGTCTTGCCAAAGACCTTCGAACACAACCTAAAAAAGGGGCTACTGATGAGTCTGGAATTTGTTGCCACTCTTTATGAGAACCGAACAGGGGCAATTCGGACAACATCCACCCACTGAACCATCCGAACTGAACTAATGTACTAAAAAACTTAATCACTTCATGACTAAGCTAATTACCTAGCTGCTTAAAACTAATGGGTCTTTGAACTCGACCCGAATCCATAAGTCAACCTGAAAGCCCATATGGCCCACAATTAAGGGTATAAATACCCAACCACTTTCATTTAATGAGGGTAATGAAAATTAAATACAACCAGGCAGCTCAAATCTCTCACTACAATCTATCCAAACATTAAATACATTTGAAACACCACAAAACTCTGGACAAAATTACCCTCAACCAAAAATAAACCTCACCAATTCCGACCTCAAGTTGGATAGAAAAGTAATCACAATGCCAAGATTTCATGGTTGCTTGTATAACGTCTCTCTATAATTAAAAAAAGCGTATAAAACTATTATATCACTATATTTTAGAGACATATTAATGATATATAATATATAAGAAAATAGTAAAAGAAATCTAAACATACTCACATCGGTATCGACCAAGATGCAATCTAAACTTGTGATTTTGTGTGGATCGTTTAAATATTTTTTCTTCCAAGTCTAACAAATACGTACTCTAATTGTTTTACTCATTTCATATAGTTGTAATTATAGTAAAGGTATGATGTTCAAAACTGCAAAAAACAAGATAAGTTAGTACTATTATATCAAAAACAAAATCGAACATAAAGTTTATATTTCCAAACACATCAGAATCTACAAAAATGAACAAATAATAACCAATTTAAAGTAATGAAAATCATAGATTAGGTTTATTTGTGTAGATACCTGCTGATCTTAAACATGTAGATAAGTTTAAAAACAAAAGAGATGAATAACCTTAATCTTTTACATCTACATGTGGAAAACATGTAGTCTTGTTTAAACAGGTGGCCTTATTTAAAGATTCATGAGCTTCATTTGATCACACATGGTAAAACAAACGATTTAGCTAAAGATTCTTTAGCGACACCTTTAAAACATAAAAATTATTCGTAAAAATTATCAAGTCACACCCGTTAAACTTCATTTTAGTAAATAAAATATGTTTCGACACACATGTCATTTAACTAAATAAATGAATCAATTTAATTATTATTTTATAGTAGCAATTATTAAGTAAATAATATTTTCCCCAAACTATATAGTTAAACTATAAACGAAAAATAATATAGTATCTTTTTAGAACCATATTATGTAATATCTAAATATAAATAATAAAATTAAAATTAAATAAAAATAGTGTAAATATAACATTATAAGAATAAATCAAAATCTCAATAACAAAGAGCTCTACAGAGATACTATCAGGATGTTTATTAAAATTATATGTATAGAATATTTAAATATGAATAAAAAAATAAAAAACATGGTAAAGTTTGAATTTACCTTCGTTATAAAATGTTTTTTAATTACTGAATTCCACCTCAAGTGTTATGGTATTTTCAATCTCTACCAAATTCTGCATCCTACCAGGTTCTGCACGTATATCTGCTTATATAAATCAACAGATGTTTAAAAGAAAAATTATATAATTATACAAAACGAAATTCGAAAAAGCAGAAAATAGATCTTCAAAATTACAATCGACATTGATATGGCATCTAATATGGTATTTTTGTTATTGATGAAGCTTTTGTTAAAAATGATATTCCGTATTAGAAATATCAAAACAAAAAAAACATAAATCAAAAGCTGAAAAAGAAGAAGATATACCTGGAGAGATAATACTGCCATTATGTGACTATTGAAATCAGAGAAAGAGAATATTAGAAAGAACAAAAATGAAAGAAGATATGTTTGGCTAAGAAATCAGTTTCTAATGTAATACTATCGTATCCAGAATTATGGTTTATCGGGAGTGGAGCTGCATTAAATACAATGTAATATTATTGTCTCTAGAATTTCCGATCTGCATTAAATATTTTTTTTTGGTGAATGAAAACTTTTAAATAAAAAAAATAGTTCATACAAGAGATCTGGGGCATACCCCGAGGAGATACAATTAATTGAAATAGAGCAATAAGCGTCTAAATTCGCAACAGTACGAGATAGAGAAAAGCAACATAGAGAGTCATGAATAACTCAAATAGAAGATCCGACATAGATAGATCTCAAATTTCCTAATGGATCAGAGCACTATGGACCTCTGACTGACACGGAGTGTGAAGAATCGTCGACGTCTAGATGACTGTGGGCTAATCGTCGCATCCGACAAATCTTGATTCCCGCTCCAGCCCATACGATAGATACCTGGGTAAATAAAATTTAGATTTGTTAGTATTAGATTGAGAAAACTATGGAGGCCAGTCAATCTTGGTTCCCTTAAATCTATATCGGAGGTCTGATAAGATTTGGAAGGAAATAGAAGAGGCTAAAGCTGAGGCAGATCCAAAAATTCTTGAATTCCGCTCTTTCCAGGCGTGGTAAATTACTGCATTGAAGCAAGAACGCCGGATGCAGTGGTCTGGTGCTTTAGACCAACTGGAAGCCTCAATAATCCAAGATTGCCAGTTAGAGGAGTGGATAGTAAAACCAAGTTTACGACTTGTGTGGGACCAAATACTCTGAGCGAAACTACATTCAAAGAGAATATGAGTTGTGGTTTCAGGCTCAGCGTTACAAAAGGGACATTCAGTTGGGGTGTTGAGGCCCCAACTGAGGAGCTTGTCTCTGGTGGCAAGCTTTCCCTTTATTGCAAGCCAGGATATGAAAGAGTGGCGAGGAATATTGAATTTGTTCCAAACTAATCCTGCCCAACCCTGTTTTGGGTTGGGCACACGAATGGCGTTGTAGGTATCTCTCATTGAGAATTTGGAGCGTCCTTCCTTTGTAATCCAGAGAGGAACATCGTTGAGGAGAATATTTGGACGGGGAAGAGAGAGAATCAGCCTGTGAATTTCTTCGAGATTTGCACGGCTACGGGCACGAGCCGGTCGTAGATTAGCCGACTAGTTCCATTCTCCATTATTGATTATGTCTGAGACCATTAGCCAGGGACGGACAGATAAGCCATGGATCATGCCAGAACGAAGTGTTTTGACCATTTCCAATGGCCACTCGATACAAATTAATCGCCAGCGGGCGAAGACGAAGGATTTTCCTCCAGATCCAAGAGGGGGAGGATCCAATAGGAGTATTCCAAAGACTTTTGTTTTTGAGTTTTCAGTTTTAATCCATTCACACCATATAGACTTATGCTTATTACTCACAATTGACCACAGATGCTTTAGGACGGCCGCCTGATTCCAGGTTTTTAAATCTAGGATCCCAAGGCCGCCCTCATCATAAGGAGTGACAATAGTGGACCAGGCCACTTTGGCTCCATGGATTTTCATTGCAGATCCAGACCAAAGAAATCTTCTAAGGTATTGACTCAATTCTTTAATGATTCTAGAAGGAAGAATAAAAATCGAGGACCAGTAAACCTGTCCCGCAAATAGGACCGATTTAATTAATTGAAGTCTTCCTGCGTAAGAGAGATGCTTAGAGGTCCATGAGTCTATACGAGAGGTAATTTTGTGGAGGAGAGGGCGACAGTCCGTATAAGAGAGTCTGCCACGAAGGAGTGGGACTCCAAGATATTTTACAGGAAGCAAGCCTTCCGGGAAATTCAGGATTGGCAACAGAGACGATTTGAGAATATCATCAATTTCGGAGAAAAATATGTGGCTTTTTAAAGGGTTGACTTTCAGACCAGAGAAGAGGAAGAACTCATCAAGAGCTTCTTTGATGAGGCTGAGAGAAGGATGATCGCCGTGACAAAAAATCATTAGATCATCGGCAAAGCAGAGATTAATGATTTTTTGCTTATGACATTTCCAATGAAATTGAAACTTTTCATCACTACTTTTATTTCTGAGAATGCTAGACAGCACTTGCATAACAAAAACAAAGAGAAGAGGGGAAAGGGGATCACCTTGTCTAAGGCCTTTTTTCCCTTTGAAAGATCCGTGAAGATCTCCATTAATAAGGACGCAATAAGAAGGAGAAGAAATACAGGTTACAATCCAGGAAATCATTTTCTCAGGGAAGTTCATCGCCACAAGAATGTCGAGGATGAGATGCCATCGAACATTATCAAAGGCTTTCATGATGTCTATTTTAAGAGCAATCCGTTTGCCTCTACCTTTAGATTAAATATTTATTTTAAATATTACTAACTGACTTAGTGACATATTTTATTTACAAAAAATAATTAAATAATATATATTTTTTTAATTATAAATCAAAGAATGAGTATATAGCTTTTCAAATTATAGTTTTATTTTTTAGACCAAATAGTCTGTCCAAATAGTCCGTTGTTTAAATTAATAGTTATCACTAAATATTTTTGGTAGTATTAAATATTTATTTTATGTTTTATAACCGAGATAATTAAAATATATTTATTTATATAAAAATAATTAAATAATAATTCTTATTTGCTGCATTAAATAATTAAATCGTTTCCAATGTAATTGTATCTAGAATTTTTGTTTCTGCAGTGGAGCTGCATTAAATATTTATTTTATGTTTTACTAATAGAATTAATGACTTATTTTACTTATACAAAATAATTAAATAATAATTTATTTTTAATTATAAACCGAGGAACGAATATATAGCTTTTTAAATTATAGTTTTATTTTTTAGACCAAATAGTCTACCCAAATATTCTGTTGTTTAAACTAATAGTTATCATTACATTTTTCGGTAGTATTAAATATTTATTTTATGTTTTTATAGAATGAGATAATTAATATATATTTGTTTATATAAAAATAATTAAATAATAATTCTAATATATAACTTTTCAAATTATAATTATATGTTACACTTGTATTAAAATATATTTATTTTTAAAATATATATATATATATATACTCTTTTAATTTATTGGAAACACAAAACCTTGGATCTCTGAAATTGTTTATCTTAATATGTAGACTCTGAAAATAAATAAGTTCAAAATCATATAAATGTATATAGTATTATACAATATGAAATCATAGAATTAAAAGTGAATCACTATTTTACTCTAGTATATATGAATGGTTGAAAAAAAAAAGTAAATCTACTGTCAATATAATATAATAAATTTAATAATTAGATATTAATATATATAAATAATTTTTTTATGTAAGTGTATAAATATAATTTTATTTTAGTTTTATACTAAATGGTCAGGATATCCAAATTGATTCTAAGTTTAGGAATCAACGTTTTTTACTTAAGTTTGATTATTTTTGTACGAAATTACCCTCAAACTTCCATTTAACTACAACACTACTAGTAATGAATGAAAAACACTAACTATATCCTAGATTGACCCAAATCACAAAACAACCTATTTCATTCACTTAAAAAAATACTATGATTTACTAGATCAAACCTCATATTGGTATAATTTTGTGAAGTTCTTCAAAATCTTCTTGAACATTCAAACTAGTTTTAAGAACATTCAACCACTCTTCTAAAAAATACAAAATCAAACATGAATGAGGCGGAAGGGATTCACATGGAGGAGTTACTATCGTCGGAGGTGAGGGAAGAGCTTATATCACAAGAGAAGGAGGTTGAACCGCCGGAAAAGGTAACGGAAAAATATTTCGTCCCCGGTGTCCATTCGCACCATTGGTTCTAGCCCCTAGAACCAATGGTGCACACCGGGACCAATTCTGGTACCTATGCACCGGTGCACAACCATGAGAGTTCGAAACAGTTTGACACTCATTCATACGCATGCCGTTTGAACGAAGAGGAAATCGAATTTGTTGTTAGGTCGACCTATATGGGAACATGCTCTAGAGAAATATTGAACAATGTTAAGAAGTTGAATGAAGATAATGTTTATTCTATGCGCACTATCTACAACAGTAGGCAGAAAAACCTGGTTTTGAAGAAAGCCGGTAGATCACAGCTGCAGTTTCTATTGAGAGAACTTAAGAGGCATAATTATTACGAATGTCATAAACCTGGTGAAGGCAATAGGCAAGTCATCATTGATATATTTTTTGCGCATCCAGTTAGTGTTGATGTTTTACAAACATTTCCAATTATGTTGATCATAGATAGCACATACAAAATCATAAGATATGTCGTTGTTTGAGATCGTATGCGTGATATCTGCTGGTTTGACCTACTGTATTGAAAAAAATCTGGGGGACAAATGTTCGGCCAAAAATGCACTACCGCAATGTATTTTTCGGTATTGAGGAGAAAAATGTAAGTATTATTATGTAAGTATTGTTAATTTTATTTAATCCGATTGGTTTCTTACCTTATTATGTGTTTCTTTGCAGGTGATATTCCAGCTGTATGCGGATATGAGAGAGAGGTTTACAGATTAGAAGATTAGCTTATATCATAATCCTATTTAGGTTTTTAGTACGAATAAAGGGTATATGCCGGATCGAGTGATGCCAAAATTCGGTTGGATCTAGAATAAACCATTATATCATATAGTAGCTTTACTTGTTATCAAGAATTGATAACATTACCGATACCATGTTAACTCTCGGCATTTGGATGAGTTGCAGTCGTATTTGTTTATCGTTGACGAGTTTACATGACAACTGATGGGAAACCGTAGGAAGGTGACGTCCCATTACGAAGCGTACATATTCTTAATGATCATATTTCGATAGAGGAAAGACAATAAATTTCATGAAGCAATTCTTGCAAATCACAAATCCGTAACTGTAGGTCATCTTAGGTATCATAATCTTATGTTTGTTCGTTTAGCCACCACTAGTCCATGTCTTTGTTATGTACGTTGGTTTTGGATAAAATCTATTTCGCTATGTTTTGGATGTTGTTTTTCATTGTATATACGTGTTTTACGTCCATGTTGTATAACAAAATATTTCCATTTGTTTTGGAAACGCATGGTGCATAATAACATTTAGGTTGTATTGCTATGTATTTGTTATTTTATATTTTTATTGGCTAACTTCTTATGAATGGTTCTTTAAGTTTATTATTTTTTCATTTTTATTTATATACACTGGCGGTGGAAGCCACGCACACCGCCGGTTGATTACTACTATGCTAATGTGGAAATTCTACACCGGCAGAATAATTTCCATTAGCAGTGTAAAATTATGTACCACCGATAGGATTCTCAGTTACTCTAACATGATAAGAAATTATTTTTCTCTACATACACCGGTAGTGGTAACCACTCGCACTACCAGTGTATTATCCACGTTGTCGATGTGAAAGTTCCCCACCGACAACATAATATCTCATTGAAAGTGGAAACATTCTGCACCGCCAGTGGGGTGCCCGATTGTTGATACCATATTTGTTAGTTTTTTCTTATGTACACTGGTGGTAGCCACTCGCACCATCAGTGGATTATCCATACTTATGGTGTGAAACTTCCCTACCCGCGATCCACTGACGGTGTAAAAAATACGCACCTCCGGTGGGATGCCCAGTTGTAAATTCTACATATATTTTTCCTATGTACATCGGCAATGGTAGCTACTCGCACCGCCAATGGATTATCAATGTAGTCAGTGTGATAACTCTCTACTGACAACGTAATATCATACCGACAGTTTAAATATTCTGCATTGTTGTGCCTAGTTGTGGATACTACATTTGTTAGTTTTTTCCTTTGTACACCGGTGGTGGTAACTGGTGAGTTCAATTATCAAGAGAGTTGTCTTAGGAAAAAATAATATACGAGTTTTAGAGAGAGAGAGAGAGTTTTTAGAGAGAGAAAGTCAGAACACAATTGAGTTAGATAAAAAAGTATTCAACCCCTTTATTAGTTTAGTCTTGACCTTTATATAGAAGCGCCATGACTCAGCTTTAAACTGAAAACGGTTACATAAAGGGATAAATTACCCTTAGTTCTCAATAGAATTACATAATTATAATTTTTCCGCTAAACTTAAATTATTTTCACTTTAGTCCTTAAATTTCTACTTCCATATCAGTAGCTCCTCTAGTTCTCATGTCAGTAAATGAAGGAGAACTAAATGTCTTCAAATCCTGCCAGAGGCCATATAAGAGAACTCGAAGTCAGAAATTCAATAATATCTTTTCTTTCTCCTAATCTTTTTAGACGCAAAACAAAAATTTCTAATTCAAAATCGGTAATCGCTGAATTGTGCCAAACACACTCGCACATCAGAACTCAAATTCAAAAATGGTTTTCTTCGAATTTTTCCAAACGTGCCTACAAATCATAACTCTCAAGAAAATGACTTTACTTCGAAATTGCTTCGAGGTAACTCTTTATAAAATGTAATAGTTTAGATTCATCATGAATACCTAGCTACTAGACTTATAGCTAGCTAGTTAGTCTGACAGATGTCAAACTTATAACCCTATCACCTTTCGTATCCGGCCCAATCGTCACAAAGTCTATTCCACTTCTACACATCTTCTCATCCGCCTGTAAATTCGTTAGTTACTCATTCTCACAATCTGTCTTGAGAGAGAAACAACACACCCTTGGCTACCTTAAATGTGTTCTTCAACTTTCCCAGCATCTTCATCAGAAAACTCATATTTTCCGATCAAACCCCATATTTTCCGGTCGATCTCCATCCAGTTTATGAGAAAAAAATCCAAAAACCAGAAGATCCAAGGCTAACATACGCAAAAAACCCAAATCTCCCAATCCTGGCGATATTCTAGTCTTCGGATCATACGATTACTTTTGCATTACTGAAAGAGAACAAGAGTATAAGGCTGTGAGATTAATTAACAACGCTTCCATTCGAACAACCACTAGAACCACTTACTGCGGTAATTTTAATCCATCCAAAGTGCTTGTTTTTTCACCTTCTCCTAGTACCGAAGTGCGTCATTCTTCTAGGGTTCAAACACCCAAAACGCCTCGAGCCTCTTCTTCTCAAGTCAGAGCATCACCTCTGATTAGTTAAGAATCAAGAAAATCCCCTTCAAAATAAATCTTAATTACTCATTCTTCAACTTGTCCTCCACCAACTCATAAAAAAAATTTCATAGCCATGTGAGATGATTCTGATGTTACTCCAACTTCACCTCCTCGAATCCATCTACTAATTCTCCTCCTCGAAGAGAAATAATCGAAGAAGCTCCATTACCTCAACCAAATCCCTCCAAAGATCCTCCCAAAATAATGGATGAAACATTATAAGCCGATGAAGCTGATTCCGAGGCTACTAGGTCTGATAATGAAGCTAAATCCGATGAAGGAGACTCATAAACTACCACGGAAAAGAAAGTTCACAATCCTAAAAAAAAGAAGGCACTATGTATTGTTTCCGATGAGGAAAGACCAACTATTGACGGAAACTTGAGAGATCTTGATGCTGACTATATTATCGAGCTGAAGAAGGTTATATATATATATATATATATACACTACCAAGAGAGTTAAGAATCAGACTTAAAGAAACAATCGAGAATGAGAGACAACATCATTGTTTGACTACCTAAGAAATGGGAAACTCCCTTAGATTGCAAAGACGAAGAAGTCGCGGTCTACCCCAAAATCATCAACTGGGGTCTTCGGTTTTCAATAGATCCTATGATCGTGGGGTAATTTGAACTTCTCAATCTATTCCCCACTCAAGTGACACCGAATTAATGGTTCACTCTCATATCTGTGATTACGACATCTCAGTTGTCCAAGATTGCGATCAACATCAAGGATTTCATATCTTTAACCAAACTATCAAAATGTCTGAAGCTCCCCTTCTACTACCTCACTTTAGTAGAAGATTTAAAAATCATCGATGATCTCCTAGAAGTGGACAAACTTTGGAAGAAATTTTTTATCTTTATCTCAAGAGCATAGGAGAACGACAAAGAATATCTGATGCTAACCCATCAAAACTAAATCCCATATGAAGAAGCAACCGTAAGTACTTCGAATATTATATACTTTAAGATAAATCTCATCTGTTGTCTTCCTCATTTATAATTTATTTATATGATTATTTCAGAAATTCCAAGGCGACATGCTATTCGTCGGCTAACAGCAAAGGATATTTTCAAAAATCTTACCGCTTGGGCCGAAAAAGAGTGGAACAACGCTTTCCACACCGTCTTCCAACCGATCAACTTCCTCAACAGTCATCTCTTTTCGATCACAGCAGGAGCCTTGCCTCCTCGAAATTTAATGGATGAACCCAATCCTCATCACACTTGCAAAAGATTAGTTCAACCTGATTGCAATGTATTCCTCCTTATCCGCAATAGGTCAAAAATTCACCTATCTCAAAAGAAAAAAGAAAAGGGAAAAAAGAAAAAGAAAAAGAAAAAGGCAGCTAGCACATCTGGTGCTAGCTCTTCAACACAGTCAAATCTTAAACACCACAATTCGGAAAAGCAGGAGAACAGACTCTTTCACCCATCGAGGAAGAAAGAACAAGAACCTTCTTCGAAGAAAAAGAAAAGTTTCACCAGTCCTCATGGGAAGAAAAACAAACAATCAAAAATCACTGAATATACATTAGGCGATGAGGACGAAGTAAAAAATCCTTCTCTTGTAGAAAAGACAACCAATAATGATGCTCCGATCATCATCGAGGATAATGCAGACGATGGTAACCAAAACAGTGACCATTTTGACCCTGACAATCTTTATTAATTTCGACGATTCACAGGAACTTGTTGGAGAAAACGATTCTGTTATCCAAATTATATAGACTCGTATGCACCATTTTGGGAGAAAGACGACCGTCGAAGCATCTCCAAAAATCATATGTCCCTCTGTTCCAACTACAACTTTGGACATGATTCCTTGTCCTAGCCCAACAATTTTTCCTTCTCCTCCACCCAAAGCTGATGTCCTTGATGCACTCCAACCATTTGCAATTTCGATGGTGTAGCAAAGGCACTTGCTTCACAAGTCGAGGCTTCTCAAACTCATTTGAAATAATTGGCCAAAGATATGGTCTGCTACAAGGGAATTGTCGAAGGTGAAAAACAACTAAGGGAAAATTTTCAGGGTAAAGTGATCGAGCAATTCCACATGTTCGAGGCAACAAGATCTGAGCTTATTCGAGAAGTTCTCTTCATCAAAAGCCATTTGTGAACACAATATTATGCTGATAAAGAAAAGCTGACCGCCTCACATCAAGAGGAGAGGAACAAGCTCAAAGCTAAACATGATGATGACTTGACTGCTGAAAAGCTTAAATCTAAAGGTCTCCAAACTTCTCTTACTTCCAGTAAAGCAAAAAATAAAGAGCTGACTCATGAGATAGCCAAATTAAAGGATGATTTTGAGAAGGAAAATGAAGCTGCTGTTGCTGCTGCAGAAGCTGAATGTTCTAAAGACATGCTGACTGCCATTAACAGTGGCAAAGAAGAGACAACCATCACTCTTCTTCGAGAGCTTCACACAACTTATCCAAAAATTCATATCTCTAGTTTTTGGAACAACGTTCCCATCAAACGGAATCCTAGTGAAGCCTTCGATCCTGTCCCAAACTCGTCATCATCAGAAGAAGAGTCGTCCGAGGAGGAGTCGTCCGAATAACTTTGTTGTTCTTTGATTTTTGTTATATTTTTTGTACTTGCCAAATTAGTACCCTACTTATTGTACTTCATCGAATTAATCTAATTGAGAAATGTTTTTTTTATTTATCATTTTTATCATCAATATGAATTATTCGAAGTGAACAATCCTAAAATAATTATAATAATATTTTTTTAAACATAACTCCTTAACTATAATAATGCACTTTGAAATTCACAATACGTAATACTCCAAACAATTTAATACAAATTTCGAACATACCCCCTCAAATACCATAATGCATTTTTTGAACGTTTCACTTTGTAAAACCATAGTGCATTTATTGAACGTTTCACTTCGTAAAATCACAGTGCATTTGTTAAACGTTGCACTTCGAATATAGTTGTTTTTTCGAAAAGTGTAATAAGCACTTCGTAACATTTTACTCTTAACCAACTTCAAAGATGACCAGTCTTTGATAAGTTTTTAAGATAGTTTTCAATAGACACTTGTAGACAACCATTGGCCAAAAATGTGTTTTATTGATAATATTGAATATGTACATAGCACCTCGTTAAAACCTTCCTGGGCCAACAAGTAGGAAATAGTGCGCTATTAAAAGAGTAAAAAATCCAAAAATACAAACACAAACCTATTCCCAATATATCTTCAAATGTTGTATATTCCATGGGTTTTGAAGCATCCTCCCCTGACTATCGCAGAGGCGATAAGACCCTGGGGTTTTATCCTCTCGACAACCATATAAGGCCATTCCCAATTCAAGGCCATGTTTCTAAGGATTCTCTCCTTTGTATGAAAAAAATACTTTTCTCAACACTTTGTCACCTTATTTAAAATCTATTATTTTCACCTTCAGATCATATCTGTTCCTCATAAGAGTCTGATATTGGATTACATTTAAATGAGCTCGAACTCTTTTCTCCTCAATCAAATCAAAATTTTCCCTTTTAGCTTCATCATTGGATTTTTCATAATATTGATTTATTCTAAAAGATAACATCATAGATTCTATGGGGCTAACTGCATCCATTCCCCTGTTGCCCCTGTCAAGTTTTTCTTCAAACCATCTAAAATAGTTATGTTCGTCACCTCGACTTGTCTATTTTATTAAGGATGAAAAAGCGTCGAAGAACATTGCCAAATTCCTTTTGATACAAAAAACAAAGTCATTTGTTTATTATTAAACCGAGGGCCATTATCTGTTGTAATTATTCAAGGAAATCCAAAACAACAACAAATACTATTCACAATAAACTTGATCACATCCTTTGTCTTTGTTCCAGATAACGGTTCTGCCTCAACCCATTTTGTAAAGTAATCCACTGCTACAATTATCATTTTATGTCCCCAAGATGCCATCGACAAAGGCCCCACCAGATTAATCCCCCATATATCAAATGGTATGGCTTCGGTAATAAACATAAGTGGTATTGCCGGCCTATGTATAGCATAAACAAATCTTCGACAAGTATCGCAGCTTCGAACTAAATGTTTAGCATCATTCATGATTGTAGACCAATAGAATCCTGCAAGTAAAATTGATCGTGATAAAGCTTTAAACCCGCAATAAGCTGACCCTTCTCCATCATGTAACTCTGATAACACCACATGTGAATCTAGTTTATCTAGACATCGTAATAATGATCTGCTTAATGTCTTCTTATACAAAATTCCATCTAAAACTATGTATCCAAAGGCTTTACCTCTCAACTTTTTGGCCAACCCCGTATCATCTGGCAATGTTCCTTGAGTAAAAAATTTAAGAATATCCGTTCGCCAATCTCCTCAGATCGCATCAAGTGTGACAAAGAGCTCCTCTATACATTTGCACTGACTAAATTAAGTAACAATCGAGGGATTTTCTTGTAGCAACATCCAAGGATATTCCTCCTTATAAGCAATATTTGCTAAAGAATCAGCCACCATGTTACTTCCGCGACCAATCTATTCAACGACAACATGATCGAATAGTAACATTAAATTCTGAAGTTCTCAAAGATTTAAAATTAAACAATCCTTTTTCGCCTCGGAAAATCCAGATACCTGATTCGCTAACAATTGAGAATCCGTTTCCAAGGGCACTGAAGTTGCTCCACATATTTTTGCCAATCTTAAACTTGACAAAACAGCTTTGTATTCAGCTTCATTATTTGAAGCGTGAAAACCAAATTTGATCAGATGAATTATAGTTTATCCAGTTGGAGATCCTAGACCCTCTATATGTTCGAACAATCCACCTCGAATTTGTTGGTGCAGTATCTTTACTTTCTTCAATATCCGATCTACTCGAATGGAATTCAACAAAAACAAATCTACCAATACTTGGGCTTTAATTGCAGTTCAAGGTGTGCATAGAATACCATAATCCCCCAAATCTAACAAACAATTGGTCATTCTCCCCAAAATATCAGGTCGTTGCAAAACATTTTTCAAAGGGAATGAAATCGGACTTCGATAGTGTGAGCTTGAAAATAGGGACGCATTTTCCTAGCAGCAATCACCAATGCTAATTTTTCCAGTTTCAAATACCTCTTCTCTGCTGCCACTAGAATTTTACAAACATAGTACACTGGCTTCGGAATACCTGAATCTTCACTTATCAACATCGCACTTAGTGTAAAATCCGATACCGCAATGTACAAAAAGAGCTTGTCTCCACTTCGAGGTTTTGACAATATTTCTGGTGATGATAATAAATTTTTTATACTTGGGAATGCTGCCTCACAGTCCAATGTCCATTCAAATCTGTTTGGTCCTCGTAAAACTTGAAAGAAAGGAAAGAATTTGTCTGAAAATCTAGAAATAAATCGGTTAAGTGTTGCTAACCTTCCTGTAAAAATTTGTACTTCTTTAATAGATCGAGGCGAATTCATTGCTATCAGGGCTTTCAATTGTTCTGAATCAGCTTCTATTCCTCTTTCACTGATGACATAACCCAAAAAATTCCTTGATCGAACTCTGAAGGTGCACTTTTTAGGATTTAACTTTAGCTTGATGTTTCCTCTAAATACTCAAGATGCACATCATCCTTTAAACTTTTTACCACCATATCGTCTATTTATACGTCCATATTTTTTTCCGATATGAGTGGAAAAAGATTTATTCATCAATCTTTGATAAGTGGCTCCAACATTTTTTAATTCAAAGGGCATAAGCTTATAACAATGCAACCCTCTATCAGTTATGAAGGTGGTACATTCTTGGTCCTTTGGATCCATCTGAATTTGGTTGTATCCTGAAAAAGCATCCATGCATGTTAGTATTTGTTTTCACGAGGTGGGACCAATTACTTGATCTATTCGAGGAACAAGAAATGGATCTTTAGGACATGCTCGATTCAGGTCTGTAAAATGCACACATATTCTCTACTTTCCATTCTTCTTTTTTACCACTACTGAATTTTCCGTCCATAAAGAATACTGTGACTCCCTTATATGTCCGACCTTTGGATAACTGGTCCACCTCAGAAACAATTGCTTCCGCCTTTTCGGAAGAGAATGCCCTTCTTTTCTGAATCACTGGTTTCACTTTCGGATCAATAGCCAAACTATGACAAATCACCTCGATTGGTACTCCTGTTACATCCTCCGTTTTCGAAGCAAAAACGTCTAAGTTAAAAGACAAAAATTTTACCAGTTCTTGACGTAAAAGTGGGGTCAGTAAGGTTCCGATTTGAAGTACTCTTCCTTCCGAAAAAGTATACTCCTCTATTTCTTCACTTATTGGGGTTTCCCTCGGATCGTCAACTCTTTCTTCAAAATCCGAAGTCAACCCCTATGACTGCTATTCATGCATCAAATCTCCACTGTTGGATCCTCGAATTCGACCCCGACTCGATCCCCTATCACATACTTGAAAGATTGGTGAACTGTTGACACAACTCCATACATTCTAGAAAGCCATGACCTTCCAAAAATAGCGTTGTAGCTTATGGGGCTGGCCACTGCCACAAAAAGAACCTGGACCTTCTTCTTGAACGGTCATTTTCCCAAACTCACTTCCCCCTCAAATTCCCCAAACACACGAGCTGTTACGCCCGCAAATCCTATGATTGTTCGTTCTGATTGAGAAATTGGAGGCGGATTTGACATTCTTTCATAAGTTGATTTAAAAAGGACATTTGCAGAGCTTCCAGTGTCTATAAGCACACGTCGAATTTCGATGTCAGCCACTTCTGCACCGATAACTACCGCGTCTTCATGCGGCCCCGTCGTTCCATGCAGATCATCCTCATCGAATAAGATGAACGGAATAACCTTTTTTCCATTCAAGTGTGTATACATTTTCCCTTCAATTTGGATTGTCAAATTGACAACATACATCTTCCTTGAACTATCAGTTTTTCCTGTCACTGAATCACCTCCAAAAATGGCTAATGATTCAAAAAATTTGCATAAATCTCGCACACGTCCCTTCTCTATTGGCTCTTCAACAACCATCAAAATTAACCTGTTCAGATCCTTATCCACATATTCCGAAGAGGCATCAAATTCTTCATCCTTCAACGCAATGCAATCATTAGTATCATGTCCGATGTCCTCATGATACCTGCAATATTTGTTATTTCGCTCCTCTTTTGGCCTATTTATTGGAGGTGGCTTACTAAAATTTATGAAGTTTTTATTCTTGTCAAAGATTGCAGCCACACTTTCTGTCAAATCAGGATAATATTATGGCCTAACCCATTGATTTGGCCTCGGTCTATTATAGTTATAGGATGAAGCATGATTTGAATATCCACCAGTTCGAGGTGGCAAGTTTTTATTCGTCAAACGTGACTGCTGATTACCATTCGAGGGTTTCCCTTGGTTATTGGCCATCTGACTCGAATTCTTGGGAGTATTAACTGGTCCTCCTCGGACCCTGGTTGACTCGTCAACCTTACTCTGATCCTTTACCTGAGCCATTAATGCTCCAAAGGTTAGAGCTCTCCGTTTCTTCCTTTTATTGGTCGGATCCCCTGGAAAAAGACTTTGGCAAAAAGCTACCATCTCTATATTTTCTTTGCAATTGCCCAAACTTGCTTTAGTCAATAAAAACCTCTTCGTGTAATCCTTTAATTTCTCTCCAGCTGCCTGCTTGCACTAAATAATTATATCTCCATTCGCTCTCATTTCCTTACTACCAACAAATTTCCTTTGAAAAGCAGTGTAAAAATTCCTGAAATTTGAGATGGATCCCCTCAGAATCAGGTTATACCACATTAATGTCGTTCCTTTAAAAGTATGCGAAAATGCACGACACACCAGCCAGTCGTCATCTTCAAAATTCATCATGTAGTTCTTGAATTGTTCGATGTGGTCATCTGGATCTTGCATCCCAACAAACTTCTCCACCTTAGCAATATCAAAACGCTTCAGAAGCTTTATATATCGAATCTCACTTGTCAACTGATCATCAGTTCCCGTGACTACATACAAATTTTGACCAGTCTCAACATGTTGATTCGAGGTGTTCCCCTCACACCATGTAGACTTTCTCAAACAACTAGGAACATTGTCCCGTTTAGATTTATGTCCATTTTTATGCTTCCTCGGTTGTTCTCTTTCCGGTTCCTCTTTTGAAGAACTTCTATATCTCTTAAATCCTGAAGCAGAGCTTTCAACCTCTTCATCATTAGAGGCTACATACTTTTTGCCAACATATTTGGAACATCCCACCAATAAGAGTTGTCTATTAAATAAAGTTTCTCGCCAACTATATTGTTTCCCGTCAACTATATTGTTTCCCTCCCACCAATCGTCCTCTATAAATAAAGCTAGATAATAATATATTTTATTCATATATAACCGCAAACAAATTTCACAGTAGCATAAGTATACAAACTAGAATGTGCACCAAGATGCGCATCAATTGAAAGTCATTGATTGTGTGAAATGCACGATGTCAGAAGAAAGTCCTAGTTTTATCGAGGAAGTTATATGCAAAATATACTTCATGTATGGTAAAGAAGCAATGTGTTCCGCTTGTATAATACCCTCACCACGCGGACATGAAGAAGTCGACGCCATGTTAGATTATTAAAAATGGTTTCGAATATACCGATTGTGACACTCCCCAATAAAATTGAATGCAAAACACGCATATTTTCAGTATTTTCAGTATGACACTCCAAAACTTCATTACGAATAACATGATGGACCATATGGTGGAAAAACTTAAAGATAAAATTGATATGAAAGCCAATTTCCTTGAAGCCGCTTATGCAATTTCCGATGGAACTAGGAAAGATGAGGAATGTCCATTTGAAAAATAGTTCGAGCATGGAGGAAATTATATGTTTCCATAATCACGCCTTTAACGTCCATAGTCTATCTATTTTACTTGCCTGTGTTTGTATTTAGATTACGTATTACGTACAATTTTTGTAAACTTTGTAAATATATCAACTAAATTATGTCTAGCACATACAATTTACCAAAAGCTCAATAAGGGAAGATGTTTCCAGATGGAATATGACAAACCATTTCTTGTGCAGATACTCTATGCGTGCTTCGTCTTTGGTTTCCATGAAAACAAGTATGAGTTTGTCTAATTTTTATTTTGATCGTTTGATCGTCTTCAGATCAATACAAACAACTATATATATATATATAACCTCTTTCAATGATCGTAAAAAAAAAGTCTAAAAATATCTCTAAGCCTACAAATGTCATTGTTTAGGCACATTTTACGTGAGGAAAAAAAATTATAAAACATAATTGGATACGTTATTTTTTTATTTTTCCATACACACATTGTCAAAAAATTTATGTAGGGATAACCCCTGACATTTTTCAAATGAGGCTTTAATTTATCCGTGTTGCAATTCAGCCAAAATATACACTATTAATCAAAATGATTCAAAATTATATTTTTTGTGATAAGAAAATGCTTGACGGTGGATTGAGCGCTTTCCGCATATTTTTCATTCGTTTGAAACATATTTGAACATAGTTAACTAATTTTTTCCGATGTAATTTTTAGTAGTCAACAACGCCTGATCCTTCATAGCATTCAGGTTCGCGGATTGAACAGTCATCCACCATCAATCTAGCTGAGTCCAAACCTCATCTAAGGGGAGACAAAAGTAGTGTTAGAACCAAATTCCAGCTGTAAGACTTGATGTCTTCGGTTGGGCTTAGTGCTCCATAATTTTTTTCTGTAGTGATTAACTTCCTACTCCTATGCAGGACCTTTTTGCTTCATTTGGCCGTCCACAATTTCAACAATCTGGTCGACCTCGTAGCAGTGGATACAGCATGCAATATTTTCCGAGTCCAGTGGTTACTTTTGTCACAAAAGTTCATTCTTGATTGATATATCACATCTATTGTTGTATATCATTTTCTGTTTGCGAGACAATTGGAGCATCCACAAAAGACAAAATCAACAAAATCAACATACAGCGACGAAGATACATCTAAAGCAGAAGTATACACATAACAACTCAGTCCTATCTAATAAAGTACGTCGCTTCAAAAGTCTTGGAAGAGAAGATAATAGTTGTCAAAAAGCATTTTTAAAGTTTTCACTATTTTAATTTCAGGTGAAATATGTCACCAAATACATACCAATATGGTAGCTTCCTGGTAAAATTAGACGGTAACGTGGGTTTTGTTTGATCTGACCTGATCCGGTCCGGTTATGTCTGTTCGGGTTTTATCATGTTAGGATATTGAATTGGTCATACGAGTTTAAAAAATATAACTCCTAAATGGATTAGACTGGATTCGAGCTTCTAATTCGTCAAATTCGGTCCGATCCAAAAATTATGAGATGATATATTACATATAAATAATATATTAAATATCAAATAATAATAGTATATAAGATAATATAATATAATTAAAATAAATTGAGCATTTTGCATGGTAATATAGTCCACTAGGTATATCCGTGGATGCTTTTAGAACAGAGTTAGCGAACAACAAGGGGTAGTTCAAGATCTGTGCAGTTACAGTTTTTATGTAAGCAGTACATCCAACCTTATAGTATGGATGACACTTTGTCTGATGTTATGGTAAAATGTGTCACTATAGGTTATTTGCTCCACATGTTAGGGTGTTGTATTGTGACGAATAAGACGAGGAACAATATATCGTTAGATTACTTGTAGTTCGTAGAACGGTATAGGTCATCTGTTAGATATAACTGTGGCCAACATCTATTAGCTCAGATGTATCACTATCTAGGGAAGTCGTCCACACAGAGCACTTTAGGGATAACTGATTTTGTTGCCATGTTGGAGGCGTAGATATACGATCACTTCCTCTCCTTCTTGACTACGATAAACACTCTCTACGAGCCTTGTATGCCTACTATGTGCAGATACGTACCTTCACCTTATCGTGCGGATGATGAGACTCGTATCAACATCCATCATTTACTATCTTCATTGAGGGAGCAGAATGTAAGTTACGAAGATTTTTTATTTGTTTATTAGTCATCCTTTTATTATTAGTTATCGTTGATGCAATCATTTTTTAATTACGATATAGGTATGGTTCATGCCTTACGGAGATATACGCGAGCGTTTCCCTTTCTGCGATGTGGCCTGGATAGACCATACGCTGAAGGAATTTGACATAGTCGAGGCGTATTATCAATTACGGGTCGCTCGTCAGCTCGGACATATTCACGAAATACCACATGGACTACGACCTGTTTTACCAATAGACAGGAGAAAGCGTGTCAACACACACCATTTGTGGGATGAGGCTACATAGAGCTCATGACAGTCACATATCATTGACCCGAGAATTTGTGGTGACACATTTGTTGTAGGCGGTCCTAGTACGTCCTCTTTGTACGATGTATGGATCCAGGACCACCTATAGTACACCCTAATTGATTCTACGTGCGAGTCATCCGGTGCACATGTTCCAGATACCCCGAGAGCGTTTACTTTGGAGGCACGACTGTTTGACTTGGCTGATCATGTGATTGATGAATATTCTAGAGCGGATGAGATGACTATGGAGGAGATGCGTAGAGAGATGCATGAGTGTTCGCGTTTGGCGCACCGGTACCGCGTGAATGATTGACTGGATTTGTATTGTATGACTACTCTTATGTTTTGGCTTTGGTTCTCGTATTAGTGTTTACCTTTTACGTTTTTGTTAGTTATTCTAAATTTCTTGTGCTTAATTTTTTTATTCTCAATTTTAGTTTTTAGTTTTCAATTACATTACTAAACTCTAAATTATAAAATAAAGTAACACTCAAACCCACATAGTTAAAAAACGTTGGTACAATTACACCGGTGTGAATTTAAAAGCCAACTATAAAATCAAATCAATCAGTCATTCTACAGTAAAATCTAAATAAGAGTAAAGATAGTAAACTCTAAAAAAGCATCCATTCAATCAAAATGTTACAGTACCGTCAAAGCTATTAATAAACAGTAAAATAAAATTACAATTAAAAAGAATAAATTAGTCTGAAAGTCAATTTTGCTTTCGAGAAATTAAATTGAGAGATCGGAAAGTGTCAATGTATAAAAACATCCCTAATTTTAATTAAACCTGCGTACATAGTAGGATAGTTGAATGCAAACAACATAAGATCCAAACAACATTCAAAAAACAACTTAATAAAAAAAAAACTCAAAACAGAAGGGAATAAATCATGATGCTCAATCGTCGTAGTCGTATCTCATGTTGTCTTCAAAATTATCCTCCTCATCCCTTTCCGCAATCCTATCCTCTAGATACGCTACCATATCCATAGTGATGTATTCCACCACCGTCATGTTCTAGACGGTATCCGCTACTTGCTTAATTTTAAATGGAAAATACAACAAACGCTGGAGTAGTTTGACAGAAAGGTACCGGCGTCTAATTTCATCACGGTTGCGCACAACAAGATATCTTGTTCTTTCGTATCCGTAGTTAAAATATATCATACACAGGACACGATCAAAAAACGTATAATTGGTATATTCCCCCATCTCTCGATTGACAACCTTCACCGCCTAAAGCATATGGTAGTCTTCGTCAGGCGTAAACTCCATGTGTAAAAGTATTAATGTTTTTTGTTTGGTTTTTTTTAATGTTTGATGGTTATCATGTTGCATGATATTACATTTCTTTTTATAGGTGGTTTCCATTTGGCGGGAGTCCCATTTGGCAGGGGAATCATTTGGCGGGAGTCCCATTTGGTGGAATTTGATATTTGGTCTCGCTATAGCAAGACCCCTAATAATACAACCTCTGCTATAACGAGACCTATAATAATTATTGGTCGAGATGTCTGTACGTTTGTAATGATTATGTGTCGAACAATTATTGGTCTATTTGGTTTGCGTTATCCTTATCTTACAAGTGCCGTTTATTGACTAGTCTATTAGAATTATGCTATCTAAAGTCAATAAATAAAATTTATGCCATAATCACTCACCATTTGGAAACAATAACAAAATAAAACAAAAACCAGTATACTATTGATGGATTTTAATGTGGCTAAAGACTACCATTTGGTTCAAGAGGTGAAGGTTGTCCTTCGAGAGATGGGGAAATATACTAGCGATGCTTTCTTCGAACGTGTCTTATGTAGGATGTATTTAAATTAAGGTATACTTGGGGAAACTAGCTACATAGCACGCAATCGGAGGAAGTGAAAACCAGGTATTTAGTTGTCCAACCGCTCGAGCGTTTGATGTTCCTCCCATTTAAATTTATGAAAAAATCAAAACGTGTGTAGAACATGACGGTCTACGATTTCATTACTACGGAGATGATATTGTATCTGGAGGATAGCATTGCATGTAGGGACGATGGTATCGCCAACGACGTTGATGTTGAAGACAACACCGGTTTCGACTCCGACTTCTAGATTCTCTGTTGGCGTTGTTTTATGTTTTGTTTTTGTGTGTCGTTTATTGAGTGTTATTGTGTTGTTGTTTTCATGTTTTCCCATGTCTTGTTGATAAGCTTTAATGTTGGTTAGGTTGGGCGTGTTATTGATAAACATTATATGGTATTTTTGTTGTGCTTATGTTTTCCTTTGATTATATGTTATGCTATTAGAACAAAACAAAAACAAAATTTTTAATTCAAATAGGTGCATACGACATACTGTCCAACATACTGAGAAAAACAAAAAAAATGAAAAAAATAAAACAACTAATAAGAAAATCACAACTTCAAACAACAAGTTAAAGACACATGAAAACTTGATACACAAACGAAGAAAGTAGTACATCTTAGTCGTATCTTAGTTTGTATTCAACATCATCCACCACCCCCCCCCCCTTGCGATAATCCTATCCTCAAGATGCGCTACCATATCCCTAGTGATTTAGTCCACCAACGTCACGTTCCAGAAGGAAGCTGCTTCTTGCTTAATTAATAATGGCAAGAAACATAAACGCTGTATCGGCTTGACAAAATTATATCTGCTTTTGATATGGTCACGACTACGCACAAGAAGACCTCTTATTCCTAAACGACCGTATGATTAGTACATCTTACACAGGACACACTCAAAAATACATCGCTAGTATCTTCCCCCATCTCTGAGCGGGCAACCTTAACTGTTTGAAGCATATGGTAGTCTTTGTCAGCCGTAAACTCCATGTGCAGAAAATGTTTGAGTTTTTAATTTTTGGGTTGTAAATGTCTGGCTGATGTTTTATTTTACTACATTCTATGTCCTATTTATAAGTGGGGAGTCAATTTTAGTGGGTGTTGAATTTTACTATAAGGTCTCATTTTAGCAATACTCATACCCTTTAGAAGTGACTTTCATCCTACGCTATAACGAGACCCCCATGCCACCTAACGTGGGTTATAATAATACTCATCGAGATGTGTGTACTTTTATATCTATTAGGTGTCACAATATTATTGGTCTTCTTGGATTATGTTATATTTATCCTACACGTGACATGTATTGATTGGTCTACTTGGATTACGTTATCTAGAGATCAAATTGTCAATATATAGATACTCTCCAAACATTAACATATACAATACAAAAAAATACTACAGATATGTCTCTTTGGACTGAGTTGAAAGATGAATATCTTATGAAAGCATCGATCAAAGTTTGTAAAACTAACTAGCTAGAGGGGGGTAAAAAATACTGGTTAGCAATGCTGTGCCAGATGCACTTCTTCTTTGGCAAGGATAAATTACAGCCGCCTGAAATTTCAAGGCGCTTGGATGAGGTGAAAGCCAGGTGGTCCGTTCTTGTGAAGTTTTATGTACATTTGGTTTTGGACCTCAATGACATGGAACATCATGTTGCGTTCAAGCGGTTCAACTGCCAGCCGACAGATACTATAAATGAGGACCAGCTGGAACGTGTCCGTTCCGACATGTTTACCCTCAATGAAGAGGAAATGTGTAACTACGAGAATGCGAAAGAAAAAAGGAAGTTGATGAAATTGAATTGGCCTGATAGATAAACTTCATTTACTATGAGTTTTTGAAAATTATTTTGTTAGTTGTTGTTTGAGTTGATGTTTTATCCAGCTTTTGTTTTAGTATGAGTATCCGTCAATTCTGTTTTATTTGTTTTGGATTTCTAGTGTACTTTTATCACAGTTTAAAGCTACTTTGAAGGTGTTTTTTTACCATTTTTTGGATTTTTTTGTCTAAATTTTACTTCATTCATTAAGAATGACTAATGCATAATATTGATAAAAAAATTGAATTTCAAACTCGGGAATTTTAAAAAAATGATAAATGGAAAAATTTCCAGAGAGTTTCGCGTGTATGGAGTGTCCATTTTAGCCAAAATTGTGAACACAAATGTTCTGATTTTGTCAAAATTTGGTGTTCAAAACTCGTGATTTTGACAAATTGTAGCGTTGCACGTGCTCAATTTTTACAAAATCAAGCACTATGTACTCGCGAATTTGCCACTATTCCGAAGTATGGTAATTTTATTCCCTAATTTTGGATGAAAATGAAAGAAATAAGTTAAGATAATTAAAACCATAAATAATATTTATAATAATGACAAAAGTGTAAATTTCGAAATAAATAAATGTGGTAGTATAGATTACAAACCATTAGGAAATTCAAATAAAGTATTCGTAATTGCGAAAGGAAAAAACTACCGATGCATCAACAAATCATGAGTATTGGGCCAATTCGTAGACACGTGGTGGCTCTACGCGTGCGGTCGAAGGTTGGGCGGGCTTGATTTGGTTATATTTGTTGAATCGTTTATCGAGCGGTATTACCCAACCGGTTACAGCTTCTTCGGTGCGAAACGGAAACCAAGTAGGATAGATTTCCGGAAGTGGTCCATTCAACACAACCTGCACAAAGAAAAATAAGATAAATATTCGGTCACAAAATAAGATATAATATTAAAGTATTCATTGGTATACTTACTTTCACAAAATGGTTACCGTGTACGAAGCCTATACCAACTCCAATGCTAGGACATGTTCGAGGAGGCACACCACGTAGAGGTAGATACATGTAGGATTGGTGGAGTAATACGTGGTATAAGATACACTTGTATCTAGTGGCTATCACTAAGTCATAGTCGGGTAAAGTCATCCAATCCCGATTACCGTTGTCGTACATTTAAAAAACGTCTAACCTTTTGACTAGGTTATCTACACGTTGTGAACCATCAAACACTCTCTCCCATAGACCGCGTTGATTTTGCAATTCACCGATAAAATCCCGTCTAACTTGGTCCCATGAATCGGAGATACCGTAGACCGTTAAAGCAACAACTCGAAATCCACAATTACCTTCGGGAGACACGTCTTCGACGCTAGAAATGTACTCATGCAAATGGTTGGGAAACCAACTCTCGTGGTCGCTAAATTATCTGTCCTTCAATGATTTTTTTGATCGAGTCACTCTCTCCTTTTTGGGTTGAGCCTTGGTTTTTGCTTTCTCTTTCGCTTTGTCTTTTGGTACTAAAAATGTTTTATTAGATACCGGGTCGGTCGAGCTACCTATCATACCGGGAGTGCTAGCGCCTAGACTACCATTGTATTCCCACTCGGATGGGTCCCGTTTATTTGATTTGTCACGGCCGAATTTTTTCCTACCTTTAGTGACAATTGACTCCTTAGGTTCCAAAACATGACTTCTAGCGGGATCTAGGATTTGCATAATCCTATTTATGATGTGATCTTGGACGTGTGCACCGTAACCGCGGATGGTGCTATCTTTTAATGAGAGTTTTCTCATGAGCTCGTTTTTGGTACCAACCTTATTCTTAGCTTTGATCTTTACGTACTCCAATAAACGTCCACTCATCTTTTTTAATTTCCCTTCCTTCTTTATAAATCAAAGCTAACTTGTATGCACATGGTAAGTTATGAGTTGTCCTAATAACACAACCACACATTTCGGGAGTGAACTGTATTTTCAAGACCATTGCAAGATTTATCTATATTAATTCTATAGCCGTACATGAAAGTTCACCTTTGATATCCTTCTAGATATTTTTATTAACCCCCCTAGTTGAGTTTCTTGGACAATACCTACTACGCCTGAAGGATTCGAAAATGTTACAGTGTTGAGCGGTAAGCAATGTATGAATATTTTTCCAAAATTTCTCAAACGTGCATGGACTACTATTGATTGCCCGCTTAAGGCTCGAGTGATTACTCTCCGCCGTGTAACGTAAGATAAAATAAATTAGAAGTCTAACACTTAATATTAAAACTAATGTATGGAGAGGGTAATATAACTCACCGATTGCTAGTTTGATTTCCCAAATGTTTAATTTGTTCGTGTGGATATTGAGAAATTTGTGTCCATAATCGGCTATACATTTCTTCATCGCGTACTCGAGAACCATTGGACAAAATGCATACCTGTGGTGTAACTCGGCAAGGTTTTTGTTATAATCTTCAAGCGTGGCGAAAAAGGAAACCCTTTGATAATATTCGACGAACTCATCGACCATGTCCGAATTCGGTAAAACTTTCTTAGCGTAAGAGATGGTGTTCATACTAATATTCCAAGTGCATAGCATATGAGTGGGATCCATAAATATATCATCGATAGCATTCATTAAAGCCAACTCTCTATCGGTGACAATAATGTTAGGCTATGCACACATGTTGTTCGTCAAAACATTCTTTAGAACGCTCAATTCCTAAGTGTAGTTCTCTTGTTTCTTGGTAAAGGCATCTTATACCTTATAGGCATATACGTGTTATCCATTATAAGAACTTGAGGAAAAGTGGGCATGATATCGATGATTTTAGAATGTGCAAAAAACAACTCGAGTATCTAATCCGTTGCTTCGCAAGTTCGCTCCCAAAACATAGTAATCGTGTTCTTTTAACTTACAAAACAAGTATTGCATTTGGGTATTGACGACTTTATCAACCAAATCATGGTTTTGACGCATGTTGTATATCGTGCAGATGCTAGATACATTTTGCGGGTCTTTGATCTTCAAATCACGGTATATCTCTCTTGGTCGACAACCAACTTCCGTTTGACTACGAACAAACACATCTTCTCTATTTTTAGTGTATCGGCTCGTGAGTGACCATCCAAGTGCAAAAATGGTTCATGGTTGTGTTTTCCGTTTAACATTATCAATTTCTAATAACCGGGTAACTCTATAACCGGTTTCCCCTTAAATAGAACGGACACCCGCAGTTTTTGGATGAACATTTCCGGTGCTTCTTAACATACCCCCGTTTGGGGTTAACTGTGTAAACCCCGTGCCTCTCACAACACAATGAATCTTAATTGTATGCTTTTGAATTCGACCCATAAGATCAAATTGGGTTTGGTGTACAAGGCCTTCGTACTAAACATTTTTGTGTAATCGGCCATCGAACGTGGCGGTTGGTCCGGTCCTTACAAATAGTTTGTGAAAATTATGTAAAAACATCATTAATTTTAATTAAACCCACTACCCAAATAAGCATGCATAGAAAAAAAACTAACAGTCAATATCTCGCGTAAGGAACACTCGATTTTGACAAAATTACGAACACCGGTCTCGCAATTTTTTTAGAACTGGGCATTTGGTGATCGTGATATTGACATAATTACGAAGGCTTTATTTGCAATGTTGTCAAATTCGCGAGCAACGAATGCCCAATTTTGAAAAAATTGCGAGATCGGTGTTTTTGCAATTTTGTCAAAATCGAGCGTAAGCGTTCCATACGCTCAATTTTGACAAACAAAAACACGTGGATCTTTGCAGTTCGTCTAATTCATAGCGTTGGTAGTGTTAAAATAGCATTGAAAGTTTAAAAAACACGAAAAATACCTTCTCTTAGGTTTCGAGATGGCCCGTTAAAGGCTCATCCTCCTCCAACAAGAAATCATTGACACTACAGCTCAAATATTCATTTAAATCGCTCAAATCCATGGTTTTTGGTGTTTTAAAAAAATTGTTTAGTTGGAGAGAGAAAGCTTTAGGAAGAAGAAGAAGAAGAAAAAGTTGTTTTTTTGTTAGAAATTTGGTTTTATATGTGAAGGGTAAATTGGTCAATTCACATAAACAATTTTTTTTTTGATTTTGGGTCTCATTATAGCCAAAAGGGGTCCCAATATAGCATTTCCCATACAAATATTATAAAAGCTGAAAGTATATTAGCGGCTTTGAACAGTACATCGTCCCTCGACTATCGCGATTGGTAGCAGATAGTCCCTTGACTTGCAAATATCTATTGGCAGTCCCTGGACTATCACGTTTTGATAAAGTTAGTCAAGAGGATCCTCTGATCCATGAGAGGCTGCCACATGTCACCATAGTCCCCATATTTTTGTATCACCACTAGTCACTTGAGTTTAGGTCAAACCTAAAACTTAGTCTACGACATTAAATGACCCACCTACCCTTATAATATCCAACTTGACATTAATAATTGAGTGTGTTTACCTAGGTGGCATTATTTATCCTACGTGAAATATTTTTCTTGATACAGTCCTTTGTAACGTTATCAACCGGTCATGTTACATCTTCATTAATTTAATTTAATGAAATACCTAACAAAATCTAAACCCTAGTCCCTGAACAGACAAACTAAACCCGTTTCAAATTCTAATCCCTATACTTTCTCCTCTTCACTCTCTCTTGTTCTAAATCGAATCCCTAAATTTAAAGTCTAATCTATACCCAAATCTATCTGCTCCTAAATCTATACTCAAATCAAAACAGAACCCTAAATCTTCTTCTTTAATCACAGTCTATACTCCCTATTGCTAGTCCTAATTTTTGGGAACAATAAACGTGATTCGACAATAAAGAAGGGTTCGAGAAGGAAGGTCAAAATCGAATTGGATTTCTCTCAAGAATATACATGTATTTTGTTTGTCTCCTTATTTGTTGAGTGATGAATGTCGATATTGTCTTAGTGTCAAAATCCTAAGTGTTTTTTGCTTTACAGATTAGTATGTTTTAGTGTGTAGTTTTGTGATGTATCGTTTTAGTTTTTAAAATTAGAAAGCTTCGAGTTTTACTTTCCTTCACTGAGAAATGATGTGTAATGATGCTTTGAGGGTTACATTTTGAAACTGTCTTCTGTGTTTACCTGATAAAGTTTTGATTTTGCGTTTTATTGATGTTTAATGAGTATAGTAGGAACTGATAAATGATTATTGTGATTAGTTGTTAATGTTTAGGATTGTTGCTGCATTGGACTTGTTTTTTTACTTTGTTTGTTGTTGCATTGGACTTGACATATGTTTGCTATTTCGTTTTTGTTGCATTAGAGATGTTTGCTGTTGCATTGTTGCAGTGACTTGTTTTACTTTGTTTGTTTGATGTTAATTGATGTTTGCTATTTGCTATTTGTGCTAGAATATTGCAGTGAGTTGTTCTTTTTGTTTTATTGCTTTACTTTGTTTGTTTAATTATTATTGATGTTTGCCGTTTGATAGACTGTTGCATTGGACTTGTTCTATTTGTTGCTGCATTAGAGATGTACTAGGCTATAAATTTATGAGCAAATGACAGATGTGGCTATTTGTGATATTTGAGTGACTGTTGCAGTGACTTGTTAATTGATTTGTTATATGAAATTAGTTTTGTGATATTTGCATGTGTCAATCGTGAATTATTCACCATGATAGTACGTCACGGTGGTAAATTCTACAAGAAAAACGGCATTGTAACATACAAGGATGGGAAGAAGACACTAGTTCATAATCTGAAATCCGAAAATATATCACTTATCTACCTAAGCGAGCACATTTATATGACGTGCTCACCTGAACATAAGTTGGCTTGTTGAAATTCGCTTACTAACTGTCGTCATGCAAGGATGATAAAGGTTTGCTAAATGTCTACAGTGATGCAGATGCACTAGAGATGTGCAAGATGATAGACAAGCGCAGGTTCTTAAAACTATATATTGAAGCTGTTCTACCACTGGAAATATTTTCCACTTTAAAAAGAACAAAAGTAAAAACTCCACCGGTGGTTGAACTTTCATAATCAAGTTCAGATTCAGATAAAGAGAAAGAGAGTCAGAGTAGTGAGGAAGACCTTGTGCATAGGGATGCGGATGAATTTGTTAAGGGTATGGCTCCTGAAGAACAGAGGGTTGGAGAAGAGAGGGTCGAAGAAGATGTTGTTCAAAGAGCTTGGGTTGAAGAAGAAACAATTGGTGAAAAGGCCGATGTATAAGGTGAAAATGTTGGTGAAAGAGCCGGTGTAGAAACAGTTGGTGAAAGAGCCGGTGTAGAAACAGTTGATAAAAGGACCGATGTAGAAACAGATGTGGCTGATTGTAAGGGTGAAGAAGATGTTGGTGATTGTGGGGTATAAGAAGAAACAGTAGGTGGTGGTCATTGTAGGGTAGAACCAAATGTTGAAAAAGATACTGATCAAAAGGTTGAACAACAAGAAGACTCACTTGGTAATGTTGGTCGAGGGTAGAACAGAGGGCTGTTGGTGAAGATGCTAATTAAATGGCTGAGGTTGAAAGAGAACAAGCTGGTAGCGGTGAAGAAGAAGCTGATGATGCTGGTGAGCCCACTTAACAGAGGGTTGACATAGATGCTGGTGATGGTGGGGTAGAAGAAAACATTGCACAACCTCCCATTGAAAAGTCTTCAAATTTGACTGCTTTCATAGATGAGTTAGGGCCCGATGTTCGCTGGGGGGATGGAGTTGAGGTTGAATCAACTTCCCATGAGAAAAATGCTGGAGAAGCAGTGGCAGAGGCCGATGATGAGACTGGAGAGCAGATGCCAGCCCCACCATGTCAATAACACGAGTCTGTCCCACTGAACAACAAGGGGATGCAGAGGATATCGAGACAGACTACGCGACATCGGATGCTCTGAATACACAGGAAAAATCTGATGTAGAGCTCGATGATGTCATGGAGATGTGGTATAATTTTGCTGAGTTCAATCCGGTTGTACCCTTGTCCAGTGTACAACTACAAGTCAGGCATGAATTCACAATTGTAGCTGAGCTTAAAAAGGCTATTAAATATTATAGGATCAAGCAACAGAGGTATGTTGTTATGAAGAAAAATGACAAGGAAAGAATCTCCTTTGTATGTTCAGCAGAGGATTGCCCTTGGAGAGCATACTGCAGCACAATTGGATGCATAAATAGGTGGGTGTTAAAGACGTTGGTTGAACCCATACATATCCTCCAACAAATGAAAACAACAATATTACGGACACATGGATAGCTAAGTACTATCTGCCACAGTGAGAGGCAGATATCAGCTGGTCATTTACGTCCTAAATAGCCTCCTTAAGCAGAGAGTTCCTTGTTCGCATTAATTGGTAGAAGGGATATAGGGCTAAATCTCTTTCTCATGAGATGATATTGGAGAATGATAAACAGCAATTCGCACAGTTTTTGGACTACAACGAGGAGATTATCAGAATGAATCTAGGTTTTACTTGCATTATTAAGTAAGTGAACAATATCTTTGAACGTTTCTACATGTGTTTGAGACCTGTTAAGAGGGGATTCAAAGCAGGGTGTAGGCAAGTTGTTGCCTTGGATGGGTGTTTTTTGAATGGAGCTTTCAGAGGCCAACTTTTGGTGGTTGTTGGTGTTGATGCTAATGATCAAATGTACCCTGTTGCGTGGGCTGTTGTGGAGAACGAAAATAGATTAAGTTGGAGTTGGTTTTTACATTTTTTGGAAGAAGACCTTGACATCCAAAACTAGGGAGCGTGGTTATTTGTGAGTGATAAACAGAAAGGGTTGGTCCCTACTTTGTTAAAAGATTTTCCAAACTCTGAGCATCAGTTTGATGTAGGCATTTGTATGCCAACTTTAAAATAACCTACCCTGGTCGACTAAAGAAAAGGATATTATGGGCAGCAGCTAGAGCCACATACCTTGGGGAGTTTGATGCATATGTGGCAGAGATGCAAAGGGTTAATATTGACGCTTTCAAATGGTTAGAAGATAAACCACCAAGCCAATGCTCTAGAGCCCACTATAAAGATGACACATGTTGCAATATTCAGACCTCCAATCTAGCGGAGACTTTCAACATGGTTATTCTACACCTAAGGGAGAAATCTATCATAACGTTGATGGATGGCATCAGAACCCAGACAATGAAAAGACTAGCTAAGCTTAAAAAGAAAAGTGCTACCTGGAAGGGTGAAGTCTGCCCAAGTATATTGAAGAAGCTGGAGTTGATTATAGAGGCGGCTATGAGGTGCTGGATTGAAGAATCTGGAGGCCCCCAATATGAAATCAAATCAGGGGGATGGAAATTTTTTTGTAGACATTTCTCAAAAGACATGTTCGTGTAGGAGTTGGCAGCTGAGTGTATACCTTGTGCTCATGCTATTGCGGGTATATGGGTTGACAATAAAAGACACATCAAATTCAGTCATTTGTGTTATCGTATTGAAACTAAGAAATCCGTCTACGAGCATACTATAAACCCTATTAAGGGGCAGTTGTTATGGAAGAAATCTGCCTTTCCTCCCTGTCAGCCACCACCTATGGAAGTCAAGAGGGGGAAAAGGGTAATAAAAAAGAAGAGGGACATAAGCGAGCTTGAACCACCGGCTGGAGAAAGACTATCCATGAAATTCATTCTATTAAGGTGCACAAAATGCAAGAAATAGGGTCACAACAGAAGAAGTTGACCAACCACTGAAAAGTCCTCACAAGCTACTGCTGGGTCTGACATTGGTGATGCTGGTGCTGCCAACAGCTCATAGAGAGCTATAGACAGCTCAGAGGTAGCTGTTGGGGCTGAGCCAATTGATGGTGGGGTTGCAACCAACACAGAAGGACCTGGACCTGCTGATGATGGAGTTAACATAGCACATGAAGCCTCTTTCCATGCTCGTCTTAGAAAGGCAGCAAGAAGAATGACCAAACTCCCGGTAATATTTTTGTATTCTTCATACTTTTGATTTTTGAGACGGTTGGGATAATGGCAACTGATTTAGTTTATTTGGTGGTGAAATAGGTTAGGAGAGGTGTTGTTGCTAACACAATGCCTGATGCAAGTTTTTAAAATTTTTGTAGTCTCTTTCTTAGTCTTAATTTTTTAAAATGATATTGATTTTCTCCTTTTGGTGCAGGGAATCTTAGTCTATTGTGTTGATCCAAGAGCTGGTGGAGGACAAGGTGCACAAGACACAAGAAGAGGGATAGGAAGAAATGTAAGATTCTTATCTCTCCTACTATAAAGATGTTTCATTTTGGCTTTTTCTACCTGCTTTTTTTAATAGAATAATTGGTCACATGGTATGTTTCATAGTGGTGTTGGTGTGCATTTAATTAGTATTCAATATTCTTGTTGATATGTTAGGTAGGCGTTAAGAAAATAGTGTTGCTATTAATGAGCTGCGTGTTGGTATTGGTGGTATGCTTGCTGTTGTTGGCATTGCTGATATTTGTTGGTCTACTTGTTAAAATTATTAGGGTACTCTATGATTACAGGAAACTACTTGAAACTGGGTGCCAGCTAGGGAAATGCCTCAATTGTAAGAGATTGCTAGAGTGGCAAATGAGAAATGGAAGAGACCAAGACAAGTGCCGAATTCATCTGCTGTTGCGTGTTCATCTGCTGCACCAGATGATACTTCTAGGAATGTCTAGTATATAGACTATTGAATAGTGGAAATTTATTTTTTTCTTTTAGAGTAGACTATTTTTTGCCACGTTTTGTTAACAATTACAAGTCTGAACTCTAAGGGTGTTGTTGTTATTAGGTGTTCATAGCCTTGTGTAATTATTTGTATTATCTGTTGATAATGTATTATGTTGGAATATGATGTACGCTTGGCTAAATTATGAATGAAATTTTAAGGTCTTGTTTGAATCAGAATTTATTAGTGTTATTACTACTCTAATTTGTATATTTGCAAATAGTCCATAAATAAACCAGTTCACAATTGAGGTAAAAACATAATTTAACACAAATACCACAACAAGCTAAATAAGCATCCAACCAAACAAAGAACAATGCTGATAACAATGCAGTATTCAACGCAAATACCACCATAAGCTAACACAATTATTAATTCCAGTTATCAACAATGCTGAGCCAACAACAACTAAAAATGAAGCCAGAAGATTAACAAAAAATAAAATTACTTATCCAAACCAGTTCTTACATTTTTTATCAAACAAAAAATTACATTGCCGAAAACTAGTTCTTAACAAGACTAATAAAAACAGACAAGAAATGCAGCAATACAACATCAAGAAACTAACTTTGGTCTTGAGACTACCATTCTCAGCTTCAATCTTGCGTCTCTTTTTCTTCAACATAATAATTAATTCTTTGGAATGATGAGGAACTGGTTAATCCACCCACTCAAAAAACTCACATTTATCTTCAATAATTTGTAAATTTAAATCGATTTAGGGTTTAAAAAACTAGGGTTCTAAACATAAATTAAGGTTTAAATTTTAGAATATTTAGCTTAGATTAAACTTACCCGATAGTTTCTGCATCCATAAAACCTCATCCCTAGATAGATTCTGTCCAAGAAGTACAAATTACCAAAGGTTTCCCATAAAATCATCTCGATACCGAATCTCCGTTTTTTTATGAGGGAAAGTGGTAGAGATGGTAGACATTAATAGAGGATGAAAATGAATTCTTTTTATTGGTTTCAGGAAACGATTTGGGGAGAAGGAGAGAGGCGAAATGAATAAGAAGAATGCAAAAAAATGGAGAAAAGAGAAAGGATTCGAGGAAGAAAAGTATATGTTTATAAGGTTTCAATTATTTCTTAATTAATTACACATATGATTCATTTAATAGGTGCCAGGTCAAAAAAAATTCATCTGACCAACACTTATGCCAACAAGGATTTTGGTCAAAGGGAAAAATCGTACCTAAACTCAAGGGACTAGTGGTGATAAAAAAATCTAGGGACTATGGTGACAGGTGGCAGCCTCTCATGGATCAGAGGATCCTCTGGACTAACTTTATCCAAACACGATAGTCCAGAGATTGTCAACGGACATTTGAAAGTCAATGGACTATCTTGCCACCAAACATGATAGTCGAAGGATAATGTATTTTTCAAAGCCGTATATTAGCTATGATTGATTTCAACTTTCTCCTTCCAGGGTTGGGTTTGTTCTGTTTCTCCTTCTACTTCTACTTCTTTTTCTTCTCCTGCACCGTTGACAAGAATTATAAAAAAAGCACAAACCAAGGCTAAAAACCAATCCGTCTAGCCCTAACCAACTTATCCCCCTAAAGATTTGGACTTCTTCGAAAAATCTTGAACTTGTTTTATGTAATTAACAGCGGTCATTGAAAGGGTCAAACCCTGTATAACTGAACTCCTCTAACGGCAGATAAAGGAATGAACTTGTACACTAAATACATCAACCCAGTGGCACCCAAAACCAATAAAATCCCTCCAGTGAGAATTCTGACGGCGAAAGATACCGAAATCTGATTCTCGGAGATCCCGGCCGCTACGATGGATTTCATCGGCTGTACTGGCATTGGGGTGCCGTAAATAGCGCTGATGATGAATTTGCGCGCCCGATTTACATAGTCATCCGCTCCCTAACTCCTCACTTTTACATTTTAAAGAATTCTTATTAGTTTCCGTGTTTGTCATAAATTATATTAACAACCTTCAAATTTAAATATGTACATCTTCAACCCTTAATTCATAAAATGGTAAGCGACGGATTCGGAACTAAAATTAAAAGAAAACCAAAAAAATTGTAGATAAAAAAGTAACAAAAAATAAATGTATAAATATTACAGTGAAAAAATTGTAAGACATTTATGTTATATTTGTGCTAAATTTACACAAAATTTACAAAAAATTGTCCTAAATTTATACGGAACATACAAAAATTCGTACTAAATTTGCATGAAACATGGAAATACTATAACACATTAATACCAAACTATATGGTTTAAGCATCGAATCGTACTACATGGATTGTCCATGACATACATCGTATAGATTGAAGGTATATAACTATTCGATTTGGGGTTTTTTTTCAAACAAATTATATTTAAAAATTGAATAATATTTGGTTTGGTTCTTTTTTTTAAAGTTTTGATATTTATTTCTTTAAAAATTGAATAAAATTTCGTTGGGCCCGATTTTATATGAATATTTTAAAATATATTTTTTTATTTAAAAAAGGAGTTTGTAAAATGGAAAATATCAAAATATTTTGATAACTTTGAATTGAGAGATTTTATATAGTATGTATAATAAATTATTCTAGTATATATAACAATTGTTTATTTAATTGATTTTTTGTTACCCCACCGTCTACGAACACTTCAATATTATTTTGGTCTCTCTAGTGAAATCACAGCCGCATTCTACTTCGTCGAGTCTTTTTCAGATCTAGCCTAAAACACAGAAAAATCGAATGCTCAAATCGATTTCTGTTCTTCATCATGAAGAACAAGATCTTCTAAACCCTCTTCTCAGCCCTACTTCATCTCTTTAGTGCATGTGTAAGGTTTCAGATCTAGTCTTTTTCAGATCTAGTCTTTTTCAGAAAAAATCGAATGCTCAAATCGAGTTCTGTTCTTCATCATGAAGAACAAGATCTTCTAAACCCACCAAACAGTAACTCAAAAACCTTACCTTCTCAAAATATGCCATCAAATAACCTAATAACAGAGGCTCGTTTCTTTGAAAACCCTGTTTTTGAAAGAAATGAGTCTCTGAATAGAGAATCTCGCAAAGGCAAAATGGGGATTTCTGAGCAATTAACTCAACCACAAAGAACGTACGCAGAAGCGGTTAGGGTGGGGAAGGAGTCTATGCCATTTCTTGCTGGATCTGCTAAAGGCTTCAAGCACGACAAAGTCGAAATAGGAGCAGAAGATGGATACACCTATGTAAGGTTTTGCGAAAAAGATAAGTCCATTCTTAATTCCTCGTCTAAATATACGTTGATAGCTAAATTTAGTTATGGATGTCCTTCTGCTATTGAGTTTAGGTTGTATCTAGATTCTTTAAAATTGATTGGTAGTTACAGTATATACAAGTGGGATTTTAGGCACGTATTTGTTGAGTTTGAAAACATGCAAGATGTAAAAAGTTTTTGGAAACAAAATGTCAGATCTATGGGTCAATATATGTTTAGAATTTTAAAGTGGTGCCCTGACTTTAATCCCAAACGGGAGTCGCCCCTGACTCCAGTTTGGGTTTCTTTTCCCAAACTGCCTGAATTCATGTATAATATAGACACAATCGAAAATTTAGCTAAAGCTGTAGGGGTTCCTTTAAATTCTTGGTTGCCTAGCAAGAATAGGGCTAGTTATAACAAGTGTGAAGTCTGGACAGTTTTAGATGTATCCAGTGTCCTTCCTCAAAAAATATAGGTTAGCTTTGGGGATAAGGATGGGTTTTGGCAGGATGTAACCTATAGAAATATGCCTGCTTATTGTAGAAAATGCAGACATTTAGGTCATAAGGATAATGCTTGCAAATCTGAAGACTTAGAATTTAAGAAAGCACAGAACTTAAAAAAAATTGAAATTAAAACTAAGGATAAAAGAGTAATAATGTTTGGATGCCTAAATCTATAAGTAATAAAGATGCTGTCAATAATGTGCTATCTGACATTAATGAGATTTCAGAAAGTGTGATTGCTAAATCAAATGTCTTAAACAATATAAATAAGCAGATAGTTTGTGAACATGATGAGAAATCTAGTAACACTGTTAGTCAGATTGCATGTAATATTGGGTCTGATAAGTCTCTGTATGTTGCATCTGATATTATATCTGATCAATTTTTGCATATTGATACGTTTGATAGAGATCTTGCTAATAAATCCAGTGACACTGTTATTGAATGTGTAAAGGTGAATTCTAATGTGGATATTGGGTCTGATAATCTGAATGTTGCATATGATACTATGACTAATGAAGCATTTGATAGAGTTAATCAGGTTGCATGTGTAAAGGTGAATTCTAATGTGGACATTGGATCTGATAATTTGAATGTTGCATCTGATACTATGACTGATCAATCTTTGCATATTGAAACATTTGATGGAGATAATCAGATTGCATGTATTAAGTTTGATAAGTCTTTGAATGTTGCATCTGATATTATAGATAATCAATCTATGCATTTAGGAAAAGCTTGTATTGTTGTGCATAATGATATTAATAAAAGTTGTGCTGTTGAGAATGATAAAATTACACAATCATGTAAGCACGTAATCTCTGTAGATGAAACTGATGGTATTTCAGAAAAAGATATAAATGATGATAACATTTCTTTAACATGTGAGCATATAGATTTTGTTGTTGATAATAACATGACATTGGGTGATTCTCATGATGTTGTATTTGTTGATAACAACTTAATTGCATTTAAACAACTGGAACCTGGGATTGTTACAGATAAAAATATTGAAAATGCAGTTGAGTCTATGAATATAAATAATCCTTTTAATGTCTTATTAGAAGAAGATGTAGATGAATTATATGAGTCTGTTCCTAATAGAAAAAGATTAAGTCTTTCCCCCAATTCATATAAAGGAAATAAGTTGGATGGTAATTTAAGTTTGCATGTCTCACCTAAACAGAAGAAGAATAAGCCTTCTTTGAATAACTTGCTTAGAAGATCTTCTAGGAACAAACTTGTTATTAAAACTAGAAACCATAAAGGATCTTTTGGACCCTCAAAATAACTTTTAATATGACTTTAAAAATGCTAAACTGGAATGTAAGAGGGATAGGTAATATTAAAACTATCAGAAGGATTAAAAATTTGACTAAAAAGCATTTTATAAATATTTTAGCTTTGCAAGAACCTATGGTAGCAGTAGATAGAAGTTTAGAAATCTGTTCTAAATTGGGTTTTGAATCTGTTCTAGTAAATATAAGTAATAAAGTATGGATTTTATGGAGAAATGGTTTTAAAATTGAACTTTTAGATAATTTTGAACAGCTTCTAAGTGTTAAAATTAGTCACTCTGCATATAGGGAGATTGTGTTGCTTACTGTGGTATATGCTAAGTGTAACATTAGTCATAGACATACTTTATGGAATCAGCTTAGAACTATATCTGTTAATATGTTGCCTTGGTTAGTTGTAGGAGACTTTAATTCTATATCTAATATTAATGAACAAAAAGCTTGTAATAATCTGCATACTAGAAGTTTAGATGAGTTTAATGAAATGATCTTTGACTGTAAACTGGAAGACCCTGGTTATGTAGGATCTAATTTTACTTGGACTAACAAACATAAATGGAAAAGATTGGATATATGTTTATATAATGAAATTTGGAGAGATACTTTCAATCTTACTAGGGTAGATCATTTGGCCAGAACTTGTTCTGACCATTCACCACTATTAATAACTGTCTCTAAGCAAGCTAATTTTCAGAAAACATCATTCAGATTTCAAAACATGTGGTTAAAGCATGATGAATTTATGAAAACAGTAGAAAATAATTGGTCTATACCTTTAAATGACTCTTCTGATATGTATATATTTTGGTCTAAACTTAAGAGATTAAAAAAGCACCTACAAAATTGGAATAAAAATACATTTGGGAACATATTTGTTAATATAAATAAAATTGAAGATGATATTAAACTGGTTGAAATAATGATTGATGGAGACAATTCTGTTGAGAACCAAATGAAACTGCAAGAATTAAATACTATTTTATTAACTTTGCTTGAAAAAGAAGAAATCTATTGGTGTCAAAAAATTTATGCAAATTGGACTGCTGAAGGTGATAATAATTCTTCAACTTTTCACAATTATGTTAAGAAAAGGAAAGTTAAAAACAGAATCAATGCAGTTTTTGAAAATAATATTTGGATAGAAGAGGAGGAATTGATAGGGCTTTCTGCTGTAGATTATTTTAAAAACTTATTGAATAATACTTCCCTAATGAATGATTTGTCTATTGTTAGAAGTGTTATACCAGGAATCTTAACAGAACATAATAATGATAGTATACTGAAAGAGCCAAACTTTGAAGAGTTATATGAAACTATTAAATCTCTTAATAAGAACAGTGCTTCTGGAGTTGATGGTTTCAACTCCAGGTTTTATCTTGCTTGTTGGTCTATAATTAAGTTTGATTTACTTAATGCTGTTAAAGGATACTTTTTGAGTTCAGATATACCTAAAGGGATTTACTCAACTTTGATCTGTTTAATACCTAAAGTAAAATCTCCCAAATATTGGTCTCAATTTAGACCAATTAGTCTTTGCTCTGTGTTTAATGTGCTAATATCTAAACTGATACAAAGTAGAATAGCTAAGCTTCTACCATTAATTATTTCTGAGGAACAAGGTGCATATGTTGAAAATAGGATGATTCAGGAAAATATATTGATAGTACAGGAATTAGTAAAGGACTTAAATAGGAAAACTAGAGGTGATAACCTTATTTTGAGTCTTGATATGTCAAAAGAATTTGATAATCTTGAGTTTAGATTTATATATGAAGTTATGGCTGCCTTTGGTTTTAATGATATAGTTATTAGTTTAATAAGAAAGTCTATAGAAAACATTTCCTACTCTGTTATAACTAATGGTAAAACCTCATGTTATTTTAGATCTAAGAATGGTCTTAGGCAGGGTGATCCCCTTTCACCTTGTCTATTTATAATTGCTGAAGAGTTTTTTATTAGGGGTATAAAGATGTTGGTAGGACAGCAAAAGATCAGACCCTATAGTATGAGAAGTAATTTGAACATTAGTTGTCTAGCCTATGCTGATGATATGATATTATTTTTAAATGGTTCACTATCTAGTATTAGAAATCTAGTTTATTTCTTAGAATTATATCAGAAGTTATCTGGACAGAAATTGAATAAAGAAAAGTCTAATTTTCTAGTTTCTTCAAAGATGAGCAGAGTCAGATTAGATAACCTTAAAGATTTCTTAGGCTTTAAGTTTTCAAAATTACCTTTTACATATTTAGGGATACCTATTCACTCTAATAACTTTGTTGAACACTTTGAAGGCTTAATAGATAAGGTTAAGGATAAGATTCATGAATGGAATTCCAAACATATATCTTTTGGTGGTAAGATAACGTTAATAAATTCAGTACTAATGTCTTATCCTGTATATTATCTACAATCAACAAAACTGCCTCTAAAAGTTATTTCTAGGTTTTATAAACTATTAAATAAATTCCTTTGGGGTTGTAATGAGTCTAACAAAAATATGATTTGGACAAATTGGATAAGTTTATGTAAGCCTTTCAAAGAAAATGGTCTTAACTTTAGAACTTTAGAAGACATTCAAACTGCTTTTGCCTATAAACTATGGTTCTCATTTAGAAGCAAAAAATCTTTATGGTCAAAGCTATTACACTCTAAATACTGCAGTAACATACATCATTTACAAGCTAGACTAAGAAATACTGATTCAAAGGTTTGGAAAAGAATGTTGGAGGTTAGGCTAGAGGCTGAAAAACATATTAGGTGGAAGATTGGTCAAGGAAATATAGATTTTTGGCTAGATCAATGGAATGATATGAAGCCTTTGATTCTGTTAACTGATACAAACTATAATCATTATGAGCAAACTAAAGTAAAGGAATATATCAATAATGATACTTGGAATGTGCTTAAACTTCAAGATAGCTTGCCGTTACAGTATGTTAATAGGATCATTAAAACACATATAAACATAAATGTTATGGATTCTGCTGTTTGGAAATTATCATGTGATGGATCTTTTAAGCTTAAGGAAACAGTTTTAGAATTAAGGCAAAAACATCCTGTATCTATAATTAAAGATAAAATATGGAACAATCTTTCACCTAAAAAATGCTCTTTTTGTCTTTGGAGAGTCTTGAACAACTTAATAAGTGTCGATACAATACTTCAATCTAAAGGGTTTCATCTAGCTAGCAAATGTGTATTCTGTGATAGTATTGAGTCTTTACATCATGTGTTTGTCTCTTGTGATATTGCTTGGCTTGTATGGAGTTTCTTTTCTGAAAAGTTTAGCATTAAGATAGGAAAGCATATGACTGTTAATCATATGGTGAATGTTTGGTTACTGTCAATTTCTAAGAGAGTTCATATTAGAACAGTCTTGCCATCAATGATAATTTGGAGCATCTGGAAGGCTAGGAATAAGTATAGACATAGTAATATTTCTACAACATATAGACAGATTATTAGACAGGTCCTTGTAATGGTAACTTCATTGGACTTAGCATTTGCACTATCTAGGAAACATTGGTCTCCTGACTTTAATGCAGCTAAAGAGTTAGGCTGTTATAATCATATTAAGTTAGCCAAGCCTTTTAGGTATGTTAAATGGGAAAAGCCTGTTAGTAATCGAGTTAAGCTTAATTGTGATGGATCCTCTTTAAGTAATGGTGAATCTGGTTTTGGGTATATAATTAGAGATAATTTAGGAAGGATAATAATTGCTAAAGGGAACGTGATAGGAAAAAGCTCTCCTATTTGTGCTGAGATTGCTGGATTACTTAATGGCTTAACATATTGTAAAGAAACTGATCTAAAGTTAGTTGACATTGAAATAGATTGTTTAGCATTGTTTAATATGTTAGCTTCTGGTTTAAGACCTTGGTATTTAGAACATTGCTTATTGTGTTGCAGACAGCTAATAACTTCACAAATGACTATTAGACACATTTATAGGGAGCAAAATCTGGCTGCAGATTGGCTATCTAAACATGCATTGAAAGTTAAAAATAGCTTTTGTATTCAATCTCAGCATAACTTCTGTGAATTATCTAGCATATTAAGGGCAGTTTCTTGGGCTTGGGAAATTTTCGCTATACGTAATATTTGATTTGTTCTTTACTTCTGTAAATTATCTGACATTGTTTAGCAAGTCGAAGGACATGACTATTATCTTTGATTGCAGGTTTCAGGTTACCAGCAAAGAAGTAAAGGATGAAGAGTTAAAATCCATGAGGCATATTAAGGTGGGAGAAGTAGACTTGGACACAAGGGAGGAGATATGAAGCTGCACGAAGATACACTAAGGAGGGATAAGAGATCACATGTAGCAAGATAGGATGCTGCAAGTTGAAGAAGTTATTAAGCTTATTGTAGACCTAGGTAGCCATTACATTAGGTCTTTTATTTTATAACTTCTTCATTTGTATCATACAATGAGCTATTGGCTCATAAACACCAAACATTTGTAACATATTTTTTCAACATTAATAGAATGTACTTTTCTTGGGGAAAAAAAATTATTCTAGTATATATAATAAATTCAATAATTAAGATATTATAATATAAAATTTAATTTCAATTTTTAAGCCTATGCATGATTTTATTTTAGATTAAACGGTTGACAAAAAGATATCTACCGTCACTATAATAAATTCAATAATTAGATATTAAAATATAACAAATAATTCATTTTTATGTAAGTCTATATATAATTTTATTTTAGGTTTAGGTTAAATTGTTGAAAAAATATATCTATATAATAAATTCAATAACTATTTTTTATGTAAGTTTATATATATGATTTTATTTATGTTTAGCTAAAATGTTGATAAAAAAACATACGCACCCTTCTTATAATAAATTTATTGATTAAGGTATTGAAATATATATATATATATATATAATTTTATTTTAGGTTTAGGTTAAATTGTTGAAAAAAAGAAATCTACTGTCAATATAATAAATTCAATAATTAGATAATAATATATAAATAATTTTTTTATGTAAGTATATAAATATAGCTTTATTTTAGTTTTAGATTAAAAGGTTAGGTTATATATATATATATATATTCAAATTGAGTTTAAGTTTACTCATAAACGTCTCCGACTTAAGTTTGATTATTTTTGTACGGTTTTACTTTCCGAATTTCATTTAACTACAACACTGCTAGTAATGAATGAAAAAACACTATATATATTATAGTTTGACTCAAATCACAAATCAACCTATTTTATTAATTTGAGAAAAAATATTATGATTTTCTAGATCAAACCTTATATTGGTATACTTTCGTGAAGTTCTTCATAATCGTTTTGAACATTCAAAGTACTCTCAAGAACAGTCAGCCATTCTTCTAAAAAAACACAAAATCAAACATGAGTAAAGTGGAATTAGGGATTCGTATGGAAGAGTTACTACCGCCAGAGGTGAGGGAGGAGCTTATGTCACAGTTGAAAGAGGTTGAATCGCCGCAAAAGGTAACAAAAAACAATTTCGGCCCCGACGTCCATTCGCACCATCGTTTCTAAGGGCTAGAATCGATGGTGGAAAGGGACATCGGGGCCAACTGATGGTGGGGTTGCTACCAACACAAAAGGACATGGACCTGTTGCTGATGGAGTTAACAGAGAACATGAAGCTCGTTTCCATTCTCATCTTAGAAAGGCAGCAAGAAGAGTGGCCAGACTCCCGGTAACTTTTTTGTATTCTTCATACTTTTGATTTTGAGAGTGTTGGGATAATGGCAACTGATTGGGTTTCTTTGGTGGTGAAATAAGTTATGAGAGGTGTTGCTGCTAACACAATGCCTCATGTAAGTTTTTTAAAATTTTGTATTCTCTTTCTTAGTCTTTTTTTAAATGATATTGATTTTCTCCTTTTGGTGCAGGGAAGTCTAGTCTATTGTGTTGATCCAAGAGCTGGTGGGGCAGAAGGTGCACAAGCCACAAGAAGAACGATGGGAAGAAATGTAAGATTCTTATCTTTCCTACTGTAAAGTTGTTTCATTTTGGATTTTTCTACCTGTTTTTTTAATAAAATAATTGGTCACATGGTATGTTTCATAGTGGTGTTGGTGTGCATTTAATTAGTATTTTCAATAGTGTTGTTGATATGTTAGGTAGGCTTTAAAAATGGTGTTGTTGTTTCCATATTTAATGGGCTGCGTGTCGGTATTGGTGGTATGCTTGTTGTTGTTGGCATTGCTGATATTTGTTGGTATACTTGTTAGAATTATAAGGGTACCGTATGATTGCAGGAAACTATTGGAAACTAGGTGCCAGCTAGGGAAATGCCTCAATTCAAAGAGATTGCTAGAGTGGCAAATGCGAAATGGAAGAGACCAAGACGAGTGTCGATTTCATCTGCTGCTGCGTGTTCATCTGCTGCACCAGATGATACTTCTAGGAATGTCTAGTATATAGACTATTGAATACTGGAAATTTATTTTTTTGGTTTTAGAGTAGACTATTTTTTGTCAGGTTTTGTTAACAATTACAAGTCTGAACTCTAAGGGTGTTGTTGTTATTAGGTGTTCATAGTCTTGTGTAATTATTTGTATTATTTGTTGATAATGTATTATGTTGGATTATAATGTACGCTTGGCTAAATTATGAATGAAATTTTAAGGTCTTGTTTGAATCAGAATTTATTAGTGTTATTATTACTCTAATTTGTAGATTTGCAAATAGTCCATAAATACACTAGTTCACAATTGAGGTAAAAATAAAATTTAACACAAATACCACCACAAGCTAAATAAGCATCGAACCAAACAAAGAACAATGCTGATAACAATACAATATTCAACACAAATACCACCACAACCTAACACAATTATTAATTCTAGTTCTCAACAATTCTTAGACAACAACAACTAAGAATGAAAACAAAAAATAAAATTACTTCTCCAAACCAATTCTTACATTGTTTATCAAACCAAAAATTACATTGCTTATCAAACCAAAAATTATATTGCTGAAAACTAGTTCTTAGCAAGACTAATAAAAAAACAGACAAGAAATGCAGCAAAATAACATCAAGAAACTAACTTTGGTCTTGAGACTACCATTCTCAGCTTCAATCTTGCGTATCTTTTTCTTCAACGTAATTATTAATTCTTTGGAATGATGAGGAACTGGTAAATCCACCCACTCAAAAAACCCACATTTTCCTTCAATACTCTGTAAAATTAAATCGATTTAGGATCTTCAAAAACTAGGATTCTAAACATAAATTAAGGATTAAATTTTAGAAGATTTAGCTTAGATTAAACATACCCGATAATTTCTGCATCCATAAAATCTCATCCCCGGATTAGAGTCTGTCCACGAAGTACAAATTACCAAACGTTTCCCAAAAAACCATCTTGATACCAAATCTCTATTTTTTGTATGAGGGAAAGTGGTAGAGCTGGTAGACATTAATAGAGGATGAAGATGAATTCTTTTTATTGGTTTCAGGAAACGATTTGGAGAGAAAGAGAATGAGAGAGGAATAAAAATAATGCAAAAAGATGGAGAGAAGAGAAATGATTCGAGGAAGAAGTATATGTTTATAAGGCTTCAATTATTTCTTTAATTAAATGACACATAAGATTCATTTAATAGGTTCCAGGTCAACAAAATTTGCCCTCTCACCAACACCTATGCCAACAAGGATTTTGGTTTAAAGGAAAAATCGTACCTAAACTCAAGGGACTAGTGGTGATACAAAAATCTTGGGATTATGGTGACAGGTGGCAGACTCTCATGGATTAGAGGATCCTCCGGACTAACTTTATCTAAACGCGATAGTCCAAGGACTATCAACGGACATTTGAAAGTCAAGGGACTATCTGCCACCAAACGCGATAGTCGAAGGACGATGTACTTTTCAAAGCCGTATATTAGCTATGATTGATTTCAACTTTCTCCTTCTAGGGTTTGTTGTTCACTGTCTCTGTTTCTCCTTCTGCTTCTTTTGCTTCTCCCGCACCGTTGACAAGAATTATAAAACAAGCACAAACCAAGGCTAAAACCAATCCGTCTAGCCATTTATGTTATATTTGTGCTAAATTTACACGAAATTTTAAAAAAATTGTGCTAAATTTATAGAGAACATACAGAAATTTGTGCTAAATTTGCATGAAATATGGAAATACTATAATGCATTAATTCATACCAAACTATATGGTTTAAGCATCAAATCGTACTACATGGATTGTCCATGACATACATGGTATAAATTGAAGGTATATAACTATTCGATTTGCGTGTTCTTTTCAAACAAATTATATTTAAAAATTGAATACTATTTGGTTTGATTCATTTGAGTTTTTTTTTTTAATTTTTTAATTTATTCATTCATTTAAGAGTGGAATAAAATTTCGTTCCGCTTGATTATATATGAATATTTTAAAATATATATATTTTTCATGTTAAAGAAAAAGCAGTTCGTAAAATGGAAAATATCAAAATATCAAAATATTTTGATAACTTTGATCCGCCGGAGATCTCAGCTGCTGCAATGGATTTCATCGACTGTATTGGCATTGGGGTGCCGTTAACAGCGCCAATGATGAATTTGTATATACTGGTGGAAATAAGGGTTGCGTCGAGGTTTAGATCATCTACTAGTGTTAAAGCTAATACGATTGATATGTAAGTGCCTAAATCTCCTATTGCACTGTTTACTTCTGACCATTTCGATTTGAAAAGTAAGTTGTTCTCTAGGGTTTGGATGGATTTTGTCGGGAACAGAGGAGGTACCGCTGAGAGATAGAATGAGAGAGCGAGATTTATATAGTCATCCACTCCCCTCGGTTTTATTTATTAGTCATTATATTGCTCAGAAATTTCATTAAGAGACTTCTAATTTTAAATATGTACGCTTTTAGTTTTTTAATAAATCATAAATGGATAATTATTCAAAATTTGTTTCGATTTGGTTTAATTTTTTTGTTTTAACTATTTTTTTTTGTATTTTTTCGGTTTTTAAATTTTGATAATCACCAACATTTTTATCCTTTTCCGTATAAAATGTTAAAAAAAATTAAAATATTGTCAAAACTTTGAAGGTGTGAAATTTACTATAATAGGACACCTTATACACAAAAATCATAATAATAGACTAGAATAAATTCAATGATTAGATATTAGAATATAAAATTCAATTTTTTTCTTCATCTGAGTTTTGATTATTTTGGAATATTATATTTTAATAATATATCATTTCTTCCCGTAACCATGTCAAACTTGTTATAGAAATACGTATTTATGCTTAAAAGCGGTTACTTCAATTTGAGTTTAACAATATAAAATTCTTTATAAAATTCATGTTGAACTAAAAATAAGATTACACATTAGGGATATGTTTCAAACTTTGGATAACTCTTCACTTTTACATTTTAAACAATTCTTATTATTTCTGTGTTTGTCAGAAATTATATTAACAACCTTTGAATTTAAATATGTACATGTTCAACCATTGATTTATAAAATGGTAAACGATGGATTCAGAACTAAAATAAAAAAAATAAAAAAAAGTTTATAGATTAAAAAGTTACAACGAAAATATTGGAAGACATTTATGTTATATTTTTGATAAATTTGTGCTAAATTTACACGAAATTTACAAAAACTTGTACTAAATTTACACGAAATTTATGAAAAATTGTGCTAAACTTATACGGAACATACGGAAATTTGTGCTAAATTTGCATGAAACATGGAAATACTATAACGCATTAATCTATACCAAACTATATGGTTTAAACATCAAATCATACTACATGGGTTTTCCATGACATACATGATATAGATTGAAGGTATATAACTATTCGATTTGCGGGTTCTTTTTCAAACAAATTATATTTAAAAATTGAATAATATTTGGTTTGGTTGATTTGAGTTTTTTTTTTTAAATTTGATATTTATTTATTTAAGAGTTGAATAAAATTTCGTTTGGCCTGATTTTATATGAATGTTTTCAAAAATATATATATTATTTTTTAAAAAAGTAGTTCGTAAAATGAAAAATATCAAAATATTAAAATATTTCGATAATTTTGAATTGAGAGATTTTATATACTAAATAATAAATTATTCTAGTGTATATATAATACATTCAATAATTAAAATATTAGAATATAAAATTTAATTTCTTTTTTAAGCCTATACATAATTTTTTTTAAGTAAAGCCTATTTATTGAAATATAAAGATGATTTTTGGATACAGTAGAAATGGCGCCAACTTTTGCCGCCAAAACTAAACTAAACCAAGCTTGAACAAATACAAGGGTTTTCCCTTAAAGAATACAACAGCAACCATTGGCTTAGAATTACAGAGCCTATAAGGGAGACGAAGCTCGAGGAAGAGTCTTCTGTCAGGATAGGCTAGCTGACCTAAAGCCCAGGAACAATCTCCTTTAGATGAAAATGAATCAACAAATTAGGTCATCAATCTTCTAGAGTAACCCAGAATCAATAGGCAGAGAAAGTTTCAATCAAGCTCGACTCAATCCTGGTTTTACAAGATCAGCACAAATGAATGTTGAACAACCACCAAGGCTTCATTTCATTCGGAGCAGTCACTGGCTACAAGACTTCAGCAGCATCCTCTGAACAATCTTCTTTATGTGGAAAATGGTCGACAATCAGCTCAGCAATGAGGGACCAATGTCTACATGCAGAGCAAGCTTAGACAAATTTCAGCCTATTCTAAGCAATCCCAGGTCACCAACCAAGATCGAATCTACCTCACTTCCTGATAATCACAGAGCTTGCAACAAAACAGAAATAGACAACCAGTCTTAAGCAGAGATATTGATGTAAGGTAAATCAAGACTTTCTAAAACAAGAATTGACTTAAGGTTAACAAGAGCAGTAGTGAAGTCGTAATCTTTTCTTAATTTTCACTTTAAAGTCCAATGAGCCAGCCAGTCCGCTGATCTATTTTGGTCTCTAAATACATGATTGAGAGACATTAGAGGAGTTAACATCATTCTACAACAATTAAGAGAGAGAAAATGGACCAAGGAATAGCTCTATGATTACCATTCTTAACAAAATCCACAAGCAATGAAGAGTCAGTTTCAATGTCTAAATTAAACAAACCTTTAGAGTTGCAAATGATCAACCCATCCATGAGTGCACGAACCTCAGCCATAAGAGGAGTAAGCTTACCATAAACATAACTAGAAGCATGAATTAAGTTACCATCATAGTCTCTAATAATAATGCCTGCACTTGCCTCACCATTACAATGCACAGAAGCATCAGTATTAAGCTTGTAACGGCCAATAGAGGGATGAACCCATTTAAGAATAGAAGGTCTTTTGATGGAATCATAACACAAGTTTAAGAAACCAAAATACTTAGCCACATTATTATCTTTAGACCAATGAGTTGAGTTAAAAATACCAGCAGTATTCATATGGTTAAGAATCCTTTGAACTCCATTAATAATTATGTTTGAAGAGACTTTGAATTTTTTGAACTTGGACTGGTTTCTGTATTTCCAAATCATGCTGTAGATTAATGATGGAATCACATTTCTCACATGATTTTTATTGCTAGTAGACCAATCCCAAGTCCTAGTCGTGTGAGTAGGAGTCATGTATCTGAATATTTGAACATTGAAATGACCTGCAAAATAGAGCCAAGTAGCCCAAGCCAACTCACATGAAATAAAGATATGATTAGTAGTTTCACAGTTTATACAAAATTGACACTTGAAAACAACCACCATCTGTCTTTTCCTAAGAACAGAATCAGTGGAAATGAAGTTGTTAATCAATTTCCAATGAATGAAAGCATACTTTTTAGGAGTTAAGTCATTCCAAATGTTAGAAAATAGATTAGATTCAACATGATGAGTACGAAGATAATCCCAAGTATCTTTAAGACTAAAATTACCCGTAGTCGATAAGCTCCAGATGATCTTATCTTTGCTGTTATGGTTGATAGAACATTTACTGATACGCTGCAGGTCCTGCTGGCTAATGAGATTATCAATCCTAGATAGATTCCATTGAGAGTTAGTCCAATATTGATTAACCTTTTCAGAATAGGACCAACCATTGTCAACCGAGTTATGAAGAGTTAAAAGAGGGTCAGAATTAGACCATCTATCCAGCCAGAAGTCAATGCAGCCTTCTCCCAAAGACCAACAAATAAATTTCTCAACAATAAGCTTAATCTTCATAATTCTCTTCCACACCATGGAGCCTTTCATACTGTTAGAATTTTGAAAAAGGTGCTTCTTCTTACAGTATATGTTGTGAATAAGGTTAGCCCATAGCATCTTATTATCCCTGAACTGAAGCCAAAGCTTGTAAGAGGTAGAGTTTTGAACATCAACAAGTTTCTGATGTTCAAACCTCCCTCTTTGAAAGTTTTACAAATACGACTCCAATTACACCAATGAATTTTGCGGTCACTGTTGGTAGAACCCCAGAGAAAACTGTTAAAAGCATTCTCGATTTTATTGAGAACGTTATTAGGAATGGCATTACTTTGCATCCAGTAGAGAACAATGTTCATTAAGACAAAATTGATCAAAGTGATCCTGCCCGCAAAAGATAAGTGCTTAGACTCCCACTCAGAAATTCTGTTATTGATCTTTTTGAGAATATTTGTGTAAACAACAGACTTGTTGTTAGTGATAATGGTAATACCAAGGTATTCAGTGGGAAGCAGGCCAGTATTGAAACCAGTGATGCTAGAGATAGAATTGATTCTAATATCATCAATAACATTGGGAGTAATAACTTTCGTTTTGCTTTTGTTAATAACTTTCCTAGAAGTTTCTTGATATTCCTGCAAGAAAAGATTCAGTGAAGCTAGTGTAGCTTCCTTACTGTTAGTAAACAGAAGGATATCATCAGCAAATTCCAGATTACTGATATATAAGCTGCTACGTCTCCTATATCTCATATACTTGTTATCATTAAAGAGCAAAGTAATGCCTCTAAGAAACACTTCCTCGGCAAGAATAAAGAGGCTAGGTGAAAGAGGATCACATTGCCTCAACCCTTTGACAATTTTAAGGAAACCTAAAGAAGCACCATTAATTAAAATAGAGACATAAACATTGGATATCATGCTACTGATCAGATTTGTAAATCTTTTAGAGAAACCAAAACAGCTCAAGACCTTAATAATAAAAGGGTGGCTAAGCTTGTCGAAAGCCTTGCACATATCTAATTAAATGATGATATTTTGATCCTTAATTTTCCTGTTCAAATCATAGAGCAATTCTTTGGCAGTTAAAAAATTAGAATGGATGTTGTTAACAGGCACAAAACCACATTGAGAGCTAGAGATTATCTTACGCAGAAGTTTAACAAGTCTGTCATTTAAGATCTTAGCCATAATACGATTAAGCATTGAACATAAGCTTATCGTCCGATAGTCATTCCAACTAGTAGGATTTGTGGACTTGGGTATAAGGAAAATTCCTGTAGCCAGAATACCTTTAGGAATGCTATAACCTCTAATAAAATGATGTAAAGCAAGGGTAAGATCATTTTTAATAATGTTCCAGCATTTTTTATAAAAGAATACGTTAAATCCATCTATACCTGCCACACTTGAGGATTTTAAGTTGCTGATGGTTTTGAAAGTTTCATCTTCTCCAGGGAGCTTAAGTAAACTCTTGTTATCATCTTGAGTGATAATACTAGGAATGGTGTTGAACATTTAGTGAGTCATCCTCTCAATTTCCTCATGCTTATCTTTGTAAGGGTTACTGGCTAGGGCATTAGGAAAATATGATACTACCGATTCACCTATTAAATCTTTGTCTAATATCCAAGTATTGTTATCTTTGATACAATTTATGGCATTTTTTTTTTGGAAACATAACTGTAAAAGAGTTTAAAGTTGTTATCACCGTCATTTATCCAACTTACATTACACTTCTGAAGCTAAAAATATTCCTCCATTTTGTAAGCATTTAGCAGCAAAACATTAGCCCTATTAAGCTCTTCTTTAGAGTGGATAATATTCAGTTATTGATGTACAGTTTCCACCATTAGCACTTCATCCTCCATTGCTTTAACCTTACTGAAAACATTACCAAAGTGATACTTGTTCCAGGAAATGAGACCAACCGTTAACATTTTTAATTTAAACCAAAATTTATTCAAAGGATCCCCCATCAAGATCTTGATCCCAGTTGTTAGAAACAAAGGGAATGAAGTCATCATCAAAGGACCACATATTTTGAATCTGAAGTTCTTTCTAGGGTTATGGGACAACATAGAAATATTGATAAGAATAGCCATATGGTCAGACCCCGTTATGGCTTTATGAATGACATTAGTGTTATTGAAAAAATCATTCCAATGATTGTTTATAAAAACCAAGTCAAGACGCATCCATTTCGACTTGTTGGACCAAGTAAATCTAGACCCAGCATACCCAGCATCTAGCAAACTGCAATCACTGATCATCTTGTTAAAATCATGAGCGCTATTCTGGCAGAAAGTGGAGCAACCTATCTGATCATCTACAGAGTTAATTTCATTAAAATCACCACATAAAAGCCAAGAATTATTAGTACAAGATATGCTACGTAAAGTGTCCCAAAGATCCAGTCTGTTCAAACGTTGACATTTTGCATATACAAAAGTAAACATAAGATTTTTACTTAGAATATTATGATTAGCTTCAATATGAAGACATTGACCATGGTCAATCAGGATATTGACCGAAACATTATCATGCCAAAAGATCCAAATTTTGTTGGATATATTCGAAGCACAATGAGTAAAACCAATTTTAGAAGCAATACTGTTAAGATTATCATTGCTAATCAAGGGTTCTTGAATAACAACAATGACAACTTTGTTTTTGGTAGAAAGATGCTTGAGTCTTCGTAAAGAAGGTTTATCTTTGATATCTATGATATTCCAATTTAGAATGCTAATCATAATTAAGAGATCGTTTAGAGTTACTTGTTACAGAGAATTGATGAGTTTTTATGGCAGTCCTTTTCTTTTTAGCTTGCTTCAGTTGCCTGTCTATAATAGTTCTAAATCCATCTTCATCTTGAGATAGTTCTTTTCTTTGTATCTGACTCCTTGTTAGTCTTTTATCAGGATGGTTGTCTTTGGCTTTGACAGGCAGATTGGTCTGGCTTCTTGAAAAAGTCTGAGGACTTTCATTGCCACCTTTAGAAGATGAGTATTCTGATGCTAATTTTTCATAGTCCATGTTGTTAGCTGTATTTTCAAGAGTTTGTAAGGCTCCTATGATTTCTTCTTGTTTGTTATGGATATTGGTATCAATATCACATTCACGGTCCATCACCAAGCTCAAGATAAGTCCTTTCATCAATTCTGTTCTTAGGAGAAGATTGAAGACTCCCAATATTATATTAAGTTTAGGTTAAGCGGTTGACAAAAAGATATCTACCGTCAATATAATAAATTGAATAATTAGATAGTAAAATATAACCAATAATTCCTTTTTTAGGTAAGTTTATATATAATTTTATTTTAACTTCAGGTTAAATTGTTGAAAAAATATATCTATCGCGAAAATAATGAATTCAATGACTTTTTTTATGCAAGTTTATATATATGATTTTATTTATGTTTAGGCTAAAATGTTGACAAAAACATACGCATCCTTTTTATAATAAATTTATTGATTAAGACATTAGAATATATATATATAATTTTATTTTAGGTTTAGGTTAAATTGTTGACAAACAAATAGATCTACTGTGAATATAATAAATTCAATAATTGGATATTAATATATATAAACAATTCTTTTTATGTAAGTGTATATATATAACTTTATTTTAGTTTTAGATTGAAGGTTCGAGCTATATATATTCAAATTGAGTTTAAGTTTATTGATAATTTGATTTAATCTTTCAATTTTCATTTAAATACAACACGGTTAGTAATGATGGAAAAATACTAAATATATCATAGATCGATCCAAATCACAAAACAACGTATTTTATTAACTTAAAAAAATTATGACTTATTAGATCAAATCTTATATTTATATAATTTTGTGAAGTTCTTCAAAATATTTTTTAACATTCAAAGTACTCTCATGAACATTAAACTACTATTCTAAAAAACACAAAATCAAACATGAGTAAAATGGAATTAGGGATTCGCATGGAGGAGTTACTAAGGTGAAGGAGGAGCTTATGTCATAGGAGAAGGAGGTTGAATCGCCGTAAAAGGTAACGAAAAAACAATTCGGCCCCGGTGTCCCTTCGCCCCATCGGTCCTAGTCCCTAGAACCGATGGTGCGAAGGGCCATTGAGACTAATTCTGGTACCTATGCACCGGTGGTGTTGATGGTGTATGACCACCGATTTGCATGAACATAAAAAACAAATTTGCGTTTCCGGCCCTCCAAACCCCTATTTAACCTATTTAAGTCATCTATGTTTTGGCCCTCCTAACTACGATTTGTGTTTTGATTTTGGTAATTAGGGAGCGGATGTTACAGATGGATCCGAAAAAGCTTTCAGCACTAACTACACTCATGTATATTTCACGACTGAGTATTATACGCAAGTTGTATTGCTTAAGTGGGTCAAGAAGATCAGAAAAGATAACAACATGGTTATCAACATAAAATGCCGTGATAATGTAGAGACTATAAAGAATCCTCGAATATTATTTCAGTGTGAGAGGTCGGCAAATTATATTCTTACGGTGGCAGAAAAAGAGCGTAAAAGAAAATCGACGGCAACAAAAAAACATTAATTGTCCTAAAGGCATTGTTGGTGAAACCAGATTGATCAATAGAAGTTAGAAGTTGTTTGTGGGATTCACAACCATGAGAGTTCGAAACAGTTTGACGGTCATTCATACGCAGGCCGTTTGAACGAGGAGGAAATAAAATTTATGGAATAGTCGACCTATATGGGAACATGCCCTAGAGAAATATTGAACGGTGTTAAAAAGTTCAATGAAGATAATGCTCACTATCTACAACACTAGGCAGAAAAACCTGGTTTTGAAGAAGGTGGGCGTGTCACAACTTCTATTGGGAGAGCTTAAGAGGCATAATTATTACGAATGTCATAAATCTGGTGAAGACGATAGACAAGTCATTATTGATATATTTTTTCGCATCCAGTTAGTGTTGATCTCTTACAGACATTTTAAATTGTGTTAATCATGGATAGCACCTACAAGATTATAAGATATGTCATTGTTTGAGATCGTAGGCATGGCATCTGCTGGTTTGACCTACTGTGTTAAAAAAACTCTCAGGGACAAATGTTTAGCAAAAAATGCACTACCGCAATGTATTTTTCGGTATTGAGTAGAAAGATGTAAGTATTATTATGTAAGTATTGTTAATTTTATTTAACCCGATTAGTTTCTTACCTTATTATGTGTTTGTTTCTAGGTGATATTCCAGTTGTATGCAGAGATGAGAGAGAGGTTTATAGATCAGAGGATTATCTCATATCATAATCCTATTCGGGTTCTTACTATGACTGAAGGGTATATGCCAGATTGAGCGATGCGAAAATTCGGTTGGATCTAGAAGAAACCACGATATCCCATAGTAGCTTTACTTGTTATGAAGAATTGATAATATTACCGATACCATGTTAACCCTCGACATTGGGATGAGTTGCAGTCATATTTGTTTATCGTTGACGAGTTTACATGACCACCGATGGGAAATCGTAGGACGGAGACATCTCATTATGAATCATACATATTCTTAATGATCATATTTCGATAGAGGAAAGACAATCAATTTCATGAAGTAATTCTTGAAAATCACAAATCTGTAAATGTAGGTCATCTTAGGTATCATAATCTTATGTTTGTTCGTTTAGCCACCACTAGTCCTTGTCCTTGTTAAGTACTTTGGTTTTGGATAAATCTATTTCGCTATATTTTGGATGTTTTTTTCGTTGTATAGCATGCCGTGTTTTATGTCTATGTATAATAAAATATTGCCACTTTTTTTGGAAACGCATGGTATAATAACATTTTGGTTGTGTTGTTATGCAATTGTTATTTTATATTTTTTTATTGGCTAACTCTTTAAAATTAAAATTACATACACCGGTAGTGGTAACCATTCGCACTAGTGGTAGTGGTAACTACTCGCAGGGTTCCTTAAAATTAAATTTTTTTCATTTTTATTTATATACACTAGCGGTGGAAGCAACGCACACCGCTGGTTGATTATCTACTATGCTAATGTGGAAATTCTACTCCGGTAGAATAATTTCCATTGGCAGTGTAAAATTATGTACCAGCGATAGGATGGATGATAATAAATTAGTTTTCTCTACATACACCGGTAGTGGTAACCACTCGCACTACCGGTGTATTATCCACGTTGTAGATGTGAAGGTTCCCAACCGACAACATAATATCTCATCGAAAGTGAATACATTGTGCACCGCTAGTGGGATGCCGGTTTTTGATACCAGTTTTTTCTTATGTATACCGGTGTTGGTACCCACTCGCACCATAGGTGGATTATCCACGCTTATGGTGTGAAACTTCCGTACCCGCAGTATAATATCTCATTGACGGTGTAAAAAATACGCACCACCAGTGGATTATCAACGTCATCAGTGTGATAATTCTCTACCGGCAACGTAATATTCTGCATCATTGTGCCTAGTTATAGATACTACATTTGTTAGTTTTTCCTTTTGTACACTAGTGGTGGTAACTACTAATACTGCTGGTGGATTATCCACTGGAAGTATAAAAATTTTACACCGGCGGTGGGATACCATTTTATTTCTAAAATAAACTAAGTCTTTTTTGGAAAAAAAAAACTTGTCATTGGTAGTGGTTTTCGCCAACATATTTGGGACTTTCCACCAATAAGAGTTGTCTATTAACTAAACTTTCCCGCCAAATATATTGTTTCCCGTCAATTATATTGTTTCCCTCCCACCAATCATCCTCTATAAATAAAGCTAGTTAATATTATAATTTATTCATATTTAACCGCAAACAAATTTCACATTAGCATAAGTATACAAACTAGAAGTGTTCACGAAGATGCGCATCAATTGAAAATCACTGATTGTGTGAAATGCACGATGTCGAAAGAAAGTCCTAGTTTTATCGACGAAGTTCTATGAAAAATATACTTCATGTATGATAAATAAGTAGCGTGCTTCGCTTGTATAATTCCCCCACCACGCATATTTTCAGTATGACACTCCAAAACCTTATTACGAATGACATGGTGGATCATATAGTGTAAAAACTTAAAGATAAAATTGATATGAAAGCCAATTGCCTGGAAGCTGCTTACGTAATTTTCGATGAAACTAGCATTTTTTGATGAAACTAGCAATTGTCGATGAAACTAGCAAATATGAGGAAGATCCATTCGAAAAATAGTTCGAGCATGAAGGAAATTATATGTTTCTATAAGCACGCCTTTAACGTCAACAATATATCTATTTCACTTGCGTGTGTTTGTATTTAGATTACGTATTACGACAATATTTGCAAACTTTGTCAATATATAAACTAAATTATGTCTAGCACATACAATTTACCTAGCAATGATGCACTCGTTTTCTCGAGATCTAGCACATATTCGTGATATAATTTGTCTCAATTAGTGGATGATGCATATGCATTTATTTACTACTTACTTTTGGAAGTTGGACGAACATGCGGTGTTAGTTTATCTAAAGGCTCAAGAAGGAAAGATGTTTCGTGATGGACTATGGTAAACCATTTCTTGTACACATGCTCTATGTGTGCTTTGTCTTTGGTTTCCTTGAAAACAAGTACGAGTTTATCCAATTTTTATTTCGATCATTCAATCGTCGTCAGATTAATACAGACAACTATATATATAACCTCTTTCAATGATCGTAAAAGAAAATCTAAAGATACCTCTAAACCTGCAAATGTCATTATATGGGCACATTCTACGTGAGGAATTTTTTTATAAAAATAACTAGATACGTTATTTTTTAGTTTGCCATACACATTGTCAAAGAATTTATGTAAAAATAACACCTACTTTTCAAATGAAACTTTAATTTATTCGTGTTCCAATTCAACCAAAATGTGCATTTTTAATAAATTGGTTCGAAATTATTTTTTTCGTAGCAGTGGCCATCCTCAATTTCATCACTGGCGATCTGGTCCACCTCGTAGCAGTGGATACAACATGCAATATTTTCCGAGTCTAGCGGTTACTTTTGTCACAAAGTTCGTTCTTATTGATACATCTATTGTTATATATCGTTTCGTGTTTGCAGATAATGGGAGCATCCACAAAAGACAAAATCAACAAATCCGTTCGATATATACAGCGACGAAGATACATGCAGAAGTATACACATAACAACTCAGTCCTATTTAATAAAATACGTGGCTTCAAAAGTCTTGGAAAAGAAGATAATAGTAGTCAAAACGCATTTTTAAAGTTTTCACCATTTTAATTTGAGGTAAAATATATCACCAAATACATACCAATATGGTAGCTTCCAGGTAAAATTAGATGGTAATGTGGGTTTTGTTTGATTCGACCTGGTCCGGTTATGTCTGTTCGGGTTTTATCTGTTAGGATATTGAATTGGTCATGTACGAGTTTAAAAAATATAACTTCTAAATGGATTGGACTGGATTCGAGATTCTAATTTGTCAAATCCGATATGGTCCAACAATTATAAGATATATTACATATTAAATATTAAATAATAATAATATATAAGATAATATAATATAATATAATTAAAATAAAATAATATAAACAATATAAAAACTATTTAGATTGATGTTCGCGTGCCGGACGGAATTCATCTGTCGATATAAACAAAACCATATGTTTAATATATAAAAGAATATTAAAGCCCCCAAGGGGTAGCCGAGTTGGTTGAGTAAGGCATGTTTATGACCAAAGGTTATGAGTTCAAGTCCTTCTACATACGTTTTCTCGGCGGAGCTTGTCACCTTGTGTGGTTTACCTTCTGGCGTTGGTTTGCAGGCTATTGCGTCAGACTGAGAGTTTACCATGTGCGCACTCATTGCATTCTGAGTAGCGGCTGCGGGTTACCTCCGGAAAAAAAATTAAAAATATGGTTTTGTTTTAATTAAGAGAAAAGTATCTATATATACCTTTTCAAGTATGTAATACCAAACTAGTATTCAATAATGGGGGTTAGTTTTATAAAGTACCTCAACTCAAATATTGGACAAAAATATTTTTAAGGGTATAAATAGGGTCGTCTAGATTGGAATCCATTTTTTTTGTACTCCTAAGCCAGATTTTTGGATTTCCGTTCCTCCAAAAATTGACTTTTCTAATTTTGAAGAGAGAGACACGAGATTCAATACAGAAAACCCCTAAACCTATTTTCAACACAACTGTCTTATCAACCGGCCGAATAACCCCTCGATGACGCCGGTAAACACTGGTAAGGTTAACGGTGCCGGTATACACCGTTAACCCACCGTTTTTACCATGCTGGTGAGAAGCTTTGGTTCCCGAACGTGTATTTAGGAAGTGATTTTACATTTACATGTACTTTTTTTATTCAAAAACGTTAACGCAAACCTTGTTGTTTACGATTCTAGTAGTTTTTTGGTTTAGAAACATGAATATATAGAGCACTGATTGGTAATTAGTATGTTGGATTTCATCCATGACAGTTTTTTGTGTTGCCTTGTTCTTCATTTGTGGGTTATTTTAAGAAAATTATGGCTGTGTGAGGGGATAGTTGCTTCGTGGTTGTTAGTTTAATTTGGTTAGTACTGGTTCGTGGTTGTTAGTTAGATTTGGATGATGATACTTGTTTCGCAGTTGTTGGTTTCATTTTTGTAGGTAAAGGATGCTAGATTGGTTTTAAAATGTAGGTAAATGATGCTAGATTAGTTATAGAACTGTGGGTAGAGGATGCTAGATTCGGCAGATGATGCTAGATACATTTAAAACATTACTAGATAAGACCATATATGGTAATGCTAGATTGGTTTTGTTATGCTAGATTGTGAGTAAATGCTAGATTAGTTGTAAAAATTGCTAGATAAGACCATAGATGATAATGGTAGATTGGTTTTGTCATGCTAGATTGTGAGTGAATGATAGGGTAGTTTTAAAACATTGCTAGATTAGACCATGATTGCTAGATATGACCATGTAACACATTGCTAGATTAGGAATGTTAATGATAATGAGATGTTCTATATAACACATTGGTGCTTTGTGGTTGCCAATAAGAATAGGTATATGACATTGCGATTTATGACCATGATTGCTAGATATGACCATGTTTGTAACTTTTGCATAACACTGCTAGATATGACCATGTTTGTAACTTTTGCATAACATTGCTAGATATGACCATGGTTGCTAGAGATGACAATGATTGCTAGATATGACCATGTTTGTAATTGTTGCATAACATTTCTAGATATGACCATGATTGCTAGATATTACCATGATAGATATGACATTGCGATTTATGTGTCAATATGACCATGTTAGATACTTGATTCATACGTATATTGCCATTGCAATTGGAGTATGACATGACGATTGTAGTGTCATTGCTAGTTTGCTAGATATGACCATGATTGCTAGATGTGACCATGACTGTAATTGTTTCATAATATTTATAGATATGACAATGGTTGCTAGCAATGTTATGATAACACTTTGCTAGATTGGGGTATGACATTGCGATTGTAATGTCATTGTTAGTTTTCTAGATTGCAATCTGTTGTATAACATTGTTAGATATGATCATGATTGATCATGCGATTTTCTATGTAACACATTGCTAGATTGGGTGTATTATTGATAATTCGATATTCTATGTAAAATATTGTTGCTTTGTCACTAGAAATACAACTTACTGACTCAAACTTGTACAATGCATGACATAAGAAGAAACAAATTCCATCTAGAGGAGAAGTAACAACCAGCCAGTTGCAGTGTGGCCATTGTTTAAAAGCAAGACATAACAGGAGGACCTGTTACGCTCCATTTTGAATTTTCGTTTGCTGTGTAATCTAAAACATGCGATTTTTGTGTTATGTTGAAACCATTCGCACTGTATTTTTCTAGACAAGTTATACTTATCATGCGATTCACGTGTTATGTTTAAACCACTTGTACTTTACTTTGCTAGATAAGTTATTCTTATTATGTGATTCACGTGTATTAGAATATATGATGCTACTTGTTAAGTTTCGAATCATTACGATTGCAGTTTACTTCAACATCATTGCGATTGAACTTCATAAATATGTCATCGCGATTGTAGTGGGCTAATATATCATACGGTTGCATACAAAAGTTTGAACCAATTCTAGCTTAGTTAATAAAACCAAGCAACTATGTTAACATACAAAAATCGTGTATTAAATTTACACGGAAAACGTAATAGTCGTAAGCTTGTAAAACATATGTTCATCGTTTCTATACCTACACTAATCTCACATTTTTGGGGCCTCATTTATCTTTCTTGAAAATATAAAAAAATGGCATCCTCTGCAGCGACAATCGCATTCTCAACCTGTCATACTGAAAACTAGATATCATATTATATAAAGTCAACCACTACCCAAAAGCTACAATAAATGAATTAAATAGACAATACAACTTGTTTATAACTTAGCAATCAACATAAAAACATGGAACACACAATTACATTGCATCGTACAAGTTTGAATTAATCTAGTGTTATGATATCTAGCAATCTTATGCAACCTTATGATATCTAGCAATGTTATCCAATATACTACAATCTAGAAATGTTATCTCTAACAACCATGGTCATATATAGCAATGTTATGCAAAAGTTACAAGCATTGTCATATCTAGCAATCATGGTCATAAATCGCAATGTCATATACATATTCCTATTGGCAACCACAAAGAACCAATGTGTTATATAGAATATATCATTATCATTAACACGTAATGTAGCAATGTGTTACATGGTCGTATCTAGAAATGATGGTCATATCTAGCAATCATGGTTATATCTAGCATTGTTATGCAACAGTTACAATCATGGTCATATATAGCAATCACGGTTATATTTAGAAATGTTATGCAACATACATAGTCATATCTAGCATTGTTATGCAACAGTTACAATTATGGTTATATCTAGCAATTATGGTCATATAGTTTACACATAAATCGCAATTTAATAGAGTTAACACATAAATCGTAATTTCCATTGGCAGTGTAAAATTATGTACCAGCGATAGGATGGATGATAATAAATTAGTTTTCTCTACATACACCGGTAGTGGTAACCACTCGCACTACCGGTGTATTATCCACGTTGTAGATGTGAAGGTTCCCAACCGACAACATAATATCTCATCGAAAGTGAATACATTGTGCACCGCTAGTGGGATGCCGGTTTTTGATACCAGTTTTTTCTTATGTATACCGGTGTTGGTACCCACTCGCACCATAGGTGGATTATCCACGCTTATGGTGTGAAACTTCCGTACCCGCAGTATAATATCTCATTGACGGTGTAAAAAATACGCACCACCAGTGGATTATCAACGTCATCAGTGTGATAATTCTCTACCGGCAACGTAATATTCTGCATCATTGTGCCTAGTTATAGATACTACATTTGTTAGTTTTTCCTTTTGTACACTAGTGGTGGTAACTACTAATACTGCTGGTGGATTATCCACTGGAAGTATAAAAATTTTACACCGGCGGTGGGATACCATTTTATTTCTAAAATAAACTAAGTCTTTTTTGGAAAAAAAAAAACTTGTCATTGGTAGTGGTTTTCGCCAACATATTTGGGACTTTCCACCAATAAGAGTTGTCTATTAACTAAACTTTCCCGCCAAATATATTGTTTCCCGTCAATTATATTGTTTCCCTCCCACCAATCATCCTCTATAAATAAAGCTAGTTAATATTATAATTTATTCATATTTAACCGCAAACAAATTTCACATTAGCATAAGTATACAAACTAGAAGTGTTCACGAAGATGCGCATCAATTGAAAATCACTGATTGTGTGAAATGCACGATGTCGAAAGAAAGTCCTAGTTTTATCGACGAAGTTCTATGAAAAATATACTTCATGTATGATAAATAAGTAGCGTGCTTCGCTTGTATAATTCCCCCACCACGCATATTTTCAGTATGACACTCCAAAACCTTATTACGAATGACATGGTGGATCATATAGTGTAAAAACTTAAAGATAAAATTGATATGAAAGCCAATTGCCTCGAAGCTGCTTACGCAATTTTTGATGAAACTAGCATTTTTTTGATGAAACTAGCAATTGTCGATGAAACTAGAAAATATGAGGAAGATCCATTCGAAAATTAGTTCGAGCATGAAGGAAATTATATGTTTCTATAAGCACGCCTTTAACGTCAAAAATATATCTATTTCACTTGCGTGTGTTTGTATTTAGATTACGTATTACGACAATATTTGCAAACTTTGTCAATATATAAACTAAATTATGTCTAGCACATACAATTTACCTAGCAATGATGCACTCGTTTTCTCGAGATCTAGCACATATTCGTGATATAATTTGTCTCAATTAGTGGATGATGCATATGCATTTATTTACTACTTACTTTTGGAAGTTGGACGAACATGCGGTGTTAGTTTATCTAAAGGCTCAAGAAGGGAAGATGTTTCGTGATGGACTATGGTAAACCATTTCTTGTACACATGCTCTATGTGTGCTTTGTCTTTGGTTTCCATGAAAACAAGTACGAGTTTATCCAATTTTTATTTCGATCATTCAATCGTCGTCAGATTAATACAGACAACTATATATATAACCTCTTTCAATGATCGTAAAAGAAAATCTAAAGATACCTCTAAACCTGCAAATGTCATTGTTTGGGCACATTCTACGTGAGGAATTTTTTTTATAAAAATAACTAGATACGTTATTTTTTAGTTTGCCATACACATTGCCAAAGAATTTATGTAAAAATAACACCTACTTTTCAAATGAAACTTTAATTTATTCGTGTTCCAATTCAACCAAAATGTGCATACAAAAGTTTGAACCAATTCTAGCTTAGTTAATAAAACCAAGCAACTATGTTAACATACAAAAATCGTGTATTACATTTACACGGAAAACGTAATAGTCGTAAGCTTGTAAAACATATGTTCATCGTTTCTATACCTACACTAATCTCACATTTTTGGGGCCTCATTTATCTTTCTTGAAAATAAAAAAATGGCATCCTCTGCAGCGACAATCGCATTCTCAACCTGTCATACTGAAAACTAGATATCATATTATATAAAGTCAACCACTACCCAAAAGCTACAATAAATGAATTAAATAGACAATACAACTTGTTTATAACTTAGCAATCAACATAAAAACATGGAACACACAATTACATTGCATCGTACAAGTTTGAATTAGTCTAGTGTTATGATATCTAGCAATCTTATGCAACCTTATGATATCTAGCAATGTTATCCAATATACTACAATCTAGAAATGTTATCTCTAACAACCATGGTCATATATAGCAATGTTATGCAAAAGTTACAAGCATTGTCATATCTAGCAATCATGGTCATAAATCGCAATGTCATATACATATTCCTATTGGCAACCACAAAGCACCAATGTGTTATATAGAATATATCATTATCATTAACACGTAATGTAGCAATGTGTTACATGGTCGTATCTAGCAATGATGGTCATATCTAGCAATCATGGTTATATCTAGCATTGTTATGCAACAGTTACAATCATGGTCATATATAGCAATCACGGTTATATTTAGAAATGTTATGCAACATACATAGTCATATCTAGCATTGTTATGCAACAGTTACAATTATGGTTATATCTAGCAATTATGGTCATATAGTTTACACATAAATCGCAATTTAATAGAGTTAACACATAAATCGTAATATCATAAAACTTTTATTAAAATCACATCATCTTCATCTACAATCGCATCATGTTCTCTGCATCTCTAAAATCTGTAATCAGGCCACCGAAAAACTTACAAAACCAGGAAAGTACAATAAAGTCGACCACAAATCTAGCTTAAACATTTTTTTAACTTATAAATCAACTTAAAACATCAATTCGTGATGTTACGATTTCAATTAAGTTGATTTTTCTTTTTTAAAAAACCCAATGAGTTGCAATATCACCAGACCTGAGTTGTGGCTACCGGTGGTTGACGGTGGTGGACGATACTAGCTGTGGATGGGAAAAAATAAGTCATAAATCACAGTTTCGAGTGTTTAGTCACAACTTTAAAATCACTGTAAATCGTGATAAACATACCTTACTTCTACAACCGGAAAATGTGGATACCGGTGGTCGACGGGTTGCACGGTGGTTGTCGGGTGGTTGTCGGAATTATCACCAGAGAATTTGTTTTTTAAAAAACAGCTTCTCTTTCGAAAGCGGGTATTTTGTTAGGGTAAGAGAGAGACGGCTCGTTAGAAATTCAAATTCTAAAATATCTAATTGGGTGAACATACTCATTATTTTTATAAAAAGGCTTTATATTTAGTGATGTAGCCCAAAATGTCCAAACACAAACCTTTTTTATTTTATTCAAATATCTTACATTATTCAAATCAAATGTAATTATATTAAGATTTGATTTTATTTTATTTTAGAATATTTATTTCATTTCCTTGTATTATAATTTAGGGTTTTGAGAAGCTCTTATATAAAACCTCATATGCCTTAAGTTATTTAAGTTTTTGGAATAATATATTTTTATCTCTGAAAATTTCAGTCTTTGTTACTCTTAGATTAAGGTTTCATCATGTGAACCTTGAATTACGGTTTCATCTATCATTGTTTCATCTTCTATATCCGTCGCGTCATCAGTTTGGTATCAGAGCCTCAGTTTTTGCTATAGGGCAATCATGTTTCTGAATTCTGATTTCATCTGATTTAAGGTCTAAAGGAGAGAACGACATCTATGGTCCTGAAGATCTCGAATATCGTTTGGTATGCACTGGTGGTGTTAGTGGTGTATTGACCAGTTACAGAAGGAGTTTAAATTAGCTACCAATCGTCGGATCATGGTAAAACTTTCTTATCGAGATGCTGTCTCAAAATATGAAGAGGCTTTCAAAACCATTTTTTTCATCAACTGGACATGGAGATGTTGTCTTCAGACTATGAAAAAGTTTTCGAAACCATTTTTTTCATCAATTGGATGGGTTCAATGTGACTTCGAATAAGGAACACTCGAGTAGAATTTATCTTATTCCGATAAGGTCAACAATTATAATTCCCAATGTAACAATTGATAAAATAATTTTTGTTGTTGATGGTGATTGTATCGTGAATTCGAGGACGAATTCTTGTCAACCAAGGGAGGATGATGTAGCCTAGAAAATCCAAACACAAACTTTTTTTATTTTATTTTATTTTATTCAAATATCTTATATTATTCAAATCAAATATAATTATATTAAGATTTTATTTGATTTTATTTTAGAATATTTATTTTATTTCCTTGTATTCTAATTTAGGGTTTTGAGAAACTCCTTAAGTTATTTCAAGTTTTTGGAATAATATATTTTTATCTCTGAAAATTTCAATATTTGTTACCCTTAGATTAGGGTTTCATCATGTTAACATTGAATTAGAGTTTCATCCATGGTTGCTTATTTTTCTATTTCCACCACATCATTAGTTAAGATATTAAAAAAATTAGATATTAAATAGTTATTTTAGTGAGATGGATATTAAATAAGCATAAATCTATTCTTGGGTACTAAATGTTAATATATTTGTTCGGCAGATATAAAAAATGTTACTTCCTCCATGTCTACATCCGCTTTTCTTCGTGCCTATACCTGCAGATTCGGTTAAGTGAGGCTCATGCAACCAGAGTCGGTTAAGCGAGACTCATGCAGCTAGAGGTGCGGAGAAGTGTAATAAAAAAAATTCTATCAGAATTAGGGCATATAGAATCCATTTCATATTTGTCACTAATCGAATACACTCAAACAATAAAAAAAAATATCAAATCGGAAAGAAATCAGCAAATTTAGAATAAAAAAACCAAATCGGAACTTTCTAACACAGTAAAATCAAATCTAAAACAAAATTGAAATCCAAAATCGAGAAATAACCGATTGCAAATCCAAAACAAAATCAAAAATAAAACAACTTCTCAAACCCCATCGAAATCAAATACAAAACAGAACTGAAATCCAAAATAGAAAGTCAGGTATACCACGTGGAAAAAGGGAAACAGAAAAGATGATTATGGTTTCTATTATTTGGAATACAAATTTATAAAGAGTTTACTAATTATAAAGTAATAATACGACCTGATGGCCCTAATATCTCTAAGAGGAAGATTGAAACAATACCTCGTATCCATTGCCTATAGTTACCCTCTCCTAAATGCGGAAGAGAGGCAGTGTTTCGACATCAGGCGTAGATCAGTTAAAAAATGACATATGGGGACCAACACCATGCCTAAGACTTATTTTGAGACTCATCTGTTCTTTGAGAGCCGAAGCATGACCAAAAGTGGCTCAGTTAAGAGAGTGACATAAGAGCACCAACACCATGACTTTTGCTTATCTACCAAACACCCATTCCTCTTGAAAGCTGGAACAAGACAAATCATATATACCCATAATTAGGTTGGTCAAGAGGGTGACCAACATCATGCTTTGGCCTTATTTTCCAAAAACTTCCTTCTCCTAAAATTTGAAGTGAGCCAACGATCTCGCATGGCAAGCATGTCAGTTAAGAGAGTGGTATGGGAGGACTTGACGTTGGGCTTATTTTCCAAGAGCCTCAGTTCCTCAAGAGGTGAAGCAAGGCAAAAAGTGGGTCAGTAAAGATACTGATGTCGAAATACTCGCATTATGCATTGGGCTTATTTGCCAAACAACTCAGTCTCTCAAAATCTGAAGTGAAGTAATGCCTCGACGGAAAAAACAGGTCAGTTGGGAATTGACATGGGGAACACGTCTTAGGCTATTCGTAAAAGCAGCACAATCTCTTAAAAGCCAAAGCAAGGTGACATCATAAAAAACGTTTGTTCGTCTTGAAACCATAGACTACTTACACGGTACATTTCATGAATGCCAAAATAATACGATGTTGATTTTACGGCCGCAACTCCAGCTGCGGCAGCAGCGCTTTGATATCCAACACCAACATGATGAAAAACAAGTGGATGTGAAGTTGGAAACTATTGGAGCAATATAAGAATAGAGGAGAGAGACGATGGGATGAAAACAAAGTGTGATTTGCTTTGTAATTACCAAACTTAAAATGTAATTTGCAGCATCCCTGCATGTACTAATTTAAATCATTCAAACTTGATAACATAAAAAGGAAATATATTAATTATTCACGAAGTTGAAATTTATTCACCAAAATAAATTACAGAAGTGAACGACTGATTCACTTAATTTACACATACAATTGGTTTACAATCTGTACAGAAACATAAGTCCACTGGTTTGGTAAAAAAGTACAGAAACATAAGTACACAGATACTCGCACTCCACGACTTCTCTAATCCATACTGGCAAACTTTCTAGCCCTTAGAATAAGATGCACGATGATCCCACACACAAACCCAATCGCCGCACTTGACCCAACAAGAGAAACACTGGTACAAACAAGCATAACAAAAGCCTCTTCTTTAGTACTCATATCCCTAGCAGCCATACTCAATTCAACACCAGCAAACAACAGCAAAACACCTAAAACCCCAACAGGAAATCTCTCTAAGACAACAACCAGTGAACTCCCTACGACCAAACCCACCACCATTTTAGCTACACCAAGCAATGCCACACACCCGCCACTCCTCCCACCAAACTTATACTGCCCAGCTAACCCACCCGCACCGTGGCAACACGGCATAGCACCAAACCAGCACCCTATTATATTCATAAGCCCTACTGTCACCGATACAGACGTTGCCGATAAACTTTTATTATTTGGAAATAAATCGGAAGACAGTTTACACACTGCTACTACAGAGTTTAGTATTGATAAAGGAAGTTGGGGGATTGTTCCTTTTATAAACCCTACTTTCCATGACTTTTTTGAAATTTTTATAATTTGGATATGGCTTGGACCAAATTTGATTTGATGAACTAAATTAGGGTTTCTTATGAATGCTATTACAATCCCTAATACAAAAATTATAAAAGCTGAAGGTATATTAGCTATGATTGATTTCAACCTTCTCCTTCTAGGGTTTGTTGTTGTCACTATCTCTGTTTCTCCCTCTGTTTCTTTTTCTTCTCCTGCACCATTGACAAGAATAATAAAACAAGCACAAACCAAAGCTAAAACCAATCCGTCTAACCCTAACCAACTTCTTCCCCCTAAAGATTTCGACTTCTTCGAAAAGTCTTGAACTTTTCTTATGTAATTAACAGCGGCCATTGAAAAGGACAAACCTTGTGATAGCTGAATTCCTCTAACCACAGATAAAGGAATGAACTTGTAAACTAAATGCATCAACCCAGTGACACCCAGAACCAATAAAATCCCTCCGGTGAGAATTCCGGCGGCCATTATTTCAGGGATGCCGAAATCTGATCCGCCGGAGATTCCGGCCGCTGCGATGGATTTCATCGGCTGTACTGGCATTGGGATGCCGTAAATTGCGCCGGTGATGAAGTTGTATATACCGGTGAAAATCAGGGTTGTGCCCAGGTTTAGGTCTTTTGATAGTGTTAAAGCCAGTACAATTGGTATGTATGTGCCTAAATCTCCCATTGCACCGTTTACTTCTGACCATTTTGATTTGAAAAGTAAGTTGTTTTTTAGGGTTTGGATGGTTTCCCGGAGTGGGTTCGATGTGCGTATCGTGTTTTCATTTGTTTGGGATTCCATGGACGGAATACGTCGGGAACAGAGGAGGTACTGGGAGAGGGAGAGGGAGAGGGAGAGAGAGAGAGAGAGAGAGAGAGAGAGAGCGACATTTATGTAGGGGCTAAACTATTTTCAGTCAATGTTCAGTGGAATCCAATTTTTCCGTCCAAAATATATTTATTTTTATCCAACCTACGTAAATCTATTTAATTAAAAAAAGTACTAAATATACTCTAAATTTGTTTGTGAACTTGTTTTTAATTTATTTTTTAAAAAATTCCAACATTACTAAATGGAAGGAGTTATGTATTTAACCGAAAATGTAAAGGCAAGGGCACAAAACACATTTTATTAGATCTTCTATTTTACCCTTCTATTTTTTTAAACTAAATTTGAAAACCACACAAACATTTTCACTCTTACTGATTATAAGCGGGCTATTGTCTCACCAATTAAACCAAATTCAAAAAAACCCCAAATTCATTTTTTACCACCCAAATCTCCAAAAACTAAAAAAAAACAAAACAAACAAACGAATATTTATGGAGGACGTGAAAATAAGCGTCTCTTTGGATGACCTAGTGGATGACGAGTACGCATCTCGAATAGATGTAATATTCCAACTCTACTTTCTGTTTTAATACGAATCGCACGTTATACACAATGAACTGCATGTGTGTCGTATGGATCATGCGACGGGAACCCGGTTTTCGCAAATCTTCATGTGTCAAGAAATTTCTAGTCGTAAAGCTTCATGCGACCAATATACTTTACTTCTCTCGCGATTCATGCGAACATACTGAAACATTTCATTTATGTCATACGGTTGTTTAGTTACTAGATGTCCTTAATAGACTCTTATTCGTTATAGGAGGAACTAGGCCAACCGCCATATATGGATGTTGATTACACAAAAATCTTCACAACATATAGGTTATTTACGAAAAGATGAATTAGATATTTTTGTGTTCGAGGAATCGAAGAAGATTAAGTTCGCCATCATTACAAAGCTATATGATAGTGGGAAATGAGGAAGAACTCCGAGACTAGATGACGTTTGCAAGAGGTACAGTATTTTGGTATCAAAAGCAAAACCGGAAACGTTGAGAAAGCGCAAGTGTACGACAAAGAAATGTAATTGTTCATTTTAATTAAAAAGTCATCCGATTGACATACTATCCATGCAATGACGTTTGAAAGTGGTAAATGATCACGAATTATTTGTTCGCTTAGATGGTCATTCTCGCATTTGTAGACTAAATTCAGATGAAGATGAAGTAGTTCGTAGTTTTTCTTACCTTAGTTCGCGTCCTAAGGAGATATATAATGGTTTGAAGAATAAAAACCCATAGAATCTTTCGAAGATGAGTGCAATCTACAATTGTCACAAAAAATATCGGGATGTTGAGCATGCGGGACAAACTCAAATTCAATATTTGTTGACCAAATTGAAGGAGCATGAATGGTCCCAACATGGATACTTCACGTGGGAGCAGTTGAAAGACGATTCAAAAGTGATCACTGGTTTTGTATTTTGCACTTCGTACGAGTATAAAATTATTGCATACGTTCCATAATGCGCTTTTCATGGATTGTACATACAAAACAACGAGGTATAAGATGCCATTATTATATTGTTGGAGTAACTTCGACTTCAATTACATTTACCATTGTGTATGTGTTTATGAGCGGGGAGAAGATATCGAATTATGCATAGGCTTTGGGTACTCTTCGTGGTTTAATAGTGGATATTGTGTGTGCATTTCTGAGCATTATTATTGCCGATCGAGAAATAGCTCTTATGCGATCTATCGAGGAAATATTTCTGGGCACACATCACTTGCTATGCACGTGAAATATTAGTAATAAATTTTTTAAGATGGTCTGAAAGTTATTGCACGATGACGTGATTGCGAAACAATTTGTTAAGTTTTATGGCTACATAGCTGGAGCGAACACGGTCGAAAGTTACGAAACAAATCTAGCTACATTGAACGAGATGTTTGCCTCTTATCCAAACTGTATTGATTACGTTATTTCGGTATGGATAACGAAATATAGTGACAAGTTTGTGCAACATCTAACAAACAATATCAAATATTAGCGCCAAACTACAACAAATAAGTATAACTTATTTAATTCTATTTTTTTGTTATTATATCACTCTAAACATATGTCTTAATTATCTACTTCTTTTTTTGCAGGTGTGAGAGTGCTCACTCGGCCCTAAGAAAATATCGTAGGACGAATCAATGCAATTTTGAACTTTTTTAAGAAAAATTTCACAACCTCCAAACGAAGCAACATACGGGGATCCTCGAATCACTCAAGCGGAGTAAATTTCATACTCTACCTATTTTTATAGTACTTTAACCAATGACCTTAAAGGTTTTGTATCCCATGCGGGCCTAAACGAATTGATGCATGTTATGTACGTCCTAGAAATATAGGCGTAGATCGGGTAGCATGTGGTGGAGACGTCCTTAGGAAAATACATCAGTTACCTTGTGCACTTGAAATTGCGTCAACTGTGAAAGAAGGTAGATGAATTTATAAGAAAGATGTGGATATATTTTGGAGACAATTAGATATAGTTCATAGAGATCCCACTTCGCGTGAAGACGACTTACGAAAAGAAACTATCCATCATAGATACTTCTATTTGTAGTTATGTCCATGACCAACAAGATCATATTATCAATAAAGTTATGAAACTCTTAAAGCCTGAAATTAGTTATCTTCTGGAGGCTAAAGAAGCGGTTAGAGCTAAAGGTAGGCCAAAAGAAGGTGTGGATAAATCGACCAAACAGAACCCTAGTTCGTGAAAATATTACATGCTAGTGCTAGAACTCCCGCGAACTCGATAGGTAGTACACCTGTTAACACATTAGGGAGCACGTCTACCTCAAGACTGACTCCATTTGTAGCACCTAAACCACCACTTTCAAAAAATAAAATTGGTCGGTCAAGGAAAATTGTTAAGGAGGGGAAGTTAACTTTATAGCCGGATTGTATCCCGGCTTTTCTACACCCCTATATCACTAATTTGGTCGATGTTATATCGGATGGACAATGCAAATATCGGTTCGTATCACTTTCGATATACCTTACCGAGGATAAATGGAAAAATGTTTGACACGATTTGTTGAAGAAATTGAATGATAATCGTGGTTGAAGGTTTATGGTTCGTCTGATGTTTTGGATGATATGGTACGTAGGTTGGATTACTATAAATGCAACCCTACTAGCCGTTATTGGACGATATTTCCGGACATAGGATTAGTCATAGGAACAAGGTATCAGTGCATGGTATACCATGTCTCGCAAGCAGGTTCTTTAACGTTTCTACCAAGTCGTGGACTTCCACTCATAAATGATTCAACGATTATAGAGGTCGGAATTGGTTTCGTACATGGATATCATTTCGTTAGTGTAAATATATCAATTTTATTATATTTATGGAGTTTTCATATTTTATTTCATACCTAATGCACCAATTTGAACATTTAATTTTGCAGATTAGTACTCCTCCCGCTGGACCGTTACCGTCATTATACTCTGCGTGGGGTGCCCATGCCACCGATAAAGCGAGTCAATGGGTGCATCCGTACTATCGTAGGTTCAACAAATTTAAAAAATTTATGCCGGTTAGGAAAGTAAATCTTAACGAGGTAACACATATTACCGATTTGGCTAAAGATGAAATTTGATGTTATGTTATTATTTTTTCAAACTTTTTCCTTTTTTGTATGTTTATTAACTTATGAATTTTTTGTTTATTAATTTATGGATTGGATGTTTATTAACTAATGAATTAAATATATATTACTTTATGGATTTTTAGTTTATTAAGTTTATGGATTGAATATTTATTAACTTGTGAATGTTTATGTTTTTTGGTTGTCAGGTCTATAGTCATTCCCACAAAAAAACTAACATTTAATCCCGTCAAAACTCAATTGCCGCAAAATTGGATTTTCCTTTAAAAGGGACCTGGATCGTAACAAACATCTTTGAACATAAAAAACATAAGGGTTTTTAGGGATATAGTTTAATGTAAACGAAGACTATCACTTTTTTCAAGCCATGAATTTTGTTACCCTAACAATGACCGATGGTACGTCCGGTGCTTTTTCCGATCGAATCCTATGTAGGTTGTATTTTGATTATAGCCGATTTGGAGTACCAAATCCTTCACCATGTAGTCGTGACGAAGTCAAAAACATGTACAATCATGTGAAATCTGAACCACTATAGCGTCTGTTGTACATGCCTTACAAAATTAGGCTAGAAGTTGCAGAAGTGTGGAACATGAAAGTTACAGATTTCATTACTAGGGATATGATTGCGAAAAAAGAGGATTCTATTGCGAATTTCTCACCTGTTAAAGACAACATGAGATATGACTTCAACTTCTAACAAACAAATAAGATTACGACGTCTATACCTCTTAGTAATTTTGGCCATCTCACTCGCATCGTCTAACAAATCACCATATGACATCGTGGCTAGTCGTGGCCTAAACTTAGCGATCAGATCATGTCCGTCGGGATTAATATTGTCCTGAGTGTGCACCTGAGGCCCTCCACCAACATACGTATCATCACCTATATAAGCAGGGTGTGACACTATATACCACAATTTCATCCTTACCCAAACAATGTATATCGGGTTCAGACTATCTTTCCCACCCTTGTATGGCGCACCTATAGTTGTGAAAAAATTGTGGTGCCAATTCACCCACAATAAAGGATCGCAAACATACTTTTGAGTAGTCTTCTTACTTGCTTTTTTGGCATCAGTAAGACGTATTTGGAACGAAATCAACTGAATGTGTCCCATCTGACGGGTGACACGATCCGGGTAATAAGGCATGACTACGTCAAATAAATTGAATGTAAGATCAACCCAACTAATCGTACGGAACGGATACACTTCTGTAGATATACATACGGAATAAAAATCACCTGAAAGAAAAAATTATAGTTAGCATACATTAATAATAAAAATATAGTTAAAATTAAACTAAAATAATACTACTTACATATAGTATGGTTCAAATCGATAGTGTGTGACTCAACTCCGAACGGACCACCTGTGAAGAGCATACTTTCTGTGTAGTACATGTTGTAAAAAAGAGCACTGAACAACCTAAAATGATCAATATCCACATCTCTATCAGTCCGGTAAACCCGCATATACCACTAGTACATGGATAGAAGCTTAACTGAGGGAGTGATATAATTGTCCTAAGACCATCTCGCCCTAGTTAAACTGATCTATAAGCTGATATTGGTTAAAAAACTATAGGTAATCTAGGGAAATACTATTTCCAGTTTTGTTGGCGGAAATAATGGATCATAAGAGGTATATTATATACGCTAACGTGGCGTGATCAAACCTAGCACCTTTAGCCGGACAGTCATTGTATCACTCATGTGTGGAAGTTGTATGCAGCCAATGTAATGTCAAATTAGTGTCGTTCCTAAGGTGTTTACGGAGACTGTATCATTTTTCAAAAAAAAACTAAATCTGGGCAATTATGTCGCATGTGATCTTGGTAAAGCCAGTCACATGCGACCATTGATCTGACTTGTTGCGTGCGACACGCATCCACCATGTTCGCACGACATATGCAATAAACACTATCCTGGTCGCATATGTCGTGCGACGAACATCATTCGAAATAAAAAATCCTAGACTGTATAATACTACACCATTCTCATCCAAGTCAAACCCAAAAGACGGATCCACATTTAAGAAACAACTCTATGCTATCAATTTAACAAACCAACAACTTCAAGCATGCCAAAATCCATGTTTTAAAAAACAGAATACGAAAACTACTATTCTACAACATATACACAATAAAATCAGAAAATAAAATAGAGTATGAAGATTTTATGGCATATCTGTATCTTGTTGTGAGTTCGGATTGTTGAAATAAGGTGCTTTGATTTTCGGGTGGTTTATGGTGTTCATGAGGTTTTGAGAATTTACGAGAAAAAAGGAGGGAAATGGTGATAGATCTAATAGTTACCTTATATACCTTGTTTTTCTGCGAGGGGTAAATTTATCCAAAATTAGGTAAGAGGTTTAGTAATCAGGTCTAGGATCCAGCGAATCAACAGCATCAGCAACAACAACAAATCTACACATTTAAGCAAAATTTAGATTGTTGAATCATTAGAATACCAATAAGCTGCAGGAACAACAACAAATCTACATATTTAAGAAAATTTTAGATTGGTGAATCATTAAAATACCAAAAACTCTACAGGATGTAACATTATTAAACTTATTTTCGCATTGATATTACCAAACCTTACATAATCTAGATGTAAATATACAAAACAAAATTTGCATAACTAACAAATTACCTTATTAACACGACACATTATATATACAAATCGAACATTTTCACCACCCTTATTGTCACCATCCTTATTGTCATAACACATTATATTTTACCACCATTCTTTGGTTTCTTTGTTCATAAAGAAGAAATGGAAGCCGACCAAAACCGGATCACTATACTAAAGAAGATGAGTCCGCCTCAAACCATAAAGGAGGTCCAAATATTGAATGGAAGAGTAGCCGCACTTTCATCTCTAGGGAAACGGACAAGTGCCTCCCCTTATTCAAAATTTTAAAAAGGACTTGGAAATTTGAATGGAATTAAGATTGCAACATTTTTTTAAGGAGATAAAAACCTGAGTATTCCGGAACCATTGGGTCTCTTAGCCAAATAAACTATTGATCTAGATGAGTTTAACATCAAATTTATGCATCAGACTCTTATAAAAGGGTAGTTAGTGGCTGAATTTGTACCCAAAAGGGTTGGAAAAACGTCATTGGGAGAAGAAAACATCGACACAGGATGACTAATGTACATAGAACGAGCCTCAAATGTGAGAGGATGTGGAGAACGAGTATATATTGTAACCTCGAAGGAGGAAGAGGTAATGATAGTCATTGGTTTTTGTATTGAAGCCTAAAAAATAATGTTGAAATCGATGCCATGATAGCAAGACTAAAGGTAATAAGAGAGTTTACCTAAGGAAACATCAGAGTAAGGAGTGATTCCTAATTGCTCATAAAAGAGAATGATTTGATACATAGAAGAAGTGAAATAATTGAACGGTCAATTTACCAAGGTTGTTTTTGAGTAGATCGGTTGAGAACTTAACATTAGGGCAAACAACCTCGCCTTTAAAGAAAGTTCTAGAGAAGCCCTGAAGAAATGATAGTTTCAAAAACAAAGAGAGTCATGCCTTATGAAACAAAAGGTGGAAAAAATCGATGCAATCTTGACGGAGTTCCCAACATGGATGACTAAGGTAATGGGATACCTTGTCGACGGGGTACAACCTACTAATAAAATATAAGCACCAAGGTGAAGGCTGTGGGCTGCACGCTTTGTCATGGTGAATAGAAAGTTATTTCACATAGGATAACTCCATACTCTCACAAAAATGTTTGTTACCAACATAAGCTAAATATTTCATTAAGGAAATCCACATTTGGGCATGCAGTGGTCACTTGGGGGCTCAGACTCTGGCCTGCAAAGCTAACATGAATACTATAAGCATGTCCGTTTGATAAGGAGGGTTGGACTTAATTGGACCATTGCCTCATGGGTCGGGAAACGTGAGGTTTCTAATCATTGCAATCGATGACTTCACCAAATGGAAGGAGCTCAAAGTTTTAAATTGAATAAATAGAGAGGAAATTAGGAAATATATATGGAAGCACATAATATACCCGTATTGGTATACCTAGGATCCTTATCTCCGATAACATGCTATAATTCGAAAACGAAGAAATGAAGGAATTTTGCCTCGAATATGAGATACGAAACCAGTTTTTTTTTTTCCATACCGATCATTTGGAAGAATTCTAACAATTAAAGTGCAAGGGTTGATGGACTCTCACTTTGAGATGCATCGCAAAAAACACGATCTTATGTTCATAACAATATGTCAGGGTTTCTTTTCTGGTATGAGCCTTATCAACACGTCTTCCGGTAACTTTCATTGGGTTTGTATCTATCTCATATCAGTGTTCTAAAATTGTGCCTTTGATTTATTTTGAGAGATTGAGATCAATCTTCTTCAAAGTTGGTATTAACTCATTTGCTTGCGATCAATCTTCCTCAAAGTTGGTATCAACTCATTCGCTGCACTCTTCGATGTTCCACGCATCTCCCTTGCGGTTGATTTGGGAACCACCGGCGCGAGCGACATATAGATCAATCTTTCATCATCATATATTTTAGAATTTGAGCTAACAACGTGTTTTTAGGTCATTAATAATTTTACATAGAGAGTTTTGGAGATAATTTTGATATATTTGGTGCGAAGAAAAATAAAATATATACAAAAAAATAGAAGTAAAGTGAAATGATGTTGTATCACACCAAATTTTGTATTTAGAATTTGAAAGGATTTAATCATGGATACGCGGTAACACCAAACCAACTAAACAGTATTCACTTTCTATAATGTAATGCATCAGCTATCACTATGGTTAATCATTATCTTATGCATGCACCATTATGTTTTATCCACATGTATTGTTCACTTACACACCTCTCCTACTCCCCATCAGTATTTAGGTACTCGACGTGGGATCAAATATCTCTTTAATCTGAATCAAAGGATCAGCTCCCTCCTGTATTGCGTCTAAAGGCATGGGAAAATCCTAATAAGTTGGTATGACCATTTTCTTTGTTAATTTTATTTTATAACTAATAGTACTCCTGTTGTTTTTATAAGGGGTTATTAACTTAGAAAAACTTATAACATAATATTACCAATTTAAAAACACGAACTAGTTACTCTAGCTGTCTTTGTTTGTTTTTTACTCTTTATCCTTTGACAAAAATGATTTCTCAAGGGAGGTTTAAATCGAAAATGGTATTTTAACGAGGAAAAAATTGGGTCAACACTGAACCAAACTCTATAGAGTCACAAAAAATCAGTTAGAGCTACTTAGCCCGTCATAAGACGAGAGCAACACATAACGAACATCTACCTAGGATAAACCACTTTGTATATTTTTGTATACAATAAAAATAACACAAGTCCCCTAACATATTAAGGATTGCAGAGCTCAATCAAACAAAGAAAAATATAAGTTCAGGATAGATAAGTATTCCTCAATACTTCACACAATCTAAAGACTCCTTATATAAATTAATAACAATGAGTATGAGATGAAAATGTAGTTCTTAGTACTCGAAATCTCAACCTCCATCAATAAAATAAATAATTTTATATCTTATCTCAGGAGCCTAGCTTAGTCTCTTAAAGTGTTAAGGGTGTCAAAGTTAAAAATATTTAAAGCAACAATATAATCATATAAGGGTTAATAAATCAAAAATTGTAAAATAGTTTGGAAATATATAAAAGAGGTATATCTCTTCCACTTATATGATTCTAATTATTTTTGTTTTAACTTCACATAATAGAAGGAAAAATTCAACATTAAATAATACAACTTTTTCCATGTAACAATATTCAAGGAATAACTTCAGCTATAATGCGTTTAGAAGATATAAAGTATCGGCTAGCTTGAACGGTAAATCTAATGATAGTTCTTCCTCCATCTTTTACTAAGGAATATGGTGGATACTTGGCTATCTCCAATAAAAGCTCAGGCAAGAAACAAAATGACAATATCTCAAACTTCCCAAAAATCTTGAAGCAACATAAAACACTTCGATTTGTCTTATTGGTCTTTACTTCATTATTCAGCGAGAAATATGAGGCTACTCACATATCCGTCAAAAAATCAAAGTGTGTCAAAAAATATGGGAAGGAGTAACTAAATAAATAAGATTGTTGGAAATCACTATGCAATTTATCACAAACGGCTCAAGAAAATAACAAAATAAAGAACATAAAAGAAAAGAACACACGATTTAACGTGGTTTGATAAAAGTTTACGTCCACATGCATCGCCAGAGAAAAGTGTTTCACTATGATGAAAAAGGATTACAGATTTTAGATTACTTTTTGTGTATACATAAAACTATCCATGATGTCAAATTGTACCAGCAGACACGGTACACTATCATGACATTACAATGTACCATTAAACACGATACACTGTGAAACTCATACTGAACGTACAAAGTAGTTAACACTTAATTAGAAAAAGTGTACATTGCCAAAGAAATATGTTGAATGTAGAATATTCTTTCTTCACTATCAACAAATCTTTCTCTTGAAGTGAATATCTTTTTTTCACTATCAACAAAGAAAATTCTCTTCATCTCACTCACTAAATACCCCTAAGGCATTCACTCTACATTGCGAACACCAATCCAGTTTAGGCACTCCTTAAACTTTTGAACTAATACTGCCTTGATCATTATATCTGTTGGATTATCGTGTGCATACACTTTTTTCATATCAACAATTCCCTTTGATATTATATAACGAATAAAATGATACCTGACATTTATGTGCTTTGTAGGCTCGTGGTATATCCGGTTCTTTGTAAGGTGTATGGCAATTTGACTAGCATTTTTTTTGTAGTAATCATATCTAAGCCCAAATCTGCCACAAAAACTTGCAACCATATTGCATATTTAACTGCTTCTGTTACCACCATGTACTGTGCCTCTGTTGTAGACAAATTGCAATTGTTCTTTCTAACTGATCGCAGTTCCAGCTAGAGTAAATGCATATCCTACCAGAGATATCTTTTTATCTATATCACCTACAAAATTAGAATCAACAAAACTAACCACTGATCCTAAAATTTCATTCAGTGATCCGCCAATATCAGTCTTGTTAAAAGTCAAGCCAACATTCAGAGTATTCTAAGATACCGAAGTATCAATTTCACTGCATGCCAATGTTCTTTCCCATGATATCCCATGTACCTGCTAGCTACACTAATCGCATGTGAAATATCAGGACGTATGCATACCATAACATATATTATACTACCAACTGCACTTGAATATAGAACCTTCGACATTTGTTCAAACTCAGCATCGTTATTGGCCTTTTTACTGCAGACAACATGAAATGACTAGCAAACGGGAAGCTAACTTCCTTAACATCAAACATGTTGAATCGTTGTAGCACTTTCTCAATATAGATTCGTTAAGATAAGTGTAATGATCCTACAATTCTATTCATGATAATCTTCATACCAAGAATCTTCTTTGTTTTACCTAGATCCTTCATCTCAAACTTGGCACTAAGCTGCTTCTTTATCTGCACAATGTATGACATATTACAAGCAACAATAAGCATATCATCCACATACAATAACAAGTAAACATAAGAATCATCTGACATCTTTTGATTATACACAAAAATGTAATATTGACTCATCGTGAACTCTTTTGACACCATAAATATATCAAAATGTTTGTACCATTTCCTAGGTGATTATTTCAAACCATATAGTGACGTTTTCAGCAAACAAACCTTTTCCTTCATATTAGGTTTGATAAATCCCTTTGATTGTCTCATGTAGATTTGCTCATCCAATTCACCATGTAGAAATGCAGTCTTCACATCCAACTACTCAAGTTCTAAATCTTGCAAAGCTACCATGACTAACAAAACTCGAGTCGAATTATGCTTCACCACTAGAGAAAACACTTCATTGGAGTCGATTTCTTCCATTTGAGTAAAAATCTTAGCGACCAGTATTTCCTCTAATCGAGATGCCTCAACCTATAGATTACCTTCCTTTTTTTGAACACCCATTTGGTACCTACTACCTTTTGTCCTTTAGGCAAGTCAACAAGCTTCCATGTTTAATTCTTATGAAGAGATTCAATCTCTTCCCCATAGCACAAATCCATCGATCTGTCATTGAACTCGCTATAACTTCCCTATAGCTACTAGGTTCCTACATCTCAACTTCTTCTGCAACTAAGAGAGCATATGCAACTAGATTTGTATACCTTTTTGGAAGTCTAATATCTCTTTTTCCTTTATCCAATGTTATGTTATAAGGTTGTTATTCCGGTTTGGGCGCATCATCGTCACTATCATTCGATGCTGACGCTTCACCTCCTGATTCTGGATCCATCTAAGAAAAACTCAAATTATTGGATCTAATATGATCTAATTCTACTTCAAGCTCCACTAGTTTACTCAACACCGATCCTGATTTGATCATTTCTCATACTTTCTTCTGACTGTCTATCGAAGTAAACTTGTTAAAAGTCACTTCCCTACTGATGAGAAATCCTGGTGACTTTGAAGAGGTACACCATGACCTATATCCCTTCACTCCAGTAACATATCCTAGAAATATGCACCTTTTTTCCATCGGGTCAAGCTTGCCATCTCTCACATGAGCATACGCAGGACAACCGAACACCCTCAACTGTTCGTAATCAGCCGACGATCCAGACCAAATCTCAAAAGGAGTTTTAATATCGATTATCGTTGATGGAGACCGATTCACCAAGTAACACGTTGTATTGATAGTTTAAGCTCAAAAAACATTCCCACAACTAAATGCGAGAGCATGCTTCGTGCCTTATCATAAAGTGTTATGTTCATTCTTTATGTGAACCCATTCTATTGTGGTATTCTAGAACAAGTGTGATGCCGCACTATTCCCTCAGCTTCACAGGACTCGTTGAACTCATAACTGCAATATTCTAACCCATTATCTATCCTAAGACGTTTTATTTTTCTTCTTGTTTGGTTCTCAATCATTTTTTCATTTGGAAAAGGTTGAATATCCCTCATATTTTGTTTTCATAAAATAAACCCACATCATTATTGAATAATTATCTACCTAACTCATATAGTATATGGATCCATTCTTTGATGGAATTTTGTTTGGCCCCCAAAGATCTGAGTGAATATGGTCAACTACCTTTAGTCTTTCTTATAGCCAATTTGCTGAATTTGACTCTAGTTTGTTTACCAAACACATAATGCTCACAAAATTCCAATGATTATGCTAGATACCCTTTCAACAAATCTCTTTGTCCAAAAACAACTTATTTTTTGTCACTCATGTGACCAAGACGATAATTCCACAACTTATTTTGATCCTGTCTACTTTGGCTATTACTCTCTAGTGATACTACTACAATATCACCCATAACAACAGTCCCCTGGAGAATGTAAAACCCCTTATGCAAACTGTCTTTCATACAAACCATTGAGCCTTTTATCATTTTGGTTACACCGTCTTTTGTACGATACTTATAACCCCGAGAATCTAATATCTTAACAGATATCAGGTTTCTCTTTAACCCAGGAACATGCCAACATGTCACAATTCTAACAACCCCATCAAACATTCTAATTATGACGTTACAGATACTATCTATATACAACAAATGATTATTCCCCAAATAGACAATTCATTGCATTGGCTTGTAAGTATCGAACCACTTCTTGAATTGACACATGTGATATGTAACACCAGTACCGAATACCCAAGAGTTTTTCCCACAATCTGAATTTATGGACAATATATCTACTATACCAATGTTTTCACTGTCATCAAAATTGTTCACACCTTTAGCAATGTTTACCGTATTTTTTTTATTTCCCTTCTTACCATTCAGTTTCAGACAATCTCTCCTATAATGATCCTGCTCACTGCAATCCTAACAGTTTGAGTTCTTTACCTTTAGTTTTTCATTCTTAAAGAACTCGCTTTTCTTCGATATGTTCCCTCGTAATAAGACCTTCACTTTCAACCTGATTGTCTGGCTGTAACTGTATTAGCTCATTTTTTTTCAGCTCCCCTTTGACATATGTCGACGATAACTTATCTTTACCATACATTATGGTATCTATAAAGTTTCATAGGGAGCTGGTAATGATCTCAAGACATACAAAGCTTGATCCTCATCCTTAATGCTGATATCAATGTTCTCAAAGTCCATTATAATTAATTTAAAATTTTCTAAGTGATCATTTATGGACATACCTTATTTCAATCTGAAATCGTACAAGTGCTTCTTCGAGTATCATCGGTTTACTACTGATTTATCCGAGTAAAAATCTTATAGCTTCTTCAATGTGCAGGCAGTAGTCTTCTCACCACTAATCTCGCAAAATATATTGTCTTTCATACACATAAAAATCCAATATAAAACCCTTTAATTGAAGATCTTGCTTCTCCTCTTCTTTCATCTTTTCTAGAAACTTATTCTCCACAGCTTTGCACAACCCTTGTAGTACTAATGAAGATTTCAATTTAAACTTCCATATGTAAAGCTGGGTCCTCCATCAAATTTTTCAATCTTGTATTTTGTTGATGTGGATGTCATTGTGAAACCCTAATTGCAAAACCTAATTTCATAGCCAAAACTTTGATACCATTTGTTAGAAATCACTATGAAATTTATAACAAATGGCTCAAGCACAAAACAAAATAAATAAATTACGAGAAAAGAACACATGATTTAACGTGGTTCGACAAAACTCTATGTCCACAGGCGCCACTATAGAAAAGTATTTCACTATGATAGAACATGTTACAGATTTCAGATTAATTTTTGTGTAGTTCTAAAAATCTATTTATAGGGAATAAATAGACTTACGAGATAATGGGCCTATATCACAAAACTGTCCATGACACCAAACTGTACTAGTAGACACGGTTCACTGTCATGACATTACACTGTACCAATAGACACAGTACAGTATGAAAACACTATCCAAATCATACTCAACATACAAAGTAGTTAACACTTATGTATATTGTCAAAGAAATATGTTGAAAGTTGAATGTGGAATATTCTTTCTTCACTATTAACAAAGATAATATGTAAAACTCTAGCAGACTACTAACTGTTAATCATATTAATTTCATTTGGACAAATAACGGTTTTATCCTCAAGGGAGACTTTGACCGGTGAAGAATTTTAAAGATATAAATGAAAATAATAAATATTGTACAAGCTTTGTCTACATATCTTAAAGCTTCGATAGTTAACAAAATCGAAAGTACAAGCTTCAATATATGTAAAAAAATATTGTATACAGTCAAATAATAAATAATAGACGTTCATCGGTTCTCTCCCAAAACCTACGCGAACTAATGACAATGTAATAAATTGGCTGACTCATAGACATATTGTTCAACCGATCTATATAGAATAAATGTTCATAAAACTAATCAAAGATATAAATTATATGATATATATATAGTTCAAATCAAACTTGCTAGTTAAAAATAAATGATCATTTTCATATTTCAAAAAAATTATTAAAAAAATTATAACTTGAAAAGTAAAAAGCAAACAAAAAAATATATAGCAAATAATTAATGAAAATATATAATAAATAATCAATTCGTGAATAATACATTTATTCTTCATATTTTTTTTTAAATTTAACTTTACACAATCTGAGTTGCTACAGATTTTAGTGACAACTAGAACACTCCAAGAAACCTCTTTTTAGAGATGAAGAAATCCTAAACTTCTCAGATTGTGTGCATCTTCTTCTTGTGCATCACTTCTTTCTCCACTAGATATTTTTCATCTTGTTTATCTTTTTTCTTTCTTAGGATTGTTTGGATGGAAGAGTATCCAGCGTTGATTCCTTCACACCTGCAAAACAGTGGTACAAATGGTGAGTCTCTCAGTCACAATAGGACATATGCCCAAGTAGTCTATCAACATTATCCAAATACAGTCAATAAAATCAAGCCTTCAAACATTCAACACAAAATGGACCACATATCTATTCAATTTGAAGACCAAGCCTATGAAGAACTAGTGAAGGATACATCATCACATTGATTGGTAAATTTTCAAAAGGTTTGCCAAAAAAGTCTGATCTTGACAGATTATTTAAGGACATAAGGTTCAATGGTGACTTCTCATACACTAACTGGGATTCAAGATATTTATTTCTTGAATTCTCACTAAAAGAATATATCATAAAATATGGTCTCGTGAAGTTTGGTCAATTGGTGAGTACTCCATGAGAATTTTAAAGTGGTTATCATCTTTTAATTACTTCTTCAATTGGCACTCCCCTTAAGATATGGATACAAAGCTATGTACAATGCGTGCTACACATGGGTGGAGATTGATACCTCCAAAAAGCTTCGGAAACATGTATGGCTGGGATTTGGCAGCAACCAATGAGCTTAGATTACTCTAAGCTATAAGGATGTTCCAAAGTACTATGACTCTTGTTTTCATGTAGGTCATGATACTTCCACCTGCAAAAGAAGCCAAACTATCAAAATGGATACAAATAAAACAACACAAGATCCTTCCAACGACAATACTTGAACATCTTAAGGAAAATACTTCTCAAGAGGTGATAGAGCAAGATCCTGATATAAGAAGTACAATTGCTGAAAATCACCATAACTCTGAGTTAAATTAAGAACCAACTGATATTATTGAAGGAAATTAGAGTATACCTGTGGACCGGAACCCTGATATCAATAAATTTCCTCTGAAAACCCAAGATAATGAAGCTGTAGTGAGCATGGTTGGTGATATTACTAGTATAATTACTGGAAACAGTGATAAATTACATGAAGAGTTTCAAGAGGCTACCAGAGTTTTTTTTGATGATATCGTGCAAAGTGAGGACTTGAATAACAATGTGGTTGATGATACCAATAATCAGGATGAGGAAATCATAGATGCTATCAATTTACTTGATAACATTACTGATTTTCCCCATCCACCTGATGAAAGAACTTCTCATACTGCTAAAACTCCTCATAACGAAACCATTGGGAGCCTTCCTTCTACTCCTGCAAGAAGAATAAAAAAAGTTGATCCCAGTTTTCAGAAAGTTTTTGATTAAAAGTTAAAACAAGCATGAAGAAGAAAAAAAACAAGCCCCTTGTCATTATATCTCTTTAAATGGAAGAGACAAAAAGAACATCACTAAAAAGTTCTAAATGATCAAGCTTTTAAGTATGAACATTCGAGGAGTTGGTAACCAATCTTCTGTCAGAAGACTGAAATTAGTAATCAGAAAAGAAGGTATCAAATTATAGTTTCTACAAGAACCTATGATTAACTGTGATCAGATAAGAAATCTATCTACTAAACTCAAGCTTACTAATTCTTTTGCTAATTTCTCTAACAAAATTTGGGTGTTTTGGAATGAGGATTTGGAGGTCAAAATCCCGGAGGATAAATTCCAACGTTGCCACATGGAAGTCAAACACTCTCTTAGTGATAAAGGGTTTAACATCACTTGCATCTACGCTAAATGTCAAAGAAGTAATAGAAAATAGTTGTGGAATGATTTAAGATCATTTGAGCCAACTGTTAAAGATTGGCTTCTCCTAGGTGATTTCAACTCTATCATCTCTCCCTATGAACAATTTGGGTGTCCAACATTCTGTCAACATAGTGAAAATGACCTCCTAGACATGATTAAAGACTTCCACCTAGAGGATGCTGGGTATCTTGGTACTAGGATTACATGGACTAACAAAACTAGGTGGAAAAGACTTGATAGGGTTTTGTTTAATCAGGAATGGTCTGAATTTTTTGCTATCACTAAAGTATCCCACCTTCCCCGTACATGTTTATATCACACGCCACTCTGTATCACTATTACTAAAGATATTAAGAAGCTTAGCAGATCCTTTAAGTTTCTTAATATTTGGACTATGAACAAAGATTTCCTGGGTTTTGTGAAAGAAAACTGGTCTATTCCTATGATGGGCTACCCTCAACATGTATTCTCGAATAAGTTAAAAAGGTTAAAGGCTGCCTTAAAGAAATGGAATAGAGAGAATTTTGGTAAATTGTTTGATAAAATTAAGCAAGCTGAAGAAAAATATAGAAGATCCAATTGCCCTCAAGACAAAAATTGCCTCTCCAAGGCTACTGCTGAGCATCTGCTTGCCTTATCCATAGAAGAGAACTACTATAGACAAAAGACACATGCAAACTGGTTAATGGATGGTGATAGGAACACTAGTCTTTATCACAATTTTTAATGATGAAAAGAAGGTAAAGAGCTATCAAAGGCACCAAAATCAACAATATTTGGAATGATGATGAGGATGCTATAAATGCATCTGTAGAATCCTACTTCTCAGATATGCTCTCTTCCACATCTTACTTAAATAAACATGCTGAATCTAAATGCTTGAGTAATAATGTGTTTAACATCATCCCTAGGCTAGTGACTGAATCTGATAATAAAATGATGATAGCTGAGCCAACAGAATCAGAAATTTGGACTTCTATTCAAAGTCTAAATCCCTCTGGAGCTGCTGGAATTGATGGTTTTAACAAGTGTTTTTTACCACTTGTTGGCTCATTAGAAAAGATGAATTTTGTAAAGACATTAAAGCCTTTATCCTTGGCCAATCTATACCAAAATGGATACTAGCTACTGGTATATGCCTTATGCATAAGACTGCTAACCCTATAACTGGAGTCAGTATCGACCTATTAGCTTATGCACCCTAAAAAATAGAATAATGTCTAAATCAGTTAACAAGAGACTATCCACAATTCTCCCTAAGCTTATATATGAAGTACAAGGTGCCTATGTGCTAGATAGATCAATTCATAACAATGTGCTTATTGCTAAGGATTTGATTCATGATATAAGCATAAAAACTAAGGCTGGTAATGTGGTTATCAAACTTGATATGTCCAAGGCTTTTGATAACTTAGCTCACAACTTTTTATTAGAGTGCTTAAGGTTTTTAGTTTCAACTATCAAGTCACTAAGCTAATAAATAATATTGTAAGATCAGATAACAATTCTCTTCTTATAAATGGTAGGTCTATTGGATAATTCAAATCTAAGAGAGGTCTGAGACAATGGGACCCCTTGTCTCCAAGCCTCTTTATATTAGCTGATGAAGTACTGATAAGAGGGATCAACCATTTATTTACAGAAAATAAAATTATGAAATAATCAAATAGAAGGAGTATGATTATACATATACCAGCATTTGCTGATGATGTATTAGTCTTCACTAATGGTTCTCAAGTTTCCCTTGAGAAGATTGCTCATTTCCTGCAGGTTTATGAGGAAGCAACTGGTCAGTTAATCAATAAAAGGAAAACAGAGATAATAACTGCAACAAGCATGTCAATTGATAGATGAAACATCCTAACTATGCAGACTAGCTACAATGATACTCTTCTCCCTACAACCTATTTGGGGGTAACACTTAGTCTCCATAATAAGGCTTCAAATTTTAATATTTTATTAGAAAAAAATCAGAGAAAATATTTCTAATTGGGAAGGAAAGATGTTATCTTTTGGAGGGCGTCTTACTTTGATAAAACCTGTTCTCATGTCTGTCCCTCTTCACTGGTTACAGAGCTGCTTGCTCCCTTCAACAATCATATCAAAAATCGAAATATTGATGAATAGATTCTTATGGGGATCCAATAGTGATGTTAATAAAACTTAGTGGTCTTCTTGGCCCTCTGTTTGTCAATCATTTGAAGAGGGAGGTCTTAATATTAATAGTCTCCTTAATATCCAGAAGGCTTTTTCTTGTAAACTATGGCTAAGATTTAGAGATAATACTTCTCTATAGGATAAATTACTTAATAATACCTATTGTTTAGATAAACATCTTTTGCAGGTTGATTGCAAATATGGCTCACAAACTTGGAAAATGATGGTCAAAATCAAGGAGTTTGCTGAATCTCATATGAAATGGATTTTGGACTGTGGTAAAATAGATATATGGTTAGATAGTTGGTTTGGTAGACCACCTCTTATTAAACTTAATCCTAATCAAAACAGTAACTGGTTCAAGGGTAAAAAGGTTAAGACATTGTGGGAAGCTAATGGATGGAACAATTCTAAGCTCAAGGAAATCCTAAATGACTATAACATGAACTTATTTTCTAATCTTAAAATCAACTGTTCTAATAAAGACACTATATTATGGACTTTATCTAAGGATGGTTTCTTTAATATAAACAAAACTATCAAAGGCCTAAACCCTTCCCACAATAGCTCTACTCTATTTAGTAATCTTTGGAACCAAATATCTCCAAGGAAGTGTTCCTTCCTTGCATGAAGACTTCTACTTAATAAAATACCTACTGACTCTATCCTTCAATCTAAGCACATTACCCTGGCTTCTAAATGCCAATGTTGCTCTAATATTGAAACTGCAAATCATCTATTTATCTACTGTAATTTTTCTTGGGACATCTGGTCTTATTTTGCAGGAATGTTAAGGGTAGACATTCAAAGATTTATGAAAATCAAGCACATGCTCTTGACTTGGTTTTGGTCTGCTAATAGCAAAACCCATATTAAGACTATTTTTCCTACCCTAATAAGCTGAGTTATTTGGCAGCAGAGAAACAAAAGGAAAATGAACTATGTTCACTTTTCTTCCTCTGCTGCAATTAATCACATTACATATATGATGAATAATCTAGATTTTTCAAACTTTCTTAAAACTAAGCACTGGAAAGGATGTGAGGATGCAGCCTTGAACCTTGGCTGCATCAATCACCTTCGTACCAAAAGAAAGATATCTTACCTCACTTGGAGTCCTCCTGTTGCAGGTCGCTTCAAACTTAACTCAGATGCCAGTTGCTCCACTAATGGAGAAGCGAGTGGAGCTGTAGTCATAAGAGAACACCAAGGCAAACCGGTGCTAGGCTATGGAAACAATTATGGTATGCTAACTCTTATACATGCAGAATCACGAGCACTTTTGGATGGGCTCCTCCTGTGTAAACTCAAAGGATACAATTGGTTTCGTTTATTTTGGGTTGGGGGTAGTTTAGTAAAGTGTTTTGTGAAGTTTGAAGTATTAAGTGTTTGGTGTAAAAAGTAGTAAGATAATAGAGCAATCTGCTTGTATTAAATGTTGATCACCCTTATTAATGAGAGTGGTTGAGGTATTTATACTCTTAATTAATGACCCATGGGCTTACGGGTCAAGTTATGAAACCGGGTCAAGTTTAAGGACCCATTAGTCTTTTAAGTAGATTAGCAAATAGCTTAGTCAAAAAGTGTTTTACTTTTGTCATGTCCGGATTATTTAGTGGCATGTCATTGTCCGAATTACCCCTGTTCGGATTATGCACTACACTGTTTTTGAAGATTCTGAACTCATCAGAAGCCCCTTTTTTAGGCCTTGCCAAATATATTTGGTAGGGCTAAAAAATCCACTAAGCCAGTAACGAATTTGTCCGATCTGCCTGTGCGGTCCGTACTAGGAAGTTTACTTTCAACATTAACTCAGTTCGAAGTCTGTCAGGACTGGTTTCTCTTTCCAGAATTCTAAGGGTTTTCATCTTGGATCGTGGGACACATGTCAATATCTGGTTCGACCTACCAGCCGTTATTTTTCCTACACCGGCGCACCCACTAAGTCTAGAAAGTTACCTAGGCATTTGATCCTTCACATGTTTGCGCAGCCTTTAATCGTTGCAAAACCCTCTTCAACTTCTTCTAAATAACTGTTACTTTTTTTACTGTTATATAAATTCTCTTTCACTATTTCATTGTCTTCCACACTCAAAGCTTTCGAGAGAGATTTTCATTTGTACCTTCAACTCGTTCTTGAGAGGTTTTATGTTCACAGCCAGAAACGCACTAGTTAAAGGCGACTGGTTAAACTTATCAGAGTTAGAAAGAGCGAAAAAGGTAAAAAGAGAGAATCACATTACTGCCGGCCTCTCAGTTTCTCCAAGGGAGAAATTGAGTGAACCGACTTAGAAAGCTGATCAAGGGTCATCCTCATCCGAAAACCCTAGGCCCAAAGAGCTATTCAAACCAAGTGTTTCACCCCTTCCCTCAGGTTCTTCTGTTCAAGAATCCCAACCTTCCGTGCCTAAAGAAAAAGCTGTTTCAAGTATCAGAAAATCCTCTCCCTTCATTGATATGGGTTATGATGTTGAAAAGTCTCCGGAGAAGATAACCCCTCGCCGGACAACTCGCCAAACGAAAACCCAATCTACACCTTTACTGACAAAAACCTCTGGATCAGAGGTATCCAAAGCAGACCCAAAGGCCAAGCCCTCCGGATCCTAACTTCAACCAGATACCAAGACTTCAAAGGAAACTAGCGCTCAACCATCCACACAACCCCTTGCGCAAGAAATCGACCCCCTTTCTTCCAAAGCAGCTCATAAACCTTCCACAGTGATGGAAGAGGTAATGGAAGATAGTATTGAGGAGGCCCTCTTTGAGACCGAGGCTTCAGGTCAAACAAGAGATGTTGCTTCTGATAAGAAGGGAAAAAATAAGGTGAAAGTTTGCATGACTCATCCGGACTCACTTCCAGAGTGCTTAGAGGGAAAGGTAGGCACATGCTTCAAACACTTTAGTGTCAAATAGTTGTTGGCTCTACAAAACATAAACTACATCTACACCCACACTGCTAAGTTGGGCCGAATCCATAAAAAATGGGGGATTCCGGAGTCAGTATAGATAAGGATACCCATTACTCCAGAGACTCCCATGGACTGCAAGCTCAACAAGGTTGTAATATTCACCGAAGTACTGAACTGGGGACTCCGGTTCCCATTGGAGCCAAAAATCGTCAGGTACTTTCACTTAGTTAAACTCTGTCCTAGCCAGCTAAGCCCCAATGCCTGGTACTCTCTCTTTGCTTGTATCATGGCATCAAGGTTGTAAAAAATCCCACTTCCGATGGAGCAGTTTGCTGCTATAGAAAGCTTGTGCAAGAATCACCAGATTCCATTCTACCATCACAATATGGGGAACAACTTTAAAGTTGTGGATGACTTGCTAGAGCCTGAAAAGAACTGGACGACACAATTTATATTTGTTAGTGGGACATGGGAGAACGACATAAAGATTAAGGCCAACATCAATCCTAGTATGCTGACTAGCAGGTGGAAAAGTACTGGTGAGTTTATTCTCTATCTTTGTTTCTCACGCTTTTCCTTTTTAAATTATAAGTGTTCCCATTCTGATTGATTTTTTACTCCATTTTCAGTGCTGCCGAAGGAGTTCACATGACATTTCGAGGAGGCGCAAAAAACCTGTGCAAAACTCAATGCATGAGCTGCGGAGCATTGGGGGAATGCCTTCCACAACTGCTTCACATCGGGACATCTTGTCAGGTCCCTTCTGTGGAACACCACAGGCCGGAGAGATCTCACATGGGAAGAGGTAACTACCATTCTTCATTCTGGGTAATTCTCAAAAGGTCAGAGGCCAAGGATGTTAAATTGTTCTTACCTTCCAAAGTAAAAGCTCCAAGTATGATGAAGAACAAGAAGAAAAAATCTACAACGGAGTTGTTCCAAACGGCCACAAAGGGGACTGGTTCGGGGAACCAAGGTGGAATTGATGCTGCCCTGCTCAAAGTAGTAGAGGCTGAAATAGTGAGGGAGGTTGGAGAGTCACAGGATCCACCAAAGCCACCTAAGAAGGACAAAAAAAAGATGGCCAACAGTGATGAGAAAGCTGCTAAGAAAAAGAAGGTTACCCTAGGAGAAGAAATAATTCTTCGTCTTTGGAAACTCAACCTCCACCAGCCCCTGTTGATCCCACCTTACAAGAGAAAATCCCAACAGGTTTGCAGTCTAGAGAGGTTGCTAGGGGAGGGAATGAAAAAGTGGACATTAGTTCCCTTCAAGACATTGATTTTTACTTCAATGATTTCCGAGAAGGATGATTTTGCAGGTCCCTACCGCCCCTCCAGCTCTGCCAATATGGTGACCTTCAATGGTAAGTCTTTCTCCGTCTCCGGAGAGCAAGATATCTGAGCCATTCGGTCACATCCAGCCAATACTCGACTTGGAAAGATAGGTGAAAAGTCAAACCACCCTTATCAACTCCCTCACCTCTGACAAGGAATCTCTATCAACCAGCATCCTCAATGCCAATCAAAGTATAGAGGAACTGAAGAAGGTGATAACGGCATTTAAAAAAGACAATGAGGATTCATCAACCAAGTTGGCCACCTCGGAAGCTGCCAGAACTGAGCTCCAGACTAAATATTCTGGCTTGGAAAAGGACCTCACAATGTTCAAGGAGGAACTAAAGACCAGGGATGGTGTCATTCAAACTATATTTGATGAGAAGACTAAGTTAGAGGGTACTATGTCGGAGATGGCAAAAGAGAAAGATGATTTGATGAAGTAGTAGGAGAAAGCTATTCATGAGGTATTGACAAGTATATCAATAAAGTGATAGACTTCTTAGAGAAAAGAGATGATCAAGTCAAGTCTGACATGATGCTGCTCTTCCATGAGACTTTTCCAAAGAGGACCCTTGGTCCCTTATGGAAATATGTGGAATATGAAGACACTATGGCCGATGTCGACAAGCACAACTATGCCAGTGGAATAGATTCCACTACTGATGATGAAGATGGACCTCGTGAGAGTTCGAGTGCCGAACTCAAAAGTCTTAAAAATATGGTGGGTGATGAAGGAACATCCGAAGGGAACAACCCCTAAGGTATTATATTATTTTTTTTCTTGTTGAACAATTAAATTCGTTGGACGGCCAAGGCATATTTTGTATTGCTATTCGGTTAGAGTCCGAATAAGCCTTTTAAACACCTAAAGTCCTTAGATGGCCAAGGCATGTTTTGTTTTTCTATTCGGTTCAAATCAGAATAGGTTTACTTTATCAAACCTTCTTTTATTTAATACTTTCTTTCATTTAAATTTTTCGTGGCTAATGTTTAAGTAGCCCTTAGCATTTCAGAAGTATTATAGTGAGAGCGTTTAATATCTCTGATGACATGTATTTAATAGTCATCACTTAACCAGGTTTATCCGATCTACTAAAGATTCAAAGTGTTGAACCAATGATTTGTAGTTGAATTGAATTATAGTAAAACCACTCCGAATGTTTCAAGAAGGCATCATATATTATTATAGAAAAAACCGGACACTTCATTAAAACCTCCCTACGCCACTATGGTAGGAAAGAGTATGCCCCCTAATATTTAAATTGACATATAACAAGTAAATATTTACACACAAATTTTATTCTAAATATAACCTGAGATGTTCAATATACCATGGGTGCTTCAAAACTCTTCCCTCTTTGTCCAGCGGCCTATATGTCTAAGGCTTAAGTTTTTCAGAAACCTCATATGGGCCTTCCCTGTTCGGAGCCAGCTTACCGAACTACTTCTCTTTGTTGTGTAAAAAAACTTTTCTTAACACCTTATCTCCCGGTTGAAAATCTCTTCTCTTGACCTTGGAAGCAAATCTGCTCCTCATCAAGCCTTGGTAGTGAGCTGTTCTTAAGTGATCTTTAACCCATCTTTCTTCTATTAAGTCGAACTGATTCTTAATTGCTATCTCATTAGCTTGTTCGGAATAGTTATAAACCTTGTATGATGGTAGAGTATCTTATTTAAGGGTAATGGCATCCATTCCATACACCAAAGCAAAATGAGATTCTTGTGTAGAAGCCCGAGGAGTAGTTCGGTATGCCTACAACACTTCTTGGAGATAGCTTGGCTACTTCCCTATGACTCATTCTAAATTCTTTTTTAATTCAAACAAAATAGTCATGTTGGTAACTTTAACCTGGCCATTTTCTTGTGGATGGAAAGGAGAAGAAAAAAAATGTTGAATGCCTCAAGAGGCACAAAAACTCTCAATATCCTTGTTATCAAACTGTGGCCCATTATCTGTGGTAATCTTTTGAGGAATCTCAAATCTACAACATATATTGGATATGAAAACTTTAATGACAGTCTTCGAAGTGGTTCCCGCCAAAAGAGCTGCCTCTATCTATTTTGAGAAGTAATCAATAGCAACTATAATAGTTCTGCACCCTCCGGACGCCATTGGCAGAGGCCCATCTAAATCCAATCCCCAACGAGTAAAAGGTACTGGCTCAGAAATAGACTCCATAGGTATTGCTGGCACATGAATTTCATTGCCATACCTTTGACATGGATCATACTTATTTACCATTTCTTTAGCATATTATGGATGGCCAATACTACCCAGCCAACAATATTCTCTGTGTTAGTGCCTTTTACCCACAATGTGCTGATCCTTCTCCATCGTGTAGTTTGGATAAAATGACTTGAGATTCTTCAACCCCTAAACAACGCAGGAGAGATCTACCAAAAGATTTTTTTATAGAGAACTCCCCCTATGATAAAAAAAAACCACGAGCCCCGTGCTTAACCTTTCTTGTCATAGCTTTATCCGGAGGCAAAACCCCATCAGAAATATATTGAAGGAGAGAAAACCTCCAATCTTTAGGTTGAATTACCTGTATGCTCAAGCTTTCCTCCTCTTCCTTTTTTTGACTTGGTTGTATGGATGGGCATTCTTGTATGTGTATCCAAGGGTAAGCCTCATAATATGCTATGGTTGCCAAATAATCTGCTAGTGTATTCCCTGACCTAGGAATATGCTCATAACAAACATTTTTAAAGTTGGCTGCCACCTCTTTCAGGATGAGTAACTATTTGATAAGTTGCTCCTTCTTAGCCTCAGACTGACCTTGAGCGTAATGGATAAGAAGCTGAGAGTCACTCATTAACTGAACTCTCTTAGCCCCACATAGGAAAGCCAATTTAAGACCAACTATAGCCGCTTCATATTCGGACTCATTGTTAGAGGCCTTGAATCCAAAGTATATAGCCTGGTACATTTTATCACCATACGGAGAGGTTAGGCAAATTCCAGCTCCACAACCCATTTTGCTTGAACCACCATCAGTTCGGACCACCTACTCTTTCTTGGTTTTTTCTTCTGAAGTTTGTTTAGGGTTTCTGTCTAAATGGAACTCTAGTAGGAAATCAGAAACTGATTGAGCTTTGATAGCAGTTCGAGGGGAAAAATCAATATCATAATCGCTCAACTCTACTGACCACTTGGTCATCCTGCTTGATATGTCTGCCTTCTAAAGAACGTTGTTTAACAGAAAAGATGTCCGAACAATGATGGAATGAGACTGAAAATACGGCCTCATCTTTATTGTCGCAATTACCAAGGCCAGTGCCAACTTTTCAAGCTTTAAGCACCTTTTCTCAGCATCTATTAAAATTTTGCTGATGTAGTACACCGGACGAGGGTAATTGTCCACTTCTCTTACCAACACTGCACTTATAGCACATTCTGACACAGCCAATGATACATAAAGTGTTTCTCCTTGAATGGGCTTAAAAGAGTTTTTGGTGAGGATAAGGTTTTCTTTATTTCAACAAAAGCTTGGCTACACTGTGGAGACCAATTAAAATCTTTAGCATTCTTCAAGGTTTGGAAAAACGGAGCACACTTGTCCGAAGACCTTGAAATAAAACGATTCAAGGTGCCAACCTCCCGGTGAGTCTCTGGACTTCTATAACATTTCGAGGAGGATCCATTTCTAATATGGTATTAAGCTGATCTGGATCGGGCTGTATCCCTTTCTCACTTATCACATAACCCAAAAACTTGCCGGATCGAACCCCAAAGACACATTTTTCCGGATTCAGTTTCAAATTCACAGTTGTCAGATTGGAAAACATGTCTTGAAGGTCAATTATATGTAAATCCTCCTCTAAACTTTTAACCATCATGTCATCTATATACACTTCCATATTTCTGCCAATCTGACTAGCGAATGCTCTATTTACCAACCTCTGATAAGTAGCCCCAATATTTTTTAACCCAAAAGGCATCACCTTGTAGAAATGGAGACCTCTGTCTGTTATAAAGGTAGTATGATCTTCGTCCTTCGGATCCACCTGTATCTGGTCGTACCCAGAGAAAGCATTCATGAAGGACAACAATTTGTTTCCAGATGTTGAGTCCACCAACTGATCTATCCGGGAGACTGGATAAAGATCTTTTAGGTAAGCTCTGATGAGGTCAGTAAAATCAATACACATACGCCACTTCGCATTCTTTTTCTTGACCAACACTGGATTGGCAGTCTATAAAGGATACTGGGACTCTTTTATATGTCCCATCTTGGTAAGCCGATCAACCTCTTGGACTATCACATCAGCGTTTTCCTTAGAAAAAGCTCTCCTCTTCTGTACAACAGGAGAAATATCACTTCGGATCGACAACTTGTGTGAGATAATGCTTGTAGGCGCTCCGGTTACATCACTATTGCACCAAGAAAAGACATGCTCATTGTTTAGTAAAAAGGACAACAACTTATTTTTCAATTCTGGCGCCATCTTAGAACCAATCTTGATACTTCTACCCTTTGCAAGGGAGTGGGTTTCAATCTCTTCAACTGGTATTAAAACACTAGGAGCCTATCTGGGGTCATCAATCTCAGCCTCTCCCTCAGAAGGTTCCAGTAACTGCTAATCTTCATTAATTCGAATTGCTCCCAAAGTTTTAGGAGCAAGTGCAGTTGCATAGCACTCATTTGCTACCTTCTGACTACTTCAGACAACACCTACTTACCCTTGAACTGCATACTTCAAACACTGGTGGACGGTCGAGGCCACAACATGCATTCTAGAGAGCCAAGACCTCCCAAAGATCGCATTGTAGCATGTGGGGAAATCTACCACAACGAACAACACCCTCACCAACGTTTTAAAAGGGCCATTTTCCCAACATCGCCTCTTCCTCAAACTCCTCAATTACATCCGCAAAGCTCTGTGTGAAGCCCACAATGGTTCTGTTTGAGTGTTGAATAACAGCCGGATTCTTTATCTGCTTGTAGGAGCTTAGGAAGAGGATGTTTGCCAAACTGCCTGTGTCTATCAAAATCCGACGAATATCATTGCCCCCAATAGATGCTTCTTTTACCACCGCATCTTCATGAGGCCCACTAATATTTCTCAAATCATCATCATCAAAATCTATGAATGGAAAAGGAGTTTGGCACTGATGAAAGGACATTCCCCCTTCCAACTAAGTAGCCAGGAGATGTACATGCCTCTTTCTTGATGAATGAGTGGGTGCTGTCACAGTAACCCCTCCGAAAATGGTGAGTGACTCAAAGAAATTAATGAGTCTGTACACTGTTTTGGTTTGTTCTATTATGACCCCCACTTTACTTTGGGTTGGATCAGGATCCTGGTACTCCGAATCAACATTAAATCTTTTAAGGATCACCATTGCCCCTTCTTGAGCAGATGTTCCCACATTGTTTGTAGGGCATGTTCGAGGAGAATTGTCAGGCATGTTTCCACTTCTTCTTTTGACATAAGCTCCTAGATTTCCTCTTTCAATAAGATTATGTATTTCTTGTTTCAGGGCTATGCAGTCTTGAGTATTATGGCTTATATCATTATGATATTGGCAAAAACAAGTATTTCGACTCTCTCTAGAAGACTGCAGTGCTGTTAGTTTCCGAAAATGGACTTCTTCCTTGGTCTTGTCATATATTTTGGCCACATTCTCTTTGAAATCTACAAACCACTCCGGTTGAACCCAATGGCCTCTTTTACTTCTTGACTGCTATCTCTGAGACTAGTTCTGGTTGGACTGAGTTTGTTTAGCCCTGTTGGACCCTTGTCTAGTTTCCTTAGCCTTATATCCGGACTGGTTTCGAGTTGTTGTGGTGGACCTCACTTGACGGTGAACCCTGGTTTTCTTGGTTTTATCTATATTAATTTGTTTTCCCACCTGATTCAATAAGCCACCCTAAGTCATGGCTTTCTTCCTGGTCACCGAATCAGCCAGGTTCCCAGGGTTCAACCCTTGTCTCAGAGAAACAATTTCCACCCGTTCGAAGCAATCTGCTAATCTATTCTTTGTATTTACGAACCGAATTATGTAGTCCTTTAAGAAATCGTTTGGTTCTTGGGCACAATGGATAATGGTATCTCCATTTCCCTTCACCTTCTTACTTCCCACAAATTACCTTCGGAAGGCAACCTAAAATGTATCAAAGTTTCTGATACACCCATGGGGTAAGCTGTTCTACCACTTAAGAGCACTTCTCGTAAAATATTGGGAGAAGTCTATGCACAAAATTTTGTCATCATCTTCAAAATTCATCATGAAGTTCTTGAACTGCTCCAGATGGTTGTCTGGATCCTTACTTCTATCATACTTCTCCATTTTGGAGCTGTCAAACCTTTTGGGTAGGTTTCCGGGCAGTATTTTAGAAGACAAAGGTGATTGTCTCCAATTCTTATTACGACTGAAGACTGTGTCTTCATTAGGCGTTATGAAAATACCTTGTTGGGTCTGAAAAGCAAAATGATCGATCATCAACTAATCAGCATGCATGTGGCTGTGGGATGACCCTTTACCCATATGACTTTTAACCCTTCCATGCCTATCCCTCTTCCTTGAATATTTTTTAATTAGTTTTATTTTATTTTTGGACCTCCCTTCATCACTGGTTGATGACAAAGACTCCTCAAGCTCAGCCTCGTTTGAAGAGCTGTTGGAGGACTCGGAATCTGAACTTTCAACCGGCTTAGACCGATGAGTCTTCTTAGAACTAACATGGGTCTTTTTTAAACTCAGGTGAGTATTTGCTGATGGATCATTCTCCCTAGGGTTGTCAGTATGATGAATAGCTGATGCCCCTGATTTATCCCTTATACCCTTTTTTGCTTGTTTATTGGCACTTAACGCCTATATTTCTGCTCTCAACTTGTCTCGCTCTTCAATGGTGTATTCCTTGTTTTCCCCAACTATTTCCACCATAGGTGGTGGACTTCCCTGCTCATTCGGATCCATCCAAAGTGGTCATTTATACTGGTTTTGAATGCAAGATTCGGGCACCTTAGTGCTCCCACTATGGTCGCCAATTAGGTTTGGTTTATTTTGGGATGTGGGTAGTTTAGTAAAGTGTTTTGTGAATTTTGAAGTATTAAGTATTTGGTGTAAAAAGTAGTAAGATAATAGAGCAGCCAACTTGTATTAAATGTTGATCACCCTCATTAATGAGAGTTGTTGACGTATTTATACTCTTAATTAATGACCCATGGACTTACGGGTCAAGTTATGAAATCGGATCAAGTTTAAGGACCTATTAGTCTTTTAAGTAGATTAGCAAATAGCTTAGTGAGAAAGTGTTTTACTTTTGTCTTGTCTGGATTATTTAGTGACGTGTAATTGTTTCACTGTTATCTAAAGGAAAATTTCCATTGAATTTAAGTTCTACTCTCAGCAATATCAAATCCTTAATCTCTTGTAAAATGAAAATTCATCACATCTTTAGAGAATAGAATCGAGCAGCCGATTGGCTTGCTCGATGGACTCAAAGATGTAAGATGAAAGTCGATTACAAAGATTTCAAAGCACCACCAATGTTGTATGTTATTTTATTGCTGGAAAGTTTAAATATAGGTTATATTCGAATTGAACACTAAATTACTTTTCTCTTCAAAGTGATTTCAGGATATGTGCAGAAGTAGCTCATTCTGGGACAATGACGAACGATAGTAGGGACTCTGTATTAGAAGCTAGCTCTTCACAAAGGAAACCTCCATCGAAATTATCCACTTGAATTGGTTTTAGAATGTGTTAGCTCATGCTGGGATCGAAGCTCCTTAGAATCGAACGAAAGCTAGTCAGAAGCTTGCTCTTCTCAAAGGAAACCTACATCGTACTTGTCTCTTTGAATTGATCTCATGAAGTGTTAGAAACTTATGATGCATTCAAGCCTTCATAAGTATGCATACCTCAGAGACATAGATAGGGATAATATTTGCGACTCATCTTTGATTGAATCGTCCTCTTCACTTAGTATTTGCGACTCAGAGACATAGATATGGATAATATTGGCCTGGTAGTTGCCTTGAAGAATCAAAAAATCGGAAGTGTATAGTTTATTGCAATGACTGTTTGAGACAAAAAGAGATAGTGTTTGGATCTAAAATTAGGGTTCGGATGTCAATTTGGGTCCAAATGAGTCTATTCAGCCTGAAGATTAATCTTAGTCCTTAACTTTTAGAACTCTTTTAATTTGAGTAATAAAATCTTTTAGCTTTTTTTTTAAAAAAAAACTTTACACAATCTGATAAAACGGAGGATACTGTATGATTGAGATTTTAATTGTTATTACGGATTGTTTTTTTTATTAAATTTTATTAATCTAATGTAGGTATTGGTATAAAAATCTTGTAAAATTATTAAAAACACATCCAATAACCTCATATGTAAACTTTGTTTTGGTATTTAGATGTAAACTTGGTAATAACTAAACTCGTACCTTCTAAATTTTTAGTATCTGGGATCAAAATGTAAGGTGTAAAACAAAGAAACTGGTATCCAACCTTTCTCAACAATGAGGGACTAGTTAAAAACATTTGTCTAGTTGACAATTCTTCTGGAAAAAAAAATCCAGACATGTTAATATTTGTTTTTTGTTTATGACTTCGGAGTTTATCAAAGGGCATTAGAATATGGCATATGCTTCATACGTCTCTTTTTATACCTTCCCCAGATGTTAGTAATTTCATTTATGTCGCTGACCAGGTGTTATAATTAATATAAAGGAATTTTTAAATATTTTATTCGATTTCAAGAGTTTTTAAATTTTTAAAAGGTTTATTGATCGATCAAACATCTTTCATATTTAAATCCATTTTTAAATATAGATGATAATGTTGGTTTGAACTTGATCGGTCGGATCCGATAAAATTATGTTGTATCCAAATATATAATATATTGGTCACAGATATAAAAGATTATAATTTATAAAAAAAATTGATCACATATAAATTTATGATTGTATAATCGGATCTGAATATGAATATATGAATATCATATATATATATATATATATATATATATATATATATATATATATATATATATATATATATATATATATATATATATTTAAAATTAAGTCGAAGCAGCACCATCACATCAATCAAGGAGAATTATAAGTGAGGCCTTAAAAAAAGAATAGAGAGATGAAAACTATTCGTCTTAATTCTCTCCTTTACTTTTAAATATTATCTTTAGATTTTGAAAGAAGTTTTTTTATCGACACTTTCTATCCATACAAAAATATTGATTAGAGAAAGTGCAAGGTTCTTTAAGCTTCGATTACAAATCTAAGGTTTTCCAAAAATCGCTTAAATTGGAGATTTTTCAGGATATGATTTGGAGTTGTTCATTTGAGTGCAGAAGAATTTAAGACAAGCTCATTTTCAAGGATTGCAAACATTAAAAGTGTTGTAGGATTTCGTAATCAAAGCCACATTCATCAACAAAGCCGATAAGCAAGATCCTATCGGACTCCCCATCTCAAATGAGGCGCCTTGATGTCACTAAGTCTACTCACACAGGTAGCCTTCCAACATCCCCAACCACTACCTTCAAACAATGCTAAACTGAAAAACAGACAGAGATCATTGAAAACATCTACTAAGAGCACAAAAAGTCCAAAACATCATCCACCCTCTAATATAAAATGACTATAAACATATTACATTTGGAATATTAGAGGTGTATGAAATAAATCATCAATTAGCAGACTCAAAACTCTTATTAAATCTGAAAAATTGAATTTTATGGTTGATGAAAATAAGCTTAACACTTTAATCAAAACTCTTGGTTTTCATAGTGGTGTCTCCAACCCTTCTAATAAAATTTGGATCATGTGGAAAGATTATTTCAATGTTGAATTAGTCTATTAACATAACCAACTCATCTACATCAAAGTCCACCGCTCTCCTGATAACAAAGAGATTATGGCCACTATTGTTTATGCTAAAAGCAATTGGATATCAAGACTTCCCTTTTGGGATAAACTTAGGGATCTCTCAAACAATGCCATTGAGTGGATTATTTTGGGAGATTTTAATTGCATATTATTTTCCTCTAAGCAATTCTCTTGCTTCATGGTGTGTCTAAGAAGCATTGATGACTTTAACAACATAATACTAGATTGTTCCCTTGAAGACCCTGCTTTATTGGCTCAACCTTGACCTGGACTAATAAAAGATGCTGGAAAAGATTAGACAAAATCCTTATCAATGAAAAAAATGAGAAACTTGTTTGATAAAATCCAGGTCAAACATCTTGTTAAAACTTTCTTAGACCATTCTCTTATTAGATATTATTAGAAAACAATAACTTCAAGCCAAAATAAACCTTCAAATTCCTCAACATGTGGACTTTACATCTTGAATTCCTTCAAACTACTCAAAACTCTTGGGAAACCGCAACACCTGACTATCCCTTGCTTGTTTTTTAAAAAACTTTAAAAAGATTTAAATATTGTCTCAAAATTTGGAACAAGAATTCCTTTGGAAATATTATTAATGATATTGCCAAAGGTGAGGAATAAATCTCCTTTCATGAAATCAACCTTCAAAATCATCAATCCGTTGAAAGTAAAAATAACTTGACTAAAGCTGATGCCAATTATCTCATTCTTTTGGCAAAAGAAGAGGCTTTTTGGGATAAAAAAACTAATATAAACTGGTTAAAATATGGTGACAGAAACTCTACTCATTTTCACAATTTTGTGAAAAAAGAGACAAAGGAAAAAACAGAATCAAGGGTATATACCATGAAGTTATATGGTTTGATGATCAAATTCGAGTTAGCCATCATGTTATTGATTATTACAACTCTTTATTAGCATCCAAAATTAATAGCAATCAATATTGTGACCTCTTTAATGTAATTTCCAAGTTATTAACCGATGATGATAACCTTTTTCTCTCTAATACCCCAACCAAAAATCAGATCCTTAAAGCCATAAAAAATATTTCCCCAAACAGCGTGGTTAGCCCTGATGGGTTCAATGCTACCTTTTACAAAAATGTTGGCCTATTATTAAAACCGGATTTAGTCTCAGCCATTGTTGACTACTTCAGTGACAAGCCTTTCCCCAAAGGCAATTTTTTCACAGCCATTTACCTACCTTCCGAAATTCTCCAACCCCAAATAATCGAAAGATTTTCGCCCAATTAGCCTATGATTAGTTTTTAATAGAAATGTCTCTAGAATTTTAAATGACCGAATGTCTGTCATCCTTCCCAAGATCACCTCTGAAGAGCAAAAGGTTTTTTTCATGTAAGAAACATCCATGAACACATTCTCCTATCCCAAGAGAACATCAATGACCTTAACAAAGCATCTAGAGGAAGTAACATTATTCTTAAAATTGGCATGACCAAAGCCTTCGATAAAGTGTCTCATAACTTCATTTTTAATGTCATTAATGCATTTGGTTTTCATCCCAAATTCATCCATCTCATAAAAAAAGGCATTAGCTATGTTTTCTTCTCCATTATCGTTAATAGAGAATTAATGGCTATTTCAAAAGGTATCAATCACATAAGGCAATGGGATCCAATCTACCCTAGCCTTTTCATAATTTTTGAAGAATACTCCATAAAGAGTATTAATTAGCTCATCTGTCTCAACCTTTCCATAAAATATAAAAACATAAGTGGTATGTATATTATTAGTTTAACATTCGGTGATAACTTTGTCATCTTCACTAATGGTTCCATCAATAACCAAAACAAATTGTTCAAATTCATTAAACTTATATAAAAGTATTTCTGGTCAATCTATTAATCATGACAAATCCATCCTCATTGTTCCTTAAAACACCAACAATAACAGGATCCAAAACATGGAAAACACTACTGGATATAAAAATAAATCCTTCCCTTTAACTTACCTTGGTGTCAAGATTTATAACAACAATAAAGCCAAGTTATTTGATGACTTGGTTAACAAAATCATAGATAAAATCTTGAATTGGGACTTCAAATTCCTCTCTTGTTGTGGTAGATTAGTATTGATTTAATCATTTTTAATGACTATCGCCTCTTATTATATCTAATGTTGTACTCTTTGTAATAATTTTATTCAAAGAATTGAGAGATTTCTTAATAGATTCGTATGAGGATCTAAAGAGCCTTTCCAAACTATTATATGGACCAATTGGAACACTATATGCAAGCCTTATAATGAAGTTGGCCTGCATATAAAAAAAATATCTGATCTTCAGGACACTTATTCCTGAAAATTATGGTTTAAATATAGAGAAAACAATACCCTTTTGGGCTAGATACATGCATTTGTAAAAATTCTCATCATCTGCTTAAAACCAACCCTAAAGGCTCGCGAACCTGGAAAAGAATTATTAACATCAAATATAATGCTGAAAATTGTATAAGATGGACCCTTGGTAATGGAAACATTGAATTCTTGATTGATATGTCGTTTAAAAACAAGCCCCTTATTAATCTATCTATTGAAACAAACTATGATTGGTGCACTATAAATCAAGTTAAATAATTTTGGACAAATAATTCCTGGAACCATAATAAGCTTAAGCAATGCATGAATCAATCTGACATTAAACTAATCCTCAATGCTTCCTTACACCATGATCAGGCCGATAAGCCCATTTAGTCTCTCAATCCCGTGGGTATATTTAACACCAAATTAACTTGGTCTAATATAAGAACTAAAAAAACCATCACTTCCTTATTTTCCAAAATATAGAATAACTACACTCCCACCAAAATATTCATTCCTTTATTGAAAATTATGAAATGCTAGATTTCAGTCGATCATAATAAGGGTGTAAATTGTCTGAACCATGTCAGGTAGACATAATATAATGGTATTATAATATTGTAAAAATAGTTTGTAATGAGGGGGTAGATTGAGAAAGTACGAAGACTTATATTTTAAATAATAAAGGAATAGGTAAAGTAAGAATAAAGAAGGGTATGAATAGAATAAAGTGGGATACCCAGTTGGACAGGGCTCCCTACCGCCACTATATAAGGGAAGATTCCCTTTATGGGGGTATGTAAATAATAATTATTATAATTAATTTTTACCACTTTCTCTCTTTAGAATCCTGTGTTTCTCTTTATATATCAGGTTACGACTTAATCTGGTACCAAGATCAGGGTATGGATATTTCTAGAACCATCAGTGGCGTCGTCTATGGGAAATAAAAATGATACCCGGTGACAAGTTCTCCCAAATCATGAAACTAAAGAGAGATGAACATCGATCCGGTAAAGGGTAGAGTTGTGGGGTTGGAAGATGATGAAATTATCTCTTACTCTGAGGACCACCTATTCAAAGAGCAACATCATGATAACGATCAATATGGACATGGGCGAGGTAAGCAATCGACCATTATTATGACCAGGAACCAATTGCTTGACGATATAGCTAAGCTTAATACGGAGAAAGAGAAGGCCTTAACTGAAAAAGAAGCAGGTCGGAAATTAACAGAGAACGCTCACCCGAAAGTGATAGAGAATAAAATCATAGTCAAGGTAAAAAAAAGATTTTGGATGGGGGTGAGACACGTGGCAACGAAGAAATGAAGGAACTTCATGAAAGAATAGGATAGTTGAGCGTCGGTGCGTGCGAAATCTCAGTAAGTCCTCTCTTTACAATTCAAATAAGTCGTCGTCCCTCGCCCGTGAATACCGATGCCAAAGGTAGAAAAATAAGATTCTAAGGAAGCAAGAGATCCTACGGTGCGTGTATCATCGGTTAAGAATGCTGAAACATGATGGGAACATCATCGATAAAAGAACATCTGAATCGGTAGATAAAGGTAGGACGATCATGGTCAACCGAGGCGAGCAAACCGATGATCCTCACGTTCAGTTTCCACCGGGTAATGAAACACACGGATATAGGGTCGGTAATTAATTTGGTAACTTGCACGATGAAGGGTTGTATGCGACCCTAGTGGAAGGTATTGAAAGCGGAGCTATCATGGTCGGGCATAGTTAGAGGTCGTCCCACTGTCTGATGAAATCCTTTCAGGGAATTAGCCCAAATGTTTTAACATCTTTAATCTGGAAAAATACGATAGAAAGCAGGACTCGAACATCCATTTGGAATCATTCAAAAACTTTATGTTAAACTCCGATAACGATGATAAAAAAATTTGTCATACGTTCTCGTAAACTTTTAAAGATCGTGCGTCAAAGTGGTATAATCGATTGACGCAATGCTGCATAAAAAACTTTGATATGTTTTGGGTGATGTTCAAGAAATAGTTTGTGGGAAGAAAAAACTTCCAAGCGAATGGTGACACGATTGTCAATTATAGACAAAAGGTCAGAGAACGTTTGATAGACTACACTTGACGCTTTGTGGATATAAAAACTGATTTAAACTATTATAATGAGAGTGTTGCGTTGACAGGTTTTAATTAGGTCTTTCGACCGGTCCTATAAAGGAAGCTATGACAAAGAAGCAAGCTTATATTCTTGCAGCCTTGTTGGCTCAGGTCGAAAAACGAATTTTGATCCAGGAGACCCAAACATCTGAAGTGGCGTCCCAGTTACAACAAAGCGCGTAGGCTGCCATCGTACTGTATCCACAAAATCATACCGCCATCCCGTAGCCTCAGTCGACCAATATTTACCCGGCGACGGGGCAGTTTCAGCCACGAACATTGGGCTCGTAGGCCCCACGAGCAAGAAGTAAAAATCAGATGGTAAATAGCCTGACCCTTGTCAACCAAGTGGGTTCAACCCATACATTTTTCAAAGTTGACTGAGTTTATGTCGACTATTTTTGAAAAATCTAAGAATCTCGTCCATTTTCGAAAATAGTTTCCCTATACAGATCCCCCGAAAAAATCGTAACAACCAATACTGCAAGTATCATGAGGATATGGGGAATGATACGCATAACTGTATTGCTTTAAAGAAATAAAGTCATATACTAATTAAGAATGAGAAGTTGATAGTGTTTTTAAAGAAGCAAGCTCAACATAATAACGGGGTTAAAGAGATTGTGATAATTTCTGAGATAACCGATCTATTCGACGTATCCATATAATACTTAGACCTCGATGCAAATCAGAATATAATCAATGACATGGAAGAAATAATTCCCGACATTAAATGAAAGGTTAATGACTTGTGTATATTTTTTAAATCGCTCATTATCTTTGGAATCGGAAAAAGATTAGCAATTAGTGGGGTCGACTTCAGGGTCGGATAATGTAGACGATCCTAGGGAGACCTCTGGATTATTTCTCACTAATGAGAGTTGTGATAATTACGAGTTCCCAGAGGGAAGATTTTGAAAATTTGAACAAATTTATCAGTTGCGGTTCGGGAAAGGTTGATTGTTTTTCCTTGGGGAAAGATTGCATGTATATGCATGGTGTTCGGAAGATATAATCGTATTACCTGATAGCATAATGTGTCACAGCCTGGCCATACGACGCAACGTCCGACCCGCGATCCAAAAACACCGAGATTTTTCCGAGGAGAAGACAGAGCCTATTATTACCAAGGTGGACAGACTGACAAGAGTAGGGCATATCTGGGAATCCAATTACCAACTGTGGACGACCAACCCCATTTTAGTCAAGAAGAAGAAAGGGAAATGGAGAATGTGTGTGGACTTCGTTGATCTTAACAGGGCATGCCCTAAAGACCTTTTCCTAATCCCACGAACCGACCAGTTAGTATATTCAACGTCGGGGAACATACTACTTTCTTTTATGGACACCTACGTGGGATACAACCAAATAAGGTTAAATCTGAAAGATCAGGATAAGATGTCATTCATAACTGGAAAAGGTCTTCATTTCTACCAAATCATATCATTCGGTCAGAAGAGTGTTGAGGCCACCTATCAAAGGTTTGTGAATAAGGTATTTGAAGGTCCGATCGGGCAAAACATTAAAGTTTACATAGATTTTATGCTAGTTAATAGTATGACTGAAGATGATCATTTTACCGAAGTGGAAGAAACATTCAACAATTTGAAAAGAATAAATCTCAAACTGAAACCATAAAAAATTTCGATTGGAGTTCGATCTAGGAAAAATTCTTGGGACACATGAACAATAAAAGGGGAATAGATGATGATCTAGTACATTTTCATGCTTTGAATACTATGGCGCCACCAAGAAATTTCAAAGAGGTCTAAATTTTGATAGGGCATCTGGTGGCTCTGAACAGGTTTATATCTTGATCAACTGAAAAATGCGCATCATTTTTCAGGTCCTAAAATAGGCCAAGTAATTAAATTGGACTCCCTCTTGTACCAAGGTGTTCCTTGGTTTGAAAGAATATTTATCCACCCCCGCTTTATTAACAAAACCTTTTTTAGGCAAAACTTTGTTTTTCTACATTACGGTATCAGACTACGCAGTTAGCGTGATACTTGTTTGTGAGGCGGATCAGATCCCCAAGCCGGTGTATTACGTGAGCAATATTTTATTGGGCGCTGAATAAGGATATTTGAATCTAGAGAAGCTAGCCATATCATTGGTAACCGCAGCCAGAAAGATGTGGCCCTATTTCCAACGTTATTCCATCATGGTCCGAACGTCATTCTCATTGAAAAGTATGTTGCATCACCGTGATGTTTTGGGTCGGATATCCAAGTGGTATGTTGAGCTATAGGATTTTGAAATCTATTTTGAGCCTAGAACGGCTATCAAAGGACATGCTTTGTTGGATATTTTAGTAGAATTTCATTATAACCGACCAGAAGAGAAAAAGGTCGACCAGGAAAGAGAGCCTACTAAGTGGATTGTCGAAATAGATGGGGGATCAAATGTCAGTGGATATGGGGTGGGATTCCAGATAACTACGCCTTTGAGGATAGCTATACACCAAATCATTTGATTTGGTTTTACAGCTTCAAATAATGAAGCTAAGTACGAGGTGGCTTTAGCGGGACTGAGACTCGTGCAGATTTATGGGGCCAAGCACGATTGGCTAACAAGCGATTCCCAGGTACTGATTGATCACGTAATTGGATACTCTGAGGCAAGAAAGGAACACGTGGTCCAATATTTGGTGGCGTTGAGACTTTTGGCGAACATGTCCATAGGGCGAAGAATGTGATCGCGGATTCCCTTGCAACCATGTCGTACATCGGGGATTACCCATGGGTTCTAACGCAAGAATACCCGTCAATCATTAGAAGGACAGAGCTAGAGAACCGACCAGAGATCACTTTCCTAATTTCCAAGTTACCATCATAGACTGGAGATATAACGTCCAAAATTTCTTGATGAACAATGTGTTGTCCATGGATAAATCTTTAGCAAATAAGATACGGTTTAAGGCTCACGGTTTTGTATTTTTAAAGGGCGTACTCTACAAACGGTTTTATACCATACCTTTATTAACATGTCTGGGACATAATGAGTCGCAAATAGTTTTATTTGAACACCGTGATAGAGAAAGATTGGCTCACTGTGGTTTTAAGACTTTGATTAGAAGAGTTTTGCTATCGAGTTTTTACTGGGCCACAATCACATTCGATGCAAGAAAGTTGGTAAAAAAATTTGAGACCTGTCAATAGATTGCAAACTTAATTCATATCACGGGCACGCGACTTGAGTCTGTCCCCGAGGGGTTACCTTTTGATAGGTGGGGGATCGATTTAGTCGGCCCACTTTGATAGAAACAGTGGGAAGACAGATGATAGTGGTCGTTGTGGACTACTTTTCCAAGTGGGTTGAGGCCGAGCCGTTGTCCGGTCCAAGGGCTAAAAATTTAATCAAATTCATCTGGTCAAAAATTTATTGTCGCTTTGGGGTCCCATGAAGGTTAACTATGGATAACGACCCGAAATTTGATAACAGTGAAATGAAAATTTTTGTTCTCCTCACGAAATCCAATAGTGATTTTCAACAACTTTTCATCTGCAGGTAAACGACCAGGTAAAAGTCACAAACATAACGATTATTGATGGTCTCAAGAGACATTTGGAAGGAAAAGCTGGGAAATGGCCATATTACTTACATGAGGTGTTATGGGCATATCGAACTACGCCATGAACCACCAGTCAAGAATCGCCTTACGCTTTGATGTGTGGTATGGATGCAGTGACCCTAGCAGAAACCATGTTCCCATCTTTCAGGCTCGAGCATTATTCAGAATATCGTAACAATAAGAGTCGATGTCTGGCTTTCAATTTAATTCAGGAAAAGCAAAGTCGCGTCTAATTTAAACTCATTACATTACAAGACCTTAATGCAAAGTATATACGCCAATAAAGTTCGAAGAAGAGAGTTCAAGGTCGGCGGAAAGGTCTTGAGAAACGTTTTCTTACCCACCAAAGAAAAGAGCTCGGGAAGTTGGCTCCCAACTGGAAAGGCCTCTACCAAGTGATGGAAAAGATAAAACTAGGCACCTATCGGCCGAAAGACAAGTATGATTGACCCTTATGGCTTCCTTGGAATATTGAACATCTAAAATTGTACTTAGAGTAATTATGAATATTCATATGTATATATATTTTCCTGTAAACAATTTGGATTGGGAACACACTCTTTCCTACCCTGGTGGTCGGGGAAGGTTTTAACGAGGTGTCTACAGAAAGCGATATATTGATTTACGATGAAGCCTTTATTATATTCTTCCAAGACTATTCAAACCTCAAATGTTTTTTAAAATTAGTTGATCTACATTATGTTATGAGTTCGAACCTTAAAGGTTTTTCAACATTAGTTTATCTACATTATTTCATGAGTTTGAACCTTAAGGGTTTTTCAACGTTAGTTGATCTACATTATTTTTTGAGTTCAAACCTTATAGGTTTTTCAATATTAGTTTATCTACATTATTTAATGAGTTTGAATCTTAAGCTTGAGGCAACGATAGAAAACCCGACCTCAGTTCCTACTGGCCCAATCCTTCAGCTTTACGAACGTTTTCGTGGCTGAATCCAGGTGCTCCTTTTTTAGAGCTTGTAATTTTGCCTTGACGGCTAAAGAGAAACCATTGTAATAAAAATGGTATATCTAACACAAACCTTCTTGGACCCACTTATATGTCAGTTGCCTCAGATATTATTTCGAGTGAGGTCGACCATTCTCCCAACCCCGCTAATGAATACAAACTGGTGCTTCCACGCCTTGTCGGCTTCTAAAATATCATTTACTATTTTCATATTTTTAGCTAAGGAAGTATAAAAGAAGGACAGTCTGGGTGACTTTGAAATACCGGTCATCGCCACGAACTCCTTTATGGGCATCGGTACCCCGAAAAAACATGAGGCTATTATACATGACATCAGCGTAAACCAGGCATTAGGTGTGAGTTAGGTCGGACAGAGCTCCAGAATCTCAGAGTATCTTACCACGTCGAGATCAAGTGGAAACCTGATGCCCCAATTCAAAACGTAGGAAAATACTACCAGCTCCCTCTTATTTACAGACAACGGCGTGTCCTTAGGTGCTGGAAAGCGGATATTTACACTATCAGGAATACCCCAAGTAGTTTTCAGCTTTGATATCTCCTTGGTGCTATAGTACATATATTTTCCACTAAAGAAGGTAATGATGTATGCCATACACTAACTGTTGTGATAACCATTCAGCACTTCAAGGATTTTTGGAGGCAAAGGTTCTTTGTCTCCCACAATGGTAGCTGTATCGTCTCCCTCCGCAACAACCTGTTTCCCATCTCTTTGGACCACCATAACTGGTTTGGTACCAGTTTGGCTCATGCCACTAATACCAGGAGCTTGGTTGGCTACTTGAGCACGATCTTCATTACAATAACTCGGATCGACCGTCTGTTTTGACTTGGTTGGTACGTTCTTCTTTGATACAGTTGACCCAGCGACAGTAGCAACGGATTTTTCTATCACACGATTTCTAGTAGCATCGTTGGTCTCCGATCGACTACCTTTGTGGGGCAAGGTTTTCTTTAAACTTTTCATTTTCTTTGGAGTAACATCTTTTTTCTTTGGATTGTGCGTCGGGATAGTATGGGTCGGTTCTTCTTGTTTTCTTTTTGCTGGTAAACCCTTTATGGTGGCGACCAATTCTTCGAGGAAGGGAGCATGTTGGACATGACTAAAACTAGTTCTGACACGAACATTTTTCGGAATTGGCTCGCCTTTGGTTTTAGATACGGCTTTCTTAAGTTTCTATTGTTGTAACCGATCTGAATCACGTTATACAACACCCTTAACAGTGGCAACAGTATTATGGCAGGTTCGTACCCGATAATGGTTGGAGTCAGTTGAAGCATCTCAGAGGAAGATGATGAGGCACTCGATTCTTCCATGACTAGAAATCAAAAATTGGAACGTTCGGTGGGAGAAGTTTTTGAAATCAAGTAAGAGGACTGGTCAGCACGGGAATGTCGACCTTGATCAGAGGAGGAGTTTGGGCTTAGCGGGTGATTGGAAGCAAGAGTAATATAAACGGATTGTCCGGAAGGTTGGTTTTGAGTGGAAGCAAGAGTCGTAGGAATAGCTTGTCTAGAAGGTAATGAAGAGTCAGTGTGAAGAGAAGCAAATAAAATGGCACTAGAAGAGACTTTTAAGGAATTATCAATCAAACCCGCAGCCTTGTATTCAGTTTTCTTTTCAGAGATAATTAAGTAGTCGATTAAACCGAAGACATTTTTCTTTATTGATACAGATTTTTTACTCGAGACGGGCTTTCTCATAAATAAGGACGACACTGCACTTTATCTCTCTAGAAAAACCAAGATCAGGCTCACTTTCTCTCTCTAGAAACACTCTGGTGACGAATAATGAAGTTATAAGAGGTATTTATAGAGGAACTTCATCTTTAACAAATCTTTTCATAGAGAAGTGCAACCGAAAAGAGCTTTAGAAATTCCAACAGTCATTTTGTCAAAAAACAAGCTGACGCGCTTCAAATGGTTGGAAGACACGTGTCATCATTTGACACACTTGCAGAGCTAGGAAACTAGCACCATCATCTGATAGCCTCAGTCCACTCAAGAGGCGAATTTTTAATAACCACAAAAGGCATGTGTCCAGTTGGCCGGTATGGAAGGAAAATAGGAAAACAATGCCCATTGGGTACAAGCCCAAAACAATATTGTCAAAAACTACATAAAAAATAGATTATTCATAAAAGTAGGTTGATCAGGGTCGGACAGATGGTTTGAAAAAACGATATTAATTTAGCTTCAAGAATTCTAGAAATGTGGAAGTTAAATGATTGGCATCAAGAATTCCCAACCTGTGGAAATTAAATGATTGGCATCAGGAGTTCCCGACCTAAGGCGGTTAAACGGTTGGCATCAGGAATTCCTGACCTTTGGAAATCGATGATTGGCATCAAGAGGTCCTAACTCTTAGAAATTATATACTGATCCTGACTAAACGAGAGCCAAAGCAGTGATAGCTCAAACCAAGAGCTAGATAGTCCTTTCTTACCTTTTTGCAAGGATAAGGGCTAATGATAAGGGCGTAAATTGTCTGACCCATGTCGGGTCGATATAATATAAGAGTATTATAATATTGTAATAATAGTTTGTTATAAGAGTGATAGATTGAGAAAGTATGAGGACTTATCTTGTAAATAATAAAAAAATGGATAAAGTAAGAATAAAGAAGGGTAATAATAGAATAAAGTGGGACACCCATATGGGATAGAGCCCATTATCGCCATTATATAAGGGAAGATTCCCTTTATAGGGGTGGTTAAATAATAATAATTATTATTATTATAACTATTTTTTACCACTTTGTCTCTCTAGAATCTCGTGTTCTCTATCTATATCAAATTATAACTTAATCTGGTACCAAGATTCGGGTCCGGATATTTCTGGAACCATCGATCATAATCTCCAAAAGAGGTATTTCTCTCTAACATCTAAGTGTCAGTTCTGCCCCAACATAAAAATGTCAATCATATAAGATGTTGGTATTGGAAAATATTATGATCTCTCTAATATTTTTACTATTAGAATTGGCAAATATATGACCATCTAACATCTTATAAGATGTTGGTATTGGTATGATCGTTTCAGAAATCTTTTAGAGAGTATTTACTAATAAAACAATATTTGGAGGACTAATAAGTTCAAGATTATCTAGAGAGAGAAGTAAACAACAATCTAGAGAGAGATTCTTAAGAAATTATTTTCCAATCATGAATCAGTCAATATTCCCTAGAAAAGGTAATGTGCTTTTATAGTGTATTAGTTGGGTCTCACATGTCTAGACAAACTATTAATTGTGGTATCTTCCTTAAGTTTATAATTTATTACAAAATAGTACTTCTATATTACATAATTGTCAATTGTTCCTAAAAAGTTTTCCTTACGTTAGATTACAACTTAATTTGTCAATTTTATCTAATTACATAACTCTTCCTTTATTAGTAGCCCCTCAGTCCTTATGAATAAATCGAGAAAGGACTGTCTTTGCTTTCATCAAATTTTGTCAAACTTCATAAGTAATAATTTCTTCATCAAATTTTTATCAGCCTTCATAAGTAAAGAATTCTTCATCGGGTTTTGTCATCCTTTATAAGCATTTATCATATTTTGCCAGCCTTTATAAACAAAGAATTCTTCATCGGATTTTGTCAGCTTTAGTCAAGGAATGTTTCTTCGAACTTTGTCAATATTCAGGTACAAGACCAATGCGTATCTTCCAAGATCTTCTTCATCAATGATGTAACAAATCTCTCACACAACCAATACACCGTTGTTACCCATGACGTTAGGTGCCTATTGGAATGGTTGTTGTGTATCTTTTTCTCTGACACAAACATGACTAAGATCGGCGCACTCTTGCTTTAGGTACTCATTACCTCTTCCTTAGGTATTTTACCCTTAGGAAAACATCCCATGAGACCTTTGGGCTTTGAAGCGCACTGAGGCCCATCCCTTTCTTATAAATATTACATCGCATCATTGATCTCACACAAAAACCTCTAGAGAGAGAAAGCTTTCCAAAACACTTTTTAGACAGAGAAGTATATGCCCAAAATATTTCCTATCTTGGATTGGTTAACTATCAGCTGAAAGGTTGAGGAGAGGAGAGCCGTCAGATTATATGTTAAACCAGAGCTTCAACCACTTGTTGTTACGTATTACGGTATTTGGACTCTAGCCAATAGTTCTACAGACGCGATCATCCCTTGGAATATCTCCTCTATGCCCCATAGTTACACTTTCTCAATAATTGACAAGGGTGACTACAAATCTCTAATGCGAAAATAAGTTCGGCCTTCCAATGGCGAATTTTCGAAGCGAAACCAAACCTATAAACCTGAAGAAAAAACTCAACTCAATTCTCGTCGGATATACCGGTTACTCCATCTTTTACACCTCAAGGAAGTCCACGACCGACTCCCAGAACTCCCCTTAAAAAACTAACAAAAACGGTTGTGGCATCTTCGGTAAAAAGATCCCTCAAACCTATTCAAAAACGGTTTCTCCACATACTGATGCCCTGGTCGAATACAATCTTTGAGATGTTGAGAATAACATATTATGGCCTTGCATAAAGTAAAGTACAACTATTATGATATTTCCGATAAGGCCAAATTGAGGGCTTGATGGGCGATTTCTTTTACAATCACCATCCAATTTTCGGTTGTTGGAGATACGTCTTTAACAGTTAAAGATCACGAACTGATTGTGTATCTGAAGATCTTCAATTGGGGGCTCTGTTTTCCTTTAGATCTTTTTTTCATCGAATACTTTACGATGATCGAACTTTTTCCGACCCAAACTGGACCCAATATGTGGTTTACCCTAATGGCCTATATAATGGCCTCTAGGATTTTGAGGACATGGTTTTCTTTGGAACAGCTTATTGGTCTCTCTGGATTGACTAAGAATCTATTATTTCCGTTTAATCTATAACCTTTAGTCATAGATAAAAAATCATCGATGATCTACTTGAAGCAGACAAAAAAATGAAAGTAATGGTTCTTTTTTATCTCTGATCTTTGGGAGACTGGGTCCAAAGTCACAACTGACAATCCGCAGAGGTTGTCCCTCAAATGGAAAACAGAGGTATATTCTTGTTTTTTCTTATTTTCCCTTCATATTTCTTTGTTTCCTCTAATATATTCTCTTGCTAAAACAACAATGACAGGGGTCTCCAAGCCATATATAGAGCATATGCGCAGAGCAACGCTAATTTTTACTAAGTTGAGTAGATGGGCCAAGGCTTCTTGGTCCAACATATTTCATCTTTATTTTACTCTGACTAACCTTTCCAAAATTCATCTTTGTAGTGCCGACCTATCCAAACGTTTATCTTTACAAAAGCTCATGGTTCCTCGTACTGAAGAAGAGGTGTTGAACATATTAGAAGCTCATGATATACATGTTTTCCTCCCCTCAAGAGCTAAAGCTAAAATTAATCAAAAAAGGATACCGGTGAATCTTTGAAGGAGGAAAAATCCCTGGAAATCTCAGGCGCAAGAGTTCAAAATATTGGAACTGAAATAGAGAAGATAAATCTTATGGTGCCAGAAAGTTCCAAAAAACCCTCTTAATAAGTTCTTCCCAAAAATAATCTTCAACAAAAATTGAAGAATGTTATACAAGAGTCTGAGGAAGTTGCTTCTCCAGAAAATAAAAATGCTGATCAAAATCCAACCTCCCATGAGAAGGTTGTCATTGAATCAAATTCTTCTCAACTTTGAAACGACGAATTGATTGTTCAAGATTAAGAAGGGAACGTCCCTCAATATATTTTAATAGTTGTTTCATTTAAAGTTGGCTCATTTCTTTTGACAATATCTTCTCTCTTCATATACAGAAACTTCTTTGATCATTGGTTATTCTTGGGAATAAGATTCAACATTTAAGAGATCGGAAAAATCACCATAAATCAGAATCTCTATGATCGCAATCAAGGGTAGAAGATCTTGAACATGATATTTCTACGCTTTAAAAACAAACCAATGCGATTTATGAAAAACTTGTTTGCGCTGAGGATTATATTATAATTTTCGAAAAATGCTGTCAAGAATAGAGGGATATTTACGCTAAGCAGAACACTAGGAAGGATGAACTCATCAAGCTTTATGAGAAAGGGAATGATAAATCCTCAAAATATTTTGCAAGATGCCTTAAGGATTTTAAAAGGGTTGTTCACGAGAAAAAGGTTATTTTAGCCCAAGCTGAGGTCGATAAAAAAAGTGGTTGTTGTGGCTTATGTTGCCAAGTGTATCTCTAAATAGGATGAGAGGGATGCAGAAGTTAAATCTGGATTAATTATGGAAATTCATGTACGTTACCCTGATTTGAAGTTTGGTAGTTTTGGGAACTTGTTCCCGTCGAATATCATTCTACTGGTATTTCTTTGGATGATAATTAAAGTTCTGAATCTTCTGAAAGTGATCCCCTCGAATATTCGTTAGAATAAAAATTAATCATTTTTGTTTAATCCATGTTTTTGTAAAGTCTTTTGTGCAAGGAAATTTTGTAAAGTCCTCATGTTCGAGGTAATTTTATTGAAGTCCTCATCATGTTCGATACAAGTTTGTTAAAGTCCTCATCATGTTCGAGGAAGTTTTGTTGAAGTCATCACCATGTTCGAGGCAACTTTATAAATGCATTAGAATTTCAGTTTTGTCAAAAACAATTAGATATTTTAAATAGTTGAAGACCAACTTTTGTTGGAAAATCCTTTAGGTCCAAAATTAATAGTTAGAGACCAACCAAAATTAATAGTTGGAGACCAACTTTTATTGGAAGATCCTTTATGTCTAAAATTAATAAAGAATTTTTAAGATGACAAAAGAACTATGTATATATAGATCGACTAATAAGACACCTCATTAAAACCTTCATGGGCCACCAGGGTAGAAAATAGTATGCTACCGACATTTTAAATACAATTTAAGATGTTCAACATTCCATGGGTGTCAGAGATTTATTCCTTCTTTATCCTTGATCTGATACGTTCCTATCTTTACTTTTTCCGTTACTTTATATGGGCCTTCCAAATTAGGTCCTAATTTTTCAAGGTGCTTTTCTTTTGTGTGGATGAATATTTTCCTTAGAACTTGGTCTCCTACTTTGAATTCTCTTCATTTAATTTTCGAGGCGTTATCTACTTCTGATTATTGTTTGGTAGTGTAGTAGATTCAATTGTACATGTCTTCTTTTTTCTTAGATCAAATCTAACTCGATTACCCATTTTAATACCTTCAGAAATATGTAGTAACACGATATGATGGAAAAACGGCTTCGGACGGTACCACTACATCAATTCCATAAACTAACGCAAATGAAGATTCTAAGGTTTCCATTTGAGGAGTAGTTCAATATGCCCAAAGAACTTCTTACAAATAATTCGGCAATTTCCATGCCTTTCCTTTCAAATTCTTCTTTAGCCCATTTCAAATTTCTCGATTACTAACCACGACTTCACCATTTTCTTGTGGATGGAAATGAGCCAAAAAAAACATTGTTGTATTCCTCGAAAAATTCAAAAAACAATCATTTACTTGTTATAAAATTGCGGCCCATTATCAGTATTGGTTTGTATTGGAACCCCAAAACAACAATAAATATTTGAGAGGTAATCAACTGCCACAATTATTGTCTGTCGTCCTCCAGATGCCATCGGTAATGCTCCGACAATGTCGATACCCTATCGTTCGAATGGTAATGCCTCAGATATACTTTCAAGGGGTACCCCTGGTTTCTGAATTATATTATCAAACCTTTGACAAGTAACACACTTTCTAATTAATTCTTTAGCGTTAGAGGAAATTTTATGCCAACAATATAATGCTAAAAGAACTCTTCGTATCAAAGTTTTGTACCCGCAATGTGCACACCCTTCTTCGTCGTGTAATTCTGATAATATCATTTGTGATTCTTCTTTACCCAAACATTGAAGTAAAGGTCTACTAAAATATTATTATTTGTAAAAAACGCCTCTGAATACCACATAACCCTGACATTTAAAACGTATTGTCTTAGACATGAATTTGTCAACGAGTAACACATTATTGTCGAAACATTTTCTAATATCAGGCCTCCAATCATTTCGTTACTTGTTGAGATTTGAAAACCTTAATCTATCATCACGATTATCTACTCTTAAATTTTATAATGGAAGAATGTTTTTGTATTATAATCTATAGGTACTCCTCAGAATATGAAACAGTAGCCAAACAATCAGCCATAAACTTTCTAGCCCTATGTTCATAGGCTATGGATATGTTCGTATTTATACCTTCGAAGGCTAATATTAGAGCCTTTAATACCCTCAAATAATTTACTAAATGATCTTTTCTAGCCTCAAATTGACTAGATAAATGATTTATAAGAAGTTGAGAGTCACTTATCAGCCTAACGTTTTTAGCCCCACATATTTCAGAAAGTCTCAATCTTGCCAAAACAACTTCATATTTTGCGTTATTATTCGACGTTTGAAACCCAAAACGAATAGCTTGATACATGAAAATTCCCTCTAAAGAAATTAATTGTGCCCCTTCCCCGTATCCTGATGCACTTGAACCCCCATCTACTTGGATTGTCCACTATGATTCAAAAATTTCTTCATTTATCTCCATATATGATCGTTCAGAATGAAATTCGACTAAGAAATCTGCTAAGGCTTGTGCTTTGATTGCAATATTATGCATCAATATCAAAATCTCTCAATTCAACTGACCACTTGGTTATTATGCATGATCTATCAGGCCTTTCCTTTGTAACATATTTTTTATGGAAATGATGTTCGTACGATAACAGAATGAGCCTGAAAATAAGGCATCATTTTCCGAGCAGCAGTTACTAGTGCAAAGGCCAATTTTTCTAACTTTAAATATCTATTTTCAGCATCCAAAAGAATTTTACTAACGTAATATATTGGTGTTAGGCAATTTTATTCTTCTAGAATCAAAACAGCGCATACAACATAATCTGACACCGCTACATATACATACAACTTTTCCCTCATATTTGGCTTTGTCAAAATTTATGGCGAATAGAGATATTCTTTAATTAGATGAAAGGTTTCAAAACATTCTTGGGTCCAGTTAAAACATTTTGTATGGCTCAATACTTGGAAAAAGGAGCACATTTATCCGACGAACGAGATATGAATCTATTCAGAATTGTTAATCGCCCTATCAAAATTTGAACCTCTTTGATAGTTCGAGGGGTGCCATGTTACTTAGTGCATTAAGTTGTGCAACGTCAGCTTCAATCCCCCATTCACTGACTATGTACCTAAGAAATTTTCCAGATATGACCCCAAACATGTATTTTTCTAGGTTTAGCTTCAGGTGGACCCTTTTAAAGTTAGCAAACGTTTTCTCTAAATCGTCAAAATGATCACCATCCTTTATAATCTTTACTAACATATCATCAATGTATACTTTAACATTTCGCCCAATCTAAGATTCAAAAGTTTTGTTTACCAATCGTTGATAAGTTGCACCCACATTTTAGCTCAAAAGGCATTACTGTATTGCACTACAACCCTTTTCCAGTAATGAACGAAGTGATCTCCTCGTCCATAAGATCCATCTTTATCTGATTATATCTTGCATCAGAATATATAAAAGAAATTAATTTATTCCATCATGCGGAATATACTAATTAATCTATCCAAGGAACTTGGAAAATATCTTTTAGACATACTCTATTTAAATCAGTAAAATCCACGCATACTCAACACTTGCCATTTTTTTCTTTACCAAAACTGGATTAGCTGTCCACAGCAGGTAGTTAGATTCTCGTATGTACCCAACTCTATATAAATTATCTATCTCGGCCATTATAGCCTCAGATTGTTCTTGAGAAAATGATCTCCTCTTTTGAATGATCGGACAAAAAATGTCAGATAATTTCCGCAGGCATACCAATCACATCTTCGACCCACCATGAAAACATGTCTAACTTGTTGGATAAAAATTGAATTAATTTCTCTCTTAAAACCAGAGAGAATTTTGTAGAAATTTTAAAAGTTTGCCTATTTGGAAAAATATGATCCTCGAAGCTTTTATCGGGGATAAAAAGACCGGGGCCTCCCTCGGAGCATCAACAGGGTTAAACTCCGAGGAAGTACCCATTAACTATTATGCTTTTTCCAGATTCACTTCTCCGAATTTTCTTAGATGACAGTGCGATACAATAACATTTCCTTCCAATTTTTTTGGCTACTTCTGATTGTTCCAATATTATTTCCCACAATCTATTTCAAGCATTGATGGATAGTAGAGATTACTGTATGCATTCTGGATAACCATGACTTTCCAAAAATAGCATTATCACACATTGGTGCATCTACCACAATGAATAGCATTGTTACTTCTTTTTAAACGGCCCTCGACCCAGTTCCACAATGCTCTCAAATTTTCCGAAGACTTTCGCTGTTACTCCTGTAAAACCCACAATGGTTCGATCTGATTGTTGGATTATTGGAGGATTAGAAATCTATTTTTAAGTACTCATGAATAAGATGTTGGTAGAGCTACCAGTATCAATAAAAACTCTTTGTACTTTATTACCAGTATTCCAGCTGTAATTACTACTGCATCTTCATGTAGTCCTTCCACATCTCTCATGTCATCATCCTCAAAACAAATTATAGGAGAAATATTTTGGTATAAATGTGTAAAAACACATACTTCTAGCTGAGTAGTTAGACTGACTATATGCCTCTTCCAAGAATTTTTCAAAATTTCCGCAACGATATCACCCCCGAAAATTGTCATATACTAAACAAACATACATATATCACTAACCCTTCTCATCGGAATAAGCTCTTCAATGATATGAGTATTATTTATTCCCTCTTTCAGGTCCAAATACTCAGTAGAAATATCAAAAAATCAATTTTCTCGGAAATTAATAATGTATTCTCTTACTTTGAAGCTCCAACAATTTATTTGGCCATCAGATCTTTTTGAGAATGTTTTTTCACAAACGTAGTTAGTTTCCCGTTCTCAATTAAAGCTTGTATTTCATTATTTAATACTACACATTCTTTTGTATCATATCTGACATCTTCATGATATTTATAATTGTTTCTATTTTCCCTCAGATTTTGTATTGGAAAAGGTTTGCTAAACTGTACATGACTACGAGTTTTATAGAATATTTTCGCTACACACTCAGTTAATTCCAAAAAGTGCGCTGGATGAATCCATTTGTTTTATTTTGGTCAATTATACTGTTGTGTATTATTCGCTTGTAGATTTACTCTGGGCTTCAGAGGTAAAAAATTTGATACCTTAGGTTGATTATTTTTCATAGGAAGATGAGTCTCATTAAGAGATCTTTGGAACTTATTTTGTTCCAATTGATCATATAAACTATTTCTGATTCTTGCGTTTCTTCTACCAAGATTCTTTTTTAACCTAGTCTAATAAACCCCAAATGCCATAACTTGCCTTTCTGCTATAGTAGCCTTCAATATTCCTGGGAGAAGTCCCATCTAAAAAGCAGCCAAAGCTAGGGAATCCTCACAATATTTCATATCAGTTTTGAACTTGATAAAATTATTGATGTAATCTTTCAAACCTTCACCAATATTTTGTCTATATTATATTATAGTGTCACCGTTTGCTTGGAACTTTTTACTTCCTACAAAATATTGTCGAAATACATTCATTAACATATCAAAAAAATTATATAACCTTGCGGGAGCTGGATATACCATTTTGAAGCTGCACCTTTGAATGGCTGGGAGAAAGCCTTGCATAGAGTTTTGTCATCATCATCATCATAGTTAATCATAATTTTTTTAAATAGCTCGATATGACTATCCGGATCTTGAGTTCCATCGATTTTCTCTAGCTTCGAGATATCGAAATACATTGGTAAATTTCCTAAGAGAATTTCTTATGAGAAAGGAAAAGATCTCCAATTATGACCAGCCATGTAAGTATTGGCCCTAGGGCCTTCATTTGTCATTGTATAAAGATCTTTCTTAGATGGAATCGTGAACTGGTTGCTCACCCGTTATTCAAATTTTTGACTCCCTAAAGGAATTTGGACATGTGTCGTAACATGCTCTTTTTTAGCATGGTCTTCAGATCCTTGTATTTTTTCTTTTTTTTGAATCCTTAGTCCGATGAGACACTCGATGATCTCTTATATATCTTACTTCTTTCCTGACGACTAGCCATTTCCGGTGAGGATAATTCACTTGAACTGTAAAGTGAATAAGCCTAGATACAGATTACTCATAATGATGTTTAGGTTTGATACTTATCTTTGGTTTGATGGTCGCCATCTAATTTTTATTTATCTATCACATATTCCCTTTGAATATCTGATCGAACTTTTTTGAAGGTTAATGCAACATCTCTCTCATCATTCAATTTTTTTTTTTTCATTTAAGAGTTCTTTTCTTTGAGCCACTAAGATAGACTCTTCTAATATATCTTCAGCATATTGATCATCATGTTGTTGGACTTCTCCCATGTTTTCTCTGATGGAGTGCCCCTCGAATTATTTCTCAATTATAAGATTATTGTTCACATTTGGTTCCCCTCAAACTTCTATGTTTAACTCTTTCAAAATCACAGTAATGGTTTTGGAAAATAATTCTGGGTACCAAACTATTACCACAGACGGCACCAATGATCGTTCCAGAAATATTTTAAAGATGACTTGCTAATAAAACAATGTTTGGATGAATAAAATCATAGAATAATAAGTTCAAGATGGTATAGTGAGAGAAGTAAAGAGCAACCTAGATAGAGAGTCTCGATTAATTATTTTATAATCATTAATCAATCACCATTCTCGAGAAGAGATGGTGTGCTTTTATAGTGTATTAATAGGATCCACATGTCTTGACAAACTATTAATTACGGTCCCTTCGTCAAGTTTACAGTTTATTACAAAATAGTCAGTTTATTTTGCATAATTGTC